>BCLU01000001.1:0-600000 GCA_039545375.1 Trichosporon faecale
CGATGGAGGTGACGGAACTAAATCTACAAGACGGGAGCTTAATCACGTGATACGAGAATGGCGGCGATGGCCGTGAGAAAACGACGGTTGTTACACTCCGGTAGCCTCATTGTGCTCTGGAAACCAATATTCCGGCACCCAGCATCCATCCTTCACCGGCTCTGCCACTCCAGACAGGCGGAGCTGACCCCGGCTCGCTGGCCATGGAGAGCAGGTTAGTTGGTAGGCCGCCACGGCACCACTCCTGCCGCGACCTTTCAGCAGTCGTCACCCAGCTTCCCCGAATGCATAGCAAAACGCGAGATTCCGTAGATTCACCTCCGTCTCTGTCAGTCTCTGACCGTCGAGGGACGGCCCGCTCGCCGGAGGTCAGTTGCATCCTCGAGCGCCGAAAACGGCTCCGAACCCCGAATTTTCTCGGGAGCGCCCGCTGCGCGGGGCGCAGCGGAAGGGCGCCGATGGGCGCAATTAGGGGCGTTCGATTTACGCCTTTGTAATTCAAAAGGTAATTCGTTAATTCAAACGTGCGTTTCGCGTGCGCCCCACGTGCGCCCCCCCACCGTGGGTATCACTCGGGCCGGCTCATAGAGAATTTGATCGGGCACCCCACTTAATTTGTAAATCACAGCCTATAATCCTGGCGAGTGACCATGTGCTCTGCGTCCAAGAATAGTAGAGAGCGAAGGTATAGCGCCGCCGCGCTGCGCGCGACGGCAGGTTGCTGAGAATAACGATCGTTCATTCTTTTGGATTGCCCTCAGGCTAAACTATGAACAAAGAGGTGGTCTCGCGGTGCCCAAAACTACTGACTTTCTTCTTCTGTCTACGCCGACTACTGACATGCGCGAGGCGCGCTTTATGCGCCGTTGCGCGGTTCTAATGTTGGGTGGTTAGGTTTATGATTGATGGGTCGTGATGGTCGTGATGATGTGCAATGAGGTAACGAGGCATGTTGGAGGGTGTAATGATGGGCGGGATGCTTCTTCTGCCACACGATGTGGACTAGCGTGCATCCCTTCTACAGGTGTTGGTTGAGGCTTGCGCTGAGAGAGGAGTGAGGATCGCTCGTCTAGTAGCTGAAGCCGTAACCGATCGGCGTGCCCATGCCCGCTCCGATAACTCTACTATCGTTCATGCCGAGGTTGCGCCTGCACTGCACGATGGCGTCGCACCACATGCAATCCTTGACTGGCTTGAAGCGGGCGAGGTCGCAGTGTTTCTGGTGCATGAGGTATGCGTTCGCGACGTCTGCGTTGGGATACTTGTCGACTGCCTCGCGGACGGCCTTGGGCGAGTACCCGTCCTGGATCAGCGTCGCGATGCTGTAGTGCTTCGTGCGCTGGAGGGTGAGGTACTCGATCGCCTTGTCCGTTGTCTGGCACAGGGACAGTGCTGTCCGAGCATCAGACTCGGGCCAGCCCTGCAGGACGAGGCTGGCGACATCGGCCGCCGACGCCTTGTGGAACACGCGCTTCAGCCAGGGCCGGTCGGCCTTGAACGGCTGCGCCTCGCGAGGCAGACCGCCAACACCGGTAGTGATGCCGGTCGCGATGCTCGCGCCGCTGCTAGCGGTCGTCGGCGTGCTGGGGCGCGTCTCGAACCCGCGCTCGCTCTTCCCGCTGACACTCTTCCCGCATACGCTGCCCGCGCGCGTCACGTTAGTCATGCTCGGGACTGTCGGGAGCGTCGGCGACGAGTCGATCAGCGTCGTGCCGCTCTCGCACGTGCCCTTGGACGAGAGCGAGTCGGCGAGCGAGGCACGGACTCCGCCAGGAGCCAGCCCGCCGCTGTGCGGCGAGTGAGGACTATACGGCGTGTGAGGGCCCTGGTGCCGAGACCCAGGCGCAGGTGTGTGCGTCATCGTCACCTGCTGGCCGTGGTTGTACTCTGGCGTCGAGGGAGTGGGAGGTAGCGGCGGCAGGTTCGGGAGGCCATGTCGCGGCGTTTCTGGGGACGGGGGGACAGGGGCGCTCGGCAGCGGCCGGCGCGGGGGCACGGTGCGCGCACGCTGGTCAGCGTGCTTGAACGCCGAGTAGACGATGATCGGAGGTCCCGACGTTGGCGATGTCGGAGAGCTGGCGGTGCCAGCAGAGGATGTCGGTGACACGGGGAGACCGTGGCCATAGGCCGAGTAGTTGCTGTAGGAGGCGGTGGACTGGGCGCCGTACGGGTGCTGCGACGGAGGAGGGGGGAGGGGGTGAGTCGGTGCAGACGGGCAGGGAAGGGAGGAGTGCTGGTGGTTCGGAGAATAGGAGCGGACGCTCTGCGCCTGAGCCTGCTGAAGGGCCGAGGCCGAGGCCGTCGGCGGCGCGCTCGAGCACGACGACAGCGAGCTCACGCTAGCGCTCGACTTGTTATGCGGCACCGGCGGGCGCGACATGAAGCTGCATGGGTCGACGGACAGGAAGGCGTACTCTGGCCTGCAGGCGTCTTCCGGGTCCTCTTCGTCGTCCGCTGTCCGGACTACTGTGAACGAGTCGTGCTTCGAAGACATGCTCGACGTACTCGGTCGGCCGGGCGCGAGGCCGGGCGACAGGGGTGGCACGAACATTGTGCCAGCGTGAGCTGCGTGGGTTGCGGTATGGGCGTAAATGGCCATGGGCGTGATTGCCCTGGATGTGGTTCACGTTCCGTGTTCGATTTCGAACCAAAGAACGCCTTCTGGTGTTTCGGGCGCCAGTGGGCTGAGAAACGAGAAAAGGGGCCCGCTCGGATTTCGGAGCAGTACTTTTCGAAGCTCGGAGAGGTGAAACTGAGGTGAGGGGCGCTGGAAGTGAGTTTCCTTGAGATGAGGACCGCTTCGTCTAGTGACCGGCTTGACAGATCGTCCGGGAAATGTCTGGGAGAGAATCGTTGGAGCAGGGATTCGGGACAAGCGATGGCCTTTGGCGGGTCGAGTGTCCGATGTTCGGAAAAGTGGAGAGAGTGTTCGTCGTAGGTCGAAGGAAGTCGAAAGGACACGAAGACGAAGAGAAGAGAAGAGGAAGAGATCAGAGGGGGAGAGAGGGAACGTGGGTCGGAGGAGAGTGCGCGTTTGTTTGTTACGTCTAGAATGCAGGAAAGAGAGGGGAGGGGTGAGTTGCGATGAACGGGCAGCGTATATGTAAGCGATGAGTTTTGCGATCAGTGAGTACTGCGAGGTGTGAGCGGCCAAGCAAGCCTGAAAGGTCTGAACGGCGTACGGTCCGTGATACCAGTTTTCCTCTGGATCCTGTTCCTCTCGAAGGCTCATGGCTCATGGCTTGCGGCGCTTGCGGCCATGGCCATGCCAGGACATCGCACAACCCCTTCGCTTGCTTGTCTCTTTGATGTGTGGACCCTGATACGGTCTCCGCCCCGGATGCCTCTGGCCAGGATCCTTCGCGGGGGTGAGAAGCAGCATCAGGCGACAGGGGAGGGGTGAGGGGGGCGATGGCAGCATGCCAGGCCAGCCAAGCCAGCGAACATGACGGCGGTCAAAGCTAAAAAGAGACCGAGACGAGCACTACGACGCGAGAGAGCCCTTTCGCCTCTCTCTGCGGACCAGCGATACAGACGTCTGTGCCGGCTGGCCCTACTTGCCTGGCCTCGTGCCTTGAGTTAGCATCAGTAGTAGCGCGCAGCCCTTTGCATGCCCCTGCATCTGCTGACGCAACTGTCACCCTTAAACTCGTGAGGATCAAGGATCGAATTCGACGATGGGCGGCAAGCGGAGGCCGCGAGGCGGCGCTGGAGGTGACGGGCTGGGAGCAGAGACGGAGAGGGCCGACCCAGAAAGACGGACGGTGTCGCGTTGCTGGGAGCAAAGTACTGAAAGCAGCAAAGGAGGAGTGAGGGCTGCAGAAGAGCATGCCATGATCATGTCAGACGATCGAGAGGGGCCAAGGGCCACAAAGGGTCTCAGGTAAGCCCAGGGTTGAATCGGCGATCCGAGCGACTTTCTCTTAGCACTCTCCTCCCATCAGCACTCGACCCTTCCAAACCTCACCACTCTTGCGCAACCTCGCTAGCCCTCGGCCTGCACGACGCGGCGAATCGAAAATGGCGTATCCGGGGCTCGAGCACCAGGGCCGCGTCTAGCACCAATCATCAATAGACAAAGAGCCTATCCGCAGTTCGGCTCGCCGCTCGTCCACCAAGAGCGACCCTCTGCGCGCGTCCTCCTCGAATCATTCCCCAGCGTCGGCACCGTCAGCCCTGCCAGGTCTGTGGTCATGACTACCACCTCTTGCTTGGTACCCCGGACAGACATGCGTACTCCATGCGGGGTCCTGGGGTGCACTGGGGCTGCTGTAGGGTCTCCAGGGTCGCTCCAGGCGCGCCAGCTGGACCCCCGTCGCCCCCACCTGGTTCCTCCCAGAATCCTACCAAATCGTGCCAGAAATCCTGGTGCTCCTAGCGTGCCCCACTCGGTGACCGAGAAGCGGACAAAACTTGATCAGGTGCAGCAAGTCACTTTCGATGCTGCGTAGCGCGTAGCTGACAGAAAGTGGCCGCCGCGTTGCATGTACTGCCCGCGATATGTTTAGAATCAAGCACAGTGATGTCAGGCCGTAGCTCATCGGCCGTTGGCCGCAGCTAGCAGCCCACGGCCACCCTCAAACGGTCGACAGGCACATACCCGGATTCACGACCATACCATGAGATGGTGTGCACGACTCCATCGGACATACTGGATATGGTCATTCATGGGGAACGGGGTCAGTGTGTTCGTCGCTGGCGTATCCACATCTTCGGGGCAGCGATCTCCCACCTGGCCTTAACCAAGTGGGTCCGTCAGTCCGGCAGACCAGGAAGATCACATGCAGAGCGCGAAGCCTGTGCGCAACGCTTGGAACGCTCCGAGCACGATCATGTCCTACTAGCGAGCACGCGACAGAGACAGCCATTGGCCTCCGTGTAAGGTTTACTGCGCTCGTTCGTCCAGGTCAGTCCAGATCTGCCCGTTCCTCCCTTGGAGGCTGGCCGGATGGGTTATCAGATAGCTAGCTCTTGGTTGCCCGCGCGCGTGGCGCTTGTTCCTATGCTATCCTACGCTTGTTCCTCGCGCGTTCCACTTCTGCGATTCATCGTCCCCGGCCCAATTCATGCCGTTACATTCGTTCATCAGTGACGGGCTGCCACACCGCTCACGTCAGTCAGTTACAATTCTGTCGGGATTCGGTTGCCAGTGATCGCATTCACTTTGCCGTTCGGCACGCTCGGCCCTGCCGTGACGCTTGGTTCTGGCCAGTCTCGAAGTCCGGAAAGTTGGGAAAGAAGCATAGTGTGTCCCGACGGAAGCGACTTTCCGCTCGAATGGACGCCGTGACGGACCCACTACGTATCCAGACACTTTGCAGCGCATTGCGGCCAGCCTGACGGTCAGAAAGCATCACTGCGCCGCCACGGCAGCCACCGCATCGACCGTCCGCCGCTCAGAGCACTGCTGCCCTCTATTCGGCGGTGGCGGTGTTGTGGCGTCGGCCCGGCGTTCGCACCGCGAGTAAGTTTCGAACCCGCCCCCCGGGATCTGGGCCACAGCCGCAGCGTACGGACCTCTGCCGCAATGAGGACGATTAGACAACCGAACGAGATTGGCGAGCCGCAGCCTGCTCGATGACAGATCTTCGTCGCGAACTGGAAGAATGGACCCGAAGTGGTACTAGAGTGGCTCGTGTTGGCAGTGGCACAGACTGTTAGCAGCGCACCAGGAGCAATGCGCAGAGAGATAATTCCACCGAAAGTCCTTGAGGTGACTCTGCGTAGGCTTTGCGCCGACCATGCGCTCAATGTTAATGGAAGGACAGGCAATTGCGGCCGTTCCTAGCGGCATTCGATAGCCTGCTCGACCCTTTGCGTTCGCTTGCGACCGCTCTTTCACCTGCTTCTTGAATGCAGACACGTCAGCTTCGTCAACTTTCATTGTGCCTCACTAGTCTTCTTTGTCGACAGGTCAAGAACCCTGCTCCGTACCCTCATGCACCCTCTGCATCCCTTGCGCCCCGTCGGCCCCGCGGAGCTCCCAGCCACACCACCGCCCTCATTCCGGAGTGACAGTGACGTTCGCTCCCGGCGCCAGGCGCCATGGGCCCCGCCGCCCCGCCGCCTCCTGTCCCCACCGCCAGCCACATTGTGCAGTCTGTTGTCAACAGTCCTGACGATGGGGATACTGTGAGTCGAAGGCAGCCCTAGCTATCAAGTGTCCGTGCCGGCTCCCGAGCGAATGAAAGCGAGCGAAGATATCAAACGATCGAGGGACGATTGTGTTCGGGGCATGAATGCCTGTCAATTGGAATTCTGATCCGCACTTGAGTTCGGCACATCGGCTCGTCGTGTACTGTCTCAGAGCTTCGCTGTCTCACAGGTCTCAGAGCAACGAAGCGAAGGGTCGGTCTTCGGAGGCTTCTGAAGTACTTCGGAGACTTCGAGAACTTTGGACGCTCGGGGTTCCGGAATCACTACAGTGCGTCTCACTCCTGCTTCGCCGAGTGGCCGACGAGTTCTCCGTTCCGCCTGAGTTCTGGTCTCGTGAGCACGCATTTGGGGCACGGCAGCGCTCAACGACTCCCTGCAGCTCTATCAGACGCACAGAGCGTTACTGCCCAGTGCGGCCCCAGAGCCCCATGATGCACTTGCCGAAGAGTCGGGCTCTCAGTTAAGTCCGCAAACTGCGGCAGGCCCGCCAGGTCCGCATTCTGTTCTGACGCTTCCCTGCGCAGCTGTTCCATCGGAGGCCTGATAAAATGGCGCGGAGCAGCACATGCAACACATGCTTATTGTACCTTTGCTCTGAAGGCTATAAGCAGGGTCCACAATTGCACTTCCGGGGTTGGGCTGGGACCTTATCTGGCGCTGCGGCGTTGGACGTGTCCATCGCCATTGCACGCTCTCACTCAGGTCCGCCGTCCTTTCTTCTGGTTCGACTAGTGCTCATCAGGCCTTTTTGTATAGCTGCGCAGAAGGCTTTCGGTTCTGTCGTTTTTCGGGTTGATCTGATCGCTTCCATCTGACAGACTAGGCTAGGGAGGGTGACAGCCACGAGAGACCCGAAGTACACAGAATGGGCTGTGTGCTGTGTGCGCAGTTGATAAAGGTACAACTTCGTTTATTGAAGGCCTTTCACAACTCAAAAGGTCGCTAGCCTTTGTTGTGTTCATCTTAGGGTGTTCACGTGTCCCAGAATGTACCAACGTCGATCTCCCCTCGGATTCCCCGTCAACAACCCGACACCATCTCGGCATTCAAGACATCGACTTCCTACGACTTTCGGACGTGCACACGACACACTCCGCTCGCTCTCACTGCCATGCATAGCTCACGCTTTCTGACCCGTCGTAGTCCACCGCGCCGGGGTCCTTGCCTCTGAAGTTGTCGACTCTCAACGGCAGAGATCTTATCAGGTCCCGGCTGTCCGGCGGATTTGACCGATAGTGGGCCTCCACCGGCTACTTACATGGTGCAGGCGGCGGGTGCCGTCATCATGTTCGCTGGTGGGCACCCGGCCGCCCGGTCCACTTCGCTCGACTTTAACGCTAGCGTT
The DNA here is from genome assembly GCA_039545375.1 of Trichosporon faecale. Taxonomy (NCBI): domain Eukaryota; kingdom Fungi; phylum Basidiomycota; class Tremellomycetes; order Trichosporonales; family Trichosporonaceae; genus Trichosporon; species Trichosporon faecale. Next base: position 7,502 of record BCLU01000001.1, read on the forward strand.
GTCTGCGCTATGAAGTTTTTCCGCTGTCCATCGACTGACAACTCATGATCATGGCCGAGAGCAAGCTGAAGTACACTGTGCAGGAGTGTGAGTGTCCCCTCTTGCTGGAGAAGAGCCGGAGTGAGTGACGCTGACAACACAGGTGAGGACCTCCTCTGCGTCCCCGGGAGCATCTTCGAGCTCGAGCGCAAGACGCTCTGGGGTCACGACCAGAAGGTGTGGAAGCACCAGGTGCCCACCTTCCGCGAGATGATCATGGAGCGTATGCCGAAGTACGCTTCGAAGGTCTTCCTCTCCTCGCCGATCGCGGACCCGGAGCCGTTCGACGCGCGCGAGACTTTGACGCACGGCGAGGCCTATCAGCGTGCGATTGAGTTCGCGGCGCTGCTGCGCGGCGCGGGCATCGGCGTTGGGTCCCGCGTCGCCGTGGGCGGGACGAACTGCACGGGCTGGGTCATCGCCTTCCTGGGCGTGCACCTTGTGGGCGCGGTCCCGGTGCTCCTGAACAACGGGCTGCACGTCGACGCGACGCTGCACTGCCTGAAACTGACGCAGCCGGAGCTCATCGTCGTCGACGACGCTATGGCCGACCAGCTGGGGCCGGCTGAGGCGCAGCTGCGCGCCGCCGGCGTCCGCGCAGACGTGTGGTGCTGGACCTCCCTGGGCCATCTGAACAAGGACGCGCAGCGCCTCGCCAAGGCCGTCAAAGACATGCAGCCTAATCACGCGAACATCGCACGTGTCAAGGAAGAGCTCCTCGACATCGGCCCGGAAAGTGATGCCATCATCTACTTCACCTCCGGCACTACGAGCATGCCGAAGGGCGTCCTCGTGACGCAGCGGCAGGCGCTGCACATCCTGATCTCGACGCAGTACGTCCCCGCGCGCATGGCGCTGCGTCTCGGCGCAAGTCCCGCCGAGGCGACCGCGCTCGCAACGGCACCGAAGGAGGACGCTTGTGCGCTGTTGAGCATTCCCCTGTTCCACGTACAGGGTAACCTGAACTGGCTCGTCTGCGCCGTGGCCGAGGGCACGAAGCTGGCATTCCTGCGCCGCTGGAGCGTGCCCGACGCGATCAAGATCATGGTCCAAGAGAAGGTCGGCAAGATCGGCGGCGTGCCCGCCATCGCGACGAGTGTGCTCCAGTCGCCCCTGCTGCCGAAGGAGTTCCAGCTGGCTTCGACTACGTTCGGTGGTGCCGCGCCCCCGACCCGCCTGCCGGCCGACATCATGAAGAGGTTCCCGGAGTGTATCCCCGCCACGGGATGGGGCATGACCGAGACGAACTCGACGCACACCTCGTTTGCTGGAATGGAGTACGTCAACAAGCCGAAGAGCTGTGGCCAGTCTGTCCCCATTTGCGCCATCAAGGTCGTCGACCCGAAGACGAAGAAGGAGCTGCCCCCTGGCACTCCGGGCCTGCTGCTGGCGTACGGATCCAACATCATGAAGTGCTACGTGAACAACCCGAGTGAGTGAGGCCGGACTGAGGCCGCCAGGCCGAGGTCATCCCAAGACTGATAATCCCGGACAGTGAGGAACAGAAGCTAACGACCCAGAGGCCACAGCCGAGACGCTCGTCGACGGCTGGCTCGACACGGGCGACATCGCGTACATCGACGCCGACGGCGACCTCGCCATCAGCGACAGGGCAAAGGACATCATCATCCGCGGCGGCGAGAACATCCCGAGTGCTGAGGTCGAGCGCGCGCTGGCACAGGACGACCGCGTCGCTGAAGCCTGCGCGGTGCCTGTGCCCGACGACGTGCTCGGCGAACGTGTCGGTGTCGCCGTCAGTTTGGCGCCGGGGGCTACTGCCACCGAGGAGAGTATCGCCGAGACCGTCTTCCCGAGGCTGAGGTATCCGGCTCGTCCGGCTGTCGTGCTCGTGAGCAAGGGCCCGCTTCGTGAGTACGCGACCCGACCGATGACCGACTGGAGGGAGGGTCGTCGGTCATCAGAGCAGCGAGAGGAAGGAAGGAAAGAGAAGGTAGTATGCTAACGACCGCAGCATGGAACGCATCTCAGAAAATCCTCAAGTCGGAAGTCAAGAAGATGGTCGTTGCCAAGTGGGAGAAGAGCGGGCGGAAGCCGCTCGTCGACCCGAGTCGCGCGAGGCTCTGAGCGACCGAGTTCCAAAGGAGCGGGTGCGAAGGGGAGCTTGTAGCGAGCTATGGTCCGCTCGCTCGCCGGCTGGCGATTCGTCTGGGAGAACTGTAGATGACGAGTATGCATCAGAAGTGGTGGCACGTTCGCTTGTTACAGTATGACCGAGATGACCGAGGTGCAGGCCAATCAGCCCGTCACCCCCATCTACCTTCGCCTGCCATTTCTCCGACCCGATCCTCTCTGTCAGTTCTCTGTTGGTCAGTCGTCGGTCGACAGTCAAGACAGAGTCAGTTAGGTCAGAGGAGGAGAAGAGAGGAGAATGCTTCACTAATTCATAGACTAGACTTATGCTTTGCTGTTTGCTTGGTTTCCTTAGAGAACAGATTACTTCTTGCCCTGTTTGTCAGCTGGATTCTTACAGCGTGGCCGCGGCGAGCGAGCAGCGAGCAGCCAGCAAACAGCAGTGAGAAGGCGAGGTGGCGTCGCACCACGACCAGCTCACCGAGCAGCAGGGTCCACGACTCCTAAGCTGCTCGGCATGGCTAACCTGGCCGCGCTACCCCATCCTCGCATGCCCACTTGCTCAAGGGCTCGCTTGCGGTGGACTCGCGGCTCGCAACTCCGGAGGAGTCGCTCGTGAGCCCCTCATACCCCCGCCTCGCGCCTCGCTTTGCTCGGCGCTCGGCGCTCGGCGCTCGGCGGCAGAACTCACCCTAAGCTCGCCCTTTCCGCCGTGGTGCTTGCCGTCGATCTTGTCGATCGTCTCCTCGACGAGCTTCTCGTTCGGCTTGGCGGGCGCGTCGCTGTTGTCGGCGGTAACGTTGGCCTCGGATTCGGTGTCCTGTGTGTCAGTACGGGCTCACAAATGCGCTGCGAGAGAGGGGACGGCTGTTGCGTTGCTCTGAGAGTAGGGAGCGGGGAAGGGAGTGAGGAAGAGAGAAGGGGAGTGAGGGGGAGGAGGCAGGAGGGAGGAGCGGATAGAGGTTTGGAGTGTGTTAGGGCACACCGGTAGGACGCTGCTCGGCACCCGGTGCTCGTAGTCACTGCGTGCGCTGCGGAGGATGAGTCCCACGCTGATGGCCACAATCGTGCAGGCGACGGTGTGGACGGGGTGCAGAGCGATCACGCGCGCCACACAGGCTCCACTCCACCTTGTCCCGCTGTCCCCCTATGCTCTCACTCCTCTCACCGCCCCCTAACCTACTCCTTCACCCCCTCCAACTCCCCTCTCCTCCTCCCACTCTCCTCCTCTTCAGAAGACTGGTCGCCATCCTCGGCCAGCGGCCTTCGGCCGCTAGCCTCGTCAGGCTAGGGCTCGCGACTCACCTCGCTGTTCTCAGTCCACCCCTCCTTGTCCTCCTTGATCTCCTCCGCGACCTCGCGCTTGGTCACGTATCCGCGGCCGGCGGTCAGAGTGCGGGCGGGGCGCACGGCGAGGCGAAGGTTCTGGCGGAGGGCGAGCATGTCGTTTAGCTTAGTTGTCAAGAAAGAGTTGGAGAAATCACGGAGCAGCGATAGGACTGAAATAGAGCGCTGACCGAGGTGCTGCTTTATGTCTCGGCCCACAGCACGATGGATGCACATGACTGGAGGCCTGGTCCGTCGGGGTGAGCATGACGCTATCCCCTCTCGTCCTAGTTCGCTGCAATGCCCCGCTGACCGAGCCTCTCTCAAGTGCTATGGGTGGAGAGAACAGATTCACATTGTTGACGTCATACTCCCTCCACCAATCACTGCGGCACGGATTCACCCCTCGACCCTTGGCGGCCGCTCGCGTCATTGAATCACCACGCAGCATAGGCACCGAGTTATCACTGCATGGCATGGTACAGGTATACAGACAAGCAGATATGTAGGCAAGAAGGGGACTGAAGGACGGGAATGTCATGGAATACAGGGTATACGGTGCTGGGGAGTGACGCGGTGGCGTCGCCGCAGAGCGCGACGACTTCGGACAGCATGGGACAGATAATGCAGGCTGCGCTGATAGGAGGGAACAGCTTCAGGCCAGGAGCGCGACACAAGCGGCTCCGCTTGCCGCTCGCTCAGTCGTCATCAGCCATCGCGGCCAGCGGCTTCGAGCGCGCGGCGCGGGGCACCGGATCCGTATAAGACGCAGCGAACGAGGACCTCGAGTCGAAAGACTCCGCGACGCTGTTCCGGCTCGGCGAGATGTCGAGGGGCTCCTGGCCCACGTCCTGGCTCGCCCCCTGGCTCACGTTGGCCGTGGGCGTCTGCGGGGCACTAGCCTGAGGCGCCATACGCGGCGTGGACGGTTCGTCGACGTCCGGCGGCGTGTGGCTGTCGACACTGCCCATATCGATCAGGTCCGAGTTGGAGCGTTCCGGCGTCGGGGCGCTGGGGCCCGCCGAGAATTCCGTGATGCTGTCCCTGTCACTGACGAGCGGCTGCGCTGGCGCGCGCACCGCGTTCACGTCCAGACTCCGCCGGCTTGCGGGGCCCAGGCTCGTCGATCCGAGCGGAGAGGGGTGGTGCTCGGATGAGATTGTGGATGGCGTCGACGCAGAGGCACTTCGCGCCCTGGCGCTGGAGGAGGGCCCCGGCCCAGAACTTGACGAGCCGAGCGTCGTCGGAGACGCGGCAAAGTGCACGGAGCTCTTGGAGTTCGCACGGCTGCGATTCACTGTGATCTTCGATAGGAGCTTGGAGGCCGCTGCCTGTGCGCGGCCGCCGCCGTGCCCGTTGTTGTGCTCGTTGGACGCGCGCCAGCTCGCCATCGTGCCCGCCGCGTTAGACGAGCGCCGAGAGCTCGAGGGCGTGGCGCCCATTGGCGACGATGGGGTCTGCCCGCCCGCCGGCGGCTGGTTCGTCGACATCCGCCGCGTCTGTTCTGAAGCCGCCTGAGGCTGCCCCTGAGGCGGGGCGCCCGGCTGGTTCTTGTTCTGTGTCTCCGTGGCGGACTTGCGCTGGTGCTCCTCGTGGTCGAGGAGCGACAGCCGCATGGCCTCCATGATCATCATCTGGGCGTCAGTTCAACTCCGCGGACTCCAAACTCACCTCCTCCAGCTCGCGCTCGCGCTCACGAGTGCGCCTCGAGCGTCGACCTTCCTCTTGCGGAATCGACATGCTGAAATCGGCAGTGCCTGTCGCACGAGACGAGGTGTACCCGATGGGAATCAGGCGATCGCCGACCTGGCGCATAACAATGCGGCGGGCCGCACGGCGCGCAGCCGCCGCCTTGACGGCGTTCAGCTTGGCCTCCCAGTCGGGCCGGATCTGGTCTATCGTGATGACCTCCTTTGCCTTGGAGCTGACGCTCTTCCGCCGCGTCTGGCCGTTGCGGCTCGTCGTCGGCGTCAGGGGCTCAGAGCTGAAGGACAGCGCCTGGCTGAAGCCGCTGTCGCCCTGATCGGGCGAGGTGCTGAGTGCATGCGCGGCGACGGCCGCCGAGCCGCTGCCCGGCGCACCGAGGGGCGTGCCGATGCTACTCGGGGTCGTGCCGGCGACGGGCGACGGGCGCTCGTAGATGACACCAAAGTCGGACTCTACGCAGAACGGGCAGCACGCCGCCTCGCTTTCAAGGTGTGTCACGGTGGCGTCGGAACGTTTGATCTGGACGAAACACTCGGTGCACAGGGGCTGGTCGCAGCAGCGACTTGTGTTGATGTTGGGCGGGTAGTTCTGTTGCACGTCAGCGCTGCGCACCACGCACACAAGGCATGACTCACGAGGAAACAGATCGGGCACTCGACAGCGCCGAGGTAGGCCTTTGCCTCCCGTCGCGCTCGCTCGGCTTTCTCCTCGGGTGTGCCCCATTTGGCCTTGATCGCGGGGTCGCGCTCGTCCTTCAACCGGCGGGTGAACGAGTTGTCGACGTCGTCGTCATAATCCTTCTCGCGCACCTCCTTCAGCTCCTTCTTGACGTCGTCCTCGGTCCAGCTCTCCTCGAAATCGTCGAGACCGCGGTAGAACGGGGCTAACTGGTTGTCCAAGATAAGCTCACACACGACCTCCTTGCAGTAGTCGTGCGCTTGCGGGTGGCTCAGAGCATGGGGGTTCTGCGGGGAGAGGTGTCCGCCGTATGGCATCAAGAGGGGCGTCTGAGGGGTGGGGGGAGGGGGAGGGGGGCGATTGTCCTTTGGCGGAACGGAGGAGGGTGGCGCGTCATTCGTCGGGGGCGAGCCGCCGCCTTGGTGGGAAGGCGCGTTACCCATTGTGAGTTGATGGGATCAAGCAAGACACCTGGCGTGTCCGCAGACCGGTGAGTGTGGTCAAGGAGGGGGTTGGGAGATGTTGTTGTGGTGCGTGTGTGGTCCAAGCGGTGCAGGCTGGTCGACCTGGTGCTTGTCGGTGTAGTTGGGCTGTGAGTGCACCACCCGTAAGCAGGGTTGGACGGCCGACTGGGGTGGAATGGGTTTGTCGGGGTGGCGTCTGTGTCGCTTGTGGGGAGGGGTGGAGGGGGTATGCTCTATCTAGCGCGGCAAGGAATGGGAAGGGGTCGAGAGGGAGAAGGGAGGGAGGAAGAGATGAGGAGTGAGTGTTGGTTGTCTTGAGGTGGAGTGTGACTGAGTGAGTGCAGTGATGATCTCGCAGCCCCGCGTAAGCGGCACAGGGCTATGGCGACGGACAGGGCGGCCGAGCACTGCCTGCACTGAGATGAGAGCACGGCGTGCGTGCACCGGGCCGGATGTATTTCCTATCCACGACCGGGTTGAATTGCAAGCCTGTATCGGTTTCTATTGCTTACTTTTGTGCGCCGCTCGCTTATGCACTCCGTGCCGTGGCGGTCCACAACTACCAACAGCGCACGAGTGATTCGTGAATGGCGTGATGCAGTGGATAAGGCGCTGGCTGGCGGACGATAAAACAGAAAGAAGCAACCCTCGATGCAACGTCAGCATCTACTTCACTTGATTACTTCTCACGCGGCAAGATCGTGGTTTGCTCATGGCTTCCATATTCCAGAGTCTGGAGCCCGGGCTACGTCAACACCTTCCGATCGCCAGATGCCCGTAGAACAATACCCATGCCGCAGCACTAAAAGAACATCACATGGGCACAGCATGCATCCTTGGCCCCACTCGCAATCGACCTTGTTCCGATCCACGGCACATTCCCAGCAGCCTGCATACAACACATTCAAACTTAACGTAGCGGGCTCACTTCGGTCACTGCTCCGGTTACAATCAGTCTGTTAGATCTCTTGGCTCGCCTGACACAGAGCAGACAGTCTGCGGAAGCGTATGACGTCTGAGGCAGTTCTGAGTGCCCGAACGCGGGCAAGTTAAGTAGCATGTCTGACTGTTGAGGCATGGAGTGTCTTATCATGCTGTTGTACAGCTGCTATGAGACCGGCGATGATGAAGCGTGCAGAGTGTTCTACCGCGCAGCGCCAACAACAACACGCCCGTCGATGCCCACGTTCTTCGCCTTCTTGGCCTTCCTGCGCCTTCCCGTGCCCTCCTCGCCGAGCAGCTCAACGACGGTCGGCTCAATATAATTCCAGATCTCGCCCTTGCGCTCGAGCTTGGGATCGGCCCAGGGGCGGTCGTTCTCCTTCCGCCACTCGGCAGACTTGGCCCACTCCTTCGCAATACGCTTCTCATCCAGCGGGGGCGAGCGGGGGCGCGGCAGCGTGTCCGGCTCTGGCTCGGCGGGCGTGTTGCTCGCTGTTGCTGAGAGCGTGTGCGTGACTTTCGTAGTGGTCTTGATCGTCGTCGTGGAGCGGCCGCCCTTGCCCTTCTTCGCCCCGATCGTGAGGACACGGTGCGCTTGCGGCTGCGAAGAGCCGGGACGAGGTGCGTTGCCTGGCAAAGAGGGGAAGGCGCCCCCACCTGACGCTGCGAGGAGAGCTTCTTTCCTCTCACGCTCTCTCGTATCGCGTACATCCTGCTCGTGCGCGTACTGCGCTTCGATGTCTCCCTCGACACGCTTGATCAGCCGTGCGAGTTGCGGCGGGGAGTAAGTCGGCCGGGCGCATGAGGGGCAGGTAGCGTGCGGCGGCTGCATCGCGCACAGGATCAGCCCGCAAGCACCACACTGTGGCGTGTACTTCGACAGCTCGTGTACGCGGGCTGCGGTCAGCTATGGCTCTCACGAACCCAAGAGCTACTTACCCTGGCAGAAACACGGCGGCGTGTCGACGTGCGGTCCCTTCCCTCCGTCCTGCACCTGCCTCAGTGCCTCGACAATCCCCTCGAGCCGGAGCACCTCCTTGCTCTTCGGCAGATCCCAGATCTTGTCTCCCGGCTTCTCGACGGCCTTGCCCTTCCCCTTGTCCTTGCCCTTCTTCTCGATGATCGTGATCGCCCCTGCGCTGCGCATCTGGCCCCTCCCGCTGCCTGACGCACTTCCACCGCGGCTCATGCTGTTCAGGTCTGTGTGGGAGCCGAACGGCGTCGATGTGCTGGAGCCGCTACCGGGCTTGCCGGGCTTCAGGTTCTGGCGCATGGCCTTCGCCTTTGCCTTCTCGATGCGCGGGTCCGAGGCTGGCGGCTGCGGTGGGGGCTGGATGATGGGGAAACGGAAGGCGACATAGCGGTCGGCGAAGGCGCGCGCTTGCGGTGTCGAGCCGAGGAAATCCTGCAAGTCAGCTTGGGTTTCGGAAGGGAGGAAGCTTCTTTACGCACGCTGAGATGCCCGCGCAGCCGAACTTCAGTGTTGTATCCCTCGAGGTCGGGGATGATGACTTGGTTGACAGTCTCAGAGTCTGCGGTCAGCTATGGATCGCACATCGGGTAGCATGCACAGTGAACAGAGTACTCACCAAGACCGAGAATGTCGCAGAGCGACTTGGACACCCATGCTGGCGGCGACATGTTATTGTGTGATGATGAGAGGAAGGAAGGCAACAACAGACTCGGTGTCAAGGGTGATCGAAAGTTACAGTCCATGTCCGACTTTCGGATCCGAGCCATCATTCACGTCATCGCACCTTCAGTCGATTCAACCACCATTGGATTCTCTTGCGAGCATCCTTCAAATCTCTCCAGCAACTGCTGCTTCCCGCAACGTTTGATGATACAGTGCATACATTGGATGACTTCTTTCGCTACTACTCTATGCAATTTAAATGGCGTACCTGCCTCCAGACGCATGCGCGCGATCGGCACTGTTGAGCGCCTGCACCGACGCCTCGACGAGCGAGCGGCGCAGCTCCTCCACGGCAGAGCGGACGCGCATCTCGTCGTTCGACTCGATGAGCAGGTGCAGCTTGGGCTCCTGGCCGGCCTCGGGTTCGTGCCCGGGCGGGTAGTACACACCACGCATCGTGATGGACGCCCCCGAATGCTCCTGCAGGAGCATCATCTGCTCCTTGTTCGTCGCCTTCCAGCGCGCCTTCTGCGGGTAGTCGTTGATCGGGAACATGGCGTGCCACTCGGTCGCGTCCGGGTCCTTGCGCCTCGACGGGTCCGAGGGCGGGAGCGCGGCACCGAGCGCGGCAGCCTTGCTGTGCTCGATTTGCTTGGAGAGCTTCTGCGCAACCTTGGACAGGTTGGCGGCGTCGATGTGCCGGCCCTCCTTGCGCGCCTTCTCGAGCATTGCGAGGGTCTGCGCGGGAAGCGACTTGGCGTCGTTGCGCGAACCACGGTGGGCGAGGTCGGACGGGAGCTTGTCCGGAGCAGGGCCGTGGACGATCTCGACCGCAATCTCCGTGAAGGTGTAGTCGGTGTCGCCGGCCATGAGGTGCGAGTCGTTCGTCGTGCTCTTCGTCTCCTTCGTGGCGGGCTTGTACGGGATGACGGCACCCTCGCGGGATGAAAGCGAGACAGCCTCCGAAGTGTCGCCGTAGGTCTGCTTCTCGGCCCGGTCCTTCTCCTGGCGCTTGTGGTCGAGGCGCTCGAGACCCTTGCCGCGGAAGCCGCTGCGGGCGGCGCGAGCCTTGCCCGACTTGATCTTAGCGAGGAAGCCGTCGGACATCTCCTTCAGCTTGTCCGGCACAAAGGCTCCGGAAGCCTCGAGAGCGCGAGCAATGTCAACCGAGAACTTCTCCTGGTCGGGGGTAATGAAGGTGATGCAGGTACCCTTGTTGCCCGCACGACCTGTTCGACCAGCACGGTGGACGTAGTCCTCCATGTGGTTGGGGGCATCGTAGTTGATGACAAGCTTGAGCTGCTTGACGTCGAGACCACGGGCGGCGACCGATGTGGCGATGACGATCGGGATATCGCCGCTCTTGAAGTTGCGGATGGCATCTTCACGGTCGACCTGGTCCTTGCCGCCGTGCAGCGAAGTGCAGAGGTATCCACGCTGCAGGAGCTCGCGGAAGAGTTCGTCGGCCGACTCCTGCCTGTCAACGAAAATGAGCACACGATAATCGGGCTCATCGGGATGGTCCTGACCGATCTCGCCGAGAATCTCGAGGAGACGGTTGAACTTGGTGTCGGGGTCGCGAACCTCCACGCGCTGGTCGATCTCGGGGGCGACGACGGAGCGGCCGCCGACGGTGATCTCGAGCGGCTTAACGAGGATCTTGCGCGCGAGCGACTCCATGGTCTTCGGGAACGTCGCGGAGAAGAGGACCTTCTGGGCGTCGGGGCGCGTGTTGTTCACGATCTTCATGACCTGTGGCTCGAAGCCCATGTCGAACATGCGGTCGGCTTCATCCATGACCATGAAGGTGATACGACGCAGGTTGGTCACGCGACCGTTGTTGGCAGTCAACAAGTCGATCATGCGACCCGGCGTACATACCACGATCTCGGCTCCCTTCTTCATCGCGGCGATGTCGTCACTGATCGACTGGCCGCCGACGCAGCACGTCACGCGCAGGTTCATGACTTTAGCGAACGGCTTCGACTCCCTGTAGATCTGCATGGCAAGCTCACGGGTAGGAGCCAGGATGAGAGCAATAGGGCCGTCCATTCCGCTCACCGGTCGCTGGTCCTTGACATGACGCAGAAGAGGAAGCAGGAAGGCGATGGTCTTGCCTGAACCGGTCTTGGCGATGCCGATAACATCGCGACCGGACATGATCGACGGAATCGACTGCGCTTGGATGGCGGTGGGAGCGCCCCATTCCTTCGCACGGATTACCTCCAGGCAGCCGAGCGGGAGACCAAACGCACCCCAGCTGCGCACGGGCTTGGGAGCATCCAGACCACGAACCTTGATACCGTCCATCTCGAGGCGGACGAGCTCGGCCTCCTCCTCGTCCATGTCGAGGACCTCGGCGGGAGCAGAGTAAAAGTTTCGCCTGAAGGGTTCGTAGTCAATAGCGTCATGGTCTGGAGTGGGCAGGTCCTTCTTGCGGGTCTTGGATGCCGCGAGCTGCAGCAGAGCCTCGGCCTTGGCAAGCTCCTCCTCCGCCTTGTTGCGTACCTCTACGTCGTCATCGTCGTTATCGAGTTGCTCGGCGTAGCCCTGCTTCTTGGCGTCGGACACATTGACGGTCTTGACCTCTTGGGCGTTCTGGCGCATGAACGCGTCTAGCGGGTCTTCCTCTTCCTCGTCGACGTCCATCTTCGAGTCGCCGTCGGCACCGGCTTCGACCTTGACGACGTCGTCCTCGTTCTCGTCCCCGTCAACGGCCGCCATATCCTCTGGCACAGCATCAACGCCGGCGGCGGACCCACTTTGAACTTCATCGGCGACCTTGGGCATCTCAAGCTTCTGTAACTTGCGGTCCTCGACCTCCTCGTCGTCCATCATGAGCGAGCGCTTCAGCGGCGTCGGCTTGTTCACGAGTCCGATGCGGCCAAGCGACTGCGCACTGAACGACAAGCCCGACTTGCCAGGTGCAGCTGATGTCAGCGAGTTGGACAGGTGCAAACCTCTCAACTCACGCTTTGCGGGCGACTTCTCGGGCTCCGGTGTGCTGGCGGCCGAAACGTTGCCGGAAGCGTTTGCGCTCTTAGCAGCGCGCTGCTTCTTCCATGCCTCGAGACGCTCGCGCTTCAGACGGAGCTTCTCCTCCTCGCTAGCGGGGGCGGGCGAGTTGGATGCCGGGGTGCGCAGGCGCTCGGGCGAGCGGGCAGAGTGTCCGTTAGCGCGCTCACGCTCCCTGTCTCCACGGCCGCGGTCTCGCCTGTCATCGTCCCTCCTCCTGTCGTCGTCCCTGCGCCTGTCCCTGTCCCGGTCGTAGTCGCGATCACGGTCGCGATCACGGTCGCGGTCCCGGTGGCTGTCGCGGTGGCTTCGGTCTCTGTCATCGTAACGACGCTCGTAACGGTCGCGCTCACCACGGTCACGGTAGCGGTCGCGGTCTCGGTCGCGTTCGCGCTCCCTGTCTCTCACGTAGCGGTCATCTTCGCGTCTTCGGTCCCGGAGGTCACGATCACGGTCGCGGTCGCGGTCTCGGCGGTCGTCGCGGTCGTCGCGGTAATCTCTTCGGTCACGGTCGCGGGAGTGGGGCGGCGACGGGCTTTGGTAGCGGTGTGAGGAACGGCGATGCTCGGGGGAGCGAGACCTACGAGGAGAGTGCGGCATGCCTTTTCTTCCAGCGATGTAGTGTTTGCTTGATCGTGCTGCTGAGGTCAACGCATTTGGAGTTGACGGGGTGGCGTTGGGTGGCAAAGCGCAAAATTGGCAGGCGTGCAAAGCTTTTAGGTCCCTATTGATTTTTAGGCGTGTGAGCAGCCACTGACGCGACCCACGACCTCCACTTGACGCGACCAGCGACAACAACAACAACACCAGCCATAATGTCCGGCTTCCCTGTGCTTTCGCCTGACGTACTGCGCGGCCGTTCGCTCAAGGACGAGGTCACGCTCCCTTCGCTGATCGAGGAGCAGGACCGCCTCGCCGAGGAGGCGCGCGAGGTCCTTCCCTACTCCTTCGACGAGTGCACCTGGGCCAAAGGCCCGTTGCGGCAGAACGTGTGGTCGTGTCTGGGTGAGCTAGCTCTAACGTGGAGAGTAGCTAACGGCAGACTGCAACGAGAAGGGCGTATGCTACGGGTGTTCTATCTCGTGTCATGCGGGTGTGTACAGAAGTTTGGAGATGCTTACTAATCACTGGCTGACGACAGACCACCGCCTGGTCGAGCTCTGGACACGGCGCGGTTTCACGTGCGACTGCCCCACGACGTCGATGTGCCCCGAGGGCAAGAAGCACAAGTGCACCCTGAACCCGCCGGAGAAGCAGCCGCAGCCCCCGAACGAGGCGAACCGGTACAGCAAGAACTTTGCGGGCACGTTCTGCCGCTGTGGCCGGGACTACAACCCCGAGACAGAGGTCGAGGCGATGATCAACTGCATCGGGTGTGAGGTGAGTTCTCGAGCGGGCGGGGCGAGTGAGAGGCCATGTGAGCGAAGCGCGTAAGAGGCCATGAGAGCGAATGGCGCGAGAAGCGGTACAACAGCCAGCTTTGAGGATGGTCGGAGAAGCTGACGACAGGACTGGCTGCACGAATCCTGCCTCAACCTCCAACCCCGACGGACGAGTCCAGTCGAAGACGACGAGGACGAGGAGGCGCTCTGTCTCATTCCCTCGGAGTCGTATGACGGGCTAGTCTGCGCTGACTGTGTGTCTGGCTGCCCGCTTCTGCTCGAGCGTGCCGGAAGTGAAGGGTGGATGATAGTCGAGCCGACCGACGAGGGGACCTTCGTCGTGATCGGAAGATCAGAGGTGGTCGTCACTGGGGCTAAGCGGGAGAACGAGGGCGAGGAGCAGGAGGGTAAGCAGGCGCGGTTAGACGACGGCGCTGCTACCGTCGCCAAGCCTGAGCAGGGAGCAAGCGACGACAAGCCGACGTCTGAGGAGAAGCCGGCGACCGAGCCAGCGTCTGAGGAGAAGAGAAAAGCGACGAGAAAGGGCAGCGGAGACCTCTTCCTCGCGCACGGCGTTCGTCCCCGACTCGCCAAAGAGCTCGACGTGAGTCCTCCCCACCAGCCTTTTCCCTCGACTCTCCCCTTCCTCTACACTTCTCCGGTCTCACGACTGTAAGCTGACATCAGCCCGCCCTCGCGGCCACGCTGCCCTTCCCCCTGATAGACGAGGAGATCTACGAGCCCCCCACCGACACAGACCCGGCCGAGACGCTGGATCAAGTCACTGAGCGTGTCGTGGAGAGTCTGCCGAGGGTGCAGGCGATCGAGGCGCTGCACGGGTTCCAGAATATGAAGTGAGTCGCCACGGAGCGCGGAGCGCTCCCTCCTCCCTTCCCCCTCCACTGCCTCCACCGCCCCTTCGCTCTCATTTCTCAACGCTCCCATCGCTCTCAGCGCACCCTCATCTCCCAGCCTTATCGATTCTCTCTGGGCCCTGTCCCAGGAAGGAAAGGCGCAGAGGCGAGGGCGCGGTGCAGGAGAGGCAGGAGTGAGGCAGGAACGGGCGAGGGCGCAGTGGGAGATGTGAGAGAGGGATCGGGGGATGAACGTCCTGGAGCACGCGAGCTGACACCCAGGGACAAACTCAAGGTCATGCTGCAGTCGCGCGCCGAGTCCGGCTCAGCCGTAAGCCGGGAGGACATCGAGTCCTTCTTCGCCGACCTGAAGAAGTCGCGTCGGTAGCTGGAGCTGGATCACAGAGTCCTCGCCAAGATTACAGGCCAACTGAGAGCCTGTATCTCGGCCTCTCCAGCCCTCTGGCCTCTGGCGTCTGGCGTCTGGCGTCTGGCCTCTGGCCCGCTGGTCCGTCACTAAATTCAGTCAGTGATATGCGATACGAGTCCCGCACACGCCACCGTAGGCCGTCGGCATGAGTGAAGGCGTAAGTGAAGCTAGTGAAGGCGAAGGGAGATTAGGAAGGCAGGCTAGTTGTATGTATCGCGTTTCAGTTGTAATCTATCCGTTCCCCGTCCCTGGTCTAATCTCGCGTGGAGGACGTGTCGCGATAACAAGTTTGGGGTAAGAACCAAACAACCGTCCCCAGCATCAGCAAGCGAAGCCGCGTCGGATACTTGATTCTTCTCACACGCAAGGTCCAGACCAGAGTGCCGAGACATGCACCCCCTTGTATCTTCCCGCTGCTCGCTTCGTGCGTCGTTCGATGAGAAGAACGGGCGGATTATCTATTGAGACAGGTGCCCCAAGATTTCAAGATTGCCCCACGTGCCTGTGACCAATCCACTCACCTCCCCTCCTCCCGTCATGACGACGACAGAGCACGACGACCAGCACGAAAAGGGGAACGAAGACGAAGCAAGAACGACGTATACATGGAAAATGGCATGACTTCTATTTGCGTTGCGAGAGTGCGGAGTGCGAGATTATGAACAAGTTCTGCTGCTGTCTACTGTGATGCTGTGGGTATCGGCTCAACAAAATTCCGGAAACGAAGCGAAGGGAGCGGGCGGGTTGTATTTTGATGGAAACCTCAAACTTTGACGAGTCTTGACGGCCCGACCGCCGACGGTCTGACGGGCTGACGGCCTAGAGGCCTAGAGACCATCAGTCAGAGTGGTCGGGTCCATGCCGTCCCAGGAGATGTGGTAGACCTTGTCGAACAGGGGATACGCGCCGAGGCGGTTGCGCGCCTTGAGGAACATGTGGACGTCCTTGGCCGTGTGGATGCCCTGCAGCTTCTGCCCGCTCAGCATCTCGCGCTCGAGCACGTCGAACGGCTTGCCCGTCTTCACAAAGGCTTCGGCGCACTTGCGGTTGCGTCCTCCGAGGCCTAAACTGTCAGCATATTTCCCACCGATACTCCGTCCGACTTGTGGAGTCTGCCCTCAGAAACGTACACGAAGTGATCAGGTCAGCAACACCAGCAGACTCCTTCAGGAAGGTCTCGGGCTTGACGTCGTCGAAGAACTCCATGCAGAAGTGCGTCGTCTCGACGAGGCCGATGCGCATGATCGCCGCTTGGCGTTAGCTTTAGGGGAAAGGGGCAGCTTACACTTGGTGTTGTCGCCGTAGCCGAGGCCGTCGCTGAGGCCGGCCGCGACGGCGACAACGTTCTTGAGCGCGCCGCAGAGCGAGACGCCAGTCACGTCGTCGATGAGTTGGACGCGGAACTTGGGGGTCTCTGTGGGGTCAGCGATGCTCGTCAGCCACGCCGTCATTTCAGGCCTTAGTTGGCCTCTGGCCTGCAGCCTGCAGCCTGCAGCCTGCGGCTTGGGGCTTGGGGCCTACGGCCTCCGGCCAGGGGACACTCACGGAACACCTTTTGCCACATGACGCCGTCTGCCTCGTTGCGGTACCCGATCGTGGTCTCGGAGAAGCGGCCGAGAGCGACCTCGGACGCAATGTTGGCGCCGCTGAGGGCCGAGCACGGGATGCCGAGGCGCTTCTCGATGACATCGGCGAAGATGTGGATGTCGGCGCCCTTGACGTCGACGCCCTTGATGAGCGAGATGGCCTTTGCGTTCGGCGAGACATGGCCCGAGATGTCGTCGAGGACCTTGTCGAGGACTAGATGTCAGCTGACCGCCGCTGGATCTGATGGGGCCGCCATCGGAGGAACCTACACTGATGGGGCATGACGAAGATGATGGCGGTCGCGCCCTTGACCGTCTCGACAATGTCGGGCACGGCGACGACGTTGTACCCCAGCGTAATGTCGGGGAGGTACTTGACGTTGACGTGCTTGTCGTTGATGATGTCGGTGAGTTTGCGGCCGTCGATCTGATGTCAGCGCGGACCGCCAACGGCTCCACTTAGCCGGCGGCATCTACACGTACCTGCTCCTCGAAGACCCACATGGGGACGCGCGAGTGGAACTCGTTCTCGTGCTTGAGGACGTTGATGCCTGCAATCTTGGCGATGGCCGAGCCCCTGGGATGTCAGCTGCAGTCACGATGATGTGAAGCTCACCAGTTACCGGAGCCGAGGATGGCGACCTGCTCTTTCTGAGGGGCCATTGTGGATGAGAGGAGACGGGAGAGGGGGGAAGGAGCGAAGGCGGTGGGGTTGGGGCGGGGCTTTGAGAGTGCCCTTGTGATGTTACGGAGTAGGAGAGGAATGGTTGGGAGTGAAGAGACGGCGGCGTAGATATAAGATGGATGGGTTGGGGTTGGGAGGGCGACGAGAGGAAGGCAGCTTGGGAGAAAGGTACGGCGGCGGCGGCTGTGGCTGCGGCTACAAAGGAGCAAGGGGATGGCACGAACCCCGTGTGATGATGTGGTGATGGTCGGGCGATCAATACCTTATTGCGGGAGCGAGTGACCGATAAATCGATGAGCCGACCGACTTGTTAATCGGCAACGACCCACCGCTTACGTTTTGGGCTTGCTTGGGACATGCATCCCTGACTTGGGCATTCCGCCTTGGACACTGAGGCCAGACTTTTTTTTATCTCCCGTACCCGGCAATAACTGTCCGACTCTTGAGCTGGAGAGTCACCGCACACCCGTACTCGGCCCGTACTCATCCTTCGCCGGCTCTCCTCCTTTCAATGCTGTTGCTCGGGCTCATGTCACGGTGGCCACCGGCTATCACTGACCTTGCCCTGCTTACTCCCTGCTCAGACTCAAGGCGCCCGACACACATCCGGCGGCACTCACCACCCCCGCAGCCCCGGCACAGCTCCGGTCCGTCCATCGGATAGGGTGCGGCTCGTCACATGCACACTCCATGCTACTGCCGCCCACATGTGCACGACGTTAGTCTCTCTAGTCTCTCTAGTCTCTCCTACGTGTTTATCTCGCAGCAGACTACGCCATCACTACCCTAGTGCCCGAGTGCCCGGAGCCACCGCTAATCTCGCACCGATGCAGCGAAGCGACCCTGCATCTCACGGACATCCGTGGGCGCTTATCCGTCACCCCGAACCACGGACCCACGGAGTCACAGAAGGGCGCGGAGGAGCCACTGAGCTGCGACGTCTGCACACTGACACCCCCGATCACGCTGTGGCGCTACTCCGTTGGATGTGCCGCACGTCGCACGTCATACGCCGAGAAGGCAACGCCGCCAGACGGCGCTAAGCACCACGTTGCTCCGTTGCGCCGTAGCTTTGAACCCCGTCGCAGCCCCGTGGTCCCCGTGGTTCCCTGGTTGGCCCCTCATAATCCCTCACCTTCCCTCGTCACCCCTCGGAACCCCTCATTCCTCCCTCATTCCTTCGGCGTGTCGGACTATCACTCGGGATGCGCGGGTTCGGATGCCCGTCGCGCCCGTCGCGCCCGTCGTCGTGTCGCAGACGTCGCCGATTGCTACATGCCACACCCCTTGCTACCTTCTGGGCACCCTCTTTCTTCACCCTAAGCGCCTCCTGTCTTCGTGTGCTCCCCTTAAGTTCTACTGATGCATCCGGCGGAACCCCAGAACCAACAAAGCCCGCTTACTTCGGCGCATCGGCGCAGCTCAAACGTACTGTGTCTCCTTGACGTACCTTCTCAGAGCGTACTACAGATCCAGATCCAGCACGACCAGACTCTTCTCGCACAGCGCCACCGCGATCCGTCTCGCTCCGACCTCCACTTCTCCAACACCAAGCAAAGCACCGCGGTCACCACCACTGACGCCCAGGACGCCCTGTCTTGCCGTGTCCTCACCCCCATTCGGCGGCCAGTACAGGTACGCGTTGCCCTGGCCTGTGCCGCTGCCCGCATCAAAGGCGAGCACGAGGCTCGCCGCATGGCCGTCTTGCTGGCGTGTGGCATGCCGCACGAGGCGCAGGTCGCGCTTACTGCTCATGACGAAGGCGAGGGCTGGGTTCGTGCCCTGATGCTTCCACCCCTCAGCGGTGGGGGAGATCAGGAGCCCGTCGACAGCGTTGCGCACTATGACGCCCTGGCCCGGGGGAAGGTCCGGCTCAGTCGTCAGGAGTGGGAGGGAGAGCACGGCGGCGGGCTGCCTGGACCAGACTGCTTGTCCGTTGGTAACGGTGCCAAAGAGGACAGAACGTCCCACAGATCCGGCGGAGAGGTCCGAGAACGCGCCCTCTGTGCGCTCGGCGAAGTCGTCGTCCTCGTCAAAGTCGAGCTGTTCCCTAAGCAGAGCAGGGATTGTCGGGTTCGTGTCTGGGATTTCATCGTCGGTCCTCGTTTGGACTTTGCCAAAGCTTTCGCGGATGGCGGCCAGGGTGGACGGAGAGAAGGTCTCGGGCACGTCGTCGTCGTCGCTGTCGTCGGGGATGAAGACGGAGGGCCACCGCGCGTCCCCCGGCTGCTTCTCGAGTTCAAGCTGCAGTTTTCCTTCGTCCGCCTCGTATGTCCACGTAGAACTTGCGACCTCGGACCAGAACGTGTGCGCGCCGGCGGAGAGGAAGGCGAACAGCGGCACTGACAGATTGGGCGCCTTCACGGACACACTGACGCTGGACGGCGTGAAGGCCACGCTGATTGCGTCCCGCGGCGTCGCTGGCGGGAGGGGGATTGTGATTGTCACGCTTGTCTGGTCCTGCGTCCAGTGGAACGGATACTGCTTCGGCTCGTCCACGTCCATCCCCTCGTCCCCCTCGTCCCCCTCGGGCGGCGGGGTGTCGGCTGGCGTCTGCTCCGCTGTCGGCAGATGCGCCCCGAGACCCAGCTTTGCCTTCTTCTCCTTGTGTTCGCGAGCTTGCCTTTCGGCGTCAGTCTCCTCGCGCGCCTCTGGTCGGGGTCCGAAGGGCTCCTCAGAGAGAACGACCCAGCCGCCCTCAGCCCACGCGGCCCAGAGCGGGAGGTCACCGCCCGTCAGTTCCCAGGAGGGCTTCAGGGCCTCGCCGGCGTCGATGTCGTTTGTCCTAGAGGGGTCGAGAGAGACCTCGAGCAGGTCGAACGTCGCTGTGCGCGGGGCGTACTTGCTCCCACTTGACTCTTGGACGACGGCCCGCGTGAGCAGCAGCCGGAAGGCAGATCCATCAGCGTGAGCCGCGTACAGTAGGCAGGGGGTTTCAAGGTCATGTCTCGCGATGAACTTGCCGGCGAACGGGGAGCCGGGGGCAGAGACTTCGAGCACGTAGATCGAGCCGCTGCCCGAGGAGATCGCCCAGAGCGTGTCCGACAGCGCGAGCGCGCGCGGGTACTCTGCATGCTCCTCGCTGCTGGACAGCGGCTGAGGCAGGCTTGCCAGCGTCGTGAATGTCGGATCGAGGTCCGCCTGATGTCAGTTATCCCTCGCTGGACTACACCTTACATCAAGCTCGAAGCCGACAACGTTCCATTCCGTGTCGATGTACACTCCCCGTGCACCGCGGGTGTCGAGGTGATCCCAGGAGATGCGCGAGCGCACCTCCTTGAAGCCGAGCTGCTGCTTGCCGTAGCCTACTCGGGACTGGGTCGCGCCTTCCCCGGGCAGGCGGTGGCCGCGGGCCGCGGATGGATCGAGCGACTGCAGGCGGTACGTCTCGAAGCGGGGGTTGAGCAGCGCACGGTCGGGGGTGAAGAGTTCTGCTGGGCGTGATTTCGATGCAGCCATGGTTGCACAGTGTATGTAGAAGGACGAGGAAAGCTCAACGATGTGACCGGATTTTGGCTGGGAGAGGCCATTCATTGAAAGGCACCTCGAGCCTATGACGTCCTCCCACTACGGAGCGGTCCGATCATCTCGCATGGCAAGTAACGTGACCTGACGCGCGTGAATGTTGACATTGGCCTTTCTCCCACCGTCCACCATCCAACAGCGGCACCATGCTCCCCGCGCCGGTGGTCATACCGCGGTCCGAGGTGCAGAGCTCGGTGCAGCTCGCGCCACTCGCCGAGTTCCTGGCCGGACTCACGGAGAACGAGCACCTGAACAAGCTGAACGACATCCTTGACCGCTTCCGCACGCCCAAGAGCTACCACCGCGTCGACATCCGCATCGTGTCCTCCAGCGACCTCCCGCCCAGCCCCGGTAAGGAGGGGGCTGATGTGGACGACTACACGCTCATGAAGTGGAGCATGGAGCGCGGCGACCCCATCATCGTCGACGACCAGCCTGAAGCCGGGCCGAGCGGCACGAACGGTGAAGGTGATGCTGAGGGAGGGGAGGGGATGGACGTCGACATCGACCCGAACGGACAGCCGGAGATCGATCGCGACACTCAGCCGTCTGTCGCGGACGGAGAGGATCTGGCGCGCCGCACCCAGCACGAAGGGCGCGAAGACTCGTCTCCCTTGTCCTTGCCCGAGCAGCTGTTCTCGGACGCCTCGTCACCCAAAGGAAACGGAACGCCCTTCCACTCCGCCCCCCACAGCTCGGAGAAGAACGACTCGCCTGCATCCACGAATGCTGAGATACGCACCGCCCGCGGATCGGAGCGGCCCGCGGAGGCCGGGAACGCAGAGAAGGAGAAGGAGCAGGACAAGGGGAAGTGGAAGGAGAAGGAAGCAGGGCTGCCGACCAAGAGGCTGAGCGCGGGCATGCCCATCCCGTTACCGCCGCCGGCCGCTACTTTACCGATGGCAGTCCACTTTCAGTTCGGTCTGCCGCCGCCAGTGGTTCCAGCGCCAGCCGAACCGGCGGCCTCAGCCAGCAATGAGACCGTGACGCAGGCGAACGAGCCACCGGTGCCGGAACCTGCATCAGAGAAGGAAGCTTCGAACATTGATGCCGCTACTGAGCAGCCAGCTACGACAACGGAGACAATGAACGAGAGCGCCGGACCTGCCGCGGCTCCCGAGGCAGTCGCCAAGAAGGGGGATGACGGCCAGAAGGACAACAGTACCGCGGGACCTGAGGGATCAGCGCCAGCAGCCAGTGACGCGTCAGCGGCCCAAGCGCAGGCTGCTTCGGACGTGCCCTCTGCAGCTCCTGACGCTTCTGTCAACACAACATCCGCCGACCAGCAGACCGCGGCTGACGAGGAGCTGAACCAGGTTTTCGCTGACAAGGACGCCGCGCTCGTTGCCATTGCCGACGCCTCCCGTTCCCCCTCTCCTTTCACCCCTTCCCACCCTCCGCCGCCCGGTGGTTCCGCGCGCTTCGTTCGTGAGCTGCGTCTCGACCTGCGCACACTCGACAGCGCGGCTCTCTTTGAGCTTGAGACTTGGCGCCGCGAGGTGCTAGGCCTGCCGCCCATGGACCGCATCGTCCCCGACTCGATCTGGTACCAGCAGATCGAGCCCGTGCCGACTACGACGAAGAAGAAGGGACGTCCGACCAACGCTGAGCGTGAAGCCGCGCGCCTCGAGAAGGCAGCGAAGGCAGCGGAGAACGGCCAGCCTGAACCGGAAGGCGAAGAAGAAGTGGAACCCGAGGAGCCGGAGGAGGAAGAGGAGGAAGACGACATCGAGGTACCGTCAGACATGGAGGAAGACTACGTTCCGCCCGCAGTTGCGAAGAAGCTTGGCACTGGACGACCGCGAGGCCGGCCACGCCAGTCGGAGACGGCACCTGCACCTGAGGCGGAGGTTGCGAAAGGGGAGGCTGCAGCGGCCCCTGCCACCGAGGCCGCAGAGAAGCCGAAGAAGGGCGGGCGTCCGTCGAAAGCGAAGCCGACCGAACCGAGCACGACACCGGTTGAGATAGAGGAGACGGAGCATGTGCTCGACATGCTCGGCCCCTCTGGAGTCTCGCCATCTCCTGAACCCGCCCCAGCGCCCGTCAAGCGTATCAAGCCTCGTCGGTCCATTGTCGAGGTTGTCATCCCTTCTCCTGCCCGGTCTCTGGCTTCGCCCGCGACTCGGTCGGTGCCTCGCAGCCGCAAACAGTCTCTGAAGGAGATACCGAAGGAGACGCCGACACGCCCTCGCGGCAGGAAGAGCGTGGCCAAGGACGAGACGCCCGCGTCTCCCGGGCCTCGCCGTTCGCGCCGCTCAAACGTCGCCTTCGACCTCGAGGGCTCCCGCCCACCGTCATCATCTCCGCCAGCGCCGACTCGCAGAACACGAGCCTCCCAGGCTGCAGTCTCACCGGAGTCAGAGTCCCCGCCACCTGCGCCCGTCAACAGGAGCACGCGGAGAACCTCGAGAGCGGCTGCCGAGCTGTCGTCTGCCTCTCCCATCCGCTCGCCGTCGCCCTTACCCGTCCTGCGGACACACGGTAAGGCTTCTGCCTTGCCCTCCCCTCCACCGGCCCGCCGCTCGCGCCGGTCCGACGTCGCTGTCGAGACGCCACCGCCGCCTGCTCCTCGACGATCCCGCTTGTCGCAGGTCACCGTTGAGCCGAGCCCTCCTCCCTCCCGCAAACGTAAGGCATCTGCGGTGGAGGCCAGTCCTGCTCCCCCGACCCGTCGCACTCGGCACGCGGCGGCCGAAAAAGCTTCGGTCACGCCACCGCCCAGCAAGCGGGCGACGCGCAGCTCCGGTCCCGCTGTTCTGCCAGTGCATGAGCCAGCGTCGACTAGAAAGCGCCGCCTCTCTGTTTCTAGTGACGAGACAAGCCCTGCGCCAGTCAGCAAGCGCACCCGACCTGAGCCGGCGAAGGGTCACACTGCCAAGCGGAGCGGCGCCTTGCCGGCTAAGCCGAAGGCGACGGCGAGGCGCAGTGGTGGTGCTCCGCCTGCCAAGCCTCTTTCACCACCTCCGCCTCCGGCCCCGCGCGCCAGGCGCAGCGGCGGTGCTCTGCCTGTCAAGTCTTCCCCCGTGAGGGCTCGTCGCAGCGGCGGAGCACTTCCTACCAAGGCTGCCTCACCGCCTGCGCCTCGTGCCCGACGAAGCGGCGCCTTACCTCCGAAGGCCGCCTCCCCGCCTGCTCCCCGTGCCAAGCGTAGCGGAGGTGCTCTTCCCACTAAAAAGCCTGTCATGGCGAAGCGCAGCGGCGCGCCGCCCAAGCCTACGGCGAGAACAACGAGAGCGCGCGGCAGTGTCTCCTCGGTGTCCCCAGAGCCGTCGCCCGCTCCCCGGGCCCGGGCCGCCCGCTCCGAGACGCGCAACGAGCGCATCGACTACGTTGAGCTTCCTGCGCCCAGAGTCAAGCTCGACATGACGCTGAAGCGCGGGCGTGAGTCGTACGGGCGCAGCGTCGCGCTCAAAGTCGAGGCCGGCCACTCGGACGAGGGCTCTGACGACGAATGGGAGATGTTCCGCAACCTCTGATCGCATCGACAAGTGCAGCTTAGAAGACGTTTTGGGATTTGTTTGTACCGCTGATACGAATTGTAACCATGCCACTGTACAGAGACGCCTCGGCAGTTGCATGTTCCATCGATGCCGTCAGCTCCACGAGCTTCCAGAACGGGTGCTGCCACAACCGTCGCCGCGGTGGTCACAGACGGAAGCAAATCGACCGTCTTGTCAGGTCAAACGGCGGTGTTGTTTGTGTCCTCGCGACACCCTCATACGTAATCACTTCCCTCCACACTCTCTCTCCATCTTGCGAACGCGACGCGAGACGCAACAAAGCAAGATGAACTCCCCGCACAACTCGCTTGCAACCATCCTCGACATCCAGGGCGTCCAGCCCCCGGCCCCCCAGACGGGGGAGGAGGGTGATGGCGCAATTCTCATGAGCTGTGAGTGTTCCCATTGTTACAACAGGTGGTCGATCCCATCACCGCCTAGCTTAGCGCGTCCACTACGGCTTTCAGCTGACCCCAGACCTGCGCGAGCACTACAACCCGGCCGACGAGCGCTACGATGAGCGCTACGCACCCCTCCCTCCCAGCGCGCCGACGCCAGCGTCGCCTCCTGACACCTCCGTGCCGATCCCTTCCTCGCTGGCTGCGCTGGCAGCACCGGCACCGGACGCGCCTTACCTGGCCCCTCTGCCGCCAATGGACGAGTTCCCCGGCACCGCCGATACGGTGGCCTTAGACCGCGGCGAGATGGGCGGCAAGCGTCGCAAGGCGCCCCACGAGCGCGCGGGCTGGAAGGAAATCCTCGAGGAGGAAGAGCGCGCGAAGGCCGAGGCCGCGCAGCAGGCTGCCCAGGCCCAGCAGCAGCAGAGCGAGGAGTCGCAGAAGGAGGAGGAGTACGGATCCAAGATGAAGCGCGCTAAGCTTAGGTGAGCAGAGTACAGGCTTGTTTAAAGAGAACGAGGAAGCTGACACCAACAGTAAGGAAAGCCGCGCCGAGCAGAACCGCAAGGCGCAGCAGGTGTTCCGCCGCAAGCGCGAGGAGAAGATGAAACAGCTCGAGATTGATGCCTTAGCGCTCGCTGGAACGCGCGCGCGTCTGCAAGCCGCCGAGGAGCGCATCCTATCGCTTGCTCTTGTGAGTGTCGCACGCGAGTGCGGCGGGTCTGGGCAAGTCCAACTTGCTGCGCTTGCCCAGCTACGAAGTACTCGTCATTAGCTGACCTCAGAACCTGGAAGCGAAGACAATCGAGGCCGCAGCGCTGCGCGAGGCGCTCTCTACGGCCTCAACGCGCGGTCAGCTCTCTGTCACACGCCCGGATGGCGGACTGGTCATCGCTTCCGCGGAGTGGGACGAGCGTGACCGTGATGCGCCGCCCGAGCGTGTGCCCGTTGCGTGCGACCTGCTCGCCAAGGCCAGTCGCGAGCTTGCTAAGGCCAACCGCGAGAGGCGCGAGCAGGGCCGTCAGTAGCCTCTTCCTTTGGTCGAGGCGGAGTTCAGCCAGTCAGCGTCGTGAGGCCTGGCGGCCAAGACTCGCAAGCATCAGAAGTATAATCATTGTACCCGACGTTCGTACGTTCGTTTGTATAGCATGTAGAGCCAAGTTGTGCTTTTAGAGATGCACCGATGTGTGATGGTGTGTTGGTTGCCATGGCCATGACGACGCGGAGATCCAGGGCTGCCCGTGGGTTGGTGGAGGGCCGGCCGGTAAGGTGGAGGGATGACATCGACGCTGACCACACCTCTCGATCACACCAACAGCCATGGAACCGCCGCGCGCCGACCCCCCGCCGCTATCTCTCGACCTGTAAGCTATCTTGCTCTCGCTTAATCCCTGTAACTGACCCCAGCCTGTCGCTGACGCCGGTGACGCTCCTCCCGCCTCTGCCGAAACCGACCGGCGAGCGCGTCCCACCTTCCCCAGCGGCATACCCGCAACTCCAGGCCGGTTTCCAATTATCGCCTACGTCGAACTACCAGGCACCGTATGGACAGGCCTCGCTTGGCGAAACACTGAAGGCGGTTGTGTGTCTGCGCAATGTCTCGCAGCAGCCGGTCCACGGCGTCAAGATGATGATGGAGGTGCAGAGCCCGGGAGGGCGCGTGCGCCTCGGCGAGGTCGTGCATGGCGGCGAGCGGCCGGAGGGCATGGACCCGAGCCAGGCCGAGACGAGGGCTTGGAACGAGCTGCCATCCCTCGCTCCGGGAGAAGGCGTCGAGTTGAAGGGCGAGCATGAGCTTGCTGAGCTGGGGCTGCATATTCTCATCTGCAGCGTGGCTTGGGAGACCGAGGGGGGAAGACGGACGTTCCAGCGCTTCCTCAAGTTCACTGTGAGTGTACCTCAACCCTACACCCCGCTTGTCTTCCTCCTCTGTTATTCAAGTACAGCGATGATTCGGAGGGAAGCTTACACGTCCGATCCAGGAAAGCTGACCTCAGGCCGCCCTCCCGCTCGCGATCAAGACGCGCGTCATCACGCCGTCCGCGCCGAACACGGCCCTGGACGCTGAGAAGCGCGGCGACGTTTACCTCGAGGTGCTGATGCAGAACACGGCCCCGGTCGCAATGCGTCTACAGAGCGCGGATCTGGATGCCGTGGCGGGCATGAAGGCGCGCAGCATCACGTCTCCGGACCCCGACGCCGCGGTGGACGCGAAGAGCGCAGGCGACGACGACATCCTCCCAGGGGACACGGTGCAGCGTCTTTTCGTCCTGTCTCCCGACCCCGAGTCCGACGGCGGAGATACGCCCAAGGCGGAGAAGAGCGAGCAGGACCGCCTGCCGCTGTCCTCCTTCCCGCCGACCTATGCCGCTGGCACGGTGCTCCCGCTCGGCCGGCTTAGGCTCTCCTGGCTCAGCGGACCGCACCACGAGCCCGGCTCGTTCGTGACCTCGATGCTGAACCGGCGCACGACGCTGCCGCAGCCGACGCCGAGCCGACCAACCTCCCTGCTCTCGCTGTCCAACAATCCCCGCCTCTCGCTGAATCGATCGCTGAACAGGCCCTCGCGTGAAGGATGGGAGTGGGACCTAACCATAGCAGGCAATCGGCGAGTCGAAGCCGAGGACGATCTGGAGCTCACCCTCCGCCTGGGGGTGAGGACAGCAGGCGACGCTCCCCCGCCCGAGACCGAGTTCGGGGTACAGGTCCTCACGCCAGTCGCGACGGGACAGGGCCAGCGCCGCGCAAGTCGCGCAAGCACGCCAATCGGCAGCGTCGGCACGCCCGTCCCCGCCGCCCCCGGGTCGCGGCCAATGACCCCCGTCTCCTCGCAACTCCGTCACGCCATCAGCTCGCCGGCGGCACCGCAACCTCCGCCGAAACCGGCCAGTCCGCTCCCGCGACCGCAATCCGTCCAAGCCCCACCGACTGGTCCCTCCTTCCCTCCCCCACCGACGATTTCGCGGCCAGGCGTAATCGGGGACGGCCGGTTGATTGCCCTCGGCTCGTCCCTCGTCACGCTGAAGATTAGCGACTGGAAGCTGGTCCGCGAGCAAGCGGGCACGAGCTATGCCGCCGAGGCGCCTGGGACTACGACCGGAGGCACAAAGTATGAGGCTCATTGGGAGGGGAAGGTTAGGTGGAAGGCGATGGAGCCGGGTGTCGCGGACCTGGGAGGGGTTAGGGTGCTCACGATGGCGGAGGGGGGCGTGGGCAAGGAGTGGGAACTCGGGAGCGCTGTTGTCTTTGATTAGAGCATGCATGTGATTCATGGGCTGCGTGCTGGACACCATTACTCCACGTTGTGCTAGGGCTGCCATCCCTCGTCCGTTGCAGCAAGCAACGTGATCGTGCCACGCAATGTACATGAGTACAGCCATTTCGCCTCACACACTTCGCACAGCCAAGACGTCTATCTCAGCTTTACTCATCAGACCATCTGCCCCATCCGCAGCGTACACAGAGGCCGCCCGGTGGCCTGCTGAGACACAGCCCCGACGCTATCGCATGCTTCCGTCATAGGACTTGCACTCTGACAGCCGCTTGGTTCACGAGATGCAGACCGGCGGCGGCGCTGTCTGCATGAACGGGCAGACTGGTCACTCCCACACACACACACAAACACGATCGCTATCTGCCGTAGCTGAAGTGTGCTATCGTGGCGAGCGGCGTCCTCGCAACAAAAGGTGAGGCGCGCAACATTCCGCGGCGCCGTCCGCCATACAAATGAGCCATCCTACACACGTCCACTGCCGATCAATGGGCATACTTGCCATACTTGCCATATTGCCATACTTCCCATGCTTCTCTGATCTCTGACGTCGCTCCTGCTCGTGTGCGGCACATTCCAGCTCCTCTCCCACGCGAGCCGCATATTGCGCGGGTATCCACAGATAACCACCTGGCCATTGTCCGGTATCACCCCATTCTCCGATCCCAACTCCGATCTCCTATCCCACCGGCCCACCGGCCCACCGGATCTCTTCCTCTAAATCCTGATATGCATGCTGTCATGTGCATGCGTATCACGCGTATCAAGGTTAAACAGAGATAAGACAAGAGGAATGCATGGCATGAACCCGAGATAGACGGCCCAGCGTGTTCGCCGTCCACATGAGCCCGATCATCGGCCACCACCTCTGACACAACTTCTGTGTGTTCCTCGGCACTAGCTCGTCGGCCTGCGCACAAGCAGTATCATGCAGGCGGGTATCTACAACATGCCTGGGATATGCGGCGCTCTCCGCCACTTGATCCGTGCTACGCTGTACGCGCTGCCGTCATGTGCGAGCCAGAATGGCCGATGAACAGGCTCCGGGCATCTTGAGTCGTCTCACCGGCTGTCTCACGGGCCCGCGTTCGACGTTCTCGCCGGGCAGTGCACCGCTCGTCCTTGATCCACTGTCGAGAGTCCTGGGAGATCGCCGCGGAGTCTGCGCGGCGCTCTCCGCAACCAGACTAAACAACAACGGTGACATCCGCCTTCGTACAGTCTGTCACCCCGGCCGTCAGGAGCGGTATGCATACCGTCTTGGCAACGCCGATCAGGTCATCTCTACGTTCAGCGGCGAGGGCCACCACACTAACGCGGCAGCCATGACACTTTGCTGCTGACACCCATCGTCTACAGTGCGGGCCGTACTTCCGGCTGATGACCAGCCAAGCGGCGGTCGTCTCCGCCCGGCCAACGATGGTTCACCCGGCCCCCTCGCCGAAAACCCAGGCAGGAGGAGTGGCCCCCGTGCGCCCCACACCGGCCCACACTGGTGTCACGGGGCACATGTCCATGTCTGGTCGTAAGCCGACAGGTCCGACAGGGCCGAAACACCCTCTCTCCAACCCACTACACCTCACTGCCGATCGCTACGCTTAAAGCTCGTCAAAGCGTCGGTCTTTCTGCTCGCATGCTCGCTACTTGACACTTGGTGTTCGCTATGCATGTCATGTCCGCGACGGACGTCCCCCACTCTATGCATTCTGTGCTGCTCGGCTCCGCTACCACTTCGGCGTCCTTGACACGAGCTCATCGGCGTTGCTCGGCGTAGCCTTCCTCGCTGCCCGCTCACTGTTGCTCACCGTCAGAATGCTCAGTGATATCGCGCTTCCATGTTAGTATGCTCGCCGCACTGTCTGTGTTCACTCGCTCGGCGCTGTGCGCCTGCGCTCGTCTCGTCATACGACTGCATAAGAAAAAGTAGAAACTGCTGCGCCTTAAACACAATTTTTGGATGTTAACTATGCCAATTATATGGACATATGTTGGTGATGAGGTGAGGATGGTGATGATGCGGGAGGATGTGTCTTTGCCCGTTGCTCAGTTCTTATCCTGGCAACGAGGCTCCGACGGGGTCTAGGAGTTGTTAGAGGTTTACTTGCCCTCGAACATCTTCTTGATGTGGGCGGTCGAGAACGACTTGGGGCGCTCGAGGGGCATGCCGAGGGCGCGGTCCCAGATGAGCTGGGAGGCGACACCGAAGGCGCGCGAGACACCGAACAGGACGGTGTAGAAGTCCTGCTGGTCGAGGCCGTAGTAGGTGAGGAGGACACCGGAGTGGGCGTCGACGTTGGGCCAGGGGTCTGTTGATTGTCAGCGATAGAACTTCGGAAAAGGCTCGGATAGATCAAGCAACGAAAGCGGCATTCTGACGCGTATCACTTGCCGAGCGTGCACGCAAGGGTGCGGAGCGGAGCGGCAAAAGCGGGGCAACTCGACTATCAGGCGGTTTTTTCGGGCCATGAGGTACACACAGGGAGACAACCTCCCTGAGTGTCACCCAAACCCTGGATCGGACCAATTGACCGATAAAGACCGCTTTTTTTGACTGGTAGTCACAAGTCACCCCGCTTCGGACTGCTGCTTCTGCATGCGTAGGCGCGGCTCGTCCACTCGCGTCACGTCACGTCGTTGATGATTATCCGGCCACTCGGTAAACTCACTCTTGGCCTTGCCGGCCTCCAGGAGAATGTTGGGGACGATCTTGTAGATCTGGGCGACGAGCTTGAAGAGCGGGTCGTTGGGGAGGTGGCGGAGAGCGAACTCGCGCTGGGCAGTGTAACGCGGGTCGGTCTTGCGGAGGACGGCGTGGCCGTAACCGGGGACGACCTGGCCACCCTTGAGGGTCGACCAGACGTACTCGGCAACCTTCTCGTCCGAGGGGTTCTCGCCGACGACGGACTGCATCTTCTGGATCCAGCGGAGGACCTCCTGGTTGGCAAGACCGTGGAGGGGACCGGCGAGACCGTTAAGGGCAGCACCGTACGAGAGGAAGGGGTCGGAGAGGGCAGAGCCGACGAGGTGGCCAGTGTGGGCAGAGACGTTGCCACCCTCGTGGTCAGAGTGGATGGTGATGTAGAGGCGCATCAGGTCGACGAACTCCTTGTTGTCACCGAAGCCGAGGTAGGTCGAGAGGTTGGCCGAGTAGTCCTTGGAGGCGTCGACAGCGGGCATCTTGCCGTCACCGTAGACGTTGCGGAAGATGCGACCGGCGATCTGAGGGAGCTTGGCAATGAGGTCCATGGCGTCCTCGTAAGTGGGCTGCCAGTAGTCCTTCTTGTTGATGCCCTGGGCGTACGACTTGGCGAAGGCCGAGTCGTGGTTGAGGGCGTTGACGGCGATGGAGAACTGGGTCATGGGGTGGAGGGTGTTGGGGCAGCGGTCAATGAGCTCCTTGACGAAGTCGGGGAGCTCGCCACGGGCGTTCCACTCGGCGGAGAGGGACTTGACCTGCTCCTCGGTGGGGACCTCGCCGGTGACGAGGAGCCAGAAGAGACCCTCAGGAAGGGGCTCCTGGCCGCCGGGGGCCTTAGGGAGAGCCTGCTGGGTCTCGGGGATGGTGAGGCCACGGAAACGGATACCCTCCTCGGCGTCGAGGACGGAGCCCTCCCAGACGAGGCCCTTGAGGCCACGCATGCCACCGTACATCTGGTCAACAGTGTTGGGGCCGAACGACTTGTCGCCGTACTTGGAGCGAACCTCCTTGACCTCCTCGATCTCCTTGGGGATCAGCTCGGCGAGACGCTCCTTGAGCGACTGGGCCGAGGCGACCGACGAGGCCGAGAAGTTGCGGGCCGAGAGGCGCGACTGTTACGAGTTAGCAAATGCATTGCGTAGGTGCGGGCAACGGAGTGTGAGGAAACGTGTGTGTGGAATGCAGGAAGCGGACAGCGACGATAACGTTATGGGGCGCGATGCACATGCTTGGAGCGTTCTGGCGCGGGTGTGCGACAAGGTTGTGTCGTCACCGAGGTCAGTGTGCGGGTGTGGTATGCGATGCGCCATGTTGGATCGAGCATGGTTCTTTGATTTTCTCTCGCCCCAGCTCAAGGAAGCTGTGTGGTGCGGGCGGGTTGAAAAAAAGCCGGGTCGCGGAAAAGTCGCTAGCTCGAAACGCTGTCTGTCGTCGTTGGGAGCGACGGGGAGGAGGGAGGGTAGAGTAGAGAGGGGGGGCAGTGGAGAGAGTGTACTGACCTGGGTGCGGATAGCGGTGCGGGTAGAGGCGAGCATGGTGATTAGGGGGGAGGTGGTGGGAGAAAGAAGAGGGGGAAGGGGAGTGGTGTTGTGTGATATAAAGGTATTTTGCGAGTGGCAGTAGCAGCTGCCAGTGGTTCGCAAAGTGACGACGACTGTTCAGGGTTAAATTCCGGCTCCGTCGGTCCCCATCATACAGTCTCCTCGGCCGTGGCACTGGCTGGCCGCTGGCTATCACCTTAGTACCGACGCATGACCTCACCAGTAGCTCGTATCTTGTGCCTGTTCTCCTGTCCTCCTGGCTTGATGAACTGGAGCCCTCGTGCCCCCTAGCAGCTGACCCTACGTTCTCCCGGTGATACCGTGATACTCCTAGCCTCAGCGGCTCATCGGCAGCACACAGGCGGAGCATCACGACGGCCATTTGATTCCCAGTATCCATCACGAGCATCCAAGCGAGGCACCTGTCACCACCGTACCTGCGAGATGCCCCCCACTCGCCCCGCTTCGGCTGTCATCAGGTTCCCCACTGCCTACTGGCTCACGCCTCGTCTGTTCCTGTCGACGTCGTGGCCAAGACACCCCGAACTCCCCACGGAGGTCCTACAGGCTGAGCGCACGACACGGCCCGGTCAGAAGGGGCAGAAGGGACAGAAGGCGCTCTGACGCCCGCCCTTGTTCGTGCAGCCTGCAGCCCTCAGCCCAAGATCACGCTGCCTCACGCCCCTACATTGTACCCTGCGCACGCTCGGCCCCTGCAGTCCCCACCGGTTATGTGCCTCGCTAGCAGCCCAGGCTGGTCAGACATGGATGGAAAAATGCATCGCCCGTCATCCCCCGACGGTTCGGTCAAATTCTTCGGAAAAATTATTGACACATCATTTTCGAGTCTGCCGGCTACCTGTCCTAGCGACGCAAGTACGCAGGAACGACGTAGCGGTTGCAGACAAGCGGCATCTGCTGCATGCCGCCGCGCATGCCGCGCCGCCTTCGCCGCTGGGCTGGCACTGGGCTGGCGCTGGGCGGGGTTTGCGCGCCGCCGACGCAACACTAACCTGGAGACCCCTCTTTGCTCGTTACGGCTGTACCTACCATGACACCGCCGTGCCTCCCCCGCCCTCTCTGGCTGGACCGGCACCCCCGCAGCACACATCGCCGCATCGCACTCGTCCGACGGCCCGTCAGCGATACAGGAGAGACGTAACCCTACCAAGCTCACCCTCAAGCGTCTTCCCCTGGCCCTTGCAACCTTGACCCGGCACGCTAACGCTTGCTGAAGATCTGCTCGCTCCTGTTGCTCTCGCTGCTCCCGCAGCTCAACTGTCGTGCCATGAGTCACATCGCTATTATCTGATCGCTGTCGGGGTCTGGGTCTCTACCAAATGATCTACTGTCACAAAATGCTACGCTGGCTATGTCTAGAGCTCGTCGTTGAACGACAGGTTGCTGATCACGTCGTCCACGCGCAGAATCATCCGCACCACCTGCGTCGCGAGCAGCAGCTGCTGGCGCTTGCTGATGAGCGGGTCGTACACGTACTGCTTCTTCATGTCTGGGATCGGCGTCAGCATTGGCTTCTTCCATTCCACCGGTCACACAACCGGGCAGCACGCTTGTGCGTGGAGGATGCTTCTCGGGGCAGCCCGGCCCGGCGGCGCACTGTCCTCCGCACACCCATTCGTGATCGAACTACTCACCGTTCTCTCCCTTGCCCATGCAGTCAACTCCGAGGCGGGGGTTGTTCTCGGTTACTTGCCTGGACTTGACGTCGGCAAGCGTGTCGATCGGCGAGAGGCCAGAGTTCTCCGCCAGGGCGAGAGGCACCGCGTCCAAGGCCTGAGCGAACGCCCGCATGGCGTACTGCTCAATGGTGGGGGTCTATTGCATCAGCACTCGTCTCCGGACATTTGGACAGCGGGGTCACCAGAGTTTTCCCGTGGGGGTAAGACACGGTAAGACTCCGGGGCCCAGGGCAACTGCGAACCAAAACTCACCTCGTCGGCCTTTTTCGCGACGGCGATCGAAGCACAGATCTCGGCGGCACCACCGCCGTACACCACACGGTTATCCCTGATCAGGTTGCGCACAACGCAGATGGCATCGTGCAGCGCACGCTTGGCCTCGTCGATGATCTGGACGTTGTCAGCACGGTCGCTCAATCCATGTAATGTCGGTGCGGGTCGGAGGTCAGGCAAGGCAGGTCGGCTGCGTGGCTTGCAGCCAGGACCGCGTCTTCACGGCACTATGTTTTGCCGATGGTGGTCACCGATCGGCCCGCCCTGTGACACGACGTGATACTGTCGATTACGCGCTCGCGTGCGGGGTAACGACCGTTCACCTCCGACCCGACAGGAACTGAATTGGGCCCCCTGGTCACAGACAGACCACATGACGGGGGACCCAGGGAGGGGGGTTGCACGTACCATCTTGTTGCTACCACGAACGAACACGGTCACAGCGCGCGAGTTGGCACACTCCTCAATCACCAGCATCTTGTCCCTCGTCGTACCAAACGACATCTCCTGAACGAGACCGGCGTGTCCAAGCTTCTCCGCCGACAGGTCCTCGAACCGGGGCACGATGCGGCCGTTCGTCGCAATCGCAATGAGCTCGATCTCGGGGCCACCGACCCAACGGACGGCGGGGAGGTTGTTCTGCATGAGCAGGTGGTTGGCCTCGTCGTCGAAGCCCCACTGACAGATGACAAGGTTCGCTCCGGTGTCCTTGACCCGCTTGATCATCTCCTCGAACTTCTCCTTCTCGTACGCGCGCAGCTTCTTGAACTCCTCGACGTTCTCGATGTCAAGCTTGTGCTTGGTCTTCGGGCGAGGGGGCTCGAACGGACACGTGAGGATCGCAATCTTGGCGTCCTTGACGGTACGGGGCATCTGGGGGTGCGAGAAGTCCTTGTCGATGACGACACCGTGGACGAGCTCGGTGTCCTCAAGCGAGCCTCCGACCTTTCCGTCGACCTTGATGAGCTCGAAGTCGACGTCCTTGCGCTGGAGGTCGGCGACGGAGAGGACAGCGTCGACGGCAATCTTGGCGAACTTGTCGCCAGCGAGCGAGACGATCTTCGAGCCGAGAGAGGTCTTGGCGGTCTTCAGCAGATTGGAGGTGTCGTCCTTGCTGAAGGGGACAGTGTCGGCGACGCGGTCGAGCTCCTTGATGGCGATCTCGCACGCCTTCTCGTAACCGTCGGCGATGCGGATGGGGTGAATACCGCGGTCGAGGAGAGAGAGGGCGGAAGACAGAAGAGCGCCGGCAAGAACTGATGTCAGCTAAGCCGTTGACGTCATGCAGCTGGTCGGCGAGAGCACAGCAGGACAGGAACACTTGAACGGCAATTGTTGCACGGCCAATGCTCAGCGTCGCCGGGACTTCAGAGGTGCACATCACGATGCCACACCAACGAGTACAGACTGGCAAGTGCAGCCTTAGACAAGTCTGCCTCTACTAAGCAGATGATCCAAGCATTCAAAGCGGTCGCGACAGTTGCTTTCGCATTGCACGAGACGATCGCATGCGAGATTGCGTCGAAGTAGACACAGTGCCATGATGAAGGCCTGTCTCGAGAACTCCGAGCTGATCCAAGCCTAAAGGCAAAGCGTAGACCCCGTCAGAGAGCCACACTATTCCCAGCACACTCGCACGTAGCCGTCCATAGCCACCCTGGCCATATTTTGCGTGGAGAACGCAGTCAAGGACAAGAGTTGTGTCGCCGATGTGTCATCGCACAAAGCCGTCCATGAGCCGCACAAACCCGTCCGCTCCTGCCATGCCCAATCTTCCATCGTACTCACCAACAACACCAGTGGTACCGTCACCGATCTCGTCGTCCTGGCTCTTGGAGACCTGCCTGTCAGCTTACCAATCCATCGCTGTGAGCTCACCTCGACGAGGAGCTTGGCGATCTGGTGGTCGACCTCCATGTTGGAGAGGATCGTGGCACCATCGTTCGTGACGTTGATGTCTCCGTCGGGGGAGATCAGAATCTTGTCCAGACCTCTCGGGCCAAGCGACGTCTTGATGATGTTGGTCACGGCGCGGGCGGCGAGAATGTGGCTCTGTGCGTGTCAGCTTTCCGCAACTGGGTTGCCAGCTGTAAACGTACGCGGATAGCCTCAAGTCCGTGGGTGCGGACCTTCTTGCCTTGCTCGCTTCACGTTAGCTTTCGTTAGTTCATTCAAGCGTACCGGACAATGATGAAGGGACGTCCGTTCTGCGTTGTCAGCTGAAATTCCCACTGCCGCGCGCTCAGTTCGCCGTCCAACTTCTGGACACGCCGACAGCTGCCTGACGCAAGCTCCGAGGTCGCGCCAGCGCGCCGCCCGAGCACCGGAGCAACTCACCTCGTCCTGGGCGTACACCGCCTGGCCAGCTCCGATCTGGTCGAGCGACATCGTGGTTGTTTTTGGGTAGAAGTGGTCGACCAAGATGTTCAAGGAAGCTGACCGAATGTGCGACTGGAAACCAACGCGTCAGAGAGAGACGACACGTGACTCTGTTTTTGCCACGCGGCATTCCTTTCCACGCTGCCTCGCAGCTTGAATATCCATACTTTCCCACGGTTGACCAAGGCTACTTCCTAGGCGTCCATTCACACCTCTGTAGCTAGGGAGGCCTAATACGTATCTCAGGCCGCTCGCCTATCCTGTCAACAACATTTCGTCACTGACCAAGTCCAACTTTCAGCCAGTCCAACCTCAACGCTCCGCCAAAGACAACATGGCGGCCACCGCGGACGAGCCTCGGCCGATACGCGTGACAACAGGCGGCCATGTGGCCAAGTACGCCGAGCGAGCCCTCGCTCTGCTCGAGGTACGTCCTCTGCTATCCTCCTCTAACGCCTAGCTGACACCCAGGCCGGCACCCCCGCGACTCTGACGACGCAGCTGACGACCGAGCCGAAGGCGAACTCGGCGCTGCATCCCGCGACATTGGCTATTCCGCGTCTGGTGTCTGTCGTCGAGAAGGTGAAGCGCGAGTGGTTGAAGACACACGACGAGGTGTGGCAGTACAACACGTCGGGGAACATGAAGAGCACGGAGAGGCCGAGTCTCGAGCGCGTGCTGAGCGGGAAGACTAAGTGAGTGTTGCTTGCTCGGAAATCATTCCGTTGGACAAAGACTTGCAACCAAGCTGATCGTACACCCTGAAAGCTAACAACCAGGCCCAAGATGTCCCACAACCCGTACCTCGAGATCACGCTGAGTGGGAGCGAGCTCGACCTCGACGGCGCGACTGTTCAGCATGAGCAGAGGAAGAAGGAGAAGGAGAAGCGCAAGTCAGACGCTCAGCCAGCAGCGCAGACGAAACGTGCTCGTCTCGACTGACATCATCCTCCCTTCGCTCCCTCAACCTCACGCAAGCTTAGCATCATTCGCATCGATTCAACCACGTATTCATAGAAACCTATAGATTCTACTGTGTTGTATAAGTATATTAATCCATGAAACTGCGCAAGAAGTATTGGTACAACATCATGTGTATCGTGAACGGAGCTGTCTGGAGTGGATCAGCTGAGAGCGCGGCGGCTCAATGAGCCGCCGCGCTTGTCAAGACAGGTATGGGGAGGATTGTCCAGAATTATATTCAAGAAATATAGAACGCTGAGCGTCAAGGTCGTGATGGAGTGCACGGGAGGAGTGGCCTTGGCCAGGTATCT
The DNA here is from genome assembly GCA_039545375.1 of Trichosporon faecale. Taxonomy (NCBI): domain Eukaryota; kingdom Fungi; phylum Basidiomycota; class Tremellomycetes; order Trichosporonales; family Trichosporonaceae; genus Trichosporon; species Trichosporon faecale. The sequence continues at coordinate 44,896 of BCLU01000001.1, forward strand.
CGGACACTCGGGTGAATATAGGAGTGTGATGGTGGGGGTGTGGTTGAAGAGTCCTTCCAAAATGCCTTGAGAGTGGGATGTGAGGGAGAGGGTTCTCGGCGCTAATTATAGAAGCGCAGCAGCAGTCGTGCCGAGAAGGGCGGCGACGGCCATGGCGACCGACACGCTCATCTTGGAGCCCGAGTTCTTCTTGGCCGCCTCCTTGTTCTGGTCCGAGGCGTCGTTGTTGACCTTGTCCTTGGAGACGATGCCCATCTGCTTGTCCGTGCAGAGGCCGAGGTTCTTAGCGTCCTTGGTGGTGACCCAAACGTAGGGGAGACCACCGTAACCCTGCGTGGAGTACGAGACTGAGAGGGAGCCGCCGCTACCGACAGTGAACTCAGTGCAAGTGAGGAGGTCAATGACGGGGGTGACGGAGTCCCAGCCAGTGTTGTGGATGGGGAAGTAGGTCGAGTTCTCGGGGGAGCCGCGGTTGGTAATCGAGAAGAGGACAGGGCCACGACGGATGGCGACGTCGTAGTCGGTCGAGTCGACGATCTGGGACTTGGCGTTCAGGAACGACTCGCCGTTGAACTCGAGGTTGTGCTCAATGATGGCGGTACGGATCTGGTTGAGACGGGCGATCTGCTGGTAGGTCGTGGTATTCTCGTAGTTCGAGGGCCAGAGAGCCTCACGGTTGGTGGGGTCCATGTTACCGGCAAAGTCCTGCTCGGAACCGTAGTAGACGACGGGGATACCCTCGAGAAGGAACTGAGCGACCTGAGCGTTGTAGCCAAGACGGGGGTCGACGGTCTGGTTGCGCCAACGGGGAACGTCGTGGCTCTCCAGGAAGTTGCCGAGAACAGTCGTGTCAACGAAGCCCTCCTGAACGGCCTTGAGGCGCGAAGTGAACTCGGTCATGTTGGCGTAGGGAACACCGAAGCCCTTCTGGATACCGTAGTAGAGGGGGAAGCCGAGGATAGAGTCGAGGTACTTGTTCTTCTGGTACTTGACGGCCATCTCCATGTCGTCACCGAAGACCTCACCGATACAGAAGACACCGGCGGCACCGCAGAAGCTGGTCCAGAACTCGCCGGGGACGTGCTTGGCAGCATCGATACGGAGACCGTCGATGTTGTACTCCTTGACGAGGGAGGCGATCCACTCGTTAAGCTTAGTCTGCACGTTCGCGTTCTCGGTGTTGACGTCGAGCAGGACGAGCTTCTCGTCACCAAGGGAGCAGTTCTCGACCTGGGTCAGGTTGCTGTAGTCCTTGATAATACAGAAGTCGTGGAAGTCCTCGCGGCTGGTCCAGAGCGAGCCGTCCTCGGCAAGCTTCTCCGGGCTGTCGATGATGTTCTCCAGAGCGGGGACGTTCTGGACGACAATGTCGACCATGAGCCACATGTTGCGCTTGTGCAGCTCGGCGGAGAGCTTCTTCAGGTCGTCCGCAGAGCCGAAGCGGGGGTTCAGCTTGGTGGGGTCATTGACCCAGTAGCCGTGGTAGGCAAAGTTGTAAGGAGTGTGGTAATCGATGTTTTCTGATGTCAGATGAGTGCCATGTATGCCTATCTCTCCATCGCCCAGACTCACGGCTGACGGGGGAGATCCAGATGGCATCGAGGCCCATGCCCTGGATGTAGTCGAGCTTGTCAATGATAGACAGCCACGTTCCTCCACACCAAGTCTGGTCCCAGACATTGCACTCCGAAGGCAGGGGGTTGGTGAGGGCAGGCGCAGAGTCCGAAGGGGGCGCGAAGCGGTCGGTAATGAGCCTTAGTTGATGTCAGTATTGTTGTTGCTGCGATGATAGACTGCGAAGACGCTGCGGATCCCCGGTACAGTTCTCTCGAGTCGCGTGCCCCAGACGGATCCGGAGCTCGTGCCTCGGAGGCGGCAGTATCCTTCCTTTGCGTCATGGCACTCACTGGTAGATGGAGCGCGTTCGCCATTCCTCGGCGGACTTGGCGCTGACACCGTGAATGGCCGTCGAGGCCAGCAGAGCAGCGGCAGCAGGAGCAAGATACATGGTGGGCGAAATCGGCAGGCGGAGCGCGGCCGGAAAGTGCGATGGGCGAATTCAGGTACGTCGGCTCACGGTGCTGGCGTCGTCCGAGTGAGGTTGAACGTAAAGAGCGTGGGTGTCGAGAAGACGGGGAGCAGCAGCAACGACCAAGATAGCGATGGAGGTCGAGAGAGAATGAGGGTGGCTGTGAAAGAGAATGCAGGAGGTTTGCTGAGGGAAAGGTAACGTGAGTGTGGGCCGGCGAGCACGAGGACGAAGACGAGGGCGGGTTGTTTGTAGCAGCGGAACGAGCGAGCGAGTCCGCCGAAGGAAGGAAGGCTTGAAGCCCAGAGTCTCTGGGCAGAGCACGCGCGTGCTGAACCCCTTCACCGCCGCGGCCCTCTGCGTACTCAACACACGAGTGGTCAGGAGGCAACACAGCCTGCTCAGGCTAGGAAGGAGGCCCCGAGCCTAGCCTACAGGAGGCCAAGAGAGCGCTCAGCTCGCCCACGGCTCGAGAGCTGTCTGTTCGTAAGCCAGCCCTGGTTGAATTGGTCAGAAGCCGTCCTAGCGCGCTAGCATTCGCGCATTATCCCTGAGCTGTCAACAGTTTCCTCGGCTAGCGCTGCAACATCCGAGGACTAAGGCTCGCCCCTCCACCGTAGAGAGTCAGGAATAGCGCGCTTCATGGGTACCTCGTCCGTGTAACCCTGCCATCCCTGGCCTTGACCCTTTGACGCCTCACGCGCCTCCAGCCTTGAACTCGCAACACACAGACTCTCCGACCAGAATACTCTCCAATCCGACACTCGTCCTCGCTCGGAGCATTATTGTGGCTGCACACCTACCAGCCCTCATGCATGTTCCGCATCTCGGCGACAGGCCCTCTCGGGTGCACAGCAATGAACGTCGACGCGTTCAGCGACGTCGTTCACCCACCCCTAGCTGGAACGTCGGGAACCGGATACCACCGGCTTTGCTGTGCCTTGTGAGGGGTTGTCTGCACCTAACTCTCCTGAGGCAGAGAATGTACAGGAGCAGAGGTTGGAAGCCCGTATCGGACCAGGCACTGGATTTTGAGTTCGACATCCCGAGTGAAAGTCCTTGCGATGGCTTCTAACATGGGGTGCATAAAGGCTTTAATCGCTAGCCTGCGTAATTGGATTGGACGCCCGATATGACAAGTCGCGTGCAAGGCGTGCACACGCGATTGAATCTAAAGGGATCAGCTTTTCTTTGCACAGCCAACGATTCACTGGCAGAAGGTGGCAGAAGGGTTGTGCAGAAAGGCTGAATTGTACGTGGTTGCTCTGCGGAGGTGCCCCCGCGACGCCCACGCCGAAGATGCTCGCCAATGGCAATAGCACGGCGTCTGTCACTCACTGCCTGTATGGCTTGGCTGGATGCCGAGTCGGACGCGGTTCTATTCTGGTCCACTACTTCACAACTTGTGTCTTCGTGTCGAACTTGCTCTGTCGATGACTGATCCCGAACGCTGATCTGGCCATCCGGGGCACCTAAGGACCAAGCTGCGCAGCGAGCGAACGGAGATCGGTAATAACAGCCGCGATACCGTCCACCGCGACTGTCTGGACAGCTTCGACGCCGTCCACCGTCAGATTGCGGCGCAGATCCCAGAGCTTGTCGCTGATCTCGGCCCTGAGTACGAGTACCTTGCGCATGATGGCCTTGACAGCAGGAGGAACCTCTTCGCTTCCAGTCGACGAGGGCGCAGCGGACCAGATCGAGTCGGTGCCCCAGGAATGACGGAGGTTGAGTGGTCGTGGGATTGTGCGCTGCAACGTTCGCGGAGCAGGGGATCTGAACGTTGACGTCGTTGAAGCAGGCGACTGAGGAAGACACGGCTGGGGAGAAGGGATTTGGACTTGAGGCAGAGAGGGCTGACCTGTGAACGAGGAAGACGGTGACACCGGCGTGGGTGGTGGCAACATGCGGGCGTTGACTCGTTCATTGCGCGCCAGCGTCTCGGCGATTGCCTTCTGGAGTCGACGCATTGTCTGTGGATCAGTTAAGGCATACAAGAGAAACAACACTCACGCGGAGCGATTTGAATAGAGTGATGCACTGAAGAGCACTCATACCGAGACTCAGCGCCGCCGAAGGTCAGTCAGAACTTGTTCACCTTAACTTACCCAAGGTGACAGCAACGCTGAGAACAGATATCCTGGGATGGAGGTTCATTGGCGACCTGTCGCTGGGGCGAAGTGATGGCAGTGAGAATGCAAGTGCTAGGACTGCGAGAGTAGTGGTGCGTTGTTGAGTGGCGCTGATGACCACGCTAGGTGACAAGTCTCGATTGAGAAAGAGTATGCAGATGAGAGTGCGCTGCCCATGAGGACGAGGAAGACACATTGTTTGCTGGGAGGCGAGGGGCGATCCATGACGATCTGGGTCAGCCTGGACTCGGCTGCGCCCCGTCTGCTTGGCCTGGCATCCGCAGCTGCCAGCACCTCCACTACTCACTACTCACGACGGCACAGAACAACCAATGCTGCACTGCTACCCGCTTCTTCACTCTTATTTCCATTCCCACTACGACTACCATCTCTATGGCAGTAACAGAGGATTACGCGGGATAAGTTCTCCTGAAACCCTCACCGGCGGCCTTCTCCTCTCACACTTCCTCAACGAGACGTCGCTCTCGACCTGCCTTTGCCGACTTATTAACCGCAGCCTTCAAGTGACATCCTGCCAACAATACCTTGGACGTAGTCAAGATGCCTCTTACTCGACCTCGTCGCAAGGTGGCAGACTCCCGACAAACACTTGCCACACAGACAGTGGAGCTGGTACAGTGCCGAAGTTTATCCGACCGCAGTGCACTCTGACGGCGGTCGCCGCTCTGACGAACAACTACGGACGGAGCTGACGTCCAAGGCCGAGTTATCGTGGCGAGGGATGGTGCACAGGACTCGCTCTCCGTCCCTGTGTCTTGTCCGCCGCCAGGGCAACTCGGCTGGATGAGCTGACCGGACAGCCCTCGTAGTCCGTCGCTCGGAGCCTCGGCCGCGCCGAAGACCGCAAAAGTCACCCATCAGTTCAACGACCCAAGGCCAAACCAAGACCGCGCACAAGCCTCCCGCATCGCCTCCAGTCCTGCAAGGTCCGAAGCCACCGTCACAAACGCCACCGAAAGCAGGAACATGTCAGAGGTCAAAGTGGATCTCGTCAGCCAGCAATTGCCGCGGTGAGTGCATATTGTTGATTACATGGTGCGAGTGAACGATACAACAGCTCCTCCTGTGCGTGACCGGCGTGGCACGTCCGGCGAGCACGATCGGGGCTTGTGAATTATACAGTGGTCTATTGGTGTGTCGCTCGGCGTTGTGTCGGTGAGCCGCGAGCTGGTGATCGTGTGCGAGTGACGCGCCAGGGTCGGCGCTCAGAAAGCAGTGCTTGCCGGTTTCTCCATGAGTGCCCTGGGCACCAATCCACTCTCGACCCTGGTGATTCTGTCGCTCGCGAATCTCTGCAGCTCGTTCAATTGCTGCGCCGACGCGCTAGCAGCGCCAGAGACGCCGCCGATGCCGGACCCTCGTGATCGGAGCGCCTCGATACGCGCGGCCAGGTCGGCGTCCAGGCGGCGCAGGTCGCGCGCCGCCGCGTCCAGGGCGAGCAGGCTGCGCTGCTGCGTCTCGGTCATCGAGGCGTACACCTGCGAAAGGCCTGCCTGCCGGTAGAGGAGGACGAGGCTGAAGACGAAGAGGAAAGCTGCCCATCAGTTGTGCTCAAGCGTTGCTGAAGGTGGTGCGGGCGGGGTCTCTATGCACCGCGCTCGGAAAACTCACCGGTAGCCACGAGGAGGCAGGAGACGAAGACCTCGGACGACTGCGAGAGGGGCGACTCGTACAGCGCAACAGTCTCGACGGGCGCCATAATGAACGATCGTGAGTGTGAGATAGGTAGGCGGGGTGTTACGGGCGCCCGTGCATAGCTCGTTGCTCTTAAGTATGCTCCAAACAGAAGCCAAGAGATTAGCACCGGTCGCACAGGCGACACAGGAAGCACAGGTCGCCTTGTTCTCAGGCTCTGAGGTGCCTCGAGGTCCCTCGACGTCCGAGGTGCCCTTGGAATCTCAGGAGCGGGGCCACACCAGCGGCGCCGAAACTCGCAGCTGACGACATTGTTGTCGCACTGGTGCCGGTGTAGCGCTTGTGGGCTCCTGAGCTATGATGAATGCAGGAAGCGATCGCAGGCGAGCTGGCCCGTTGTGCTGCCTGGCGCTTGTTGGTCCTGGAGTGTCCTGTGCACAGCCCACATGCACCGAGTGGCTTGGATCACCGCTCACCGCCGCACCGCGCGCCAGCTGACGCCGAAAGGACACCGCGTGCAGCGTGCACATGTTGCAGTAAGCTCGGGCGGGATGCCGTGTTTCGCACTCCCACTGTGCACAATGGTCATTACAGTTCGCAGGACGACATGTGGATAGGTTCTGCCTTCATGACGCTTAAGGAGATCCTGGTCCAAAGCTCGGAAGGACGCAGGAAGTACGTGCGACTACCTCTCCTCGTCCAATGGGCACCCCGATAGCAGAGACAAGAGCGAGACGAAGAGGAGACGACGAGGACCAACGTAAGTGTGCCCATTCAGTCATTGAATCAAGGCCAGGATAGAGTTCACTTTAGGACTGCATGGCGACGAGCTCTGAATTACGCTGCGTGCGTCTCAGCATTTGTTTCGCTGTTGTTGTTGCTGATGCATTCAGCCAGCTGTGCAAGCCTGGGACAAGCTTGTCAAGCATGTGCACGCCAATGCCGCCAATGCCGCTGGTACCATTCAAGATCTGAAGGCAGGAAGCAATACAAACCGGGTGATCGGGCGCCTCATTCCGCAGCTGCGACCAGATGTTTGCGATGATCACCAAGAGGACGGGCTCAACGTAAGCGTCAATCTTCGGGACGACAGGTACAGGCACGAGACTGTCTCTACTGACCGTCTCTTGATGCTAGAGGACTGCGCAATGTAAGTCTTACCACAGACACAGGTGCGTAACGAGCATGCATTGGACTGCTCCTTGGAGTATGGAGTATGAGCTTGGGGATCCAGTGACTCCTGGAACCGAAGACATAAGGATGACAGCCAGTCTGATCAGGGATGGCAGATGTCGTACGGGCGGGTGACACACCTTATTCCGTGGGTGCTCTTCTGCGCAGTTGGTTTTGTCATGTCTGAGACCGAGAGCCGACGAGAGAGCTCAGCCGGCGACCTGCATTCACAGCGATACTGCCATGCTGTCAATCCAGTGAGCTGTGAGAAGCGTCGGTCTCGTGAAGGCCGCTGCAACGTGATCATCAATGGGCCCCAGGAATGCGCTCCAGTGCCAAGTCACTGTTGTGCCTTCTGCCAAGCTATACCACGGCTATGCATGCTCTTTATGCAGCGTACGAACTGACCCAGGTCACATTTCACTGAAGCGACAGGCAGGGACCCTTTCTGCATACGAGAGGAAGGCAAGCAACGGAGCATCGGACAGAAATAAGCTTCACAGCGTCACTTAAGGATAGTAACTCTGCCAGCATGTTTCGTAAACCTCTTCTCTTCTGCGCACACCGTTCGGCCTCGGACCGTCCAGCCTCTTCTTGCCCAGCCCCTCGCACCAGCCTCCAGTCTACAGCGCCGAGGATTGTGGAGGAGAGGGCAGACGACGCCGTGCTTGGAAGGGATAGACTTGATGAGCACTGAGTGAGACAGCAGGAGATGCGACGGGAGGGGTGGTCGTCAGCCGGGGCTGTGACGGGAGGAGAGGGTGTTTCAGCTGCGCACGCTGAGTTTGTCGTTCACATGTCCTCTTCATCAGTTTCAGAGGGCTCCAGCGCATTGGTGAGCGAACCTACGCGGCGCACGCACCTAGTTCGGCGTCTAAGACCGCTGCTGTGAGTAGAACAATGAGTGAAGCTGGCTTGGGGTGACACGAGACAGCGTGCGCGTGTCCGCGCCGAACACCGAGACATGCGGCTCTTGGCAGTCTCAGAGCAGCAACTTGGATTGGAAGCACGTCTATACGAGATGACAACATGAGACAGGCACGAGCTATGGAAGCGTCTAACGTGGTGGTACAGGTGGGCGATCGAGATGATCGGAGACAGAGTGGGCGGCGTCGGACTCGCGGCGCCGGGCCGGATGCCGGAGGATCCATCTAGATGAGGGCGGGTGGATGTGGAGAAGATCGGGAGTCGGGGGTGTCTATCGGCAGAGTGTATCGGGCGGTTCAGACAACGTGCAGACTCCGCACGCTCCCCTCTCTAGTGGCCCAAGCCTCCGTATCCCCCTTCCCACCTCTCAAGAGATCCAACTCCCTCAGGATATCCCCCAGTTGGTCGTGGACGCTGGCCCTGTGTTGACCCAACTGGCTCGAGATCTCCTCGGGACTGACGCCGCCCGACCTCAAGCGACTGCAGAGCGAGTACACGTCGCGGTCCACCTCGTCGTCGAGCTCGATGATGCGGCGACTGGCGTGGTTCACGGCCGCCTTGGTACGGCTTGCCGCTTGTAGCGCTTCCAGGCGGAGGGCGAGTTGCGTGGCGTGCAGCGCCTGCGTCGTCTGCTCCATCTGGTGCACGGAGGGGCGGCGGCTGTCGGCGAGCTCGGTGTAGCGTTTCTGTCTGTCAGTGTGAGTCCGGTGCAGGTGGCGCCGGTAACCGCTGACGGAGGTTGGGCAGTTTACCAGTCCCGGCGCAGAGGGTTACTCACGCGCACGCGCTGATCGCGGAAACACTCGCGAATCAAAGTCGACACACTGATGAGCGCGAGCAGCACTGTCCGTTAGCTCCACAGTCCCAAGGACACACCTCCATACGCACTCAGGAAGACGGCGAGGCCGACGACGACCCCGTTCGGCTCGATCGAGATGTCGCCCTCTGGGGAGCCAGGGAGCGAGGTCGGGGGCGGGAGAGTCGCATCTTGGTGTTCCGGGGGATGGCCCGTCGTCGAGATCGCCACCATGCTGCTTGTCGACAGGTAACAGGAGGAGGGAGGGGAGAGGGCGGGGCAGAGAGACGAACGAGGACGGGTGAGGGGAAGAAGACTCGGAGGATCCGGATTTATGCCACGGACCGAGCAGGGGAGGGTGAGTAGGGTGAGTGGGCGTGAGCGGGTCGCAGGAGGTTAGTGACTAGCCTGCTGTGGATGCACGGCCCCGAGCACCACGGGGTGCACATATGCACATGTGTGCACAGTGAGCGATTTTGGGTATATGCAAAATGCAGATGTGAGATCGGAGCCCATGGGGAAGCGACCTTCTCGGGGGGTACGTTGGGCTGGCGTTGTTGTCCCCGCATTGCTAGTCTTCTTCAGTTCTGCGGCAGATCGAGCACGTTTTGGAGTCACCCCTGCACCCCTGCCTGCCCATTGCACCGCACCGGGGTTGCATATTGGACGAGTAACGAAGGGGTGAGGGCGATGCCTTGTTCACAGGCTAGCTCTAGCGCTGGCTTCCCTCCGCCGGTAGCGGGTGTCACGAGGTGGTAGAGTGACGGTTGTGTAAATCCCTCGCTGAGCTGATTTCTTAATTCGCTCATCCTACTGCCGGGCCAATCGCGCCATCCACCGCTGCGTGCCATCGCTACGCTGCCAGAGTTGGGACTCTACCTATGACCTCATCACCGCATGCTGTTGCTGTAGCGCTAACACTCGTTAGCACTCCGAGATTGCGCGGAGCCTCGATCCCCATGTGCGGGGTCGCGGGTTGCGGAGTCACTTTGCGTTCATGCGGCAATCTTTGGCAAACATCAGAGAGCAAATACTCGGCAGTCAGTGCTCGGCTCTGAGAATCACCAGTTGAGCCACTTGCGTCAGAAACAACACAGTCCGGCGTTAGCTTGCGCACCAGGGTGAGCTCTGATTTTGCAATCGCGGATGTTCCTGTTGTTTCTTGCTCGGAATCGTTCTTCGACGCTCGCTCGATCTCTTGAAAGTGAGACAGATACGCTTGGGAAACGCTTGGGCCACTTTATTTATAGAGCGTGCCAAGTGTCCAGTGACAGCTCGATGCTTGTGCACACTCGAGTGACGGGAGGAGGACATGGGGACCACGAGGACCCCGGGGTCAGCTAGGACCGTCAGGACCGCGATGCGTTTTGTCTCGAGCAGGGCGTGCTGGATCGAACGTCCTGCTGTTTGGCCCACGGCTGTCGAACGGACCGATGCACGGCTCAACGGGAGGCACTCTGGACGAGGTATTTTTCGCATTCGCTTCATCCTCCGCATGACCATGACACCAGTTCCCCTGTTAGTTGTTGCACTTGGGGGATCGAGTCCGCCGACGAGTACACAATGGTTGCGTGCACGGTAATGACGCTTGGAATACGTGATCATTGGGCGGCCTGGGCGGTGCGGTGGCGTAGACTGTCGAGTGTGCGAAGTGCTTGCGAGGACTAGGTTTGGATGAATTGGGCATCAGTTGGTTGGGTGGCGTGGTGTGTGCACGGATGGGGGTGGGTAGATAACCAGGCGATGATGGGCGGGTGTGTCGTTCTCTTCCGCGATCTGATCCGTTATCTACTGCGATTCTCGATCTTCGCCTTGGTCAAGTGAGACGGCGAGACCGAGGCGACCGAGCCTCCGTCGTTCTGATAAGGACGCGACCGCTTTCGCTTGCTCGGTCGCGCGTCGCGCCTCGCTGCGCCGCGATCGTCAGCCAAGAATTCCAAGGAGCGTCATTGGCGGGACCAAAGATAAGCAAGCGGTGACCACAAGACCCGTGAGTATGACTTCAGCCAGAAACGGCAATCCAGTTCCTGTCCACCTTCGCTTTCTCCACTTCCTCCTTCTTAGCTCTCTTGCCCATCTCCGTCGACATCATGCCGGCGCGCGACCCCGCAGCCGCGCCGCACATCCCCCCGCCGTTATCCCAGACCCCGCCCGGCCCCGGTCTCCCCACCCACTACTCCACCGGTCATGCCAGCGGTTCCGGGCGCGCGAGGTCGGGCAGTTCAGCCGCGATGTACCGCGAGCTGAGCACGTCGCCGAGCACCTCGAACCGCCGCACGAGCGCGACCCTCGGTATCGGCCTGCCGAACCCGGACCAGCGCGCGCGTCGAGTCAGCCAAGGCGACTCACGCGTCAGCCGCTTGTTCCGCCGCCTGTCGGCCACGTCGGACCACTCCGATGGAGCCCACGGGCATCACGCACACCACACCATCGATCCCGTCCATGGCGTTGTTGAGGATGCCATCTGCGAGAGCGAGTTTGAGCGCGAGGACGACGCGCTGGACGAGTGCGTTTCCACGAGTTTCATTACCCCCCGCAATACTAAACCCGGTTTACATCGAGTGCGCCGTCACATGAGCTAGCGCGGCTTGCGGAGGGGGCGAGGTCAGGAGGGATCTTCGCTTCCGGGCTTCCTCCTCTTCACATGCTCGCACAACAGTCGTACACCATTGTGCTAGGGCGCAGGCGCAGACGCTTGCCGTCACTGTGCTCTGCACAACAGGTCAACAGGTGGAGAGACTGGCTCGTTGTGCTTCCAGACTGTTGGCCTGTGTGAGGCGGCCGCGCGAGTCTTGCGGGCAAAGTCCACTCGAGACACAATCTGCAACATACACTCCCACGCCCATTACGACTCTATGAAAATTACGGGCAGCTGACCATGCGCAGAGCCGGTGCAAGCACGACCTCGCGCGCCATCCGCGACTCGACCCACCGCCTGGCGTCTATGTCCGTTCAGAACAGCGGGTATATGAGCTCTGGCTTCCAGCTCGATCACCGACCACACCACCCCAGCCCGCTCACAAGCTACATCGGCTCAACAGTCGACTTCCACGGCACCTCGCCCTCGTCGTCGCGACACTTCAAGGGCCCCGACTCGCCCAAGTCTGGTCCCTCCGGCCTCTCGGTGCTTATGGAGCGCGGCCGCGCCGGCCTCGGAACATCGCAGCGATCACAGGACACCGACGACTCTGGCGACACGACGCCGCACGCCCGTCCCCGCGAACTCGCCCCCGAGATCGACCCGCGCGAAGCCCAGCTGGACTCCCGAGCCTCCCACCTTGCAGAAGTCGAGGAAGTCAGCGAGGAAGCCGAAGACGAGATGGGCAACTCATCTGAGTTCAGGCAGTACCTCGAGGCCGAGGCCGCGAGGCCGCCGAACGAGCAGACACCCCTGCTCGCAGACAGGAAGCAGGGGTGGAGGGCACGCACCGCGGTTGATTTCCAGGTCGCCCGAAACCGCTTCTCCAAGATCACACTCACAGAGGCCGTACGCCTCTGCATCACCGAGCCCATCCACTGCCTCCCCGCTGTCATCCTCGGCGTCCTCCTCAATGTCCTCGACGGCGTGTCGTACGGCATGATCCTCTTCCCGACCTCGCCCTTCTTCCCCGGCTTCTCCTCCCTCGGCATCTCGATGTACTTCATGTCGTGAGTCGAACAGTGCTTACTGCCCGCTAACTAAACTCTAGGTGTGTCGTGTCTCAGCTTGTGTTCTCAGCCGGCGGCAGCATCTTCGGCGGAGGAAACGGCACCATGATGATCGAGGCGATCCCGTTCTTCCACATTCTTGTCAACTTGATCGTGGCCGAAATCGGGGACGACGTCAACTCGATCGTCGCGACGACCATGGCCGCGTTCGCGTTCAGCTCGATCCTAACCGGCCTCGTCTTCTTCCTCCTGGGCGCATGCCGCCTGGGCTCGCTCATCGGCTACTTCCCCCGTCACATCCTGGTCGGCTGCATCGGGGGCGTCGGTGTGTTCCTGATCCTGACGGGGTTCCAGGTGGCGATGCGCCTGCCCGAGGACGGGTTCGAGCTGAATCTCGACTCACTCAAGCTGCTCTTCTCGTCGGTGCACACGTTCGCACTGTGGGCGATCCCGGTTGCGCTCGCGATCCTGCTCCGCGTCATCACGCACTACGTGCACCACCAGCTCGTGTTCCCCGTGTACTTCTTCGTGCTTCCGCTCATCTTCTACATCATCGTCGCGATCGGGCCGTGGAGCCTCGACGACCTCCGCCACGCCAAGTGGATCTTCGAGGTAGACCCGGACCCCAAGCCGTGGTACGAGTTCTACACGTACTTCAGCTTCAAGAACATCAACTGGGAGGCGTTCTGGGGCGTCATGCCGACGCAGCTCGCCCTCGTCTTCTTCGGCATCCTCCACGTGCCCCTCAACATCCCCGCCCTCGGTGTGTCGCTGTGCGAGGACAACGTCGACCTCGATCGTGAGCTCGTCGCTCACGGCTTCTCGAACCTCGCCGCAGGCCTGACTGGAACCGTCCCCAACTACCTCGCCTACGTGAACTCTGTCCTCTGTGAGCTTTAACATTCAGTCCACCCAGCTGACCCCAGTCTACCGCGTCGGAGGCGGCTCGCGCTTGTCCGGCTTCATGCTCGCTCTCGCAACCAGCGGCATCATGTTTATGGGACCTGGTGCCATTGCCTATCTCCGTGAGCTTCAGGTTTGGAGTATCTAGCTAACGTGCAGCCGTGTCCGTCGTTGCCGCGCTCATCTTCGTGCTCGGCTTTGACTTGACGATCGAGGCGGTCTGGGACACGCGTCACCGCGTGAACAGGATGGAGTACATCACGATCTGGGTCATCATCATCGGCATGACGGTGTTCGACTTTGTCATCGGCCTCTTCATCGGCATCATCCTCGCTTGCGTCTTCTTTGTGGTGCAAAGCTCGCGCCGCCGGCCGATCCGTACCGTCTTCAGCGGCGCGACTGCCAAATCAACCGTCAGACGTCCGGCAGCGCAGCGCGCCTTCATCCAGATGGTCGGCTCGCAGACGTACGTCATGAAGCTGCAGGGTTTCCTGTTCTTCGGCACGATCGCGGTCGTCGAGGACGAGATCCGCAAGCTGCTCGACTTAGCCATGTGGGAGAACAACCCGATCCGCTTCCTCATCATCGACTTTGCGCTCGTTGGCGGGCTTGACTTCTCCTCCGCCGAGGCATTCGTGCGCATCCAGCGCCTCCTCGCTGCCAAGGACGTGCTCTTAATTCTCTGCGGCGCTGAGCCGCACGGTCTGGTCGGAACCGCGCTCCGCGCGGTAGACCTCTGGGCCGACGAGGACGGGAGCCAGGTCGAGGTGTTCCGCACGCTCAACGACGCCCTCGAGTGGACCGAGAACGCGTACCTGACCGCGTTCTACGACAACAAGGCGCGGCAGCGTCCATCCCTCCCCCCCGCCGAGGCGAGGGGCATCGACCTCCCGAAGATGGCGAAGGTTCCGTTCAGCCTCGCGGAGAGCTTCCAGAACTCGCCGCGGCGCACCCTTCTCGCCCGCGCAGGCGACGAGAACCTGCACTCCGGCTTCGTGACCTATGGCTCGACGCTGGCCCCGCCGTCTCAGACCGCCCAGTCCCCGAAGACCGAGGAACACCACGAGCCGAAACCCTTCGGCCAGCCGCTGCAGATCCTCCTCCAGACCCTTGGCCCTTACACGGACGCAGGCACCGAGTTCTTCCAGAGTGTAGCGCCGTACTTCGCCCAGGTAGTCGTCGAGACGGGACACGTGCTCTGGCGCCAGGGATCGGCCAGCGACGGCCTCTATCTCATTGAATCAGGCTCCCTCCGTGCGACATACGCGTTCGACGAGCACGCCGAGGCCATCCACGAGACCATGGTCGCGGGCACGGTGGCCGGCGACCTGAGCGCGCTCTCCGACACGCCGAGAAACGCGACGGTCGTCGCGGAAAGGGACTGCGTGCTCTGGAAACTTACGCCGGAGGCACTGGAAAAGATGCAGAAGGAGAGGCCAGAGGACGCGAACAGACTCATGAAGGTCGTGCTCAAGGGCGCGGTGGAGGAGGTGGACGTCCTCAGCGCGCATCTTATTGCGGTGCTCTCGTAGGAGCGCAGGGGCGCAGGGGATCAGGGTGAAAATGTCTATAACGAGTTAACGTTGTCGTGAAATGCATAGTGTCATCGGTTCCATTGAAGCAACTGACCTGTGTCTAACCAGCCAAGAGCCTCTCCACACTCTCGATTACTCCAAGATCTCACACGGGCCTCGCAGCTTGCGGCCCGTCTCGGCCCGATGCGCTTATCGTTGCGTTGGAAATGCAGGTGGTGCCAAGCTATCGTCCTGTACCAGGGCACACAAGAGACGGTGTCGTGCTCTGTCCAGAGGTCGAGGCCCCGGACAAATCACATGACCACTTGATCGTTCAGCTCCCCCAGTCCCACGCCCATCTTCACCGATGCCGGCAATGCTCCACCTCACACTCCCCAGCCGAACTCGGACCTGCATGGTAGCGCGCTTTATTGCTTCGCGGGAACCTCCTTCGCGCCTCACAGTATCTGCGGCGTCTGATATCTCCGGATCCGGTACGACAATCAGAGCACAGCTGTGAATCCGGAAGACGGCCCTTAATCTACGGAAAGCAACCTAAGCCAGAGTCAAGCTTAATCGCTTCTTAGAGCGTCATCGCCAGTGCTCCGGCATTCGGAGGCTTCTTGTTCCGCTCTTCATGTTCCGCTCATCCGGGCATGTGATGTCGGAGCTCCATGTGAACTCGGAAGTCTCGAACGCTTCATTCCTCATTCGCACTCCACTCCACAGTCCACTTAGAGTTCGAAGCCTGTGCTGACCACCGCACTTAATCCCCTGCTGGGCTTACGAGTGTCCAATTGATCAGCAGCTGGCTTGCGGGGGTTACTTCACCGGAGTCTGCACTTCTGTCCATCCAAGACAGCTGAGTGGACTTGAGCGGCTGAGTCTGGACTCAGGCGGGTGCCGAGCTGACGACAGCCGCTCTGCTTTCGCGGAACCATGATCTGGGGACAACGGCACATGGGGACGAGCAGGAGTACTGAGTCCGAGCCAAACTAATAGTAACGAGAGTCTAACCCCTAAATACACTACTAGCTGTCCACCCGATCGGAGTTGACCGGGTTTCAGGCAGGCTTGATATGCAGCGTTCGGTTGCGAGAGTTTACCACTTCACGGCCCGGTCGAAACGCGCGTTATCAATTGTCTCCGGGCTGTGTTCAGGACGGCTCTCGGGCAGAAGATGTATCGCCGTCCCAATGGAGCCCGATCGAAGCGCGATAACTGTCACGACGCCGCCCTCTGGACACCGGTAAGTGGGCTCGCTCCCGCTCGAAACGGCATTCCCAGAACTGCGGTACGCACGTCGCTTCTCTGGTCGGTACAGATTTGGATCGATCGGAGGAGGCAGGTGACTCCGATAACCACGAAGTTCTGGCTGACATGGAAACTGCCCTGGCGCGTGTAAAAGTTTAATGGGGATTACGCGAGTTGATTAGCGTTGAGCTCAGCACTGACAGCTCGATGTGATTCTCTGTCTTGCGTGCAGGGAACGCTAGACTGGTCGCTTCCTGTGTCGGACGCTCAAGAACCAGTGCTTCACACCCTAGAAGGTTGAAGAGGTAGCAGAAAAGCTAAAGCGAAGTGCGAAGCAAGAGGAAGAGGAAGAGGTGGAGGCGGAGCTGAACCGCAGCGTGAAGCACGAGGAAGAGGTGGCAGAAGAAGTGGGCCAGAGTCACAGCACGATCGTGACTTGCAAAAATATAAGAAGCGGCGTTCTTGAGGCGGAAAGTGCCCAAGCCCCAGAGCTCCCATCATGCTCTACCTCATCCATCTCATCGTTCTTCTTCCCCTCGCGGTCCTCGCAGCCCTGAACCAGCCGTGTGTCGGCTCAGACCGCCGTCCCGGTATGTCCACCTCCATGATCCGCTAACAGCAGGTGTCTGCCTGAGGTCCGCGGCGTGCGGTCCCCGCGGCGGCACGGCATCGCAAGGCACGTGCCCCTCGGGCGAGGTGTGCTGCACGCAGGCGTCGTGCAAGAACTCGGTCTTCACCGGCGGCAACTGCAGGTGGACTAGCGACTGCAAGGGCGCGTCCCCTGGCCTGGGCTGCGTCGGGCCGACCAACTTCGTGTGCTGCCGCGAGCGCACAGGCCAGTTCGGCGGGTACAAGCCGCCCCGCGTGCCGGCCGTCGGGGCGTGCAAGGCCGTCGCCGTCAACGGCGCCAAGGCGGGCATTGCTGCCTTCCCTGGCCGCATCCGCGAGGTCGGGTGCTACCGCTCCGACTCCGCGTGCTCAGACGGAAATGAGCATCCCTGCGGCCGCGCTATCGATCTCATGTGCTCTGATAAGGCGGGGGTGAGTTGCCGCAATGACTCAGGCTGACACACAGTTGGCGTCCAACGGCGGCTCGGAGATTGCCGAGTGGTACATGAGGAACGCGAAGCGGCTTAACGTCAAATACGTCATCTGGGGACAGCGCATTTGGAACCCGAGCAGGGACGGTGCCGCGCGGTCTTGGGCTACCTGGCGCCTCCAGTCGGACAAGGGAGGCATCACCATCAACCACTGGTAAGGTATGGGAGACTGCAACGCTGACAAGCAGGGATCACGTTCACGTTAGCTTCAACCCCTAAGAAGAGCGACAAAACTCCCCCCTTGAAGCGACCAGCCAGTCGTCAAACAGTGAACCCAGTGAACCTCGATGAAGAACATTGTCAGAACAGCAAACAGTGAAATAATCAAGTAAACCTAGTGAACTAGTGAACTTTGAATGAATCGTGTCTTGCGGTGCTGAGTCGAAGGCGACGTGACTCTGGGCGGATATCTGCGAAATCGGCAAGGAGTAGACGCCCAGCATCTGCCAATCTTCGCCGGGCAGGCTGACCCAGCTTCCAGTGAATGGGACTCGTGGCAAGCTGGTCACAGCGTTCTGACCACTGCGCGAACGGCCTTGTTGAACGCCGCACGGCCGCCGTGCTCAACTCGAGTAGAGTACGTCGCCAAGACGTGCGGTGAGGGTCCGAAGCTGCCTCGAGCCACTCGAATGGACCCCGGTGGAGGCCGGTTCGGATCCGAAGATCGACGCAGATTGCCACCGACAATCAATCTTCAAATGCGTCACTCCTGACAGAGACCGCCGACTTTTCCTTATCCCAGACATTTCTCGTCACCACCACATCTACACAAACTACCGAAACAATGCCAGCACCAGCACCAACGTATGCGGCGCCGCTGGCCAACACCCGCAACGTGACCATCGTTGCACACGTCGACCACGGCAAGACGTCCTTCGCCGATTCGCTCCTGTCGTCCAACAACATCATCTCGACCCGACTCGCCGGCAAGCTCCGCTTCCTCGACAGCCGAGAAGATGAGCAGGAGCGCGGTATCACGATGGAGAGCTCGGCGGTCAGCTTGCGCTTCGACATGATGCGCCCGGGACCAGATGGAAAGCGTGAGTGCAACTGAAGCCGCGCAGTGGCTGCTATGATGGCGGCTGTCGGTACGTGGGACCTGAGCTGACTGGCAGCGGTTGCCGCGAAGCACGTGTGCAACCTGATCGACACGCCGGGACATGTCGACTTTGCGTCCGAGGTCTCGACGGCGTCGCGCCTGTGCGACGGGGCACTCGTGCTCGTCGACGTGTGGGAAGGCGTGTGCACGCAGACCATCGCTGTTCTGCGACGAGCGTGGATCGACCGCCTGCGGCCACTCCTCGTCATCAACAAGATGGACCGCCTCATCACCGAGCTCCAGCTCTCGCCGCTCGAGGCGTACCACCACATCGCGCGCCTGATCGAGCAGGTGAACGCCGTTATGGGCTCCTTCTTCGCGTCCGAGCGAATGGAGGACGACCTGCGCTGGCGGGAAGCGCGCGAGAAGCGCCTCGCTGAGCGCGCCGAGGCCGCCGCGAACGGAGAAATGACGGACGATGCCCCTGAGGAGGAGTTCGAGGAGCGCGAGGACGAGGACATCTACTTCTCGCCTGAGCGGGGGAACGTGCTCTTCGCGAGCGCGATCGACGGTTGGGCGTTCCGCCTCGGCAAATTCGCAAGGCTCTACGCCGACAAGCTCGGCGTCAAGGAGGCCAACCTCCGCCGCGCACTCTGGGGAGAGTGGTACCTCGACCCGAAGACTAAGCGCGTTGTCTCCCGCAAGGGCCTGAACGGACGCCCGCTTAAGCCGCTCTTCGTCCAGTTCGTGCTCGAGAACATCTGGCGCGTCTACGACACAGTCCTCGAGCAGCACCAGTACACGCCTGAAGCGACCGAGAAGATCGTGAAGGCGCTCGGCGTCCGCGTCGCCCCCCGCGAACTCAAGAGCAAGGACACCCGCCCCCTCCTCACGACCATCATGCAGCAGTGGCTGCCGCTGAGCACGGCGACGTTCCAGGCCGTCGTCGACGTCATCCCTCCCCCGAACGCAGCGCAGGCCATCAGGTGCCCCTTCATGCTGCACCCTGAGGAGGCCGCTGCGTCGTCTACCCCACTGCAGGCGGAGAACAAGACCGAGGAGGCGCTCTACACGTGCGGCCAGTCCGACGCCGCGCCGATGGTGACATACGTCTCTAAGATGTTTGCGGTCCGCCGCTCCGAGCTGCCCGAGCACAGGCCACGCGAGATGACGGCCGAGGAGATGCGTGAGCGTGGACGCATCGAGCGTGAGCGGCGCGCTGCTGCCGCCGCCGCTGGCGCGGACAAGGCGGCCGAAGAGCTGGGCCGGCCGCTGCAGGAGCTGTCCCTCGAGGAGGCTGCGCCGGACCACATCGCGGCGCAGGACGAGGCGAAGCAAGACCAGGACGGCGAAGTCCTGCTCGGCTTTGCGCGCGTCTTCGCTTCGACGCTGCGCAGGGGCGACGAAGTCACGGTGACTCTGCCGAAGTATGACGCCTCCCTGGGCCCGAACCACAAGCGCAACGCGCGCTGGGTGCGCACCGCCCGCGTCGGAGACCTGTACATGATGATGGGCCGCGACTTGGTATCCGTCGACTTCGTTCCCGCCGGCCACGTGTGCGCGGTTGGTGGACTTGAGGGCGTCGTGCACCGCGCTGGCACGCTGAACGCGCGCACGGCCGATCCCGTGAACCTCGCCTCCGTCAATCTCGGCGGCGCGCCGATCCTGCGCGTCGCCGTCGAGCCCGTCAATCCGTCCGAGATGCCCAAGCTCGTCGCGGGCCTGAAGGTGCTGAACGCCTCGGACCCGTGCGCCGAGTACCTCGTGCAGGAGACGGGCGAGCATGTGATTCTGACGGCAGGCGAACTGCACCTCGAGCGCTGCGTGCGTGACCTGAAGGAGCGGTTTGCGAAGTGCGACCTGACTGTCTCTGAGCCGATTGTGCCCTTCAGAGAGACAGCGATCAAGGCGCCGGACATGGCGCCGCCGAAAGAGGGTGGCGCAAGGGGCACAATCACGAGCGCGATCTACGACGGCCTCGTCGAGATCCAGGTGCGCGCTGTCCCGCTCCCCGAGGCGGTCACAGAGTTCCTACTCGCGCACCAGTCGACCATCGCGAGCATGTTCACGAAGGCGAAGCCCGACGCCACCAAGCCCAAGTCCAAATCTCCCGCCGAGGGCACCGACACGCCCAAATCGACCGAGGACGGGGACGAGTCGGACTCTGACGAGGAGGAGGAGGACGCGACGGTCGAAGCGCGCAACGAGGAGACGCGCTCCATGCCCGTGGACGAATTCTGGACGCAGCTCTCCGCGCTCTTCGACAAGGCTGGTCCCGAATGGGCCGGCGCCGCAGACAGGATTTGGGCTTTCGGACCCCGCCGCGTCGGCGCCAACATTCTCCTCGACCCTGTGGGATCCTCGAACGCTAGGCTCCGTCAACGCGAGGCGCTCTTTGCTGCTGCGCGTGAGCGCGGCCAGTCCGCCGCCGAGGCGCTGGCTGCTGCCCAAGCTGCCGCGACTGGCGGCGTCGAGGTCGTCGGCGAGGCGGAGACGAAGGAGGGCGAGCGCATGGCGCGCGACTTTGACCACTCGCTCGAGGCCGGATTCCAGCTCGCCAACCTCCAGGGTCCGCTTTGCGCTGAGCCTGTGGTGGGTATGGCGTACGTCGTTGAGCATGTGCGGTACGACCCGTCCAAGTCCACGTCCACGTCCTCGCACGCCGTCGTCGGCTCCCTGATCTCCGCCGCGCGCGACGCCTTCCGCCAAGGCCTGCTCGACTGGTCCCCCCGCCTCAAGCTGGCCATGTACGCGTGCGACGTGCAGGCCTCGTCTGACGTTCTCGGAAAAGTCTACGCCGTCCTCAACAGACGCAGGGGCAAGATCACGTCCGAGGAGATGAAGAGCGGCACCGACTTCTTCACGATTCGCGCCGAGATGCCCGTCGTCGAGAGTTTCGGCTTCGTCGACGAGATCCGCAAGAAGACCTCCGGAGCTGCTCAGCCCCAGCTCATCTTCGCGGGATTCAGGGAGGTACTCGGTATCGACCCGTTCTGGGTGCCCACGACGCAGGAGGAGCTCGAGGACCTCGGCGAGATCGCGGACCGCGAGAATCCGGCTCTGGCGTACATGGAGCAAGTCAGGCGCAGGAAGGGTCTCGAGGTCAGGAAGAGGCTGGTGGTCAGTGCCGAGAAGCAGAGGACGCTTAAGCGTTAAAGATCATAGACTGCAATGCATCTTTACTCCATGGACTGCTGCACTGTATGCATTTTGACTTCTTCTACTGACTCGCCTGTCACGCACGCCGGCGCGACGCTCGCTACGCTCGCTCTTGCACAAGCGCTTACTGGGCGAGACCCTTGGCGACCTCGACGAGCGTGCGCACACCGAAACCAGTGCCCTCGGTCGAGGTGTAGCCGTGCGGCTTGCCGAAGTTGCCCGAGGGGCCGGCAATGTCGAGGTGGCCCCAGTTGCCCTTCTTGCCGGCGAACTGCTGCAGCTGTGGATGTTAGCTAAGTGCGGACAGCGACCAGCTCGATTTGCGCGACTCGCGCGGACGGCGTACGAGACATCGACCTGACTCATACGCCTCGCACGCTAGCGCAACGGCGCTCGCCCCTCGCTTCGCTCGGGGCTCGTACTCACGAAAATTCCCGCCTTGAGCATACCGCCCCAAGGAACCGAGCCGATGCTGTCGAGGTCGGCCGTCGTCGACTTGAGGTCCTCGAGCATCTCGTCAGGGAACGGCATGGGCCAGAACTGCTCCCCGGAGCGTCCAGAGGCGGCACGGACGGCGTCGACGGCCTTGTCGTCGCCCATGACGCCGGCGGTGCGGGTGCCGAGGGCGGCCATCTGGGCGCCAGTGAGCGTGGCAATGTCGAGGAGGAGGTCGGGGTCGGCGTCCTCGGTGCCGTAGCCGGTCTCCTTGGACTGGGCGACCGCGAGGCCGTCGGCGAGAACGAGGCGGCCCTCAGCGTCAGTGTTCAGGATCTGAACGGTCGTGCCCGTGCGCTGCGTGATGACGTCGCCGTTCTTGAGCGCCGAGCCCGAGGGCATGTTCTCCGCCAGGCAGAGGAAGCCGGTGACGTTGACAGGGAGCTTGAGCTCCGCGGCACAGAGGACGGCGTGGAGAGTGGCAGCGGCACCGCCCATGTCGCCCTTCATCTCGTGCATGCCCTTCGAGGGCTTCAGCGAGATACCGCCCGAGTCGAAGGTGATGCCCTTGCCGACGATGGAGAGCTTCTTGCTGGCTCCGCTCGGGGCGTACGAGATCTTGACGAGGCGGGGAGCGTGCTGGCTTCCCTGGCAGACGCCGAGGATGCCGCCCATGCGCTCATCCTTGAGCTTCTTCTCGTCCCAGACCTCGACGGTGACGTTGTCGAGACCCTCGGCAGCCTTCTGCGCCTGCTCGGCGAAGGTGGCGGGGTAGAGGAAGTTGGGAGGCGTGTTGACGAGGTCACGGGCGCGCTTGGTGTGGCGGGCAGCAATCTCGGCACGGCGGACAGCGTCCTCGTCCTTGGTCACGATCTGGATGCTCTGGACACCCTCGGACTTCTCAGTCTTGTACTGGTTCCAGGTGTAGGCGCCGAGGGAGGCGCCCTCAGCGACAGCAGCGACAGCCTCGGGCGTCTCGGCGGGGAAGACGACGGCGACATTCTTGAGCTCGGCGGCACCGGCGGCACGCACGGCAACACCAGCAGCGCGGCGGAGGGTCTCGGGCTTGAAGCCGTCCTTGGGCTGCTCGCCAAGGCCGACGAAGAGGAGGACGGGGGCGGGGTCGTTTGCGCCGCCGGGGACGACAACGGTTGACTGAGCCTTGCCCTTAAAGCCGAGGTGCTTCAGCTGCTGGACGGTCTTGGTGTCGACACCGTCGACGTTGCCGACGAGCTCGGGCGAGCCCTCGCTGCTGGCGACAGCGACGATGGCGGCGTTGACGCCGGACAGCTTGCCGGGCGCGGCGGCAGT
Organism: Trichosporon faecale; assembly: GCA_039545375.1. Lineage (NCBI taxonomy): Eukaryota > Fungi > Basidiomycota > Tremellomycetes > Trichosporonales > Trichosporonaceae > Trichosporon > Trichosporon faecale. The sequence goes on from BCLU01000001.1 coordinate 67,972, forward strand.
AACCTTGACGTCGGGGGTCTGGGGGATAGAGGCCTGTGCGGTGTGAGATGCGGCTCTCGACCAGGTCATGCGGGGCGCGGTAGTACCAATGTGGGGACGCGCATCGCTCCGGACGGCAGAGGGAAGGCGGTTGCTCGCTGCTGATGAGAACAGAGCGCGGGACGCCGACGCCGAGAACGAAGCGATGCGCGTCCGGCTCGGAGTAGCGAGGGCGTTGGAGCGAGCGAGGCGGATGAGGGGACGTACCATGTTCTTCTTCCTTTGGATGGGTGAGAGTCCGATGGAGAAGAACAGCTTGGAAGGTAGACCGCTATGTCGTGTTCGGCTTCGTGCGACAATGCTGGCTGTCGCACCCACTCGCCCATGTGCGACCGTGTGGGTCCCCACACCAAAGTCACGTGGTCCCTGTCAGCCAGAGCTTTTTATAGGTCCCCCATCGCACGGAACCTGCCGTATGCGGCGTCTAGCCCGGCACTTGTCACGCAGACTTGTTCGGTCCATGCATCCGGCGAGGTCGTCGTTAGTGACAGTGGATCAGAATCGGTGAACGCGGTAGTGTGGTCGGCGCAGATGGCGAAACAAGTCATTGAGGCGCGATGGCGAAACCGTGGCGCAAGTGCGACACCGGTGGTTAGTGCTCAGAGTGCTGGAATCAAGTCTGCCGCATTGGGCGTCAGTTGGCGTATGCAGAGCCAACTTTGGGGACGTGAGGCGTCGGGCACCGGAGCAACGTATATCGAGGCGCACTTCCAACTTGGATGAGCCCACACTTTTTCATGTCTTTTGCTTCGGGCGAATGAACTGGAACCCGAGGAGCGAGCACCAGGACCTGGTGAAGCGGGTACGTAGCCGCTTTTCGATAGGAGTTCTGCGCCGACCCGACTCTCCGAGGCGAGAGTTGGATCCATGAAGGTTAGAGGTTAGAGTGTGGCGTTGATCGACGTCTGCGCGAGGCTTATGCTTACGCTTCAACACATCAACATTTTTTGGGTCCAACTTCAGGCCCGTCAACTCCTGGAGGCGTCCTATAATGCTGGGGTGTGTAGCAGCACCCTGGCCGTGTGTGCCCGCTGCCCGCGTCGCGTGCCCGTGCCGCGCTTCGTGCCCGAGGCCGACGTGTCTGGACGGCCCGCGCGCCGCGAGCCGCACGCCGTAAGCCGGCGGTATGCACAGTGCGCGGCGCCGGGTGAGTGATCTGCGGGCTTGCAGCACTTAGCGCTATGTGAATGGGATGGGTAGTGCGCACTCTCGCTAGCAATTGGGAGGCGTGGGCTCGTCCTGGCCGTCCTGGGTCGTTACCTGGCCGAAGTGATCGTCTCGACGTCCAGAAATCCTAAGCGGCGGATATTCAACTTTCCGCCAAGCTCAATCCCCCGAGGATACATTGTTGCTTCCAATTCCTCGTCTCCCTTCACGTTCCTCGCTGGCCCTGCTGGCCCTGCTGCATGCCCGAGGGTAATCTGCTGCTGTGAATGCAAGGATAAACCTACGTTGAGATGTTGAGTTAAGCATTTCGGGGTCAGCGAGAGCAGCAGCAGGGACGGCGCTGGAATTGATCCTCGTCGCACGCTGTTTTACCCAGGGCGCTGGACCGCTTGGGCCCTAGTAGTCGTACTCTATACGCACGCTGCATGAGTCACCAGCGCAGCACGCGCTGCGCTGGCCGAGCTCGGCGCTCGTCGTAACACCTCTAAAGGACACTCACGTCCGAAAGTCCGAAAGAGCAGTGAATGATGAATAGTCAATGGGCTAAGCTGGCAAGCTGCAAGCGAGGCAGCAGCGACTCACGTCGTGTGCTTTCACCGACGCAGTTCTCCGAGACTTTAGGAGTATTACTGGCCCCGCTGCGCCGTGAGCGGACCGTCTAGCGGCCGACGTCGTTACGACGCTCAATGACCTCCGTTAATGTAGTGGGCCTCGGATGCGGTGAGTGACACAGTGGGTCGGTCAGTGGAGCACAGAGTGGGACTGCTGTGAGCTGTGCGTTTAGAACCTCTACGGCGACTGCACGGGGTAGCGTAGGAACGATATACGCTCCTCGTGACGTGCTGCGGATGTCCAAACTCTGGAAGCTCAAGCGTGCTTGTTCGGTATCGCGGAAGGCGCCTCATTTGACATCATCATTGCTCCAGCTGAGAGGTTCCTGTACTTTGGAGCGCGCGGATGCCGCTATTATTGCTAGGAACGCCGGCAACAGCGAGGGTCAGCAGGGATGACCGGGACGATCACCGGAAGAGGCTGGCTGTCAGAGGAACGAGAGGTACGAAGGAGTGCGCGGATGGCAGAAAGCGGATATGCAGCACCCAGGCACTTCCACACCTAACCGGCGATCGTTTATTGCGATTAACCATGAAAGTCTCTTTCGTCTCCCCAAGGTTAGGTTCCGAGCATGAAGTGTGCAGGTTTTGCAGGTTTGTTGCGTTCGCGTGCGAACACTATACCGCGTGCGAACACTATACCGCGCGCGGACGTGTGATGACGGCATCACGCGCCTTGCTAGCGGCCGCTCCAGCAGCGCGGCTCCAGCACGGGCTCCAGCGGGCAGCGGCTCCAACTGGCCCAGCGGAGCGGAACCGTTAATCACGATCGCTATGCCTCAACGGCCTTGTCGCCAAGCCCGCAATCTTCTCCTGTCCTCTCCTCCATGCGGGGCAGTGATTAATGATTTCAAGCATCCGGGAGTTTCATTAGGTTTGTTCATTAAAGCACTGAACTCTTTAATCCCTTGAACCTATTCGAACCCTTTGTCAATGTTTTCGCTTGCATTTCTGTCGGTGCGTGTCGCGTGCTGCACAATGCGTGCAACGTGGTACGAATGCACGCATGCATGAGCCTAAGGCGCATTAAGCTCGGACTAGCCACACCCAAACGCAGGTAAAGCATGAGCTGGTGCGCCTCGTGATCCGTCGCTTGCGCCAAAATGCAGCACGCGGTACACATGTCAACAAGCTCTGGATTGCGGAGTGCGCGGGGTAATCGTACTCGTTCATTAAGCATTCGTTCATTAGCGGGGGCGTCGCGGAGCTGGCGCAGGTCCGGCGCAGGCCCGACGCAGCTGCGGCAGCAAGCGGGGCGGAAGGGCGTAGTGCTACGAACGCCTCGGCGTCCGCTGGATCATGGCGGAGATGACGAGTGGGCTTGCGCCCACCGATCCGCGAGCTGGCCCCGCGAAAGCCACTGCGTTTCGGGCTAGTGTGAGCCCGACGAGCAAGCCCCGACAGGACTGAGGACAGCCGGCGCTATCGTCGCCACATAGCGCGCATCACACACTAGCGGCGCCAGCGGCGCCGATAACATGCAGAGATCAAACATGCGGAGGAAGCGAGGAGGCTGTCTGCGGCGTTGTCGAACGCCAATGCCGCCATCGCAGCTCTTCGCGCCAGTCTACAGACGTTGGCGTGCGCCAGGTTGATCGTCCGTGAGCCACAAACAATCTGATCTCTATGCATGAGCCTAACGCTGAGCCTAACGCTAGCTAGCGCGTCTGGCCGTCTGATCCGAAATAACGGACTCATTGACGGCGGGACAGGTTTCGTAAGCGGCGCCGGAAGGCAGAAGGGCTCGGTGAGTCGGTCAATCTGGTCAGGCGAGCAGGGGGCGACCAGAGGAGGGCTACGCGTCAAACGTCTTGGTCTGCGCATACGCTGTGCGGGGGGCGAACGCGTCGGCCGTCTCCGTCACCACTAAGGAGCGATGCATACCAGGGTTTGAATGCGAGATCTGGTCGAATGTCATTTGCCGCTGTCTGCTCAAATCTGTCCAGGGACACACATACGCTGTCGGGGCGGAGACGGGTGTGCGCTCAATCTCGGTTCTCGTAAGCTCTGCTGAGCCGTTCCGTACCGTGATCCTACCGTGTTCCGTCATACCGTATACCGGTCGCGGAAAGAGTGCCTCGCGGCTGACCTCGCTGCCCTCGCTGCCCTCGCGGCATTCACGCGGCAGACTTTGAACATTTCGCGGGTCGAGGTCTGGTGGACCTGTGTTCCTGCGGACGGGCAAGTGGGCTTCTTTCCTTCTTTTGATTCGTTCCCGCCTCCCCCTCGCTGTCACCTCACTACGAGCTTACGTGCTCCAGCAGAACACGCACGTCTCCAGAAGAAGCCAAGGAGCACGTAGCACACTCCAGTGCACGTTCGGAGCCGCCCGTCAAGTGTCCGTCGGTTCACTCGGGTCCAAAACTGTCCCAGGCAGGCCAAGACATCAGTGGCGTCGTGCGCAATTCATGAGATTGGCGCAGGTGTGGCGTTGCTGGAGCCTGAGGATGCCTGCGGATTACGGCAACACACCTTGCATCCGATCCGGTATCGGTGAGCAGGGAGGGCTGACAGCTGCGGCCGGCACAGGAACTGCGCTGCCCTTATGGATGATGACGGGGTGCGCGTTCAGTCAGGAGATCGAGTGAAGGAGATTGGGGTACGAGCCGGTGGACAGGAATAGCAGCTGCGGTGATTGCATTTCGAGCTTCTCTTGCAGGAGCGCGCATGAGTTCGGAGTCCAAGACCTGCGTAGGAGATTGCCAGGAGATTGCAGGACCGAGTGCAGGAGCGCAGAGGGGGTTGCAGAGACACCGAATCGGTTTGCGGCCAATTACCAGTTGACGGGCGAGTCTCCGCTGCAGAACAGGGGTTTGGGCGCGAGACAACTGTGCAACGAGTGAGGAGTAAGGGGCGGCATTCATCACCTGTTCCAGTGTGCTTGTGTTCCAGGATGAATGGCGAGCCTGCGCGCCAGTGAGCCTGAGCCTGAACCGGGCCTGAGGGCCTGAACCAAGTGAGTCCGAGATCTGACTGACCACTGGCAGTCACGGGCTCCCAGGAGATGCATTCCCACTGTCCTTCCACTCCCTCCACGACTCCACTCCGGCCGTTCGACCGTGATGTCAGTACTGTGGCCAGAACTGTGCATTGCCGCAGCTCAGATCCAAGATCTGGCATGCTACCTCGGTCTGCGTTCTGCCGGTGGGAGCAGTGGGCATAAGTGGGCCACAGGCGAAACTTATCCCAGTGCCTCCGAAGTCATGGTCGCCGAGTCCGAGACCGGAGCAGAGACGTTCCAGACCCTCTTGCTCGTTCGGTGTCTGTTATCTCCCATTAGCGAAGCGGTAGAACCCAGTGTGCCAGTAGCTAGACGTCGGGCGTAAACGACGGACACTGGGGGTGCGGTATGCGCCTTGGTGAATAGGAGGCAGCAGTTGGCTTGGAGGCGTTGGGTCCGAGAAAAAAAGCAGAAAATTGCCGACCAATGGTGCAGACGGTGCGCTGGTCGCTGGAATCATGGAATCTGCCGGCGGCCGGAGACCCTTTCTCCCTTTCTCCCAAGGCTTCCAAGGCAGCGGAGACGCAATGAAGGCGGAAGGCCAATTACAGATTACAGCATGGCGATATGGCGAGCATGGGAGACGCGATTCCGGTGGAAAAGGTCGAAAAGGGGACATGTGCCTGAGTCAAACTTGGCCCTGGTGCTCTGGTCGCCTCAGCCTTGGCCCCTTGGCAGGGATTCCAACGTCCAACCCACCCCGCGAGCTCGCCCACATCCTCGTCGTTCTTCTCCGACATCGTCGACGGCCAGTAGGCAAGTTGGATCCGAAGCCTTCAGGCCGTCTGCGCGCCAGAGCAAACGCCGCACATTCACCCTCGCCTTTGTCTCGCAGTATCCACTCCCTCCCCCTGCTCGCTCCCTCTGGCCCCCTCATTTCGTGACTCCAGCAGACAGACACGGACAGTGGTGCGGCAGATTTCCCTCCGAGATCTCATCGACGCCACCTTGTGCCACTTCACCCTGCACTCAACACAGGTACACACAGGCGACGAGACCGAGGTATGCCATTCCGTCTCTGGGCCGGTCGGCACGCTGACGACGTGCCGGCCCAGAGCTGGCAGTGCTCTCGAGGTAGCACGTCAGCGATTGGCGCATGGCGCTCACGCCGCTGCGACGTCGGAGGTATGGAACGTTTGTCTGCTTGTCGCTCCAAACGAATCTGGCGAGACTCGGCTACGTCGCTTGCACTTGATGCACAGCAGCTGGACACGAGGTACGAGGTGCTACGGAGGGAAGTAGGCTGGAAGAGCAGGCAGGCACAGAGGGGCTGGTAAGACATATGCACGCTAGCTTGCTCGCGAGTGCTCGCGTGCTGGTCGGAATGCAGCCGAGGAAGAGCAAGGCCCAGAACAGGCAGCAGGTAGAATGGGAAGGCAGAGACAAGGCTAGTCGCCACGTCTTCACGTTCCAACGTGCCTCAGCACAGACAGCAGCACAAGGGAACCAACCGGCTCATTATTGGATCGGGCCGATGCCAGTCACCAGTTGGACGCTGGACGAGTGCAGCGGGCCAGGCGCCGTTTCTGTGCCGCTTCAAGCGCCTTGGGCGCTTGCAGTGGACATAGAGGACCGCCCACGGACACGAGTTCCGCCTCTCCCTCATGATCCCTTAGGCCTCTGACTCAGGGCGGGAGACGGTACACGGCAGACGGACGGACGGCTACGCCTATCTCGTATCTCTGTCATTCCACTGCAGCAAAGCGAGTCCAAGATCCAAGAACGGTGCAATCGAGGCTGTCGGACTGGACCGATGGGCACCTAGGTGCTTGCACAGGTACACAGGTGCTTCTTGGCACTGTTCCCGCTAAGCATAACAAGGCCCCCCGGAAAAGCCGAGTGGGATGACGTTACTTGACCCGGCGGTAGAGATCTGTACGAGCATCGTAGGCTCGATCTGGTGATCTCGTGCTAGGCAGAAGTTGAATACTGAATGGGCCGTGCCTGGATTGTTCTACCGATTTTGTCCAGTCTGTCCAGCCTGGCGAGAGCTCCAGAGCCAGAGGCGACGCACGCTACGCAGCTGCCTTCCTTCCTCTCCTTCTCTTTCTTCCTCCCACTCTTCCGCTCCCCCGCAGCCGTCTGCAAGCTAGCGGTGCGCAGGCGTCAGAGGACAGTCACGGGGCCTCCGTCAGCTGATTCCTATCCTTTCGCCTGGCCTCCGTACAAGATCTGATGAGGACAGGGGAGATACGGACAATGAAGCTACCCTGAACAGTGGGCACACTCGAGGGCTAAGGGTCAGATTTGATTGATAATAACGTGCCACCCGTAGGCCACCATACAGCGTCCAGTGCAGGTAACCCACGGAAGACAAGGAGCAGGCGGCGAATGAGGCCAGGCCCACGCGCGTGCCATACCGCACTCTAGACGCCAGACGGGGATCCATCGGCTGGCCTGCGGCTCGGCCTTCATAGCTGTTGGATTTGACGAATTTCGCGAGTCTGACGAATCTGCCCAAGGAGAGGACAGGAGCGAAAGGACGAATCTGAAGTCTTGCCAGACCCGCTTAACGGCCCAGTAGTGGCCCTGGCATGCACGGACCAGCTGGCGAGACACCAGAGGAGCCCTCGGATGGAATGGCGAGCAGCTGTCCGTCAGAGGAAGTGCGCAGCTGGCAGTCCCAATGCAAGACAGCCAAACCATCACTGCCGCGAAGGCATGTGTTTGCTCATAGCGGCTGTCCGGTGCCGCTCGGAGACAGCTTGGCATGTCAGCTTCAAGCGGCAGCGGTGCACCAGCGGCGTGACGTTGAGGTGCGTCATGTGAGCAATGGATGCGGCGACTAAGATCTCGACAAGCTACCGGGCTAGCAGCGGTCCGACTCGGGGCCAGTTGGGCCGTGGACGTGTCCGAGAGCGCTTTAGCGCTACGAGTGCGCGAGTGCGACGCTGCCAGCTGCCAGCTGTCGACTCCAAGAACCAGTGGCCAGTGGCCAACTGAATGGAGGCTGGAAGGCCGAGGGCCATGTCCGACGGATTGGGGCCCTGAGGAGGCAGAGCAGGCATAGGAACAGGAATCAGATAATGGCTGCCTGGCTCTGAGACTGACTTGAACTTTGTGCGTGCATTCACAGAGCACAAGGTCGGTGGTCACGAGCATCACGAGAGAGCCGAGTGCGAGTGAACGTTGTCGTTTACAAGGCAGCTCTCGTCCGAATCCGAGTCAGGTCAGGCCAGCGAGTGAGGCCTGGTCTGGTCAGGACTCTAGAGCTCAGGAGAGTGGACTGCATTCATATCTGATGATGACACCCTGAGCGAGGGCCGGAGAGGGTCGATGAGGGTCGAGAAGATGTCCTGAGCCCTGTCCCTTGGTTCCCTGCTGGGCTACCCTGTTTGCTACAGGGGACGCTAGCCCTGACCAAGAACGGTACAACAAGAGTCCCAAGTCGACAGTAGACGAGGGAGAGTAGAGGAGTAGAGCACTGCCCGGCTTACAGTGCTCACCTTCCCCACACCGCCCACAGCCCTTATCCTCCACGGCCACGGCAGATTACCTGGCCCTCGAGGCCCTGGGTCCAAGGGCCCTCGGATCTGATTCCTCATCAAGCACCTTAGCACCTAAGCACCGACTGCACTGCACCAAACCTGAGAGATACTGAGATACTGCCTGTGCGGCCGATTTGACCCGCCGCAGAGGGACCACACAGAGCACAGAGAGCAAGGCAGGGACAGCACGAGAGGCCGAGAGGGAAGACGCAGCGACAGGACAGGACTCTTTCGAGGAGAACAGGACAGGAGGACGCGGTCGCGCGCATCCATCAGTAGATACGAGCGAGTATCGAGTTACTTTATCTCGAGCACGGCCACTCGATTCTGGCGCCTTTCCCCACGCATCGACGATCTTTGTATCTCGCCACCACCACCACCACCACCACCACCACCACCACCTCGAGCAACGCCCTCGCGCCTTCGCCTCTTCAGCTCATCTACGAGTCTGACTGTAACCCAAGTCCGAGCGTTGACCGCTACGCGTTGATCAAGCCCAAGCCCAACCCAAGCCCCACCCCCGTATCCCCCGCACTTTCCTCCACCACCGCCCGGCCGCCCATCCGTCAGCCCATCCGCCCATCCAAGCCAACGACGCCTCCGCCCCTTCGTCATATACGCTAGTCCGTCTTTGCATCACCCAGCGATCATCATCATCACGATCACGTTGGGACATTGCATCGCATTCGAACTTGCTCTCTCGTAACTGTACCGAAACCTAAGTTGTGCCCGACACACCCAACTCTAAAAAGTCTCGGTACCCAGCGGGAGTGCCGAAGCCTGTGCATTGCGTACTGTGTCAAACTCTCCAGTTCCAACCAACAAGCACATCGCCGAATAACCATCGGCCAAATTCCTCCCTCGCCCTCTTTCCTCTACGCGTCGCCTTCTCCGTCGCGTCCCAGCCTCTCCCTGTCCGCATCGGAATCACTGTTCAGCTGATTCCCGATCGACGACCAAGTCAAAGCAAGCTTCAGGCTCAACCGATCTGAGAGTAGCTCAAGCAGCACTCGTAGTTCGCGCTTAGCCGGTGCTAGCAAGCAGGAACAAGCGATTTAGAGTTGAGTTGAACATTGGCGAGAGTGCGTCAGCGCTGCTTACCTGCGTACCCAAACGTGAGTTTAATCCAATTTGCTCGAATAGCGTCTCCTGCACCCTCCCTATCCTCCCCTTCGCCCAGGGTTGCCCGGCTGCTGAAGCGGCTGTGTCTTGCTCGTCCACTGCCGTCGACCTTCGACATCACTGCACCCGCACGCACGGCGCAAGAGTGGGCGTTAGTCTTGCATCATCCTCTTCGCGTCCTCTACCTCTTCTGCACACCCTCACTGCCCGCACACCACCCGGCAGGTGCCCGCTTTCACTCTTAAATCAGTAGCGTCATCCCGTGCTTACCATTCCCAGCTTCGAGTACTCAAGGATTGGCTCATTCTCTCGTACCTCTCGTACCTTGGTACCTCTCCCACTCTCCATCCCTCACTCCCCTTCCTCTTCCTCGCGTCTTCCTCTTCCGCTGCCGCGATCGAATATATCCAGCAATAACGCTCCTCCCGTCGTCTTTTTGGTTCCTCTGTCCATTCCGCTCTCTCGTCACCTCACATCCTCACTCTGACTAGTGTGCTTCCAAGCATAGAACTTGCTTCTGCACAACCTCGGTCACCAATCTCGCGACACATCCCGATCCCTGGTGCCGCACCCGACATCAACAAGTCATAGATAGACACTCGTCTCCTCATCTTCGTCTTGTCGTCGCCCACATCTCTCTCCAACCCACTCGTTACCTAGCAGAACCACACAAGTTTCTGCACCGTTACACCCAGACCCCTCGGCCTCGCCATCACCGTTGTCACTCCGACTGTCACGTTCACTCGCGCATTCAAGCTTGAGTGAATCTGGAGCCTCCCACCTCCAGTCTGAGCCGGAAAATCTGTCTGCATCTGCACCGACCGACCGAGTTCAATCGTTCACCATTTCCACGTTCGTGCAACACCCCGTCAACCCCCTCAAACCTCTCAACATGACGTCCCACATGATCGACGGCCCGTATGCGGCCGCCCACGACGCCCGGGATCGTCGTCAAGACGTGAGTACCAGTTTCGTGAATCCTACCTTTCCACTTTCCCTCCTCCCACGCGCGTTCCTTGATGTGCCGCCGCCGACCGGATTGGGCGTGAAATTATTGTTGTGGAAGGGACGTGGTACCGGCGGCAGGCTTGCCCCCTGATTAAAGGGTGACTTGCTTACGGGTCGAGGAGTGAAGCGAGGAATGGCTATGGAGGGCCCAGAGGGAGGTCGACGAGAGAGATCGGGGACAGGGGTGAGATTGCGGGTCTGTGCAATGTGGTCGATGGTCAGTGCTCTGGCGAGTCGCCCTCCCTTGCACTCGACGCCGTCGGCACCTTTGTCTCACAGACAACCAACCCAACGCTCCAAGCTCAGCTGCCATTGTCATGGTCGAGTGCAGTGCATGCACGCCCTCGCGCATGACTGCCTGGCGGAACACCTGGGTCGGAGGAAGCTTGTGTCTGTTTAGCGCAGTGCACACGCGCACAAGGCTCAGCCCACACAAGCCAGTCGCGGACAAGGCAGATCACCAAGCCGGTGGCGTGTCCGGACTTCCTTTCGGCGCGTCTGCTTGTATGTGCATGTGTGTGTGACCTACAATGGACTCGCACTCGGTGATGGCGACGACCACATGCCTGCTCCGCTGTCCACGCCGCCCCCGTCACCGCCGGTCGTCTTATCATCCCCTCTTACCCTTCTTGTCCACCTTGCTGGCCATGCGCACAAACCTCTTGGGCCCAGTGCACAAACCTCCAGAGACACGATCTCTATTAAAGTCACGAAACGCTCTTGCCCTGGGCCTCTCCCCTTTCATCATCCTCTTCTTCTTCCCTCACCCCCGACTACTCCATCTCCATTCGAGTCGTTCTCTGCAAGCAAGGACATCCTCTCAACTCCCCCTCCCACACCGCGCGCTTCACCTTCTCCCCACTTGGGGTCAGGTTGATTACCTTCTTCGCTGCCCGTGTTTTCTCTTCTTCGTCGCCCCTCCTCCCCTCCGACCCGACTAGCTTGTCTTTCGTTTTGCTTACTCCTCAACAGTACCCTAGCCAGCCGTACACCCTTCCCCCCGGGTCTCCGCCTTCCTCTTCGTCTCCCTTCGCGTTCAACTCTCCCTCTGTCTCGAACCCGAACTCGTCCAGGACCGCGACCACCATGCCCTCAGAACAGATCCCTGCTGCCGCCGACTACTACCAGCGTCCGGCCGCTCCTGGTGCTGCCCCGAACGGCGGTGCTAGCTACCCCAACTACGCCGGCAGCCACCCGATGACCTACCGCTCCAACAGCGAGACCACCCGTGCGCCTCCTCCCGCCCCGCTCACTCGCGTTCCTACCTACGCGATGATGCAGCAGCAGCCCAACAGCGTCGGCCAGCCGAGCCCGACCGCCACGAGCCCCTACTACCAGGCGTCTCCCCGCGGCCCCGGCGGTGCCTACGCTGCCAACTCTCCCCGCACCCCGGCCTACTCGCAGGGTGGCTACTACTCGCCCGGCTACAGCCAGGCCCCCCAGGCGCTCGACATGCCCCGCTCGCTGTCGTACCCCAACTACACCAGCAACCCGTACACGAGCTACCTGCCCAGCATCTCAACCCCCACCCTTCTTGCTCCGGGAGAGCAGCTCCCGCCGCTGGCTCGTCAGCACTCCACCAACTCTATCAACACGCTTGGTCAGCCGATGTACGGCGGACAGTACGGATCGAGGTTGCCTCTCCAGGACCGTCCGTTCAAGTGCGACCAGTGCATTCAGAGCTTCAACCGCAACCACGACCTGAAGCGTCACAAGCGCATTCACCTTGCTGTCAAGCCGTTCCAGTGTGAGAAGTGTGGCAAGTCGTGAGTATTCTCAGATAAGATAGTGAGGTGGCGCAGAGGCTGACACTTCAAACAGATTCTCGCGCAAGGACGCGCTTCGCCGGCACTGGATGGTTCGTGGCTGCCGTGGCGAGGAGGGCGCTACCGCCCCCATCACGCCCGCCTACCCGCTGAACAACCCGCCTCCGGCCCTGTCGCCGTCGACTCCTCCCGCTAACAGCGACAAGTCGACGCCCGCGGGGGCCAAACCGGCGCCGTCAAGTTCGCTCTACGGCTCGAACACGATGTCGTTCTCGCACCCCTCGGCGCCGCCTCCCCTGACATCTCTGCCCGCTCGCCAGTCGTCGGACCAGCCGTCGCAGATCATCCTGACGCCCAACGACATGGCCGCCCAGCAGCGCTCGGCCAGCGACTCGTCTGCCAACGGCGAATCTGTCGTCATCGACCCTGCTCTCAGCATGGAGAACGGTGCCTTTGCCGGCTCGGCCAGCGCGGGCCCCGATGGGGACAAGAGCTACTTTGAGCTTATGCGGAAGCAGAACTCGATGGGCGGTGCTGTTCCTGACAGCGCTGTGTCGTCGACCTTCTCGCGCTATGGCGCGTCCCCGAAGGACGAGTCGGTCCCCGCCCGCCACCACCCTTACCGCCGGGCAGGACCCCTGCCGTCACCCTCGATGCACAGTCCCCTCGCCCAGTCGTTCGCGCACCAGCAGCAGTCGAACCCGAACCTGCTCGCGCCGATCAACTCGACGTCCATGTCGAAGCAGAGCTCTGCCGACTCGGCCGAGCCGCAGTGGGGCTCGCAGAGGTGGTAACCGCCAACAAAAGCAAACAATGTGTGACCGATATTCTCGTGTAACTCTTTAATCAACCACCGCGAACTCTTTTTTTCGTGTCTCTCGTGCAACATCTCGTCTTGGGTTTTTCATTCGTCGTCTGGCATACATCTTTTCCTGTGTCTGGTTTCGGTTCTCCAACAGCAACAGCAACAACAATCACTCTCGTTTCCCAATCTTCACAAAGGGTTTCCATTCCAAGCAAACAGCATATTATACTCAGCATTTCCGATCAGGTCCAAACGCAGCAACAACTCTCCACCAATCATTAATGCCACCCCACACCATACACACACGGCATCCCTCTAGCAGTAACATACATGATTCGTTTTCTCTTTTGGTTCTCGAATAGTGTTCTCCCCCTCGTTTAAACATAGTTCAGCCGATGGTTGTTGTCTGGAAGGAAACAGCAATACACTGTACGCAGCAGTTGTATCGAGCAGGGCTCAGTACAAGGAATGCAACTTGTGAACGAAACGTCGAGCGCTGGAGCCGAAGGCGACAGCGCGAGTATTGAACATGGCACACAACTGACGCATGTGTCTCGGGACTTGGGTATCTCGACCTCCGCAAACTACCGCAGTCAATGGCTGCGGAGCAAGAACCCCGCTCACCGATGTGTTATCGAACGCCTATCGACGCCACTGGGTCTTGCTCAGAGCAGCGTGACGTGTCGTGTCGCCTGCGCTGGATTCATTAATTTTGGCGCAATCAGTTGACCATTGAACAAGTGCTGCGGATTCTCGTAAGGTGGGGCTTTCCTCGGGCGTCCATGACTGCATACCTCGGTGTGCGATAGGGTCGGGTGGCATGGTGTGGCGTATCTTGGGGTCAGCAAGGCGTTAGGACTAAAAGCTCCGCGAACGGTGGGACTGTGGGAGGTTGAGGCGTAAGATTGGCGCATAGGAACGCATGGGACGGGCGCTGGATGAGTGAGAACTCAGACGCCATGTCTCTGGCTGTGCTGAGGGTTGAGAGCTGGGCGCGGGTCGAGTGAGGGCTGCGCGAGGCTGGAGTGGCGTTCAGCCTTCGGGCGCCATAGCACGGCGAGGAACGCTGCGTTGGGAGAGAAACGGGGATAGGCGTGGCGAGGCGCAGCGAGGGGCGCCGAGGAACGCGCAGCCACACACGGACAGACGAGGAGAGGGGACGGACATCGGGATAAGGGCAAAGTATGGGGTCGGAGAACCGTGCGTCGTCTTGTTGTTCCTCTCGTTCCTTGAGAGTTCTCGAAGAACTGGCGAAGGGACAGGGGAGGCGCTGAGGGCTGAGAGGACAGAGGAAAACGGCGCAGAATGGGGCTGACCTTCAGTCCTGCAGCGCACCCCGTGAACTCTGCACTCTGTGGCCCCGTGATACCCCCAGTCACGCGCACGACGCGCATGCGGTCCCTCTTAGGGATCTGTAGAAGGTACCCAGGTCCAACAGAGGTACAGGCACAAGAAAAGAAGGTATGCGCATGGCCAGCGTTTCTCTGCGTACCTGTGTCATCTGGCCAAAGTTGAGTGGGACAGGATTAAGGTGTGAACGGAGTAGTGGGGTGGAACCAGTGGAACAATGGCGCCAGCCTCCTCCAGGTTTCGACGACGGCGGGGGCATCGGACTTCGGACTTGTGCCAGCTCCCACCCCGCAGTTCCCATCGTAGATGAGGAATGCGCCTCTTCTCATCGTCCGGTCTGGAGTTGCGCGGCGAGCGCGTGATTGCTGTCTCAGACACAGGACACAGAGAGTGGGAAACGTGACATATGAGCTCAAGGCCGACGTTCGGACGCCGAAGAGAATGAACTGGAGTGGGTGCGGAGACGTGGGTCGTTCAGTGGGGGTCATGTTCGCTAATGCACTGCCGAGACGTAGTGGGGCTCGTTGGTCTCACCAGTGTGGTCATGTCGATCCACGTTGCGTGTAACCACGTTGGACGAGGCCAACGTCGGTGAGCGTTCCCACAGACTGTCTCATCGGCGTCTACTTGAACACCGCACCGCGAGCCGAGGCCCACATGTGCGCCCCTCCCACTGACTCAGCCGCCGAGACATCTGTCTCAGACAAGTACAGCGAGTGTGGCACATCGCTCCATTTCCCAACCAACCGTCCTCCATTCACCTCCGACCATCCATCACGTCTTTCACTTCCCCACGACACCTCCATATGGTGCAAAAGACATGCCCAGATGCGAAAAAGGATGCGTGGACGACTTAGGAATCGAACCAAAGACCTCGTCAACTAGCCAATGCTAATGACGCGCTCTACCAACTGAGCTAGACGCCCGGAATCCACGTGTGAAGGGCGCCGGGAGGCGGATCGCCGGCGCGCCGGCGCCCACGCCGAACGAGACAATGGCGGGGGCAGCAGAGATAGTTAGGGGAGCTATGCGTCTGTTGGGCTGCTGAAGTGAACAGTACTGGGCGGCTTGGACAGAGATGGGCGAGATGCCAAGGAGAGCCCGTGGTCCGACTCGTCGGCGGCTACTCATCTGGCTCCTCATGAGGGCGTTCGACCCGAACGCTCCAACGTCGAGCCAGCTAGGCTGCAACTTGCTGTCCGCTGAGACTGGGTTTCCGGGTGGAGAGCTAGAAGCTGTACCCAAGCAAACCGATAAGCATGGTGCGAGAGTCATGTCTCAGCGGGGCGCAAACATGTGTGGCACTCGATCGACTTTTCGCAATAGAACCTCTCCGCCTACTTACCTCGTCAAACTCTTCGTTTTCCCCCTCTTTTAATGCTGATGAGCCTCCCAGACGAACCACGGAGTCCAAAAAGGCTCGTGTGGACGACTTAGGAATCGAACCAAAGACCTCGTCAATGAAGCAAGACTTGCTAATGACGCGCTCTACCAACTGAGCTAGACGCCCGGCCACACGGGTGCTCCGGCGCCGAGCGGCGGATCGGCGCGCCGGCGGCGGCTCCCACGCTAGAAGCACAAGAGATGAGCAGGACGACTTGACTGATGAAGGTAAGGAAGCAACGACCGCGTGGAGCACGCCAAACGAATTTGAGAGCGAAGAGGGGAGGATGCCAGCGAAATCTTCGGAAGACCGGTCGGACCGTTATCTAACGCTCGGGCCACTGCTAGCAACGACGATTCTGCCTGGCCTTCCCGCCTTCGCTCGATGGGATGTCCACTAAGGAGTCGTGGTGCGTGTCAGATAGTCTGACAGCGGTTCGCACTCACGGGGGAGAGCCTCCTAAGCACAAATGTCGGAGTGGGCGCAGACGAATGTGGCCATCCACTCTATTTTCACACAATTCACAACTCCAGCTTCGACCTCGTCGCCCAACGTCGTTTCCCCTCCCCTCTTCGCCGCCTGATCGTTTGACGCAATGCGGGCAGTCCAAAAACGTATCCGTGGACGACTTAGGAATCGAACCAAAGACCTCGTCAAGTCAGCTTGGAGGAGTTGACTTCTCAACTCATCCGGATGCTAATGACGCGCTCTACCAACTGAGCTAGACGCCCGGATCGACGATGCTAAGCGCTCGGCGTCGCGGATCCGCGGCGGCCTCGGCGCTGGGCAACAGCGAGCGCAGGAGAGAGCTGAATGGAGGGGAGAAGTTGGCGGTAGGGGGATCAGCCGACAGTCGGTGGGAAGAGTAGAGATCGGGGACAGTGCCGAGTGTGAAGGACGAATGATTCATTGGGCTGATATCGTGGTATGCTCGATGGAAGAATGTGGTCCACCGGATCGTCGACCGGCTTCTGAGATCCTCGAGTCAGCCGTGAGGCTGGCATGCCATAATCTTCCGCGTGAGGTCCCGGCACCATCGCCTTGCTACGTCAGCCAGACTCCTGATCCAGACCGGGTCTTGTCTCAGCAGGGCACAGATCGGTGTGGCACTCTGCCGTTTTTCCGACCATTTCCTCTCTGACATCTTCAACCACCCTCCCGCCCCGCACTCAGTCTCCTTCACACCCTTGACGGTTTCCCATGCATGCTGCAAGGTCCAAAAAGCATTGCGTGGACGACTTAGGAATCGAACCAAAGACCTCGTCAACATTAGCCGTGCTAATGACGCGCTCTACCAACTGAGCTAGACGCCCGAACTCGCACGCGATTGCGCCCCTCGGCCGGCCGATCCGCGGCGCCGACGGCGCAGACAGCGAGGAGCGTGTGCATGGGCTGACAGTGCCGTGGACGAGAGATACGCCGCTCGACTCATTCAGCTGACGTGATTAGCAGAGGCTGGCGAGATGTCTGGGCTCGTGGCGGTTCGTCAGGGAGACAACTAACTCCAAGAGCAGATCTGGGAGCACAGAGCATGCGAGGAATTCTGAGGCTGGGATCTCAGTACGTTCTCGCTCCCAGTCGTTTGTCGCTCTCCTGTCCCTACGTCAGCCAGAACTCTTCCCGACACCATGTCTCAGGCGTAGGGGGTGTGGCACCCATACGCCTTTTTGGCAGTTTCACTTCGCTGCCTCCACTACTCGCCGTAATCACTGTCTCTGGCTGCTGCTAGCTCTCCCATACCTCCGGTGCATGCCTGTGGTGTCCAAAAAACGTACGCTGGACGACTTAGGAATCGAACCAAAGACCTCGTCAAGGCTAGCAGATGAATGCTAATGACGCGCTCTACCAACTGAGCTAGACGCCCCCAGCTTTACGTAAGTCGCGCGCTCCGGGGCGCAGATTGGCGGCGTCGGGCGCTGCGGGGCGTGAACGGTGACGAAGCAGGGAAGCACGGGGACCGGAAGGAGTACCAATATAAGCTTAGAGGTCATGGACCAGCGAATGTAAAGAAGCCCAGGCTCGTGGAGGTGGGGGAGAAAGAGCGGGCTCGCGAGAGCAGTAGCGTTCGCTCAATGACTGCAATAATCCTCTCAGTCCCTTTTGACGCTCGCCCATACCTGTCGTGAGCTGTGCGCAGCGTACTTCCCATCTCCCATAACGACACGAACCACATCGGCTGACGTGTTCCAGGCAGTAGTGTGGCACTACGCCCCTCACCACTCCACTTTTGCCATCTGCAACCACCGCCGTCGCCCTCACCGCCACGACTCGCCAAATCCATCTGTCAACCCTGCTAGCGATGCAGAACACCCCGCAGCCCCGCGCAGATGCGAAAAAGAGTGTTAACTGGACGACTTAGGAATCGAACCAAAGACCTCGTCAATGAAGCAACCGATGCTAATGACGCGCTCTACCAACTGAGCTAGACGCCCCCAGTTACGTAAGGAACTGGGCGCAGGGGCCGATCGGCGGCGCCGGCGGGGTCGCAGCGGCGGCCCTGGGGCTGAGAGAGTGGCGGAGCAATAGTGGAAGGACGGGAGGAGCGGTGCGGTGTCGAGGAAGGGGTGGAGTGTAGACGTAGGGGTGGGTTTCTAGCCGAAGTTATGAAGAGCGCCGTGATGGGGGGTCCGTTGAGTCCTGTGAGCGATGGTGTAAACGCCAGAAGGCTGAGGGTGTGGGGCGTCACTTCACACACTTCGGTAGTACGCGGATCCTCCTGTTGTGACAGAACCGGGCGTCTAGGATCTCTCCTGTCTCACGCCCAAGACAGTGCCACTGCACCCAATGCGCGGTCCGTCGATCAGCGCATTAGCTTCCATGACATGACTCCTTCAACTCGCATGAGTTCTCGCACTGCGCACAAAGCGTCGAACTGCTCGAGCTCGGCTGTCCATGCGTAGAGCCAAAAAATGTATGCTGGACGACTTAGGAATCGAACCAAAGACCTCGTCAAGATTAGACAATGCTAATGACGCGCTCTACCAACTGAGCTAGACGCCCTCCAACACATTCGGAGCTGGCCTCCCAGACTCAAGTCTGGCCCGTTGGTTACGTAAACCCATCAGCGGATCGCTCGTCTATGAGCTGCTGGTGATGTCTTGGCGATATCTAGAGCTTGGAAAGCGCACAGAAAGCGGTGGGTCAGCACAGGAGGACACCAGACGCTGACGTTGAAGTGATGGAGTGAGTGTATGAGTGAAATGTGAGAAATGCGGACCAATAACTCGTATGACGGTGTGTGAGTGAGCGTGTACGTTAGCCGCCGGAAAGATCTACCGTGATATCACGATCTCTTGGCGATGAGATGGATCGAAAGATCCCCGAGTATTCTTGGAAGCGCGTGGGTGCGTTGAGTGACTGCTGTGAGTCAGAGCCCGTCGACGAAAAGGGTTTCACGGGGTGTCCGCAGAGCAACTCGATGGCGGTGAGAACGAGACGCGGTGTGCCACACACTGTCGTACGCGCTTCGTACATCACTTGCACATAACGCCCGCCGTACACCGTGATCGTTCCCAGAGATCCGTAAATCTCGTCAGAAGTGTCAGGCACATTCCGGCCGCCGCTGTCAGCTACCGCGCACTGCTGTAATTTGCCCGCCGCGGTTGCTCGTCATGACGCAGTGCGTTCAGATCGCCGCTCATCTCGCTCGCACTCCTCTCAGAAGATACTAGGAGCACAGCAAAGACGTGCGAGTTATAAACAGCATGGTCCCCATCCTCGGCTTTCATCGAACTACTGCAAGTCCGACTTCGACTTCGACTGATCCCACCCCATAGCTTCACCCCGGCACCATGCGCCTCTCCATCACGACCCTCCTACTCCTGCTCGCGACTAGTATCCTCGCGCAGGACTCTCCCGACGCAGGCAGCGACGTTATGGGCGGCACGGACCCGACGCCTACCGACGGCGGTGACATGCCCGAGACTTCGCCCACTCCCGCCGGTGACTCTGGCACCGACACCAGCGGCGGCGACACTGGTGACACTGGCGGCGGTGGTGGTACCGGCACTACCGGCAGCACCGGCGGCGGCGACAACTCGCTCGAGAACACCAAGGACCTGACCCAGCCCTGGAACATCACCTACTTCACTTACCCGACGCGTAACAATTATTGTGAGCCCACCTTCTCGTATCTTCCCCCAGGCGAGCAGTCTCACGGCCGCGCGCTCGCTCCGCTCGCAGTCCTGCTAACACCAGGGGTCAACGACAACGAGAACAAGGCGACCTGGTCCCCCGTCAACGTGCCGACGAACCTGATGCTGTCGCACAGCAACACGTCTATGCTGCCGCAGCGCATCATGCTGCAGCAGAACATCCCCGGCGGCGTCGGCACGTTCGCAACCAAGATCACGGGCTACACTCCTGGTAACAATTATCTGCTCGTTCTGAGCATTGCGGGGAACCCGGACCGTGAGTGCGATTGAGGAGTCAGGCCGGAACGCCCTCACCCTCGCTGCGCTCGGGATCGGGCTAACGTCGCAGAGAAACTCGCCCAGTCCCAAGGCTTCTACATCAAGGCGAACGGCACAGCCGCCCCGCAGCAGGTGACGGCGCAGGGGAACCAAGCCACTGCGTCTGCAGTCAGCAACGGCGGCAGCACTCAGCCCGGCTCCGGCGACCCGGCCAAGATGCAGGCTGAGAACGCTTCTCCCGCCAACAACGGCCAGGCAAGTGCTGCCCCCAACGCTCCTGCCTCTGGGCAGCACTCGGCCGCTGCGAGGGTTGGATCCTGGGTCGGTCTTGGGGCTGCTGTTAGCGTCCTTGCCGCCGCGGCTGTTGCTCCGCTAATCGTGCTGGCGTAGCTGTCGTTGGGCTCTCGTACAATCAAGCCCTGTGTAGTCAGAAAGAACATTAGGATCAGTACGATTATAATAATGACATGCACAATTGTTCAGAGATACATCCTGCTTCCCCGACGAGCACCAGCTCGCCCTGCCTCACTCCATCACCGCGCAGCACGCCGAGCCGAGCCTGGCTCCAGCTCAGGCTCGCACCCGCGGCAGACTCGCGCTCGCTCCGCCCGCTGCTCGTCTTACTTCTTCTCCTCGTACTCCTTCTTCCACGCGTCGTACTTCTCCTTCATATCCCTGTTCCTCTTCTTGTACTCCTCCTTCTGGGCCTCGCTGAGCTCGTTCCACAGCTCACCAGCCCGCTTGCCAATGTACTTCCTGAACTCCATGCGGGCGGTGGGATCAACGTCGTTCTGCACGAGGCTCTTGGCCTGGGGGTCCTGGGCGATCTTGGCCGTGTTGTCGCGCAGGAAGAGGAAGAACGGTCCAATCGGCCGTCCGGGGTTTCCGGGGGCGTCGTCGAGGCGGCGCTTGAACGCGTCCTTGCCGCCCGGAACCTGGATCGTCTTCTTCCGGTCCGCCTGCGCGGCGCGCATCTGCTCCGGCGTCAGGGAGGTGTACCACTTCTCATAGGCCGCTTGCGCGCGCACGCGGTCCTTCTTCGACGCCTCGGTGTAGCTCTGCACCTCGCCGTAGGGCAGGTCGCCCCACGCCTTGCCGCAGTCGCGCGCCAGATCTGTGATCTTCAAACGACCGTTCTCGGGGTCCAGGTACTTCGAACGGTTCTTCGAGAAGAAGTCCTGGAAGAAAAGCGTGTACGGCGACGCACCGCGCTTGGGCGGGGGAGGGTAGTCCTCTGTGATCGTTAGCGGCGCGCGAGCGTGGGGCGACGGAGGGAGCGTCGAGCCGCAAGGCACACAGGGAGCAGGATCTGTTCCAGATAATCGAACCCGAACTGCGGATCAAGCTCTCACAGCTGGTCCAGCCGCGATGAACTTGCATCAGACGACCAAATGCAGCGCGGGAGATAGATACCGCACTTCGTTTCCCAGACAGCTACTCACTCTTCTTAAGGATGACAGGGGAGGTGGAGAACGCGCGGGTCTCTGCGCGGACGGCGGCCAAGAATCCAGATCGGAGGAGGGACATGGTGGATGGTTGTGATGCAATCAGAGCAATCTCTAGGTGTCGAGATTTGTTTGCGCACGAGCTGCGACTCCGCATCTCTGGTCGCAATCTGCGAGGGAATGACGTTGGGCCGGTGTTCCTGCCTGATCGGGAAATATTTCCGCTGAGGAATGCCATGTGGCAACTGAGGCTTCATTAGGGCTTCATTTCGACTTCATTACATTCCGTCACGGTGTTCATTTCGTCGCAGGGTTCGTTTGGTCGCTTGGTGACGCGCTTGGTGGCCTAGGAGTGCGACAGGTAAACATGGAGAGGGGGGAACGGAGGCAACGGAGGCGCTGACGCGCCTCCTCGCAGAATGCAAGACATGCATGAACAAAACATGAGAGTATGGTACACATGCGCAAGTGATTAGGTGGTGGTACAAGTGCGAGATTCTATTTAGATAATGGCACGGACGTGCCGGGAGTTGCCGCAGGCACGACTGGCGGGTGCTCGGACTCCTCACTAAGAGGCTCAAGCTTCTCCGTTTCGGGTTTCCGCTCGTTCGGCGGCGTCGGCGGCGGCGACACTGGTCCCTCCTCATCTTCTTCGGGCGGAGCGCTGGGCGCAGCGCTCGTGGCCTGGCTTTCTCCCCGCTTGGCAAGGTGCTTCTCCCTCCACCTGGCACCTTTGAAACTGACCAGCACGAGGCCCAGGGAGCTGCAAGTGAGCAGGCCCGCGAAGAGCGTGTACAGTCCTCCGTCGCCGATGGCGTGCAGGATCGGAAGCGCGATCTGGCTCATGACGCATGCGCAGATGCCGCGTACCATCGAATTGTTGCCCACCGCAGAAGACGATTTACCAGGGTTCGCGTCGACGAGATAAGCCAAAGTGTTGGAGTACACGAAAAGGATGGAGAAGCCACCGAAGAAGAGTGCAACGACGGGACCCGCAATGTGTGTCTTGAAGTCCATCGTCCACGCATAAACGAGGAAAGACGCAATCATGAGCGGCATACCGCTGAAACTTGCCTTCAGTCTCATTTCCGGCGTCGACTTTCCGCCATTGCGGGCGGTCAGGCGCTTCAGCACCCGGTCACTGATTCGACCTCCGACTAAGGAGCCGGTCATGTTACCGATACCGAAGGCGAGGATGACGAGACCGATGTGCAGCGGATTGTAGCTGTAGGGAGCGGCGGAAAGCGTCACGGAACACGTGTACACGATGGTGTACTGCGCCGCGAAGAGGAAGCCGGAACAGATCAGCACAACCGTGTTGCTCGGCACGCGCCAGATGCTGATCATAACTGGCAGTGGGTTGACGTCTCGGAGCGTGGGTCGGTACTCGGCTCCCTCCTTGTCCTTCCTGTGCATCCAAGCTGGGGTGTGTCGGCGCCACCAGCTCGGTCCCTGCCCCTTCCCTCCGTCGACCGCTTCAACGTCGGTCGCCTCGGTGAAGGCGGGGGTGACAATTCCACTAGTGATACGAGAATGCGGCGCGGTCGTCGCTGGCGTCGGCGCATCGGACGCCAGGCCACGGGCAAGCTTCCGTTGCCGCTTCTTCTCCAACTGGGCTTGATGCTTCAGCTCCCTCTTAAGGGCATCGGCGATGGCCTGCTGGTAAATCCTGGAGCGTTCCTTGCGCCAAGTGTCGGGGAAGAAGAGGAAGGCGATGACCATGCAGAACCCCCACACGGCGAGAAAGTACTGCGTGCTGCGCCATCCCCACGCATTGCCCAGTGCTCCACCGATGAGACTCCCCAGACTTGGTCCGAGCATCGGCATTGCGTAGAAGAGGCCCATCTTGCGCCCTCGTTCCTTGACTTCGTACATGTCCGCCAAGGAGCCGGCGCCGGCCGACAGAACGGCCGAACTGCCGCACGCCACGACGATGCGCATCCCGATCAGCACCGGCATGTTTGGAGATCGCGAGCCGATGGCCGTCGCTGCGGTGTAGAGGATGAAACTCGCGATGTAGACCGGTTTCCGGCCGATGATCTCGCCGATACTGGCCCAGATCACGGGCACGCCGCCCTGGAACAGGATGAAGAGCGAGAGCGACAGGCCGATTTGAGCGTCGCTTGCGTGTAAGTCGGTCTTGACATCGTCGATGACGGGGTTGTAGATCGAGGGCGAGATCATGGGCGCGAGCTGCCGTCAGCACTATAAGCCCCCACACCACGTCTCCACTTCGTCACGGACACGCCCCACATTGGTGCCTCTCCCCACATCGCCCCACGACTCTCCACAGCGCCACCGGTATCAGTGACTCACAACAGCAAACGACATGAGGTACAGCACGATGGTCTTCTTCCTGTTCGACCACTCGCGCGGGTCGTCGTCGACGGGCGCATGCTCGATGTCGATCACGGGCAGGCGGTCCCTGTTGTCGACACGGTCCTTCGCCTCTGCCGGCGGCACGTCGAAGTGCGCATGGTGCGAGATGACAGGCTGGAGGGTGAGTTCTGGCTCGCCGTCGCTGGAGTCGAGCGAGCGGCGCTTCTCTTTCCCATCGTAGGGAGCGCCCATGGCGTGCGTTGTGTCAAGTTGCAAGCTTGAGCCGACTCAGTCCGGCGCGGAGAGTCTTGAGGGTCTGCGGAGGTCTGAGAGCTCAGTCGCTAGTCGGTGAATCGGTGAAGGCCGTTGAAGCTCCACCAGGAACGCCGTCGACGTTGGCAAGGCAGGAGCGTTGTTATATGTCGTCCTCCTCTCTAGATGAGATAGATGGCGAGAGGCAGTGGTGGGCCATGAGTTACGATGCTGAGTCAGAGATGAGCAGCTGTGCATCTTGTTGGCCGGCGTGATCTCTCGAGTTAGCACACTTGCCGCAGGGGCTCGGTAAAATATAACTCGACCACATGCCTCCAACTAGAAACCTTGTGATCAGCGGTGAAAACCGACAGCAGTAGATAGGGAGCCAGCGGACCGTAGGCCGATCTCGGCCGAAATCTCGCGTGGCTAGCCTAGTCACGTGAAGCTCCCCCCTGTGTGCATCAGCTCCCGTCCGATTCGCCACCCATGTCCTATCTCTGCCCGCATTTGCTCCCGCTCAGCGACGAGGCTGCTCGACCGACGCAATGTCGTGAGCAGAGGCTGGAGTGCGTTCCCAAAAGTCGCGGAGGTGGAGGTCGTGCATTCGAGATTCTCGATGTCGTGATCACCTTGATCATCCAGCCCTCCGACCTTGCTGACCATGTTATCATCCTGCTTCACAGCTCCACTTCTCTTGCCTCTCGCTCCCTCCTCACTCACCTCACCTGTACCACCACTGAAAACGCAGCCATGACCGTTGACAGCGACGTCCTCACTCCCCAGTACTCGCCTGAGCAGCTCGAGCAGATCAACAAGCAGCTCGACGGAAAGTCACCGCGGGAGGTCCTCGCTTGGGCCATCGACAACATTGACGGCCTTTACCAGACTACCGCCTTCGGACTGTGAGTAGCTGTCGTGGAGGTAAGGTTAGCTGACAGCAGTACCGGCCTCGCCGCTGTCGACATGATCTCCAAGATCTCGCAGGACCGCGAGGAAACGCACCTCGTGCCGCTCGTAAGCTGCGATTACTGCGACCTCAGCTGACGTCAGATCTTCCTTGACACGCTGCACCACTTCCCCGAGACGCTGGAGCTTTCGCAGAATGTCGCCGACACTTACATCGCCCCGCTGCACGTGTACCGTCCTCCGGGGGTCGAGACGGCCGACGAGTTCGCGGCCAAGTACGGCGACAAGCTGTGGGAGACGGACGAGGCCAGCTACGACTACCTCGTCAAGGTCGAGCCGGCGGCGCGGGCGTACAAGGATCTCAGCGTGCGTGCGGTCATCACGGGAAGGCGGCGGAGCCAGGGCGCGGACCGCGCGAACCTCTCCGCCGTCGAGGTCGACGAGCGCGGCCTCATTAAGGTCAACCCCCTCATCACCTGGAGCTTCAAGGAGGTCAAGGATTATGTTGACAAGGAGTGAGCTGACCGGTGCTGGGGGTTAGCTAACGGACAGGGGCGTGCCGTACAACTCGCTGTTGGACCAGGGGTACAAGTCGATCGGGGACTGGCACTCGACGGTCAAGCCCGACCCGAACGCTGCTGATGCCGGCGAGCGCTCTGGCCGCTGGCAGGGCAAGGCCAAGTCTGAGTGTGGGCTGCACACCAACTATTTCGAGATGAGGAAGAAGTTCGAGGAGAAGGCCGCGGCCCAGGCCGCCGCCGCCGCGCCGGTGCAGTAGATGTTGCCATGATATGTATTCCTAGTGCCACTGTAACCTCTGCCAGGGCCAGGACCAATGACTAACGCTGGGTTTGGGTTGGGTGGGTGGAGGCCGCGTTTATCAGGCAGCCGAAATGTCAGCCAGTCAACCAACCAACCAACCAGCCACGATGACGCGTTGAGTCGAGCAAGTTTTCGGTTGTGGTGTTGAAAAGACTGCTGCAGAGGGCTGCACGTACTATGCATTGTGCTGTGTGGAAAGAATAGAAGTGGAAGGGGACAGACAAAGGACTGTGTGAGAGATAGCAGTGGTCGGGCTTATCTGTGTGCGGTGCGTGTACTGTAGAATTCAGTATGATCACTACACCCGGCGGTCACGTTATCTGGCCCCCACCTTAAGGGGTACCACTACAAGGCCGCCGTGACCCGTGACAGGAAACTACAGGCTGCCGGGGCCCCGTGACTAATGGAGTTGTAGTGATGTCCGTTTACCTCCGCGGCGCTCGTGGGAAACTGAGGAGATCGCTCTTAACTCCGTTTAGAGCCGTGGAGATAAGTCTTATCTCCGTTTATCACCGTGGATAAACTCTAATATAGTTCTTCCGAAAACGCGGAAAAACCTTGGAAAATAAGTCCGGGGTGTCTGGGGTAGTTAGATATATAAGGAGGGCACCGGGCATAGGGGTGGAGGGGTAACCTGCTAAGCCGTACTATCAGACTGGCCACCTGGTACTATTGCTGATCCCCCTAGCTGGTTCACCCGTGCACTGCAGTATACTGCACTCCACCCAAATCAATTAGTTGACTAGTCAACATTAAATTGTGCACTTATTAATACGTTTGTATTACACTTTAATTAGCATTATTAATACGCATTTCTAATTGCGACTTCTCTAAGCATTAGAAATAATTACTACGCTTTTCTAATTGCGACTTTCTCTAAGCATTAGAAGCAATTACTACGCTTTTCAATTAAGCTAGTAATACAGTAATTAGTATTGTGCTTTAATAGCAGTATTACAAACTATTAACCAACCCTAGAGCGCGCTCTACCATGCCCCCCAAAGACCTGCGAGCTTACTTCAGAGCGGTCTCCAAGGAGGACCACGAGCAGCACACTGCTACGGGCTTCCAAGAGCTTCGTGAGCTAGACCACGGAGCTCGCTTCGAGGAAGAACGTAAGCGGAAGGCTGACCACAAGCGAGAGCTGGCTCGTCAGCGCAAGCGCAGAGAGCGTGAGCGCAAGGCGAACCCTGTACCCACTCGTGTCGTGTCCAACGCTGGCAGCAGCACAGCCCAGGCCATCAGCCTGGACAGTGACACGGACTCTGGCGATGCCAGTGACGAGTCGGAGACGACTCGTGAGCTGCGCCTCGACCCCAGATCTCCTGATACGGCTGCTGCCGAAGCGGAGGCCGCTGCAGCTGCAGCCCAGTCTCTGGTAGCCACCTCGTCAGCTCGATCGCTGGCTGCTGCGTCTTCTATGGTGTCAGCAACCTCGACAGACTCCACCCAATCAGCTAAGAAGACCAACTGGGTTCGCTACTTCGACATCATCGACGAAGCAGCCCGCAAGGTCAGGTGGAAGTCGACGAGAGCCATTGCGCAACAGCTCAAGATTGCCTCTCCTGAGGTTTTTGAGAAGCTAGCGCACAGTACAATCAATACATGGCTGGCTCCAGACCGAAAGTCTTGGTCAGACGACTTCATCGAGCGTGTGGACCGATACCGTGCCCTCACTGGAGTCGTCACCAGGTCGCACACCTTCAAGGACTACCCTGAGCTCGACGAAGCCATCGCATCTCAACTGCGTGGCTACCGAGCTGACGGTGTCCCAGTGTGCTCGGCTGTGGCTCGTGCAGTCATCATCAAGCATGTGACCGAGAAGGCTCCGCAGCTGCTGACAGGCCCCTTCCCCTCGGACGCCTTTGTCTTCCGCTACCTCAAGAAAGTGTTGAGGTGGTCCTATCGTGCGGGAACTCGACCCTTCCGCACAAAGCGGGAGGGCTGGGAAATCCAGTGTCGAGAGGTGATCCATCGCATCGTTCTGACGATGGAAGGCAACTCGATACCTCCCTCCCTGGTCATCAACGGCGACCAGGCGGGAGTGGAGCTCTTCCCGACCGGCAACAGGTCTTGGAACCCGACCGGTGCCAAGCAGGTGGACATCGCTGGGCTGGACGATAAGAAGTACTACACCCTCATGGTCTCTTCGGCCATGGACGGGACCTTCTTACCCTTCCAAGCAGTCTTCGCTGGCACTACGGCTCGCAGCCTTCCTCGAGACTGTACTCCAGCGACCAGCAAGGGCATCCTGTTCAGCCACGGTGGGAACAACCACTGGTCTGATCACAACACCACAGTCCAGTGGGTCGAGGAGGTGATCGTCCCCTACATTGAGCGAGTCAAGGCTCGGGACAACCTCCCTGCCCACCAGCCAGCGATTCTCTACATCGACTGCTGGGGCTCCCACCGTGATCCCAAGTTCACGGGGTGGTTGATGGAGAAGTATCCTCAAATCATCATCCGCTTCGTGCCTGGAGGTTGCACTGGCGATGTCCAACCAGCGGACGTCGGCCTTCAGCGATTGGTCAAACACGAGATCAGTCGCAGGTTCTCCACCTGGTTCGCTCGTGCAATGAGTAACCTTGAGCCAAACGACATTCAAGGCTTCAAGGCACTCACCCAGATCGGGAGCTTGCGTGATCAGGTGCCGAGCTTGCTCAGTCACACGTACGACGTCTTCTGCAACAAGCGCAACCTTGTCCAGCTGGCGTGGAGGAAGAGCAAGATCGACGACCTGGACCTCGGTGCGGAGTACTGCCTGTCACAGGCTGGCATCGCAGCGGCGAAAGCCTATCAGGCAATGAACCCACGGTTCAGCGACACTCTGAGCCGTGCGGCTCCACCTCCAAAGCCTTTCTTCCCTATCTCGGGGAAGCACAAGCCGTCGACTACGGCTTCCAGTGGCATGAAGACCACCGAAGTGGACGGCATCAAGACTGCAGACGTCGACGGGACCCACGAGGATGAAATCGAACAACAGCAAGACGACATTTCGATGCCGATCGACACAGTCGGCGATGCGATCTTCAATGTCGACCGCCATGGCCTCATTATGGAGCCTGACGGCTCCCTCCAAGCCTCCATTAACGATGAGGCTGTCTAATAGATAGAACGGAAACAGTATTGGCCTCCAAACACGATGAGGCAGCTTCGTAGATAGATAGAAAACAGAAAACCCATGCAATATAATCATACACGACTTTCATTAGGAAGTTTACTAATCGATTACTAATGCCTAGCTCTCCATATACTAATGAAATCCTAATGGCAGATTTTTGGTCCTGGGTGGACACTACAGGGCGCCCGTGACCCGTGACATAGCACTACAGCGCCCGTGTGACGCGTGACAGGGTGTAGTGATCATACGGAATTTTACAGTAGCCGAAACTGGCTGGAGTCACTGCGATCGGCACACGTTCCTCGATTCCAGATTCATGACATGGTGTCTTCCCTTTGCCGACTGTCCGCTTGTTGACACTTCCCCACACCTTCACACCGCATACACGTTCGCCAAGCGACCTTCCCCACACATCCGTCGTCTCTTCTTGATAAATATACCTCTGCGACCTATCCTCTGATCGACTCTCCTCCTTTGTTCTCCCCTGTCGACACACCGGCAAGCACCGACACCGACTCCGCGTACTCCGAGTCGAAAACGATCGGAGCCGGCGCAGCTTTCATCCGCTGAAAGCTGCAACTACGCTCACACCGCGCATCGTGCTGGATCACAACCCGTGATCCCAGTACAGCGGTCTGAGCGACAACACTAGCGCATGGTCAATCTTCACGCCCACTATTACCATGGCAACGTCAAGGCGTTCCGCCAGGAGCTCGACGGCACCGCCGCGCCTCCCGCTGCGCCACGCAGCGGCGCCAACCCATCGAGCGCGTCTGGCGGGCGGTCCTGGACTCAGAACGGCTTCGCCCAGCCCGCGGTGAAGGCAGACCCGAATGAGCGCGACGCACTCGGCAGAACGTGAGTACCCCAGCGGTGGCTTACGATGGACGGCCCGGGTGGACTGGGTGGCGACAGGCAGCTGACGGCAGCGTCCTCATGCTCGCGGCGGCGAACCCAAGCCAGCAGGCCTACAGCTTCTTCTGCATCCTGCTCCGCAACCCGAACCTCTCAGTGAACCTCCAGGACTACGAGTCGGGATACACGGCGCTCCACCGCGCACTGTACGCTGGCAACATCCGCGCCGCCCGCGACCTGCTCGCGCGTCACGATATCGACGTCTCCGTCAAGGACTCCGAGGGCCTGACACCCTTCGACCTCTTCAATGGCACTGTCGACGGCACGAACCCCGGCGCTGAGGAGGAGGGGACCGACCTGTTCACCTGGGGCGTGAACCGCAACTATGCGCTCGGCACCCCCGACTCGTCGGACAAGGCGTTCCCGGACCGGATCAACCTGCTTACGCAGCGGCAGGCGAGCGACAACCCCGACCCGGCGCAGCGGTTCTTCAATGTCGGCGTTAAGGACATCAAGATGGGCAAGCTGCACACGGCGGTGATCACGACCGAGGCGCGCGGCAACATCTCCCTGTGCGGTTTCGGCAGCGGTGGCCGATTAGGACGCTCGCTCCACAGCCAGCTCGCGCTTGTCCCGCTACCCGACCTCCCGCACACTATTGTCGACATCGCGCTCGGTCAGGACCACACGCTTGCGCTCACGTCGGGCGGCTACATCCTGTCCTGGGGCAACAACCGCTTCGGCCAGCTGGGCTACGTGATTGATGCTCCGGAGACGCCGAACCCATTCGCGAAGGACGGGGACGAGCTGATCCAGACGTCGCCAAAGCGCATCATCGGCTCGCTGAAGAAGGA
Source organism: Trichosporon faecale (assembly GCA_039545375.1). Classification (NCBI taxonomy): domain Eukaryota; kingdom Fungi; phylum Basidiomycota; class Tremellomycetes; order Trichosporonales; family Trichosporonaceae; genus Trichosporon; species Trichosporon faecale. Next base: position 98,702 of record BCLU01000001.1, read on the forward strand.
GTGGATTCGCGGCGTCGCCGCCGGCCGCATGAGCAGTGCGTGCTGGACCGCCGACGGCTTATACACTTGGGGCACGAATCTGGGCCACCTTGGGTACGAGAAGGCGGGCACTCCGCTGCAGATGACACCCAGGCGAGTGACGGCGATAACGCAGCCGGTCATCGACGTCGCGCTGTCGGACTATGCCATGCTGGTGCTTCTCGACAGCAACGAGGTGCTCTGCTTCCACCACGACACGCACTTCAAGATCAACTTCAGCTCGCCGCCCAAGTCGCTCAAGGCGCCCAAGAACCCGGGCCAGGTCACGCTAGACCCCAACATCTGCAAGGTGACGAGCTGCGGGCAGACCTTCGCGACGCTCTCCAAGAAGGGCGACGTGTGCACGTTTACGCTCCCGCATCCCTCTGAGGAGGCGACCAAGGACGTCCGCGACAGGCACGTCATCGTCAAGCCGCAGGTGCAGTGGGCGCTGCGGCGCAACTTCACCGCCGTCAAGGACATGGCGCTCGGCAGCGACGGGACGATGATCGTGTGCACGCACTCGGGTCACGTCTTCGTGCGGCAGCGGAGCAAGGCTGGGTCAGGCCAGTTGAAGTTCAAGCGCATTCCCTACCTGCAGCGTATCATCAAGGTGGCGGCGAACGAGAGTGGGGCCTTCGCCGCGATCCGAGTCGATGCGCGCCCGACCCCGATCCAGCTCAAGGGCAACGTGCTCGAGGAGGACATGTTCCTGCTCCAGCCGCACTTCCGGCGGTTCGAGAGCCAGATGACGGCCGAGGACTTCGAGCAGAAGATCGCCCCTAAGCACGACGAGGACGACGAGGAAGAGGCTGTCAATACTGTCCAGCGGGATACCGAGGTCGCGGTGCACATGTGCCAGATTCTGGACCGGTGGCAGGCGTCAAACAACGACAGTCTGTTCGCGTGGTCCGAGTCCATCCTCGGTTCGGACATCACGGTCAACGTCGGCGACTACGCAATCCCGGCTCACAGCGTCATCCTCTCCCTCCGCTCGCCGGCGCTCGCCAAGGTTCTTCAAGGCAAGCCCCTTCCCGGCCTGCGCTTCGAGAACGGCGCTCTCCGCATCGATGCGTGCCACCCGCTCGTCGCCTTCCTTCTCCTGCAGTACCTTTACTCGGACGATGTCGCCACGGTGTGGGACAATCGCGTCGCCACAATCATCAACACGCGGTTCAAGGATCTGGAGATCCCGGTCGGCGATGTGAAGGACGACCTGCGGCGGATAGCGGAGGTGCTCGAGCTGGCGCCGCTGCTGCCCGTGCTGTCGCTCGGCTCCAAGAGCGAGATTACGCAGCGCACGTTGGCGAAGGACCTCGCCTCCTTCTTCTCGCAGACATTCAACCCGCCCTCGGCCAAATGCGACGTTGTCGTCGTGCTCGCCGACCGTGAGGTGGCAGCGCAGAGTGTGCTGTTGCGTGCGCGTTGTCCGTTCTTCGAGGCCTTCTTCGCGGACCGGGACTGGACGCTCGCGCGTCGGGAGGACGGCAAGGTCGTCATCCACATGGAGCACCTGCGCTGGCGGCCCATGAAGCTCGTGTTCCAATTCATGCACGAGGGGATCGAGGACGACCTCTTCGACTACTTGCACCAGGAGACTCTGGACGAGTTCCTCGACTTCGTGTTCGAGGTGCTTGCCGCCGCGACAGAGCTGCTCATGGACCGGCTCGTGCTCGTGTGCTCTCGCGTCATTGCCCGGCACTGCAATCCCTACAATGCTGCCGCACTCGCGACCGAGGCCTCGTTCTACCAGGCGAACACGCTCAAGCGCAGCGTGTTTGACTACATCGTGGCCTGCATGGAAACTATGCTCGAGTCCGGCCTGCTCGACGACATGGACGAGGACGTCCTGCGTGACCTGTCCTCTGTCATCGCGACGAAGCAAGAGGACAAGTCGTTTATCCCCCGGAGCGGCATCCTGGTCTCGGAGCTAATGGCGAAACACCGTGACTGGCTGCTTCTGCAGGACATTCCGCTTCCGCGGGTCCGCGCACCGCAGAAGTGGAGGCCGCGTTTCCCCGTCGTGCAGCCGATGAGGAGCCCGCAAATCGTCCCGCGCTCGCCTGGAGCTACCCCAGACCTCAAGCCCCTCTCGAGCACGAACGACGACATCTTCACCATGGACGAGGACCAGCCGAGCCCGCCCACTCCCTCCACTCCCGCGCGAGCAAACGCCTCCGGAAGACCAATGACACCCTTGACTCTGCCCGCGGGCAGCAGCAAGGCGCCGGTCTGGAAGAGCCGCACAGTGCAGCAGGAGAAGGTTGATTTGCGGAACATCATGGCCGAAACGGCCGCGAGCCGTACCACACGCAGCATCCCTGGCACACCTGCACTGCGGCCCGGCTCCTCGCCACAACTTGGGCCAAGCCAGCCTCGGACCGGCGGATCGCCCTGGGCCGCAGTCCAGGCGCCCCGGACCTCGCTCTCGTCAGTGCAGGCGGAGCAGACGCCTTCGAGCCCCGGCTTTGGTCCTGCGCGCGCTAGTCCCTCATCGTCTCTCGCCCGTCCGCCAGTGACACCCAGTGCGCCGCGGCCCACGCCTCCACGCGCCGCGCCCTCTAACAGTCCCTCGACGTCTCGCCTCATCAACCCCGTCAAGATGTCTCCCTCAGCCGCCGCCGCATCGGCGCAACCCCGCCGATCCGGTCACGGTCCAGCATGGAGCACGCCTTCCTTCGCGCCAGTCTCCCCGCCGACGGTCAGTAGCGCGACGCAGGGTCTGTCACTGTTAGCCATCCAGCAGCAGGAAGAGCAGGCTGCCGCTGAGCGCAACCTCGTCCGTGCGCCTAAGAGTTTCGCAGAGATCCAGGCCGAGGAGGCCGAGGCTCAAGCGAGACAGGCAGTGGAGAGGGCGCAGGAGGAGGAGTTCGCGAGATGGTGGGCACAGGAACAGCAGAGGATGGGCGTTCAGGACTCGTCTTCCTCCGGCGGTGCTGCGGGCCGAGGACGTGGAAGAGGACAGCAAAGGCGTGTTCCCCGGGGTCGAGGCCGCGGAGGAGCTGCCAACGGAGAGCGAAATGGTGGACCTCAGAAGGAGGTCGACCCGAAGGACGCCCGGATTGATGGTCCGCAAGGCGGGCCTAGTGACAGCGGAGGTCGAGGAGAGGGTAGCGGAGGTCGAAGTGGTGGTGGAGGAGGGGGAAGGGGTAAGAAGGGCAAGCGCGGCGGCGGTGGCGGCTCCGGCGGAGCGTCTGCTGCAACGAACGGAGAAGGCAGCAGCCAGCCACAGAGTAGCGGCGGCGGCGGCAACAGACGCCCACGCAAGCCCAAAGAGCCCAAGGAGCCCAAGGAATCCAAGTCATAATCTTCATTTATCTGCATAGGAATCTCAATGTACTCACATCATCGCATCGTTGCTTACTGTTGCCACTCGCCACTGACTCCTCTGGTGCTCGAAGCGTGCCTGAACCGGCAGGACGGAGTGATAAGGTTGACCCCGCGTCATGAGTGCCACGTGTGACATTGACATCAGCGCGACGCGGTCATGAACGCGTCCCTCATGTTGTTGACCTCATCAACCTCCTCATCGTCCTTGCCCCGCAGACATTGCGTCGAAGCGTCAAAGACCTCAATCCGTCCTCATCCGCTCCCCTCGACTTCCCCTTCCACTTCCCCCGATCCCCCGTAACCACCACCGCACGACGGACGCCCCATCATGGTGAGTAGATTCAGGGACCGCGCCAAGCGCTAGCGGCGCGTCCAGACAGTCCGGGGAAGACAATCGCTGACAGCCCACAGTCTATCGTAGGTGCTCCCGTCGTACACTCGAGTGTAACCTAACCCCTCAGGTGAACATCCGCAACATCGAGCTCGTCAACAATCCCGCAAAGTTCGACGACGACTACCACTTCCGGATCAAATTTGAGGCCATTGCGCCGCTTGCTGAGGGTGAGCCTTAACATTGCGCTGAGCTGGGGGCGCCGGAGGACGTGGCGAGCGGCGGCGCGGACGTGTGGAAATTCTGAAGCGTGGAAGGGATGGCTGGTTGCCCGCGCCGCGAGCTCGACAGAGCGCGAGGAAGACAAACAGATGGCAGGGTCGATGCCCTATGCCTCATGCCGCTCCGCCAATCGCCGTCCGACGCTAGCGCCTACCAGCGCGCGCCAGCCCCCCGGCCCAGGCCGCGAAAACATTGCTGACAACAGACCTCGAGTGGCGCCTGATCTACGTCGGCTCCGCGAAGAGCGAGGAGTATGACCAGGAGCTCGACTCCTGCATGGGTGAGTTTGGGGACACACTCTGGAAAGATCACATGCTGACATTGGGTCTTCCGTCACACACACGCCCCTTCGTTCTACCGCAATATTCACTCGCCATGACGACATGACCCAATCGCTGCAGTTGGCCCCATCCCCGCCGGAGTCAATGCTTTCGACTTTGTCGCCCCCGCGCCCAAGCACGACCTCCTCCCTTCGGTCGACCCGGAGGAGATTCTCGGCGTCACCGTCATCATCATCACGGCCTCGTACCGCGACAAGGAGTTTGTGCGCGTCGGCTACTACGTCAACACGGACTACGAGGACGAGCAGCTCCGCCTCGAGCCGCCTCCCCAGGTCGTCTGGGACAAGCTGTACCGCAACGTGCTCATCGAGAAGCCCAAGGTGACCCGGTTCCAGAACCCGTGGGACAGCGGCACGTCGGACCCGTACGGCGCGCCCAACGGCGACGGACAGGCCGAGCTCGACCAGCCCCTCTCCGCCGACGCCGTGTTCAACTCGCCGCTGCCGCCGCCCGTGCAGAAGGCGCCTGCGCCGAGTAGCGGCATGGACGTGGACGGGGGTGTGGCGGCGTAAGCAGCGCGGAAGGAAGCAGCAAACCAAACACAAAATAGACAGCAGACGCGGACTGGGCCGGCGTAGTCCAGTCCAAGCACAGCCAGGCAAGCACACAGGCGGGTGTGCATGGGCTCTTTGTACGTTTTTGTTAGTAGAACGGCAGATTAATCGGGCGCTGCTTGTGCCCCGGTCTTGCCAACCATGTAGTCTGAAAATATGATGTACGATGCGTGCAGAAAAGCTCTTCTCTCTATCTATATTAACTAGGCCTTAAGCCTTCTTGCCGGCGTCCTCCTTGAGGGAGACGATGCGGTTCAGGATGATCTTGTCTCCCGGACGCGGGCCGGGGGCGACATCGGCCGGCTCGTCGATGCACTTGATGGTGCTCTCGCGGTCGACGGCGAAGTAAGCCAGGCGCATGCCCTGGAAGCGGATGTTCTCCATGCCGACGAGCTGGTCGGCGGTGACGATGGGGTCGTCGGCGTGGTTCTTGCCGTCTCCCTTGTCCGCCTCAACCTTCTCCTTCGACGTGTTCTCCTCGTTGGCGACCTCGCACTCCTGGGCCGCCTTGGCCGTGCGCTCGTGGCTCTCCTTGCGCGCGTCGGCGATGCTCTTCTTCGCGAGCTGGTAAAAGGCCGGCTCGATGACAGCGCCCGTGAACACCTCGAGCGAGTCGGGGTTGACGTCGCCCTCAAAGTCGGCGGGGGGCGGGTCGGACTTGAACAAGGGCTTGAAGTAGCGCACCTCGTCGATCTTGACGGCGCCCGTCGCGTTGACCCACTGGATGTACGCCTTGGGCTTGCCCGCCTTCTCGCCGCCGAGGGCGGGGTCCTCGAGGCGCGCGCGGATCTCCGTGACCTCGCCGGCGTCGTTCTTGCTGAAGCTCGTGCAGGTGACGGGGAACGGCGCCTTGAAGAGACCGACGGTCTTGCCGGGAGCAAGGCGGAAGTAGTCCGGCGCATCGACCTCGCGGAAGTCGTCCCGGTCGATGTACACCTCGCGCGAGAAGGTCGTGTCGACCTCGCCCATGGCGGGGATCTTGGGGTGCAGCGGCACCTTGACGGTGATGGAGTAGTCGGCGGGGACGTTCTCGAGCACGATCTTGACCGGCTTAAGGACCATCATGAGGCGCGGCGCGCTGTCCTCGAGGAACTTGCGGACCGTGCTCTCGAACTTCTGCAGCTGCGTCTCGGACAGGAGCGTCGTGACGCCGAGCTCGGAGACGAACGCCAGAAGCGCTCCCGGCGGAATTCCGCGCCGCCTGAGCGCAATGATCGTGTACAGGCGCGGGTCGTCCCAGTCCTTCACGAGGCCGCCCTCTACGAGCCGCCGCACCTTGCGCTTGGACAGGAACGTGCCCTGGAGGTTGAGGCGGGCGAACTCGTACTGGCGCGGCTTGTAGACCTCGAGCGCGTCGCAGAGCCACTCGTAGCTCTCGCGCGCGGGGATGAACTCGGTCGTGCACAGCGAGTGCGTGATGTGCTCCATGCTGTCGCAGAGACAGTGCGTGAAGTCGTACGTCGGGTAGATCTTCCACTTGTCGCCGGTGCGGTGGTGCGGCGCGTTCTTGACGCGGTACGCAATCGCGTCCCACATGTACGGGTTTCCGCTCGTCAGGTCCTGCTTCATGCGCAGGCACGCCGTCTTCTCGGGGTACTCGCCGTTCTTCATGCGCTCGAACTCGGCCAGGTTCTCCGCCACGGGGCGGTCGCGGTGCTCGCACGGCTTCGGGTTGCCGTGCCCGCCGCCGCGGTCCTCCTTGATCTTCTCCGCGTCGCACGTGCACACGTACGCCTTGCCGCGCTTGATCAGCTCGACAGCGAGCAGGTACAGCTTGTCAAAGTTGTCGCTGCTGTACGTGATCTTCCACGGCTCGAAGCCCAGCCACCGCACCGTCTCCAGAATGCTCTGGAAGAACCGCCCCTCCTCCGCCTCCGGGTTCGTGTCGTCGTAGCGCAAGTATGTCCGGCCGTCGTGGAACTTGGCGTACCCGAAGTCGACCATGATCGCCTTCACGTGTCCGATGTGCAGGTATCCGTTCGGCTCGGGCGGGAAACGCGTGTACACCTGCCCCTTCGTGTCCTGCAGGTGCTGCGCTTTGAGTTCGGGCTTGATCTGGGGGTTCTCCCCGACCTTGTGGAACTCGGACAGGAAGCCCTCCTCGAAAATACGCGTCGGGAGGTCGGGAGCGGCGCCGGCCGTCGACGAGGACGCAGCGGCAGAGGCGGCAGCCTTAGGAGCGGCCTTGGCCTTGGCCGGCTTAGCGGACGCCTTCGCAGCCTCAGCACGCGCCTTGGCCGCAGCGGCCTTGTCGCCGAACAGCTCGGTGAAGACCGACTCCACGGCGTTCTTCAGATCAGCGGCCGGAGCCCACTTCAGGTCCGACGTCGAGCCCTTGATGCCGCCCATGAAGGGGCCCTGGTCGGACCACGAAGCGATCGGCTTGGCCAGGCTGGAGATGTACTCCTTGATCAGGCCCGGGAGCTGCTCCAGGGAGAGGTTGACGCCGACGCCGGCGGCCTTGTCGAACGCGGCGGCATCAGGGGGAATGGAGGGGTTCGCCTCGAGGTACTTGACCGAGGCTGATGGTTAGCTCTGTCCTCCTTATCAGACAAGCTCCAGTCTGAAACATCACTCACCGGCGACCTGGTCGGGGGACACGACGCTGCCGTCCTCGATGCGCTGGACGATGTACTTGCGCGCGTCGGGGGAGAGCTTGGCGCCGGTCGCGGAGAGTTTGACGAGGGCGTTCGCCTGGCTGTTCGGGAACGTCTTGCCCTCGAGCCCGGTCTCGTCGACGAGCGCACGGAACGCAGTCCCGGACTTGGGGGTGCGCACGAGCTCTGTCGCGCTGTTGGTGGTGAGACCGAAGCGCTCGAAGCGGGCGATGAGCTCGGCGTTCTCCGGCGCGGCGGGGTCGAACTTCGCCTTGGGGGCCATCCTTATTGTTGTGCGGGTGGCGAGCGAGTGGGTTGTTGTTATCTGTCAGCGCCGAGATGGACGACTCGACTTTTGTGCGCGAGACAGGGGGGCAAGGCGGATCCAGCGTCATTTCGCGGAGGACGCCACGTCATTCATCCACCACGTGGGCGGCCTTATCAGCTGACTCCCGCCTTCCCTGTCAGGTACATGCCGCTCGCTTGCGATTGCCGCTCCGAGTTTGTTTTCGCCCCGACAACAACATCCAACGAGACATCCATGACCTCGGACGGCAGCGGAGCAACGACGCCCCATCTCGGGGCACAAAAACGCCATGGAGAGTCCATTGGTGCGTCTGCTCTCCCCATCTCATCCCATCCTCATGTCTGGACCTCGGACTAACGCCCAGACGCCGATCGACCCCGCCAGATCCCCCGGCAATCGGGGCCCGAGGGCGGCGCGATGCACGACGACGTGAAGCCCGAAGCCGTCGGAGAACCCGGACCAGGACCAGAGACGGTACGCCGGCGCTCCCTCGGCCCCGTGCCGCAGCCGAGCCAGAGCGTGTTCCACCGTATCATGGAGCAGCGCACCGGCGCCGGCACTAGCACGCAGGCGAGCGACATTGGGTCGTTCTCGAGCCCGCCAGAGGCGACGGAGTCGGGGGTGAAAGGAGAGTTACGAGTGGTTGATGGCGAGGAGGCGTACGTCGCTCCGGATAGCGATAGCGATAGCACGCAGTCGATGGGACACAACTCGGCTCAGCAGGAGGCCCAGTCCTCGGCGCCGTCGCAACACACGTGCGGCTTCGCCGACTGCTCAGAAGCGTTCGCAAAAGCAGAAGAGCTGGCGCAGCATATCCGGGGACACGCGGACGCGATCGCGGCGCCGCCACGGGGCAAGGAGGCCGAGCTCGAGGAGCGGATATCGGCGCTAGAGACCGCTGTGCGGGAGAAGGACGTCGAGATCGGGCGGCAGGCGGCGTACATCGCGGACCTGGAGCGGGATCCGCCAGAGATCCTCTCGCAGCCGACACAAGACACGCCCGAGGCGGAGATCTACGCGCTGCGGAAGAAGCTGAAGTCGTCCCAGCTGGCCCTCAAGAGCGCGCGGAGCGACCTCTCCTTCTTCCGGGAACAGTACAGCACTGCCTCGACGAGTGCCGTCACGGAGGTTGCGCGCGCGGAGAAGCTCAGCGCGCAAGTGACGCGGCTGAAGGAGCAGCTGTCTCTGGGCCTGAAGCAGCGCAGCCTGCACTTCGAGGCGACGCTCGCCGCGCACGCGAAAGCGGAGGAGAAGGCGAAGTACCAGCTGAACCTGCTGCTCGCGCAGAGCAGGCGCACGGACGACCGCATCCGACACCGGGCAGCACAGCACGAGCGCCTCGTAAAGGAGAACCGGAACTACGAAACGGAGCTGCACGAGGCGCGCTCCCGCGCCGACACACTGCAGAAGCGCAACAACGAGCTGCTCGACCAGGTCGCGACGCTGCGCGGCCGTCTAATGGGCGCGTTCGATAGTGCCTCGAACTCGGCGAGCGACAGTGACGCCGAGGGAGAGAGGGAGAACGGCGGCTTCCACAAGTTCGATGCGCAGGAGGGCAAGCTCGGCATGCCGGCACTGACTCCGACGGCGGCGCGGCCACTGACGCCCGTCGTGCAGGACGTTATGCTCGGTGCCTCTCCCGCTGCCGGTCCGCAGCAGACCGAGCTCATGTTCAAGTGCAAGTGGGAGAACTGCGCGGCTATCTTCGCGGCGAGGCCGGAGCTCGAGGCGCACGCGCTCGCTCACGTTCAGGCCGAGCTGGACCAGTAGTCGCCGGAGCGCGGAGGCGCAGGGGCGTCGAAGCATCATCGTGTAGCATTTCTTGTGTATGAATTTTCGGTTTCACCTGCCTCCCTTTTCGCAACCACCTGCCCTCGACTGACGCATTGAACAGGTGAAAGGGGGCGAAAAGACGATGTACGAAGGCACAAACACCCCTGCGCCCTCGTGTGCGCCCGCGCCCCCGTGTCAGCATCACAAGTTGTGGAGGGCGTCTAGCTCAGTTGGTAGAGCGCGTCATTAGCATTGTCTAATTTGACGAGGTCTTTGGTTCGATTCCTAAGTCGTCCACGCTTACATTTTTGCGTTCGTTTCGCTCGGTTCTTTCGCCAGGCATCTTCAAGCCACAGGGGAACGAGCACAAGGCCAAACGCGACAGAGGGTGTTGCGGGCGACTGTGATGAGGGCGTTACTATGCGCGGGGAATCCCCAGCGTATCTCCAGCTCGGCCTCAGCTGCTCTCGCCTGCGGTCAGCTACAGGAGGGAAGGATTACAGCGTACCCTTCTGTCCCTGTTATCAGCTTCCGGCGACTTGTTGGTAGCTCACCACTCTCATCTTGTACCCAGTTGATTTGACGCGGACGCTTGGACTGGCGATCTCTCCCTGCTGCTCCGTCAGTTGGCCCGGGGGGGGATCACAGCTCACTTTTGCCTTCCCAGGCTGGCCTCAGCTCCCGTGGCACTGACAAGCTCGATAGCTCCGCCTTTCAGTACGATTGATAATCAGCTGGAGAAGGCGCCATTGCAGCTGGGCAATGCTCAGCGTCATTCGCTTCTGGGTATTAGATATTGATTACAACCTCGTAACTCACTGTTGCACTGGTTCTTTGGTGTCCACCATCCGACTACAAGCATAGAGGACCTTCAACAGCCGACAACTGTGTCACGGTCAGTGACTATGGGCTCGCCGCTGTTTCTTAGCTGATTTCGACTGCGGACAAAGCTCACGCTCTGTACAGGCATCTGGGGTCCGCTAGCGGAAATGCATGAGAAGCTCACTGGCTGCAGGTGAGCTATTTCTGCTTCGTCTAGCTCACGAGCAGAGTCTTTATCAGCTGATCCAAACGCCTCAATGCAGCTCCAGGTTCCGTCGTCAGATGCTCACAGAGACTGGTCGTCAGCTTTGTCCACCTGTGCGGGAGCTCACATTCAGGCTGACAGCCTCTGGCGTCAGTTCGTCCTCGAAACTACAAGCTCACCTCCACCGTCCGTCTTCGCACTGCTGGTCAGCTGGAACAACTCCGCAGTAAAGCTCACGGGAAGGCGGGAGGCTGGTATTAGCTGTCGCCGCCGAGGCAGCACACCCTCACCAGGATCTCCGTCCGAAACTGGCTGTCAGTTTCCTCCTATCTACGCCACAGCTCACAAGCTTCACTGGCGTCAGCTAGCGAAGTCGACGACTAGCTTACTCTCACATGAATCTGCTGGGCAGCTCGACGACGGGATAAAGGTAGCACACTGGCGAAGAGGCTGGCCTTCCAGCACTGACGCCTTCCGGCCTGCGCCCGCTTCCGTCGCCCCTGCCGATCAGGTCACTGCTTCTCAGCTATCCTTCTTCTTCTGGACAGCTCACCACCCGCACTCCCGCAGTCGCCGCGCTCGCTAGCATAGAGCCTGAGATCAGCTGAACGGTTCGGGACGAGAGCTCACCTCTGCCCCAAACCGAGTCGGGGGCTACTTGTCAGCTACACAGTGGAACAAAGGAAAGCTCACGCCGCTGTAGGGTCAGCTATCCCGGGTGTATCATAGCTCACGGCAAGAGCCTGAAATCAGCTGGTCTCCTCAGAACGTCAGCTCACCCTGTCCCGACTGATCTGGGGCTAGTCAGCTAATCATCCCAAGCGCGAAGCTCCCACCTGAAGACTGGAGTCAGTTACTCATCAGGGAACAGCAGCTCACTGTGAGGTTCTAGAATGGCCTGGGATTAGCTAAAAGACGTGACCCAGCTGACCTCTTGGCCCTCGAGACTGTCGAGTCAGCTACCTTTGAGGACGTGGCAGCTCACACCCCGAAGACTGTGGTCAGCTACAGTACCAGTGAAAGCTCACCCTCTCCTCTGCCGAGTCAGCTCACTTCCGAAAGCGTCGAAGCTCACGTCTGGAGTCAGCTGCAAACACAAGTTTCCAGCAGTTCACCCTGCGCTGTAAATTCCGCCATTCAGTCGATAGAACGGCAGCTCGCGTCTGACCTCAACTACTACAGCCCACGGTAGCTCACCCGTCCCAGACCTGGGGTCAGCTCTGCGGACGCGACATACAGCTCACCTCCGCACGCTGTTGGGTCAGCTCTACCATCCAGCACCAAAGCTCACGCCTCAGACCTGGAGTCAGCTCATCGAAGAAAGCGAAGCTCACCTAAACACCTCCACGGCCTGGTTCAGCTACTACGCCTCACTCACGTCAGCTCACAGTGATCCCTGCGTAGTGTTGGCACAAAACTGTAGGTCAGCTTCAGGATCTGGACCAGCTCACCCATCTGATTGTCAGCTCTTCGAGGGATTGTCAGCTTACCTCTTGACTTGACGTGGATTGCGCACTTCCAACACACCTGACACTGTCGATCTTGAACGGCCCGTGTCCACAACTTCCCCCTCCACCTCCACATTTCGCGCACCGTGCACCTTCCTCGCGCCTTTGCACCTCGCATGTGCTGTGCTGTCGTTTCCCCTGCCAATCACTGGTTCTCAGCTGAGGAACGCTTGCAGCTTACCACCCCCTAGACTGGCCCACGGAGACTGTAGTCAGCTACGAAGCACAACCAAGCAGCTCACTCGCATCCGTCGTATGCGGGGAGCTGATGGTCAGCTGCAGGAGATGTGCATAGCTCACGCAGACCTGGTATCAGCTTCCAGTCATCCGAACAGCTCAGTCTTCGTGAATGGTGGCCTGGGAGTCAGCTTGGCGTATGCGGAAAGCTCACCGAAGACTGGGGTCAGCTCATGAATTCGTCCTCGTCCAGCTTACTTGTTCTCGACCTCGTATGTCTGCTGTTAGCTTTCCAAGGTGGTAGGACAGCTCACCACTGGTCGCTAGTCTGTGGTCGACAGGCGGGCTGGGGTTAGTTCCACTAGCAGCGAAGCTTACGCTCGTCGTCTGCTATCAGCTCGGCTCGCAAGGCTTGGCAAGCTTACGTCTCCTACCATCTCATCGGTCGTTCCCCTCCTGATGTTATGTTGAGTCGCAAGAGACCGACTGAAGTCCTGTAGTTGTGTCGTGGAGTGGGCGTTGCTGACCTCGTTCTGTCTCAGGCTCGCCCTTGCCTCCACCCTCCACCATCCCCCTGCGCCCTCGTCAGTCGCCAGAATCATCAAGTCAGTGGATAGAGTGCTCGCTCCGCTCGCCCGCTCGCTCAGCAAGATACACTACCATTCATACAACAGTAATCCTACAGCCTAACGCGCCTAAACAGTCTCCACCTAGAAGGCTGCTGCACCTCATCCTGATGCGTCGACGGTTCGCGCGTGTGTCGTGTCCTCGGCTCCTGCTCGGTCGGATGCGGCTCTGCCCCTCCCACTCCTGTACCTGCCCCCGCCGCCGCTGCTGCTGAGGCTGCGGTCGTTGCGCTGAGCGCGGCGAGCGCAGCGGCCGAGGCAGCCGACGCCGCGCCCCTCGGCGAGAGAGGCGAGGCTTCGGGCCCCTCGGACTGGGATCTCGCGCGGCGGAGCTGGACACCTTCTCCCCCAGAGAGGGAGTTGGAGCGCAGCGCGAAGCCCGGCGACGCGGCGCCGATACCGAACGCGAAGCCCGCGGGCGCGCGCTGATACTCGTGCAGCGTGCCGTAGCGCGACCTTCTCCTGTGCGTGGGCGATGGCGGGGGGTCGTATGCCCCGCCGTACGGTGAGACTCCGCCGTGAGCTCCGTCCGGAGAGCGCACGAGCTCCTCGTGCTCGGTGCACTCTGGCTCGTCACAGAGGGCCTCCTCCTCCCACTCGTCCGCGAAGGTGCCGACCTCGACGCCTTCGGGCTGCGCGTTCGAGACGGCCCACACGCCGACGAGGAGCACGGCCGTGCCGAGCGTGACGAGCACGATCTGGTGTGCTGAGAGCCGGCCGAACTGGTCGTAGAACACGAGGCCGTCGAAGATGCTCGCCAGGTTGTAGAAGCAGAATGCGAGTGGACAGACGAGCGCTGGGGACGCGAATGTGAGAGAGTAGTTCAAGTAGACCAGTTGGAGGACTGCGGCGGTCGCGAGGCCGAGGACGAGGAACCACGTCTGACTGCGCGTGAACTCGTTGCTGCCCCGGCCAGTGCGCCAGTACTCGATGGTCGTGATTACGAGCTCGACGGCGGCCTTGGCCAGCACGAGGCAAAGACCCGAGAGCGTACCTGAAGCCGCGGCGAAGGCGAGCCCGACCAGCGTGCGTGTGCGGTTCACGTCCTCCTCGCTCTTGGACGGGGCGAAGTGCACGCTCTTGTTCGGCTGCTCTCCCCTCGCCGTCAAGATGAGGGGCTCGGTCGTGTCGCTCTCGACTGCGAGCTTGATGCCCTTGTCCCGCGTGCGCCACGCGACGACATGCGCAGAGACCAGCGTGACAGTGACGGCGAGACAGACGAGGGTGAAGAAGACGACGAACGGCTCGCGTGCCCAGAGCCGCAGCAGATCGTCCAGGCTGTGGTTCTCGTCCGGGACCACGCCAAAGACGGCAATCAGCACCGCGCCCGTCGCAATTAAAACGGTGCCGGCCATCATGGCGTTGGAGAAGCCCTCGCCGAGGAGGAAGTGCGCGAGCAGGGAGTTCCAGAGCAGCGACACGCCGCCGAGCGGCGCGAGCACGACGATGGGCAGCGCACCGATCTGGAACACGGACCCGAACACGTTCGAGCTGATGTAGACGAGGAAACCGATGATCCACAGTGGCCGCCGCAGGGCGCGCACGCGGTCCTCGGGCGGCTTCAGCTCGTCCTGCACATGCGACTTGCGCTGGATCGTGAGGCCTGGAGTCAGCTAAAGTGTTCTAGAAAAACAGCCAGAGGTGAGGGGGTGAGATCAAGGTGGGAGTGATGCAGAAGTTGGACATACCGAGCGACTGGATGAAGGAACACGTCAGACCGACGACAATAGCCGCCGCGACGGGGATGCCCATGGCGGAGAGCAGTGAGCGGAGCGAACTGCGAGCGAAGTCTGCAAACCGCTCTAACGATCTAGTCTCTCTAGTCTCTAGTCGGTGTCAAGTTTTCGTGTCGGATCGTGTCGGGTCGTGAACTGTAGGTCGGTGCGCGATGGGGCGAGGCGGCGAGCGGCAAGCGATGCGGGCCGGGCAATCTGGTGATCGAGGACGGGAAGCGGGCGGGAGGAGGGAAGCAGAGGGGCGGGGAGTCGAGAGTCCTCAGCAGAGCAGCATGCAAGAGTCGTACAGTCGTATTCGGACAAGCAGTGAGAGTAATGTGAAGGAACAAAGAGCAAGCGTCGATGCGACGTCGACGTTGCGTTGGAAGGCAGAGTCAACTGGCGGGCCAAAGTTACCCGTTTCAAGTTGATTGCTGAGGTGGCATGCCAGGCACGGGGCGGGTTACAGAATTAGGGTGGCGACAGCAGCTTGACTGCGGTGGCAAAGGACACCTCCATGGTGGCTGATGCATCCCGCCATGTCTGCGTCTGCGATGCACACGATGGCTTGGTACGTACCCCAGCAATGGCGTACGTGACGCTCCACATTACACACTCGATTCTCTCCGATCGATCAGCGTTTGTACCAGATGACCAGATGACAGCTGACGTTACGCTCTAGCTTCAATTCCACCACCCAGATCTAATTGTGGATAAGGTGTCAAGATCCAAGTTTCATTACTACTCGTACAAGTGTTACACTCTAGCTCTACTCTCTACACTGACTTCGCCGGCTACACTGGGCGAGCTCGCGTGCTCGCCTCGTTCACGCCGCTCGCGCATTAGGCATTCTTCTTCTTCTTACTCCGCGTATTCTTCGCCGGCTCAGGTGCAGGCTCCTCGCCATCGTAGAACACAGCCGTGACAGTGACCTTCTGCCGCTTGAGTTTCTCGACGGGCCGATCGACCGCGTTCCCGTTCCTGTCGAGCTGGATCTGCGCGCCCTGCTTCAGCGCCGAGCGCGCGCGCGAGGGTTCCTCGCTCGCCGTCCGCCGCTGGTCTAAGGACTCATGACCGGGCGGGGCAGTGCTCTGCGTGCGCTCGGAAGCGCGGGGCGCCTCGCCGAGCCCGCCCCGGAAGACGGTCAGCGCGCGATCCCAGCGTACGTTTCGCTGGCTTGAGGACGAGTCGCCCTCGTCGTCAGACGTCACGACGCGTTTCCGTTTCCGTGCCGGCGTCTTCCATTCGCCTTCGTCGCCTGGAGCTGACTCCAGCGGTACAGTCTCGACGGCAGGCGGCTCGTCATCCTCCTCCTGCCCCTCGCCGCTGTCCCTGTTCCGTCTCCGCGCGCGAGCATCGCGCTCCAGTTTCTGCTCCTCCTCCTCCTTCTCGGCCAGCGTGCGGGGGCCGGGACTCGGTGGTCTGGGTCCCGGCACGCGGACAACCTGCCGGTCGATGGCGCAGAAGTAGACCTGGTTCCGCATCGTGTTCCGCTGTGTTTGCGTCTTGAGCTCCTTCTCAGACAGGCCGGGCGCGATGGACGGCGTGATCGCGGCCTTGGTGGGGACGGGGGCCTGCACGAGCCGCTCGACCGGTTTCGGTGTCCGGCGCGGGCGGCCCGAGGCCGAGACTGGCGTGGAGGGCTCCGGCGCGGGAGCAGGCGGGGGCGAGGGCGTCTTCTCCTTCGTAGGCTTCTCCTTCGGCTTTTCGGGCTCAGGCTCAGGCTCGGTTTGCGTGTGGCCGTTCGGCACAGAGCCGTTGGGCGCAGAGTCCGTGTGTCCTGCGGATGCGGCAGGCACGGCCGCAGCTGTTTCCGTGTGCTCGGAATTCTCGGTCTCGGTCTTAGGCGGCTCGTTCGTCTGCTCCTGGGCGTCCTTCGGAGCCTCCTTAGAGCCCGAGTCCGATCCCTCCGACGAGTCAGAGTCCCTCTGAACGAGCAGGGTGGGTACCGTCGAGCTCTTGGTAGGCGAAGCCTGGCGCAGCGGTGCCAGTGTACCAATCCTCGTCGCTCCTCCGAGACGGGAGTTGCGCAGTGGCGTGGGCGTCGGCGCGCCTGGCCGAGCCGGGCGACCGAGGGAGAACCCAGGCGAACGGGGGGTGAAGTGCGCAGCGGGGGAGCGAGGGGCAAACTGCGCCACTGGTGATCGGGGCGCCACGGAAACATCGGCGGCGAGAGACTGCCCACCGCTAGTGGCGTAGACTAAGCCGCCGGAGGAGGGGTCGCGCACGAGTCGGGCTGCTGGGCCCAGTGTCGGCCGCGCACTCACGCCGACGGCCAGCGGCCGGGTGCGGACGGAGGCGGGCTGCTCGTACGCGTGCTTCATACGCACGGGCGTCTCGGCGGGGCGAATAGGGACCATGACGGACGAGCGGCCGACGGCAGTGACCGTAGTTCGGGACGGGACCACCGTCGTCCGTCTAGCTGCAGCAAGCGGTGGCCGGGCAGTCGGCGCGATCTTAGCGGCCGTGGCTGCCGTTGGCCGGGACAGGCTCGACTCCGGCCGTTTCTTAGCGGTCGGAATTGAGGTTGGCCGGGGTAAATGTGACGTTGTCAGGGCTTTCTTAACGACTTTCTTCGACGGAGACTGCGCCTTAACAGACTCCGCAAGGCCCTTGACAGGCTTTTGGAGACTCCGCGGGGTCGCCGCGACGGTGCTGTTCGCCATCGACGTCGAGGCGTTCTGAGGTCGCGGTAAGCCGAACCCGGCACACTTCGCCTTGAAGATCGTGTCGAGCTCGCTGCGGATGACCTGTGCGCGCTCCTTGGTCTTGACCTCCTCCTCTGTCGGGGTCGGCGGACGGTTCTCTGACTTGGACGACGTACGGATGTGGCTCGACTTGAGGATGCGGCTCGGACGCTGGCTTGGCGGCAGCGCCTCGTACACCCGCTGTCTCGCCTCTGGCGTTATCACGGCGATCGGAACGGGCTGCTGCCTCGGTTTTGGGGAGGGAACGGGGCTGTCGATCGAAGGAAGGGCAAAATCGTTGGAGTGCTCGGGGACGGAGAAGGCGTCGTGGCTCGAAGGCGCCAGACCACGGACGGGAGTGTGCTTCGGCGACGGGACGGAGAAGGTGGGGATCTTGACCGGGCCACGTGCTTTCGGCGAGTCGATGTCCGAGACGAACGAGGTGTCGGACCCAGCGAGGGATGCGTCTGACACTCGCGCCAATGCTCGAGAAGCCGGCTTCAGCGTCGAGCGGCGCAGATCCTCCACCTCTAAGCCACCTAACGCCTTCAGCGGAGTGGCTAATTCTGAGATCTGGTAGGGCTCTTCAACCAGAGGCTCGGCAAGGTCCACGATCGAAGCAGCCGCCTCAGCGCTATCCGGAACGGACGGCTCTTCCGGCTCCTCCGTCGACTCAACCGCCTTCGCCTCGGGCGTCTGCACCGAGTCCTCCGCCGCGGCCGAAGACGTCGTCGAAGCAGTCGACCTGAAGCTGCTGCCACCACTCTCAGAGTCGCTACTTCCGAGAAGGTCTGCGGTAGATTCCATCGGCCCGAGGTCGAGTCCGACTTCTGGGTCGTCCACGTCCAGAATGTTGAGTCCTCCGAGATCGAGCTGCAGCGACGAGTCTGGTATGTTAGCTAACGCAGTCCCCTCCTGAAGCTTACCCAGATCGATAAGTTGTGCCTCCCGCATGCCGAGCGTGAGAGCAGCCGTCGGCTCAGGCTCGTCGGGAACGTACTCCGGCTCGGGGGTATAGTCGAGCGGCTCGGGGATGTCGGTGTTCTCCTTGTTAAAGTCGGATTCTAACGATGTATCTCCATTGCCGAAGATGTCAAGGTCGAGGCTGGAACTGGACGAAGAGGGCGAGGGCTCCGTGACGAGCGACGCCGTCAAGTCGAGGATGTTGGGCGACTGTCCCTCCTCTGAGCTCGGAGAGGCCTTTGGTGAGGCCTGGACTTCGTCAGACTCCGGCGGGTCTTTCTCGTAGAAATTGCCTTCCCATACCTTCTCCGCCGGCGAGACAGAGCTCACGGCGGGGAGGAGGAGCGTCTTGCGACGCAGAAACTCGCGCGAGTCCCGCTTCTTCACACGCTTCACAGCCGGCGACCGTGAGCCGGATGCGGCTGTCCGAGCCAGGTCGCGAGATGCTGGTGACGGCGGGATCGTCTTCGACAGCGAGGCGACGATCTTGCGCTCGATCGCCTTCGGAGTGCCGAAGAAGACGCCTGCCTCGTCGTCCGACGACGAGAAACCCAGGTCTGAGAACGTCACATCGCCCACAGAGTCGTCACCGGGGACCGCAAAACGGGCAGCCGGCGACTCGGGAGCTGCCAGGGAAGGCATTGTACGGCGGTTCGGGCTACGGCCCCTGGTGGGGTAAGGGTGGGTCTGGTGTCGCGAGGAAGGTGTCGACAATGGCGAGCAAGCAACGGGGTGCGATAAGGTATTGATCGTTTGCTCGGTATGTGCAGGCGAACAGAAGTGTCGTGGTGTGTGTGTGCTCGAGATGGAAGCTGGAGTTTGAGACAGGATGATACAACCGATCGAGACGTCTCTGTTGTTTACTTAGCCTAGCGCTGCTGACTTGTTGTTGTGACGGTGAGTTACGTAAGGGTGCAATGTGGCGGCCACGTGGGGGACATTCATGGAGAGAGGGCAGATCTCCGCAGCACTGGGATCCACGCAATCATTCGTGGCGGTGAGGGCGGAGGCAAAAGAGACGCGCTTGAATGCTCGACCCTGAGAAACACCTGAGACGCGTGAGAGGCTTGTGAGCCGTGAGCGCTGGGTCAGGGAGCTTGGGCAGAAGACGAGAGCCAGACTGTCACACCAAGCACCATCACGCCAACCTACAAACTGGACGGTGGCAGCTTCTTGAGCGAGCGTGACACATGCGATGGAGCTCTTCTCGTTCGACTTGCAGTGCATGGCAGTCGATGGCAGAAAGGTAGAGAGGTAGAGAGGTGAGAAGTCGTCTGTGCTGCTCGTGCGAGGCCAGTCGTCCGAGTTCCATGACGTGCAGACTTTACAGTGCTACCGAAGAAAGACGATGAATGCAAAGTAACCGGGACATTGTCAATTGCAGACTCTGCACCACATCCATTCACAGTCTGCTACTCAGTCATTAGAGTTTGACACAGGGGAGCAACTGACCCAGACCCAGGTACAACACCTTCCTTAGAGAACGACCAAGGACGCTGCCGGGAAAGCCGGGCAAGCACAGCAGGAACAAAACAGCAGTCAACTTCACGATCTCGGACGGTCTGCACCCAGGTGTCGTAACTGGAATCTTGCAAAGTGGGAAACAGAGCGAACTCTATGCATAGCGTCAGTCGCATGCAGAGGGCGGAGAGGCAGGCATCCGGTCGGACAGGCGGCCGGTATGCACGGGTGAAGAGGCCGGCGAGGCCCAGTCAGTGACGAGATTTCCGGGATGCGAGAGATCGCGAAGATGCCTCGGAGATCCGAGAGTCGGTGACGAACGAGGCAAGACCAGCTATGGGAAGCCGTAGTGCAGGGACCGGTAGATGGAGTGGTCCGATGGACATGCATACCAGAGGTTGCCATGTCGAGTTAGAAGTCTCAGCTGGTCAGGATGGGCACGATCTTAACCACTCGAGCCGTCCGGCTCAGGTGCATGGTCAGGGTGAGCAGGGATTCAGCGAGATGGCACGGGGCTCACCGCTCACGGTGAGTTCACACGTTCAGTGCTCAGTGAGCTGCCTGCGTCTCGGGTGTCGCATGATGTGCTTGATCAAGGCAGCATGGTGATGAGCAGCCCGCAACCCACCATGCAAGTCTTTTCGACTGAAGCGAGGAATGAATGCGGGTGGGACGGATACCCATGTTCTCACAGCAGACAGCAAGCAAGCGAAAGCGGCAGGCCGATTCAAGGTGATCATTTTTGGGTTCTCCCATCAGCGACAGATGAGATCTGGGTGGTGGGAGGATGAGATGACCCAATAGTGGGTAGTCCGTCGTAGTCGGCGCGGTGGAGGCGGTGGAGGGCGGCAGCTTTACAGAGCCGGACCAGGGCGGCGGCAGGGGCAGCATTACGTTGCGCTAGGTGTAATCTAGTGTTTCAGGTCGTCGAGTGGCCGTCGTGTCGAGCGTTTGGAGCGAACAAACTCACGAACGAATGCATGGAATGATCTGCGGATCGGACACGAGCACCCCCGCGCGCACCGCTCCAGGCTCCAGGCTTCCGGAGAGTTGGTCGGTAGGCAATATCGGCGGCTGAAGAGCGAACGATGGCCACAGAGGGAGCATGGACCACTGGGGGACGAGGGCGTCGAGGTGGCGACGGCCCATTTCTGCGCCCCACAGCCCACAGGCCTTCTCTCGTGGAGGGATGCACACAACGGACCACAGCATCGACAGCTCGACAGCCATGCAGCCACGAGCGATGCGCCTGTGCACCCAATAAATGTCTGGAGAGGTGGCGAGGGTGGAGCGGGCAGCGCGGGCAGCGAGCGAAGTGTTGGATGCAGGAAATGTAGGATGCATCGTGCGCAGACAGGGAGGGTTGAGGGAGAATGGTGCGCTGGAACCCTTGGAGGTCCCTAGGCTAACGCTTAGGTGGAGGGAGGGACGAGGGACATCGAGCACTCAGGCCACCAGAGTTCACTCACGTCGTAGATGTCCTGGCTCAGTCCTGGCTTAGTCCTGGCCACCGTTCCCTGGCCTCGAGCCGTACCGCGGTCAGAGTCCAGAGTCCTTTGCTACCACCATGCATTCTCACCGTGTCTGCGTCCTAGTCCTAGCCTCCTGCCTACCACCGCACCCGTCCCAGTCATCCTATCCGACATTGACACCGCAACCTCACACCCTCCACTGCATCGACGACCTCTCTACCCCCCTCCTTCCTCTTCTCTGTCCTCCGTCCTCCGTCCTCCGTCCATCACTCACGACCCCCGTCCCCGCCAGCACCAGTGTTCCCGCCCAACTCTTACACACCGTCTCTTCCCACCCACTCACCCAAACCCACCCCGATCAGCGCATCCGCCTACCTTCCCTTCGTCCAATCACTCGCACTCACTCTGGCTCAAGTCCTCCTGGGGTCCCATCCCTTCCTCTACCACGCGTCCAATCCTCCTCCCTCGACGCCCACTCCCACTCGCCCAATCCATTGCATTCACTCGACGCGCGACCGCACCCCACATTGCACTCCGTCGTCCAAGCCGCCTCGACATCCACGTACATTGACGACACCTATACCCCTCGCCTTTTGTTCAAACACTCGTCCTAAAATTCACCGGCTCTAGACGCGTTCTCACACCAATCTCTCTCGCATTCTCTTCCCTCTGCGCCTCGCCATTCACCAGCTCTTTGGTCCCAGTGCGTATCGATTCTCCCTTGTTGTTCCCAGCTCGCCCTTCCCTCCTCTTAAACACTGCCCCGCCGTCACCTCCCCCTCGTCCCACTGAAACGGGGTGTCACGACAATCTTCGGCCCAGCTCAGATCTGCCTTGCCCGCTGGCCGTCTGTCACAGACACAGGAAGCCGATCCCACATCTCCTCACCACCTTGCTTCTTCGGCGCGCGCTGACTTGTCTCTTCAGCCCTCTCCATGACAGACCGCCAGTAAACCCAACACGCGTTATGACCTACCCCGCTGCGCGAGGCTCCCCGCCAAGCGCCGGGCCCTCGCACACATCGTCGGTCGCCGCTGGCTACTCACAACAATCTATTCCCGGCAGTGCTTCATGGACTTCAAGCCCGGGCGGCCCTGAAAAGGCTACTGCTCAGTCACGACACACGTCGCCTGCTAGCCGTTTATCGAGCCAGCCGTCAACAGGAAGCTTCGGCCTGTATGACTCGCCGCGCGGCCCGGCAGGCGGCTTGGAGGGGCCGATTGAGATGAGCAGCAGCGGTGCCCAGCTGCGCTCAGACCGCACCTGGGCTGGGCCATCATCGTCTGCCCAATCGTCTGTTTCACGCCCGCCTCTCGCTCCTCGTGCGTCGGACCCCTACGCGTTCTCGGCAAACACTTCCACGACCTCGCCCCCGACTTCTGCTTACAGCTCGCCTGCATCCGCTCCCTCTGCGTATGCGCGAGAACGAGTGTCTGCGTCTCAATCATTGTCGGCAATGGGGTCTAGCACGATCGGCCTGAAGGGGCGACGCGCGCCTGCTCCCGCAGCTCTCGATCTGAGCACCCGTACCGAACCGCCCTCCACAACAATGCCCTTGCTCGATGTGGGGTCGAACCCTTCGCGGCCACCGCGGGCCCCCGGCAGACAGAAGTCGATGGACATGGTGAGTTTCGTGGGCTTACGCAGGATTGCGATGACACTGACACCTCAGCCTGTCCCTCGACCATTACCGACTGCGCCCTCCGAGAACGAATACAAGCCCCCGAGTCCTGTTCTCCGTTCTGTCCCGGGGCGTGAGCGCAGAGATTCCATTCCGTTTCCAGCGCATCAGTTACCGACCTCTTCGTCACCATCAGGTCTCTTGCCATCAAGCCTCTCTAGCAGCATCGGTATCGATACTCGCAGGCAGTCTGTGATCGACCGACGAGAGTCAGTGGCAACGAATGGTGATCGAGTATCGTAAGTGGAACGGACATGACCTACTGGTGCCGGATACTGACGACTCTGTTACAGCATCGATTCGTACTACCTGGGTGCTGGTGCGAACGGCGGTTTATCGCCAGGCGACATGGGGTCCACCTTCACGCCAACGACTCCCGATCCCTTGGACCCCTCGAACATTGATCGTCGTGGTCTCGTTGGTGTCGGCGAGCTCGCCACGCCACGTTGGGGGCCGTCGTACCGCCATCTCCGCACACCTAGCATGTCTGGCGGGAACGGAGGCGACTTCAGCTTAGCACCGCCATTACCTCAGTCTGCGTCCGGACTCTTCGTGGGCTCGGCACCGGGGCGGCATGTTTGGGATCCATCAGGCGACCATCTGGCTGGACCAGTGAGCGCGTACCCCAACCAGGTCGAACACATCAGCGACGACGTCATGCAGACTCGACGGGAACGAGAACAAGCTCGTGCTCGTCATCGCAGTGTCTCGCACGAGACCCCGAAACGCCCTCCCGTCACGAAACGGAACTCGACGCAGGCTGGAGTGAAGGCGCTGGATTCCCTGCTCTCGCTGTCGTCACTGAATGACTTCAACTTTGACTCGCAGATTGAATCTACGGGTGGCTTAGCTGGTTCCTTGTCCCCGTTGAATCAATCGCAGGTTGAACAGCAGGTTCCAGGATCGCTCTCGGCTCCGACGTCTCCGCCGCGTGAGGTTAATGTCCGCGCCTCAGCCCCTCCGGCGCCGAAGAGTTATTCCGCCCAGGCGCTGTCGTTGGCGTCTGTTCCGCCCCTTCCTCCCAAGTCGCAACGCCGACAGACGCATCAACTGTTCACCGACCCTCCGGCAGTTCCCCCTTTACCGACGAAACCGTTCGAGTCGCCAACGTCACCGCCGCTGCCAGGTAGTGCGCGCGAGCGCATCTATGCTCGGCGTGCGTCACGCCAGCTCGCGGCTGCGGCTGCAGAGGGATTACCTCCACCAAAGCCGGTGGAGATTCCGCCCTTGCCCATCAACAGCTACAAGGCATCTCCACCCGGCTCGGCGGACTCAACGACGCCGTCCTTCACTTGGCGCGATCGGAAAACACCCCCTTCTGGAGGTGGACGGGATAGGGAAACGTCCATTTCCTCGCAGACCACAGCGAAGCGTCGGGCGCCACCCAGCCCTAGTGCGCCGCACCACGACATTCTCCGTCACATCGCCCCCAAGGACTTTTCGCACCTTCCTCCCAGCCCCTCGACCGCGTCAATCAACCAGTTCCTGCGCGGATCGTCGTCCGGCCAGAACCTCTCGCAGGTGCGGACACCCCCCGGGTCAGTGTCAGGTCACAGCAAGCCGCCGTTACAGCGCTCCGAGTCGACCCGTTCGCGCTCAAGAGCGCAGTCGATGAAGTCTGGGGAAGTCGCAGCCACCGTGGAAGCCTTGAGAAAGTTGGATGGCTTAGGTACTACGCCTAAGAAGCAGAACACGACCGCTACCTCTGCGACCCCGAGAGCTCACCCAGGCACCCCTCCAGAGACGATTCGGAAGAGCTCGAGCAAGTACAGCACTTTGAGCTTACAGGTCACCAGCAGCCGCGAGAAGGAGTCACCGCTGAGCAACTGGTTCGAGGCCAGCCATAGCGACTTGGCGGCAACCGCGACCCACGCACGTGCTCGCCGGGAAACGTACACTGCGGGTAGCAGCGACGTCCCACCATTAACGTTCGAGAAGCGTGAATCCTCGCCGAGCGTGGTGGGCACGCCGACCTCCCGCGATTCGCTCATTCCCCTGCGCGGCTCGGGCACACCGCCCACCAGCTTGCGCGACATCCGGGCTGAGAAGGCGGCGCGCCGTCCGAGTGTGGGCAGCGACATCTCGTCCTTGGATGGGAACCTGGACGATCGCACTAGCGACAGCTTCGTTCCGCCTGTCCCTCCCCTCCCCCGTGGCTACATGTCAATGCGTTCAGGACTGGCCGCGGCCGGTTCTGCCACCCAGGTGCCTCCTTCAGGATCTGCGACGCACCTCCCGCACACTGGGTCCACCACGACGCTGCCCACGACCGAGTCTTCCCCGGCTGGCAGTCCGACGTTGCAAGCGCCGCCGCCGATGCAGTATGTCCCTCTGCAGGCCGAATCAGCCCAGCCTGCGCAATCTGTCGAGTCGACAGCTTCTCCGCGATCTCCCTCGGCGACCTTCCCTTCGCCTCAGGCACACAAGGAGTCGCCTGAGGTACCGACGCCCGTGTCCTTAACGCTCAGTGACGGTTCGACTCGTGACACGCCGGCGCGCCGAAGCATGAGCAAAAAGTGGTCCTTCTCATCAGCACTTAGCCTTAAGGGGCTGCACAACAAAGAGAAGGACATCATGTCGTCTCCGAACTCGTCCATCGACATTGGCGACTCACCGCCGCGAGCCGTGCAGTGGCCGGAGGAGAGCCCGCTGGTTCCCACGCGTACCCGCGATTCGATCGACGTTCACTCGACCATCTCGGATGCCCGTTCGAATCACAGCACGACGCCGATCGCACCTCCTGCGAACCTGGCGCCGCCCAGCCGATCGGCGTCCAAGCGACTCACACCCTCCTCGATCCCCTTCTTCCGTCGTTCGTCCGCATCGTCTGCTTCGCTGTCGCAGAAGCTCGCTTCCCCGCCTGACGCCCAGGCCTCTCGGTTATCGGTTCAGGCTTCCTCGACGTCCACGTCATCCACCTCGATGGCCCAGCGTACGCCGTCCAGCGCCCGGAAGTCCATGCTCAGCAGCATGCACATACCGTCCATGCTGCGCGTCAGCGGGTCCAAGCGCGGCATCTCGAACCACCAATTACCGCCTCAGGAAGAGATCGACACTGGAGAGCCGCCAAAGTCTGCTGTTGAGCCCCGCACCAAGGAGCCGTCTTTGACCAAGGTCGGCTCGATCGGCCGCAGCGGTCGCCCGCGTCGCTTGACGCTGTCGTCCGGCGGTGATCAGAACAACGTGTCGCTGTCGCGCAACCCTTCGATGAATGTTCAGCCGAACATCATGCACCAGCGCTCAGAGTCGGGTATACTTAACGGGTTACCTGTAAAGGGCACGCGACTTCCCATGGCCAGTAGCCAGCAAGGTCTGCACACTGCCTCCTCGGCTTCATCGCTCCGCAAAGATGGCAACCGCCCGCCCCCGTCGGCGACTCCCACGAAGATTCCGCGCATGACGTCCAGGCCTTCGGTGGTGACGCCCAACACGCAGGCGTTACACATGACCAGCCCGCACACCAGCATGCCGCCACCGGCCCTGCCTCAGGGTATGGCCACGAGTAGGAGCGCAAACATGCTGTCGTCGTCCGGAAACGGTCACTTGCCGTCGTCCACCAGCGTCAACGACATGTCTCCTGGAGACTTTGGCAGCATAGGGTCCCGCCAATCCTTCCAGGTCGGTTCTTCGTCAGCCGCTCACCGATCACACCTTCTTGCGCCCATGTCCGCCAGGAAGCACAGCGTGTCGGGTATTCCGGCTCCGCCTGTGTCTCGCCGCGAAACGTTAGCCATCGCACCGTCGTCGAACATGGCTACGCCGTCCCGTCGCACGCTTCCTCAGCTTCCTTCGTCGGCCACCACGATGACGATTTCGTCCGCCGCCAAGGTCCGCCCTCCCGGTACCCGACGAGGCTCGACGAGCAGCCAGACGGACAACACGGACGACCAGAGCACGAAGCAGCAGCCAATCAAGACGTCCAAGTCGTTCCACACCAAGGGCATCTCTGCTGGTCACTCGAGGATGTCCCTTTCGTCGTCTGTCGGAGCGTCGAGACGGGCCTCGCTGGCTGCTGGCGACACGTCCAGCCACGACAGCCCGACCGACGACGACGAGACAATGGCCGACGCAGAGATGGCGCAGTACGTCGTTCGCCGCAAGGCGCGTGCTGCCGCAAGCCACAGCAAGAAAGACGACCTCAGCGACCTGTTAGGATTCCCGGAGGACATCCAGCCGGCCGATGCGCTCACGCAGCGTCAGTTCATCTCGCGCAACCTTGGCAGTCTGTCGGACTACGAGCGCAAGGAGGTTCTGGACTTCGACCATATCTACTACACGGTCACGGGAGTCAAGCGCCCAGTCGGAGCCGATGGCAAGATCTACAACCACGGCTACGACGACGAGCGCGGCGACTACCTTGTTGTTGAGGGCGACCACCTCTGCTACCGCTACGAGGTCATGGGCGTGCTCGGCAAGGGCTCGTTCGGTCAGGTCGTGCACTGCCGTGACCACAAGACTGGCGGTTCCGTCGCTGTCAAGATCATCCGCAACAAGAAGCGCTTCCACGCCCAGGCGCTCGTCGAGATCAAGATTCTGCAGCAAATCGTCGACTGGGACCCGGAGGACAAGCACCACATGGTCAAGATGACGGACCACTTCTACTTCCGCGGCCACCTGTGTATCGTGACCGAACTGCTCAGCATCAACCTGTACGAACTGATCAAGGCGAACCAGTTCAACGGCTTCTCCACGGTGCTCATCCGCCGCTTCACGACGCAGATGCTGTCGTCGCTTGTACTCATGCGCTCGCACCGCATCGTGCACTGCGACCTCAAGCCCGAGAACATCCTGCTGCGACATCCGAGCAAGAGTGGCATCAAGGTCATCGACTTCGGTTCCTCGTGTCACGAGTCGGAGAAGGTGTACACGTACATCCAGTCGCGCTTCTACCGCTCGCCCGAAGTCATCCTCGGCATGAACTACGCGATGGCGATCGACATGTGGTCTCTCGGCTGTATCCTGGCGGAGCTGTACACGGGCTACCCGATCTTCCCCGGCGAGAACGAGCACGAGCAGCTCGCGTGCATCATGGAGGTGCTCGGTGTGCCCGACTCGTACATCGTGCAGAAGGCGTCGCGCCGGAAGCTCTTCTTCGACGCTACTGGTGCCGCTCGGCCGTTCGTCAACGCCAAGGGCAAGCGCCGGCGGCCGGGGACCAAGTCGCTGCAGTCGGTGCTCAAGTGCAACGACGAGCAGTTCGTCGACTTCATCTCCAAGTGCCTCACGTGGGACCCGGACAAGCGCCTCAAGCCTCAGCCGGCGATGCGGCACCCATGGATCCTCGCTGGCCGGCGCCGTGCCCCGCCGCCGCCGACGTCGTCGCTGACCGAGCGCGACGGCCGCACGTCGCTGCTGAGCTCGAGCACTTCGTCTCGCCGGCAGACGACGCAGTACTCGAACGGCGGCAGCAGCGAGAAGAAGGGCCTCGTCATCTCGCCCCCGACGCCGCTCGTCGCGCGTGCGCCGCAGAACACAGGCACACCGCGTGTCGGCGTCCCCGCGACGGCGCGGTTACACGCAAGAAACAGCACGTACGTGAATGCGCAGAAGGTCAGCATGGCCTAGCGCTGAGCGTAGCGGCGCTGAGCGAAGCGAGGCGCAGCGCAGCGAAGGGCGAATTAGTTGGCCGCGCGGCGCGCGAGCGCCTCAGACCCTCGCAAAACATCCTCATCACAAACATCCCGCATAGACAACCTCTCCACCCACCCTCCCCTCACCAAAACAATTTACCACTTTACTACCCACTACAATCATCGTTTTTAACTGTGTATATTCTTCCCGAGACGACGCGTCATGCTTATTTCTACTATATTTGGGCCTTGAGCCGGCGAGCCGCAGGCGAGGGGCAACGTAGGCCGGAGCAGCCCAAGACTGGGGCCGCCGCACAAAACTCTTGCATTTCACGAGACTGTAGGGTCATAGAGGCGATGCAGGATGACCCATTGGCACTATGGCAGCGGAGCGAGCGATCGAGCGAAGCGAGCGCGGCGGGGACTGACGACCGATTACTGACCGCTGACGGGAGGGGACGGTGAGGAGAGGAGGGAAGGTGGAGGTGGGGAAGGTGGATGATCGATGGTGGCGAAATGTGGAGGTGGAGGCAGTCTTGGAGATCGACATCGTCTGTGTCACTTTGACATTGCCCAACACGTCACCTTGTCGAAAGGTGAGCTAAGATAGCGCTCATTGGTAGCTGACACCAGGTGTGATAGCAGGTGGTGAGCTCGCAACCACGCCAGAAGCTAACCCCAGACTTGTGAGTTGGTACTTCTGAGAGCTGAGTCCAGGAAGTGAGCTAGCGTTGCGGTTTGAGCTAACTCTAGCTGGAGGCAAGCTGAGACGTCTGTGAAGTTGTAGCTGACCCGACAGGTGAGGGTGAGCTGGATCGACAGACAATGATAGCTGACACCAGCCAAGCTGAAGCCGTCATGGCAGCTGATGGTTGATCGCAAAGCTGACAGAGCAGAGAGGTGAGCTTCCGCGTGGGCATGCTAGCTGACTCCAGGGTTTGAAGTGAGCTGGGAACCTGTGATTGTTTAGCTGACTCGACAGACTGGAGGTGAGCTTTGAAGCCTTTGTGGGGAGGTAGCTGATTCCAGCTTAGGTGAGCTGATGGTTTGTTCGGCGGAGCTGACTCAGCAGACTGGAGGTGAGCTTTGGCTATGAACTGCGCAAAGAAAGCTGACGCCCAGATTATGTGAGCTGATGGCTTGTTCGGCGGAGCTGACTCTACAGAGGGTAAGCTAGAACATCCACATGGGTACAGCTGACGTCCAGAGCCGCGAGCATAGGTCGCAGCCCGGTCGAGGATGAGCTGTCTACCGCTGGGCGAAGGTGACTCGACAGCTCTGGAGTAAGCTACGAGCGCTTTAGCGGCAGCTCATCCCAGAATTAGACGTAAGCTTCAAGTTTGTCTTGCCTACAGTAGCTAACAAGAAGCAATGGGCAGGGAGGTACGCTAGCCCTTGTTCAAATCGATAGCTGACGCCCAGAGCAGCAAGCACAAATCAAGACGCAGGGGTGAGCTCGCTTTTCTCGGTCAAGCTGACTCGACAGTCTTGGTGAG
Organism: Trichosporon faecale; assembly: GCA_039545375.1. Taxonomy (NCBI): domain Eukaryota; kingdom Fungi; phylum Basidiomycota; class Tremellomycetes; order Trichosporonales; family Trichosporonaceae; genus Trichosporon; species Trichosporon faecale. Next base: position 128,618 of record BCLU01000001.1, read on the forward strand.
CTTCCACGACTGCAATGGCTAATCTCAGCCTTGAGTGTGAGCTATCCGTTCTTCCGGCATAGCTGACATCAAGCCGAGACTGGAGGTGAGCTTTCAGCCCGGTTTGGAAAGCTAACACCAGGCTCCTGACCGAAGCTACGGATGGGTAGCTGTGTTATAGTGGGAAGCTGAGAAGCAGACAATCGGCGATCGACAGGGGCGCGTACGGGATCAAGCATAGGTAGCTGTGTGTGAGAGGATACGAGCTGACACCCAGACTCTTACTTTGTAGCTGTATCGCCCCTGCCCTTAGCTGACTTGCAGCTGTTTACTGCAGGTGGAGGGTGAGCTGACACCAGCCCCGGACTGTCAGCTCAGGCGACGACGAATGAGCTGATTCCAGACTCTGTACAGCCTTCACGATCTCAAACGAGTGACAGATTCGCTGTTGTGAGCTCGCCAGTTTTTGTCAACGCTGTAGCTGACAGCAGACTCGGACCGTGAGCTGTTCTGTTCAAGCTTGAGCTGATATCAGGCGATCTAACAAGCTTCATGCCTCGAGAGAGCTCATCGGCGGCTTCCCTGCTGGTGGTTGTTGTGAGCTGATGGACTCCCTCCCTAGCTGACTCTAGACCCGGACTGTAAGCTGTCTAAGTTCGGCCGTGAAGCTGATTCAGGCTGTGCTGTGAGCATTAAGCGCCTCAAGAGAGCTGGCTGTAGATGGTTCCGCGCGAGCTGATACCAGATTCAGACTGAGAGCGAGTTCGGGTCTGTGCGGATCGGCGCGAGGAGCGCGAGGATCTGGAGCGGGAGCGGGCGCAACTCGTGGGCGCAACTTGCACCTTTGCCTTATGGACCGTGGACAGCACGTCTCACCTTGACATTCTTCCATCTTCAACCAGTCAGAAGGCAAGCTTTCCAACTTCCTCTCGAGCTGACGTCAGCCGTATCGGTGAGCTGCTAGAACCGTTGCTAGAGTCGTTGCAGCTGACAGGACAGGTAGGTTGGCTTTCTCTGGTGTAGCTGACCCCTCAGCCAGACCTCATTCTTCCCTGCACTTTGTGGTTGACCTAACACTCAGCCACAAAGACGAGGTGAGCTTCTGAAATCTGCGAGCAGCTGACACCAGGGTGAGCTTGCGACTGGACTTGTAGCTGAAGGACAGGATCGGTGAGCTTTAGCCACTTAGGATGAGTTGATCACAGTCTTGTGAGCTACGGGGCGCATGGAGTTGAGCTGATTGTCAGGCGCTGGAGTTGTGAGCTGTTTGACTTGGCAGAGTGAAGCTGAGGCAGTGGGACTGGTGAGCTAAGACATTAGGGTCAAGCTGACGACCAGAGACTGCGGTGAGCTGGTGGGTCTGGATGTATCTGACTGGCAGATGTAGGCCGTGAGCTATCAGCCGTGCTGAAACCGACTCGCAGCGACTCCCGGACAGTAAGCTCTGCAATGCCATGTCGTAAGCTGACCCTCGGATTGTCCAGTCCGCATCGCGCTTGAGCTGACCCCGGTGAGCTAAGGTGCCCAGAGTTTGCCCCAGGATTGGTATGTGAGCTCTGGATCGGTCCTCAGTAGCTGACTGACAGGCCCCGGAAGAAGAGGTATGCTGTGGTGACGGGATCTGTAGCTGACAGCAGGGTCCTCACTGACTGCTCTGCTATGGGTGGGTAGCTTTAAAGTGGGAACAGAAGCTAGGAGTGTAAGCTAGCCCCTCGGCGAGTTAGCTGACAAATAGCGGGGGCAGGTTAGCTGCTCGCCTCTTCGACAGAAGTTGATTCCCTTCAAGCGTGAGGTGAGCTACGGCTCAGGACCACGAGCTGACGCCAAGTTCAAGTGGTCGTAAGCTGTTATACCATGTTGGACCAGCTAACCGACCAGCGGCGTGTTAGTGAAGCTTTCAGCGTTGGCGCCACAGAGCGGCAGACGTCTCAGCACGCTTCAGTGAGCCGTCCAAGTGATCCCGAAGCTGAGACCAGGTGCTTAAGCCTGAGTCGGTTGTGGACTGACGACCACATTGAGTGTGAGCTTTCCCCCCACCTCCACGGAGATGTAGCTGACATCAGACGTGAGCTCCTGTGCACCTCTGTAGCTGATTCCAGCTGAGCGTAGGTGAGCTAAGCTTAGGATGCGCTAGCTGACAGCAGGCCGCACATCGAGTGAGGGTGATGATTTCGGCGCTAGGGGGGCCGACTTGCGTCGACTGCAGAGTGGGTGGCAGATTCGGTAAGGGTAAGGTCAGCGCAGACTTGAAAGGGAGCCTCTGGTCAATGAGCTGAATGGACTTGAAAGGAGCTGATGACAGGCCCGCGGGCGGGCAGGAGTCAAGAGGGAGCGATGCAAGTGGCGGAAGCTGGTGTGCTGCCTCACCTAGACTGGCAGCTAAACACCTCAGGCTGATCATCAGCTGGGCATGCGTTCACGGCTGAAGTGATTGCCAGCCTTGTGGGACGGTGAGCTGAGGGGATAGCATCTGCAGTAGCTGACGCCAGACCCAGCTTGTGAGCTATTGTACCACCAGGGTATAGCTGACGGCCCAGCCGAAACTATTGCGCTCTGGCGCTCCAATATCTCGTCTGGCTCTTCAATCTTCGTAAGACACAACTGTGAGCTGGCCCTCTCCTTACGCCGCTGAAACACAAGTAAGTCGCGCAAATGGGCGGCAAGCGGACATTGGCAACCCAGATGCATTCCATGAATGCCCAAATAACATCAGGTCAGCTCCGCATCTCGAGCAGCAGCTGACTTTCAGGGGCAGACGACAGGCGCGTTATGTTTGCAGGTTGGCTATATGATGTGGCTAAACGGGGTTTCAAGCCACAGTGAGGGTGAGCTACGGACCCCGCTGGCAAGCTGACCGCAGGCTGAAGGCGTAAGCTGGCTTGAGGAACCGATAAGCTGACTTGACAGCGTCAGAAAGAAAGGTACAGTATGTGAGCTTAACTCTTCAATCCCTCAGCTTACACCAAGTCGCAGAGAAGTAGACCAAGCTGGGTGCGCTGACTGCTGTGGCGGGAGCGAACGGAGCGCTCTGCAAGGATCGATGTATCCACTAGCGGGAGCGGACGGTCGTGCATGGGATGTAGTGCTACTACCAATGCACGCCTTGCATGCATCAGGATGAGTTGCAGCCTCACCGCAGGCCACGATGCTGGTGTTGGTGGCAGATGTTGGAGGATGGACGCCTTGAGGATTGTGGTGAAACTGGCCCTCGGTCAGCGTAATCGTGCAGTGCGCGCGAAGTTGCCCTTACCCAGCGTCTGACCCACTGTCTGTGACCGACCAACTCGCTGACGCACAGTTCAAGGCTGCAAAGTGCAAAGTGGAGGCAAGGCGCAACAACAGGTCTGTGCGGATCGGCGTCCAGAGCGGGAGCGGGCGCACGGTCAGGCGCACCTCCGTTGTTCGTGCCAAACGGCAAAACTCACCTTCGCAACAGTCACCTGGCAATCTAGCTTCTTGACTCATTCCGAGCTAACCCTAGATGCTTCACAGACGTTGCGTTTGGAAATGTGAGCAGGTGAGCTGATTGATGCGCCTTGGAGCTGACCCCAGAACGGAAGAGGAAGCTTGGAGGAGCACACCCCAGCAGGCTGCCCTGGTGAGCTCGAACTTTGTCGTACAACTGACGCACAGCCCTTCAGGCTTCGCGAGTTTCGGGTATGCGTCTGGAGCCAACCCCAGATTCCGGGTGAGCTTGAAGGCGGTTTTGATGAAGCTGACAAGCTAGCGAGGACTTGTGAGCTCGAGGGACCCTGGTGAAGAGCCGACGCATCCGATGTTGTGAGCTCGGATGCGCACATGGGAGCTGACTGCCAGACACTCGAGGTCAAAGCTGACGCGGTTGCACCGAAAGCTGACCAGCCAGCCAAGGGGTCCGGTGAGCTTCGAATACCTCTACCCAGCTGGCGGCCTCGGAGACAAAGGTGAGCTCGGTTGTCGCGGTCCGCAGTTGATTGGCAGCGCTCAAGACGTGAGCTACTCTAGGAGTGACAAGCTGACCGACGAGTGATGCTAGTGAGCTTCAGAAACCTCTGCAAGCTGACGTTCACAGTATACAAGTGAGCTTCTTGGACCAGAATGCTCGAGCTGACAATCAGAACTACCAAGGGCAACGTTAGCTCAGACGGCCCGGTACATAGCTGACATCAGGGACGTGAGCGCGACACCCCAGTCAAAGGCGGTGGTCGCCAGGCATAGGGGTGAGCTACTTGAAAGGCGGTAGAGCTGACTGTCCAGCGGAAGGACTAGTGAGCTGTTGGATTCCTTCTAGCTGATCAGAAACGTGAACTTTCAGAACGGTCGTTGGAGCTAACTGCCAGGCCGACAATGAGTAAGCTGCACCTCCGCACTACAACTGCCACAAGGTGGCAAGATGACCGGCCGCGTTAGCATCAGTCAGCTGTTGGGTCTTGAGCGAGAAGCTGACCGACAGGAAGCTGTCGGCGCCCTACAGCAGCTGATCCTGGCTCGCGCCCGGTCTGCATCATGATTTAAAGTTGGTGAACTGTAGGAGAGACCCCGAAGCTGACGGCCAGTTCGAATCGCCAGGAGACGCCTTGCTTGTGCAAAGTTTCCCAAAGCTGAATCCAAGCCGCGTGAGCTTTGGCTGCGCGATGGAGCTGACTTCCACGCCAGGTTGTCATCCGCAACGAAATGTTAGCTTGCCGCAATCAACTTGACCGACACAATTGTCAGACCTGTGGAGATAGATTGCATGGAGAAGAGAGCTAAGGCGATGGTACGTTGAATGGTGGCTCGTGGGAGGAACTGCCACATGGTGCCGAGGAGGTCGAGAGTGACTCTAAGATAAGACCAGGGTGAGCTTGGATGATCGCTCGCAGCTAACTCCAGATTAGGGAGACGGTGACCTGTTGCATTGACTGAATGGAGCTGGTTGGCAGAGCCGGTTAAGAGGTCCCCTGGCCTGCTACGCAAGAAGCTGACGGCAGGTTCCTTAACTGGGGACACATTATAGTAAGCTGCGGGTCGCGCAAACTTTGGAAGCTGAGAAGCAGAGCAGATCGATGGGAGGCAAGCCAGCCTGTCGGTGACATGAGCTGACACAGACAGACTTGTGGCCTCCCTCACGGTGAACGACTCGGGCTGATGGGCAGCCTCGCAGTGCGATGTGAGCTCGCTGCCTTGTCCCCTGAGCTTACCCCAGACAACGCAGACGTGAGCTGCTCTAAGGAATCAGGAGGTCAGGCTGACAGTCCAGTGGGGAGTACAGGTAAGCTGCGAACACCTGTTGGAGCTCACCTCAGAACAGAGTACGAGCTGCTCGACTGTTCTCTCGAAGCTTGACCCTCAGACTATGAAGGAACCGTGAGCTGGCGAAACCCGTCCTAAACCCGGAAGACGAGTGGCTCCAAGGGCTGTCGGCGAGAAGCTGATAACGGGCCATGGTTAGCTTGCCGAAGCCCAACTTAGCTGACTCCCACCCTGCGTGCAGGACGGAGGGAGCTAGAACGCCGACGACCACAGCGAGCTATCAGCCGGCATGCGGTCGACGCGGCGCACTTACAGCCAGCGAGGAGGAGGTGCGAAGCTGCCGATGTGAGTGCTGGAAGCTGGGGACAGGTTCATTAGCATCAGGATATGAAGCGTTCAAAGAAAGGTGGCTGGCCGAGACTGCGCAAGAGCTGACGGCAGACTTGGTTAGCTTCGGTTTGCGTTAGTCTGTAGCTGAATTTAAAGGTGGTAAGGTCTGTGAGCGTATGGAGCTCACTTCAAGCCTGAATTGAAGAGAAGGTGAGCTGGGGTTCCCGTTGTCTTGAGCTGACACTCAGGCTCGAAGGGGCTTCGTCTGTCTGAGAGGCAGACTTGTGTCAGAAAACACGTGTGAGCTTCTCACTGCTGATGGAAGCTGATAGCAGTCAAGGGAAGAGAGAGAGGGGTGGAAGGTTGCTGCTAACCTGAGCAGAAACGCTTGTAAGCTACATCTCGCTCAGAAGACAAGCTGACTTCAGTCTCGCGACCGAGACGGCAGAATTGTGAGGTAGCCGATCAGGTGCACGAAGTGAAACTCAGGTTGTAGCCGTCAGTCCAGACCAGAAGTCGATCAGTACGTTTCATGCATAGTAGTGACTCGTCAGAGGCGCAGCGAGTGGTGGAGTGCAGATTGCAGAAGTTCGCCTTCGCACTGACTGGTGACATTGGGTGACAAACTCTCCGAACACCCGGTTGTCGCCAGCCGCTGAAGCGGCCACTAAGGGTGGAAGCAGGCTGCGCAGGACTGAGGAGCAGGGGTAGGTCTGGAGAGGCGAGGAGGTCTGTGCGGATCGGCGCGAGGATCGTCAGAGCGGGACCGGGCGCAGCGTGCACGTTGCCTCCAGGCGGAAACAGAACTCCACGTAAGCGCTTTGCACTGTCATTATCCCATGGGTCGGTAGAAAGGAAGTGAGAATGGTAAGCTCTCCGATTGTCCGTAACTGACACCAGAACGGCAGGTGAGCTGCAATACCACGGCAAAGCTGGCGGGTGAGCACGACAGCAGGCGCCAACAAGCTCGGCTGGCATTGGGAATGAGCTAATAGGGCAGATCAGCGGGCGAGGGAGGTGAGCTTACTGGACCGCCACCGAGCTGACTCCAGGCTCTTTGAGGGAGCTGACTCGTGATCCGACGAAGTTGACGAACTAGTGAGCAGGATTTGTGAGCTGTTCCAGGGCTGCCCTTAAGCTAATCCCCAGACATCGGAGGCGTGAGCTACGGGCCGGCCCCTTGAGCTGACGCCCCAGTGGGGAGATGGTAAGCTTCCCTGGCGTGGCCGTTTTCAGCGGTGGAACCTAGACGGTGCATGACAGCCGGTTGATCCCCAGGGCGGCATACTGTAAGCTGGAGGAGTGGTTCTTCAGCTGACACAAGACCACCAATGTCAATCGACAGCAAGTGAGCTGCCGTGCCGAAGGACTTCAGCTGACTCCCAGTCCCAGTGTGGTGGTGGCCAGAGGGGAGCTAGCGAAATGCCATGGGGCCGGTCCCAGCAGGTGGTGAGCTCCTTGGTGCTCAACGAGCTGCCCTCCAGTTCAGCTGAGGACCGCAACCGCCTTGTGAAATCAGCTTTCAATAACTCGACGCTCACTGAAGCTGGATACCGCCAGGTACGCAGAGTCTGGTTCATGAGCATTAGCAGAAGGTGAGCTGTGAGGTTGATTCCGCGAAGCTGACTGAAAAGCGCTACCACGCCGATCAGTGTCGTGAAGGTTAGCTGGCAAGGTGTTCGTTGAAAGCTGACTGAAGACTTCAAGCCGACCCGGCCACCGTAAGATGGGGGGCGCAGCAAAGCCTTGAAGCTGAGCACCTAGATTGTGCGGAGGCCGTAGCAGGAGCCAGCTCTGGAAGGTAGGCTGTGGTACTGCACGTCTCGAGCTGACACCAGTCGTGGGCTGGCTCGTAAGCTGTAGCCAAGCGGTGACGAACGGCTCCAGCAGCGGACTCGTAAGCTATTGTCTTGCTGATAGCTAACAAGCAGCCGCGTTTCCCGGAGATATCTGTTGGGGGGGTGGAGCAGGGTCAACGTCAGACGCTGGGAAGGTGAGCTACAGCCGCCGCAGACTGAAGCTGACGAGACTTAGCGAGGCGTGGAGCGAAATGTAAGCTCCATCACTTGTTCAATCGAGCTAAGCTGACAGGCAGAGTTCAGTTCAAGTGAGCTGGGGTGTTTACGAACAGCCGCTCCTTTCAGTCACTTTCATCATTGCTCACAGTAAGCTAGTCGTTCTTCCAGGATTAGCTGATATTCAGACGTGTAAGCTGACAGCCCCAAGCGCTTAGCTGAGACCAGCCCAAGCGAGCGCTGTGGACAACAGGCAGGAGGTGAGCTGCGCATGGTGAACCTTGAAGCTGACATCCAGCGCCAACGGCATCGCCACAAGAGGTGGACGCGCAACCACCCCGGCAGCTGTTTACCAAGCCACATTGACGGTGAGCTGTTGATTCGACTGAGAGCCTGACAGCAGGTCCTCGACACGATGAGCTGCCTATCTTCTGCCTGCAGCTGACTCGTCAGCTCAGACCTATGGGTAAACTGATACGATCGTCATAGCTGACGGCAGACCACCTCGGCGATGACGCTGATTGAAATGGGTACCGGCTGAGAGTGTCGACTGCGAGTGCCTACCTGGGTGCGCTTCACCGACAGAGGATGGGGGACAAGAGAAGGTGAGAGAGATTCGGGAAGACGGCCACGGTCGGAGGAGAATGTATGCTGGACCGTCCCTAACGAAGCTGACGCCAGACTTCACTCGTGAGCTTCGTAGAGATGTTTGTCAGCCGACTGTCAGTTCGGCCGTAGCTTTCCTTCGCGTTCAAACTAATCCCAGTCTCTAGCGAGCGCGTGGGCTGTTAGCCATCTGCTGAGATGACTAGGCCCAGGATGAGGGGTAAGCTACAAGTCTTTCGTCCCGAGCTAATCCCGCAGAGCATAACAGTACGCTGCCACACGGTGGATCGTAGGAAGCTGACCTCAGACCAGCGAGAAGAGAAGTAAGCCTGGCTTCGCCTTGAGGTAGCTAACACTGTATCAGAACGAGTAAGCTGCCAACTGCTGAAAGGCGAAGATGACCTCAGGCATGGGCTGTCGCGAAGCTGAAGGAAGCTTGTCAGCACTGAGAGGCGGGTGAGCTGCAAACGTATTGGGGAGCTGACAGCAGGCCGAGTGTCGATGACCAAGCCTGGGCTCAAGGCTGTGAGTAGCTGCCGGCGCTTGCGCCGCTGAAGGTAGGCTGCGCCGAGTTCGTTGGAAAGTTAATGCCAGGCCCATTCACGAGCTTTCACCCACCTTCTCAAGCCCATGCCACCGTGAGCTGCAGAGGTGAGCTTTCACGTGCTTAAGTCAACTAACGCCAGGCTCTAGTCGTGAGCTCGGGCACCAAGCACACTGTTGAAATGAGCGATCTGTGCGCGGCGGCGGCGCCGCCGCGCTCTATAAGATAGGTAGATGTCCGTAGTAACTCTCTATGTCATCATTCACAACACACACTGAGCTGACAGCCAGTAGCGGATCCAGGTGAGCTGGCAAGCCGTTCACCCTAGCTGACGAGATTTGCCGAACCGAAACGGTACGCTACGAAGCCACGGTTGCAGCTGACGCCAGACAATGTCTGACAGTGGGCTTCGAAAGGTTTGTTTAGCTCACGCGCAGAACCCTCGAGCTGTTCGCGGTAAGCTGGGCAAGACTGCCATTAGCCGACAACAGACGGTGGTGACACAGCTGAGGGTACCTGGCAACCCAGCTGACGCCTGCAGGGAGAGGTGAGCTTGCCCTACTGCTTCAAGCTGACTCCATCGTCAGTTGGCGTAAGCTTGAGAGCGTCGGGTCGCAAGCTGACGGGCAGCGGCTAATTAAAGAAGAGTACGCTAGGATGTCCGTCTGAGCCAATGTGCAGGCGAGTGAAGGTGAGCTGGTTGACTGAGAACGCATAGCTAACCCCAGGGTTTGGTAAGCTGCAGGGACGTGGCTGCAGCTTACCACAACCAGTCAGTCCGAAGGTTGTGAGCTTTCCCTGGCCGTAGCTCTAGCTCATCTCGGATGGATGCCAGTGACAGTGAGCTACGGGTTGAAGGATATCAGCTGACGCCAGCCTTCAGCAAGCAAACGTGAGCTCGCTTGCCCTTGGAGAAGCTGGCCGCGGACGTCCGACCGAGAAGGCCGAAGTGCGAGCTGCCAGTATCACAGACGCACCCGATAGACAGATGAAGCTAGTCAGCTTTCTTGGAATGGCCAGATAGCTGATAGCAGGCCTGGCCGCCAACGGGGCAAGGAGTAATGCTGACCGAAGCTGACAGCTCAGATGGCCGCCAGGACTGTGAGCTTTCGGAACCTTCTGTCCAGCTGATCGCAGCGACGCTTCGAGTGACACTGGCGCCTGATCACATGATTGCTTACTAACCCCAGACCTTTCTGCCGGTATTTGTGCGCTTTGCGCGGTCTCAGCGAACGGTGAGCGGCGTGCGCGAGCGTAGCCGATCCCAGTCCCAAAGGGCAGCTATGGTGAGCTGGTTTCTTCATCGACTCAGCTGAGTCCAGCCCTCAGCAAGCGACCGTGAGCTCACATGCGGCTTAGGAGAAGCTAACTGCAGGCAGCGTTGGGCGCCGAACTGTAAGCTTCCCAAGCCACCCATGAGAAGCTGACAGACGCAGGCACGAACGGTAAGCTCCCAACGCAGACTGATTTAGCTGATGGTGGATGTGAGCACGGTGAGCTGTGAGTGCGTCGTTCCAGCTAACCCCAGTGACACACTCCAAAGAACCCTGGACAGTAAGCTTGCTCGCTCAAGTCCTAGCTGACACCAGGTTCCGGTGGCGGAGACATCATGGGGCTTCGCGGATCTCTTGTAGGCTGACCCCAGGTCCGCTCGGAACCAAACGTAAGTTGGGCTTGCCGTCTGGTGACTGAATCCAGCCGTACCCCACCTCCTTGACATACGCGGCTTCGACCTCGTAATTGTTCCATGAGTATTGTGACCATGATCGAGTTCTTCGATAAAACCTGCTATAGGGTGAGGATAGGGTGAGGAAAGGGTGAGTCCTGCCGTACCTCATCAGTTATGACGTCCTGGTCTTAAACTGACACCAGTGAATCTCACAAGCCTCGGCGTGAGTTCTTTCCCTTACGATGGAGTAGTAGAACTCCCCCATGAGCGGAGGCGATCACTGGCCTGCCCGGGCGATCTAGTTAGACTTATGCACTTCTGATTGCCATACTGCTACAACTGTCAGTTCCCTACTCCACGATTTACGTTCTTCAATCATTTTGGCCAGGCAGGCTCAGCCGATGAGGTTGCCGAGTCCACGCTCGTACGCTCCAAGAATCGCAGCGCACGCCTCGTCAACGATACGCGTGACCTCGTCCTGCCCCTCTCCGGGCTCAAGGAGGGTGATGCTCCTGTCCTTGAGTGGTCCGTCGGGACTCGGGTCGAACACGCTCTCGTGCGCTTTGATGTACGCTGGCCAAACGACGTTGTCGAAGTACTCTGGCGGATCGACCCAGGTAGCACCTGTTTCGGCGTCCTTGGCGTCTGGGGTTAGCTCAGATAGAGGCTGTCCGAAGCTGGAGCCTTGGCCGTGTGACCGGGGAAGGTGCACGAGTTGGTCAACGAAAGAGAATAAGTGGATCATGTAGGAGGGCGGGAGTATAGTTCGGGACCTCTGTCTGAATCATACTCACTCTGGAGGACATACTGCCTCCCCTCTCTGCGCTTCTTGAGCGTCTCGCGCGGTACGCGGAGCAGCAGCTTCACGTCGAGGTTGTCCTGTACCTCGGTATCGTAGTAGAGCATGAATCCGTCGACGAGAACGTAGGTCAGGCGTTCGCCCTTCTGCGCGGCATCTTTTTGGACCTTGGCAAACTTCTGCCTGAGCCGGAGGGTTGCGTCCTCATCGACGCCTACTTCAACCGCGTCGTTCAAGTGCTGGAACGATTTGTAGCCGTCCTCGAATCGTCCATTGGAACGGACATGTCGGAGCACATTGCGCATGCGCGCCCAATCGATCGCGGTTGGAGGGTCGTCCCAGTCCTGAACCTGGTGCACTGGGTGGAGCGGAATCAGGTCCTGCGATGGGGCAAAGTCGTCTTGGTGGATTGCGAAGGAAGGCGCGAGACGGTGAAGGTGCGTTGTCAAGAGTGACTTGCCCGAGCAGCTCGGTCCGCTGGTTGTCAGCTTATGGGAGACACTGCAGGAAGCTCACCCGACGCCGACCATGATGACCCTGTTCTTCATGTTGTGTGGATGACAAGTTGGTCGTGTGGTGAGCAAGATCAAGATCGTGTGCACGTCGCCTTCCTTCGCGTTCCCTCGCTCTCAGCGTTATCTCGGCTAGCCGGCTGTCGCTCGCGCCAACGTCATTCAACGGTGGGCCCCGGGTTGTCTCGGCTAGAAGATGGAGATAGGCTTGCAGTCCGCTTTACCACGTGCCGTTTGGCACGTGACGCATTGAAACTCTGTTCAATGCGTTCAGCACTTTTCTTGACTCGGCAGCCTCGATCGACGTGCACAAACACTTTCAAAACCTCATCCTCGAGTCATCGATCCGGACGACAAAAGACCCCAAGGGCCAACGTCTCGACCATTTCACGTCTGTCTCCTTTCCGACAGATACTCGGCTGCATCACTCGCGCCTCTCCGCTCGTCGCCAACCATCCCCGACTGGCGTTCCCCCGACCCTCCCTTATCACCACCCCCTCATTCCGTTCCCTCGCCACTGCGACTTCTCTCAAAATGGCCACCATCCCTGAGCAGCACCAGCTCCCCGAGGTCCCCGTCTTCCCCGGCTCGGACTACGAGCGTGAGCCGATCCAGCGCTTCCGTGCCGCTGTCGCCGTCCTTATCGGCGAGGTCTGGGGCGAGGACCCGGCCAAGCTGTACGCCGGTGTCGACACGGGCAAGCGTGGACATGACCTCGCCCTCGCCATTCCCCGGTTTAAGAAGGGCAAGCCTGACGAGTGGGGCAAGAAGGTCGTCGAGGCGTTCAAGCCTAGTCCCTACCTCGCCTCGGTGCAGCACGAGGGCGCGTTCCTGACGTTTGAGATGAACAAGCAGAACTTTGCGTTCCACATGCTTAACACGATCAACGAGATGGGCAAGCGCGCGGACGCCCACCCCGAGTCTAAGACGGAGGCGTACGGAACTTCGACCGCCGAGAAGGGCAAGAAGTTCGTGTGTGACTTCTCGTCGCCCAACATCGCCAAGCCGTTCCACGCTGGCCACCTGCGCTCGACCATCATTGGCGCCGTCATCTGCAACCTGCACGAGGCTATGGGATGGGATGTCACCCGCCTCAACTACCTCGGTGATTGGGGAACGCAGTACGGTCTCCTCTCGATCGGCTTCGACCGCTATGGAGACGAGGAGAAGCTCGCGGCCGACCCGATCCGCCACCTGTTCGAGGTCTACGTCAAGGTCAACCAGGACAACGACGCCGACAAGGCTAAGTTCAACGCTGGCGAGATCACGGACCCCGAGTCGACGACGCACGCTCAGGCCAAGAAGGTGTTCAAGGCAATGGAGGACGGCGAGCCCAAGGCGCTGGCGCAGTGGAGCCGCTTCCGTGAGCTCTCGATCAAGAAGCTCAAGGAGACGTACAAGGACCTGAACGTCGAGTTCGACAACTTCTGGGGAGAGTCCAAGGTCAAGCCCGAGAGCATGCAGCGCGCGATCGACATTTGCCAGGAGAAGGGTCTCACTTGCGAGGACCGGGGAGCGCTCCTCGTCGACCTGAAGAAGTGGAAGATGGACCGTGCGATCATCCGCAAGGCGGACGGCACGACGATCTACCTGACCCGTGATCTCGGCGGTGCGCACGACAAGTACGAGATGTACAACTTCGACAAGCACACGATCGTCACGGCGGCCGCGCAGCAGCTGCACTTCAAGCAGATGAACAAGACGCTCGAGCTCATGGGCGAGCCGACGGCGGGCAAGATCAACCACGTCTCGTTCGGCACCGTGCACGGCATGTCGACGCGCAAGGGTACCGTCGTGTTCCTCGACGACATCCTGACCGAGGCCAAGGAGGTCATGCACCAGACGATGCGCTCCAACGAGGCCAAGTACGCGCAGATCGAGGACCCGGAGGAGACGGCGCGTATCATCGGTTCGACGGCCGTCAAGATCCAAGACCTGACCGGCAAGCGTATCAACGACTACACCTTCGACATCAAGCGCTGCACTAGCTTCGAGGGCGACTTCGGCCCCTTCATCCAGTACTCGCACGTGCGCCTGTGCAGTGTTGAGCGCAAGAACCCGAACGTCGCCGTCCGCGAGTTCGCCTCGGACATTGACGTCTCGGTCCTCGACCAGCCCAAGATCCACGAGATCCTCTACAACCTCGCCCTCTACCCCGACGTCGTCAAGAGCGCGTACAAGTTCGACGAGCCCTCCACCATCGTCACCTGGTGCTTCAAGATTTCCCACCTCGTCGGCTCCGCCTGGGAGAACGTCAAGGTCTCCGGCGCGGAGCAGAAGGAGGCCGAGGCCCGTCTCTTCCTCTACACCCAGATCCGCCGCGTCCTCAACCACGCCATGCGCCTTCTGTCCCTCACCCCGATCGAGCGTATGTAATCGGGGTTTATCATATGCATTAGATAGTGAATCACACGTGCCCGGAGCGCGCAGCGCGGAGTGCGCACCAAGAACGGTGGTGACTAGAACTCAGCCAAAGGTACTTGACAGTTAGTTGCACAACGCCGAGATGCCCACGACATTCCGCATCGGGTCGGCGCTGACCGATGATCCGAATGATCGGTGTCCACTTGACAACCTCCACTTTCGCTGCCCACAAACTCAAAGCTCGTCTATACTTGCAATCCGCTCTCTCCTCACAACAGCAATGCGGATTCTCAACACCTCAGACGTGGAGACAATCCTCCCAACCCTGTCTCCCTCCGACCTCCTCGCCAGCCAAGCTCACGTCTTCCGCCGTTTCTCCGCCCCTCCATCGCCAGATGCCCCCTCCACCTCCGACCTCCCAGTCCACGCGAAAGGACAAGTGGACCCCGTCCAACTTCCCCCTCGCATGGCGACCTTCAGTCCCGAGGGCCGAACACTCTACATGCCATCCTACGTCCATGGCCTCGGCAGCGGCGTCAAAGTCCTGACGAGAACAGCAAGCGGCATGAAGACGAATATGATGCTCATAGCTCCGGAGGGCGGGATCGAGGCCGTTGTGGAGTGTAAAGCTCTCACGGCTGTTAGAAACGCTGCTGGTAAGTTGAGCATGCTCTGGAAAGCTGACATCAGGGAGTGCGCTGTTTTTACAAGCCATCGGCGTTGAACCGAAGAGGGCCGTGTTCTTTGGAAGCGGGGACCAGGCCAGAGCGCATTTGAACCTGTTCAAGAGGCTCTGGCCCGAATTGCACCGCACAGTCGTTGTGCGCCGACAACCTGCTACTCCGATGCCCGACGACCTTGCTGAGCGAGTGATTCTGAGCTCAGATGATGGAGTGGAGGAGGCACTGAAGGAAGCCGATGTCGTTGTGACCGCGACTCCGGCAACCGAGCCCCTCTTCCCCGCCGATGCCCTCCGCCCCGGCGCCTCGCTCGTGTTATTGGGCTCAAGCAGGCCCGATATGTGTGAAGTCCCGCCCTCCTTGCTCCAAAGCTCGAGAGTGATTGTTGATTCGAGGGAGGCATGCTTGCGAGAAGCGGGAGAGATCATCCAGGCTGGGCTCAAGGGTGATGACCTAACTGAACTCGGAACCTTACTCGCGGGAGGGGAGAAAGGGGAAGGGGCGCGGGGGAAGGAGGGAGAGACGACGGTATTCAAATCCGTCGGGCTGGGGATGCAGGATCTGGCTATCAACAGGCTCGTTCTGAGAAGGGCGGAGGAGACGGGCATTGGGACTGTAGTGTAGACCCGTGCTCTGGATCGCTGGAGTCGCGATCGCTAGATGCCACGAATGCATGATCGGCCCGACAAGTCTACGCGCAATCGCTGCAATCACCTCTAATGCGTTTAGCGTGATCAACTCGACACCGCCGGTTAGTAGAATGGGTCGCGCCGTCTAGCGTTCGGCTACGGACATCGGAAGGTAGAAGGCCGGCACTACGGACTGTCGACGTCGAAGGCGCTATCGATGTCGTTGGTGGCGCCGGGCGCCTCCGTTGTGCCGAACGAGGACATGCCGGCTCGGCACGCCTCAGTTTTACGCCAAAACGGTCCGTGATCCGACCAATCTTATCGTGTTCTCTGCGTCTGGTCAAGACTGACAAACCTGTTGACATGAACAACCACAGCGTAGGACTCTGCAATGCTGTTCCTGACAATCTTCAACATTCGCCTCGAGTCCTTCGGAACGTTTACGCCCGAGAGCTTCTCATTAGGATGAACTTAGCCTTTGAGAGTATTGGGACTCCACCAGCTCCTCGGTCCGGCGGAGTTCCGATCCCCAGGCCCCCCAGCCCCGAGTTGGCTCGCTCGGAAGTAACTGCTACTCGGCGATGTGACAGATACGTGAGTGTGACCTTCGTGCCTCTGCCCACTGTGGCCTGGCTGCACATCTGGAAGCTGCAGGGCGTCGCACTCCAGCGGACCGCGGATGTCAGGGGTGGGCCGGCATCCTGGAATCTGGGGCTCATGTCGCCATTGATCTTGTGACCGTGGAATTGAAGATCACGCCAGGGCGCTCTCTGCTGCACGTTGGTGATGTTTCAGCGACCTGCATACGATTCCTTGCAGGCCGACGTCCTGCCGTCAACATCTGCAGGTTCACGTTGACGGGAAGCGCCACGGGGCGAGGATGCCCAGCCCTTGACGCCTCAGCGGATATCCGGCCCGTGAATGACGGTGGAGGCACTGCACATCAGAGTTTTGAGTTTCGTAAATGAGAACGTGAAGAAGCAAGGAGAGAAGGAGCGCCTCGGCGGAGGCTCCGCTCTGCTCTCACTGGCCGTGCAGACCGCACCAGATCCAGACATCTGCGGGTCGACACGAACCAGTGGGGTGATGAGAGCGTAGTGGGACCATCGTGGTCCGAACTCCGTGCCCACCTGTGATCTACATAGGTTGGAGTAAGCGCAAGCTTGATGTGGTGTACGTAGTCGCCCTGTCTTATAAGCATCTCGTAGATCATCTTGCAGCTCATTCCTCATCGCTTTCGCTAACAACGATGGTGGCCCTCCTCTCCATCGCGACGCTGCTCCTTCCCCTGGTGACCGTTTCGGCGACCCCCGTTCCGGGCGGAGTCGACCATGCGACCTCCACCGGTCCCGCCGAGTCCAAGGTCACTCCCGGCTACGACGCCTTCGCGAAAGCGCACAAGAAGGTGACCGCAACTCTGACCGCCGACAACAGGGACATCAAGGTCCACGGCGTGTCCGCCTCGGGCGTCGACGCCTACCTCGGCATCCCCTTCGCTGCTCCCCGTGAGTGTCTCACTCCTCCCCCCACTGACGCTCAGCCGTAAACGAACTTCGTTGGAAGCGCCCTCAGCCGTACAAGTATCGCGGCACGATCAACGCGAAGAAGCAGCCCGTCGGATGCCCCCAGCTGCCTGGAGACCCGGCTTTCGGCGGCCTCGCGGCCGCGCGCTACGGCACGTCCGAGGACTGCCTGACGCTCAGCGTGCTGGCTCCAGAGGGCACGAAGCCCGGCGCCAAGCTCCCCGTCCTGGTGTACGTGTACGGCGGCGGCTTTGCCGAGGGCACTGGGGCTACGTTCAACAGCCCCCTTCTCGTGACCGCGGGCACTAAGGCCGTGAGTTGCCAGGAACGCTGCAGTAGCTGATAAGATAAGGGCCAACCCGTCCTCCTCGTCACCTTCAACTACCGCCTCGGCATGCTCGGCTTCCCTTACGGGCGTGACGCCGTTGCGAACAACGCAGCCAACCTTGGCCTGCACGACGCGGTCGCCGCCTTCAAGTGGGTCAGGGAGCACATTGCGTCTTTCGGGGGCGACCCCAGCCGCGTCACTGCCTTCGGAGACTCGGCCGGCGCCGTCGCAATCACCCACCTGATGCTGGACGAGGAGCAGAAGCTCTTCGACGCCGCGGTCGTCATGTCCGGCGCGCCGACTACACTCGGCGTTCCCCCTACCGACTCCAATGACGCGGGCTACGACAAGATCCTCGCTGCCGCTGGATGCTCGGATTGGGACTGCCTCCGCAAGGTGCCCGCCGACAAGATGCTCAACATATCTGCGGCTGTCGGCGGTTTCGGCCCGACCCAGGACGGCGAGCTCATCAAGGGATACCCCTACGAGCTTATTCGTGACGGCAAGTTCTCCCAGATCCCCCTCGTGACGGGCAACGTGCGCGACGAGGCGACGCTGTTCCTCCCCTTCGCTACGACGTTCGATGACATGCGCACCGCGCTCACTGGAAACCCGCTGTCCGACGACCTTTGGGCGCGCATCTCCGCCGCCTACCCCGCCAACGGCACGTACTACCCGCAGGGCATTGACAATGCGACTCTGTCGAACGGACAGCCCGCCAACGTCTCGCCAAGCTGGACCCGCGCCGTCACCGTCATGGAGGACAAGATGTTCGAGTCTGGCCGCCGATGGCTCATCGAGCACGCCAAGAACAAGGACAAGACGTACACCTACGAGTCGCTTGCGCGGTACCGCCAGTTCTTCTCGCCCGTCTACGGTGCTGGACACGGCATGGACCTCTTCTTCCTCTTCGGATGGGTTGGCGCCGACCCCACTAGCACCAAGGAGGACGTAGAGCTTGGTGACCAGTACATGAACTACTGGTGAGTAGACTGCCGGTCTTTGCGGGTAGCAACGGGTGACTGACATACAGGATCAACTTCGCGTACCACTACAGCCCGAACCGCCCCTCTGGCGGACCCCAGCTACCCCACTGGGCGCCGTACAGCGAGGGCAAAGCCAGCCAGCTTCTTGCCCCCGGAAACGTAACCCAGATCACGGACACGTTCCGCCCGCAGATGAGCCTCTTCACTGAGCGCGACGTGGCTAAGGTCATGGGCTTCTACTAAGCCCTGACCACGGACAGCTCATTGCAGCTCTACACACACGTTCTTATAATGCACAACACGATATCAAGGGATGCGCTGCGTCGACCGACGGAAGGTCTCTCTAGGCGACTGCAGCTTCTCTCACCGGGTTCAATGCCACCGACAGCACCGATCTTCGATCGGCAGTTACCCTGTCAGTGCGCCTCCAGTACCCGTCGCTGGTCGTCAATATTGAAGCCAACTAGAGCCAGATGAGCGGTAGTAGGTGGTCCGAGCGGGCGTCCAGACCGATATCCGCCTGCATCTCAGCCAAATGCGGCGGAACGTCACGCATGGTATGTGCTGCGATACGATCACAGATACCGCGATCACTGTCTGTGACGTCGGAGGCGCTACTGGCGTTGCTGGCGTTGTTGACGCAGTTGGCGCCGCCGCCGAACGCCACGACGTCATACTGCAGCTGAGATCGAAGCCGCCGACGACAGGTGCGGCAACCACCGCTCGAAGGTATGTGGGAGCTCCGAAGATAGGAGGGAATGGGATCGAATGTCAGGAGATGGCGGCAGAGCGCACGGAGCGTATCGTTAGTGTGGGAGACTCATGAGTGCGAAGGCTCGTGCGCGATCAGTCAGGAGGGTAATCGCACCTATGCACCGTAGCGTGTCCGAAGCTGCCCAGGCGCGCTCAAGTGCGAGCTCGACTTGGCTAGCGGGGGCAATCGAGTAGCTTCCGACGACGAAGCTCATCACTTTGACCCGGTGCTCACTGACCAGGGGGACCTCTAGCCACGGGTCGCGATCACTGCTGCGCAGCTGTCCACCTAGCGATCAGGCAATCAACCAGCTGATGCCGTTATCTCCTTCATGCTTAACCCATCCTCAGCACCCTCTGATTGCTGGCCACATGCTTGTGTATCTGGGCCAGCGTTACATCTCGCGACCTGACGAGACCCACGACAGCCCCGGGCTCATTCGACGCGACATCGTCTCCTCGCGTCGCGTCCTCCTTGTGCCTGCAGTGGGCGTACCTGCACTTGTGGGCGTGCCCTCAGTTTTTTCCCAGGTTACACCTAGACTGACCTCCTCTAGTAGAGAGTGACGCCTCTATCCCGACCCGAAAGATTTCGGGCTTCCGCAGGGCAGCGAGGCTGTGCTGTCGCTTCATGGGTGCCGTAATGAAAGACAAGGCACGATTGTATTCACCTCGGCGTGAACGATTCAAGAAGATAGTGCGCAGGAATAACTGGTACCGACGACTCGGTGAGTGAGCCCCGCACGCTCGCAGTCACACACATGAGGGAGCATTCAATGTCCCGGCACCGAGGATCCGGCGGCGGGACGCCGGGGTACAGCTGCGGCCTCCACGCTCGACGCCGCTGCCAAGCAGCCACGGCACAGAGCGCCCTCCCCATTCCAGCAGTCGGGGGCATTCCTGGCGGAGTAACCACCGGAGGATTCCAGACTGGCTTTGGAGCTTCAACTTCCGCTCCTGCATTGTCTGTGCTGCAGGACTCGTTGGCGAGATGAGCGAGGTCGACGTGATGAGCTGTGGACCATCGGACGTGTCGAGGAGTAACGTGCCCTGTTCCAGCTGCAGTTGCATTTGTGCCTTGCGAGCGCATTGTGCCTGCCGTGATGTGGACGGTAGGTTCTCGTAATCTCTCCGTGCTGAATTCGATCAGGCAGATAGGTAAGTGGGATTAGGATAACGCGTCAGTTCGCAGACTCAGTCCAGACACAACCTACAAGTCCGCCTGCATGGTAAGCCCACACACACGGGGAACGAGGGTACGGACGCATGCATAACGATGCCGGCAGCTGAAGGCCCATTTGTGTCTCGGACAGTGGTGCTTATAGCTGTCTGTGCCATGAATAGGACGCTCCCAGGTTGGTCCTGGATACCAGATCGCAGGGTGGGATGGTGTAGGAACACGTAGAGCTCTGTCCCTACTCAGCACCCTGTGTGAGTTCTCAAGAGCTTGGGAACTGCACTATACTGATCGTCCCGTACAGACCGCACATGGTGAGTTCTCTTAGATATCGCTGATCGCCGACTCCGAGCGCGGTTTCAGCACTTCCCAATGTGCGTGGCTGTCAATGAGCATCACCGAGATGACCAAGACACCCATCGGCTCCGTGAATGATGTCTCCATCACAGCCAGAGGCCACATGATCGTGCCCACATTGAACGGCAAGCACACATTGAACGGCAAGCACAGCCCCAAGCCTCTTCACAGCGGCCCGCAACGACCGCTGGCACCAGGTCCAGCACAACGGAACGCGTTCCGGCACACTTGACATCGGGTTTGTAGTGGGTCCGACATCAAGAGGTGACAGTAGCAAGCGCCCTCCACGCGCGACTGAATGTGCGCCACGCCCGGTAAGTGCATTTCAAGCAGGCGACGGACCGACTCGGCCAACGCCACCAGACCAGGATATGCGTGCCTGGCAAGCCATTGAGTCCCGTAGTCCTGGTCCGATTGAGGTTGTTGGATCCGAAGACCATACGACGAGCACCGTGCGCTGTTGCAATTCAGCACGAGAGAGCAAGACCGAGCACCCTCCTTTGCATTCCGGTGCGAAGTGCTGGGAGCAGAGGAATCCGAGGTTGGCTGTTTTCGGTAACCACTCAGCAAGCACCCTCACTTCTCCTGTACCCTGCATCGGTGAGCAGTAGGGCAGTGTCAGTTATACGCACAACCAAGCGCGACTGCGGCCCACCTATTCAGAGGAGTCGTCGCTTCCGTCGTCGGCGACCTGGAAGCGGCAAGAGATGCAAGGCCGCCTGGAATGAGCAACGTCGCTGTCGAGCCAGTGGCGTCGGGTCGGACGAGACCACATGCTTCTCGTGTTGCTCGAGACATGGCTTGATCGCCGTATCGAGGCTCCCAGAGCGTCGCTGTGGTTCGTGGACGTCTCTCCGTTGGAACAGCACCATGTGCTGCAGCGATCGGACTCGGCACCCTCTGCCCTTCACGCACGATCGTGGCTGCACAACGCAGCTTTGGGGTTGCACCCCAGCATTCTGCTCTGCCCATTTGGGGACATAGCTATACTTGCTGCTTGTTTGGGACTACAGGGCGTGGAAGGGCTGGTTAAGGATCGTTAAGGACGTTGAATTGGCGGGAGCTCGTGCACTAAGCGACGACGAGGACCGTGCGTGCGAAAACCACTTGTCTCCACTATTAGGAGCAAGTTATGCTAATTAATGTCTGCGCAGCATAGACTTATCCTCCGAGAACTGGCCAGTACAGACTAGGGACTACCGGAGCGTCGAGAGCTGGCATATCCACACACCGCGTTGCGCCCATCCACACGCCGTTCAGGAACGAGGCCATGTCAGGGTCGTTTTTCGGCATATCAGGCAGACCCAAAGTCAATTACGTGTGTGTTGGGTCGTTTGTTGACGCCACCTTGTACGCTCGAGGTCTCCAAGAACGACCTGCATCTCTTGCAACCTAACTAGGCCATTACGTGTGATTTCTGATGCATAGAAACGCGACGCAGTCGACTTTTGACAAGTTCAGGTGGTGCCCGGTGAAAAAACTGCCAAATTCCAACTTCTCGCGGTTTCGAGGTGTCGAGTCTGGTCCGACCTGGTAGAACCTGGCCATCACCGGTGGTGCCGTGCAGGCTCTTAGCGGCCGCGAGCGTGCCCCTAGCTGCCACTAGGGGGGTGCCCGGTATCGCCGAGGGCGCCACGGCCACCTCCGAGGCCTCCGTCACCATCTCCGACACCACCCACCCACCTACCTATTCGTCCTCCAACTGGGTTTCGGCAATGAAGGTCTCTTGAGTGGCGGGGCCGAGCTGAATGGCCTCGTACTGGCTCCAGACGCTCGCGGGCGGCTCCGAGGAGGAGAGCCGAAGGCTGGTCATCGCCTCTTGACGCTCGCGGACCTCTGCAAGAAGGTCATCCACCCCGCGAGGGTCTCCAGGTGAGGGCGTTTGCAAGACTGGCACCTGGCGGTCCGGCGTGGCTGGCCTCCACTCGCCCCTGGGCGGGCCCGACGGGGTCCGAACCAGCTCCGAGGGGGCGTCACCCTCTCCGACACCTCCGCCACCGCCTCCGCTGGTTGCCTGAGCGGCTGCCTGGGCCTCTAACTGGCGGCGATCGCGAGCCTGGCACCAGCTCCTGTACTCGTACATGCGATTGCAGAACTTCCTGGTGTGCTTACGCTGGCAGAAGGGGCAGCAAGGGACATCTGCTGCCTTCAAATGGCGGTAAATGGGGTCCATGGCCTCGAACTCGCTGTCCGTGACGTCGTCAATGCCGTACTCGTCACCATCAGCACGCTCGACACCGTCGCGAGTGCGGACCCGACGCTGGCTCTCCGCCACTGCCACCGCCGCCTGTAAGGTGGCCCTGCAGGGCTGCGAGAGCGGGTCATGGCGGTTGCCACAAGCGGCACACCGAGCGGCAGGCTCGTGTACGAGGCCAGCCAGGGTCTCCGCTTGGGTGAGCTGCCGTTGAGTGCTCGTTCGAGGCCGTCGAGAGCAGGGTGACGGTGGTGGAGCCCTCTGACGCCGAGGGGCCAGAGGACGCTGGCTGGACCGACCGCCCTGGGTGCCGCTGCTCACGCCGATGGCCTGCTCCGCCGCACGCCGAGCGGAGGACGTTACAGGGTCTCTGAGCCGGCGGTGCCCGCTCCTGTCCACGACCTGGATATCAGCGAGCCTGTTGCCCGAGGCCACGGCGTTGTCAATGTCCTCTTTGAGCTGGTGCATCCTCGGAGACCTGGTGAGCCACCATTGAACGTGGAAATGGCCCATTTCCAGCACGCCACTACCGCCGTTGAGGGTGTCCATGACGCTGGCCAGGTCGTGAGCGCACGGCAGGCCATGAGAGGTCCTGAAATGGCCAGTGCAGTCCTTAGGCTCAGGGATATCAGAGCCATCGCGGCGCCGGCGGTGGCCATGCTTCCACAGGACGAGGTTTGTGGCCAGCCCGAGCTGAGATCGCTGCAGGAGATGGATCGAGAACTCAGAGACAAGTGTCCTGACGTTCGCGAAGAGCGTGTACGAGTTGTCAACCGGCTTGAGGCCACTCTCGAGGTCCATGAGAGCCAGCAAGTCCTTCCACTGGTTCTGGAAGCGAGGTAGAGTGGCAATGACGAGCTGATCCAGCGTCAACCGACCTCGAGCGGCACGATCGCCGGTGTACGACTGGAGAGCAGCGTGTAGAGCCTCGAGCCTGGACGTTGTCCTCTGCCCGAAGTGAGGGTGTTGGTTAATGTGGCAATGGACAAAGTGACGGCCATCCTGCTCAACGTACCCAAGGCCGTCCTCAATGGCCGGCTCGAGCAGGTCTCCGAACCTGTCACCAGTCCATTTCTCCCGCCACTCTTTCAGCCCGTCCTCGAGCGCCTCAGGAGAGGTGGTGTTAACGATCAATGAGAGGTACGTCACCCTAAACTGCTGGCCAGCCTCCTCCCAGTCGGTCTTGTCCATCACCCTGCCGTTCTCATCAAGGACATAGAGCGCGTTTTGAGAGGGATGGTGCCGGCTCTCGTTTGCACGCCTCGCGCGGCTCCCAGAGGGCCCTGGCTCCTCGCGCAGAGGTGCAGCACGTCGCTGCTGCCACGTTGCCTCAGCAAACGCCTTGCGGAGGTTCTGCAAGATGTGCCAGATGCAGAGAACGATCATCGTTGTCTCTGCAGTCCAATAGGCTCGTACAGAGTTGCGGATGGCCAGCGCGCGGTCCATGACGACGACGGCGGGCTTAATGTCACCCATCAGGTCTCGGAAGTGGCCTAGGTACCTGGTGATCGTTTCCTGAGCCTCGTCAGGCATCGCCGCAAGCGCAACGGTGAAAGAGCGGTTGTTGGCGGTGAACCCAGCGACATGGAGCAGCTTGTGGCCATGACGATCGCCGTTGTATGTCACGTCAATGGCCATGACACTGCAGAAACGATGGAAAAGGGCCCTGGCGGTCGTCGTGGACCACAGGACACCGTCAAGCGTGTCGTCGTCGTCGCGCTGATCGAGCCTGAAGAGGAGGCCATACTCAGTCTCCTTCTCCTCGAGGAATCGGAGGAGGAACTCAGCAGTCGTTCTACCTAGCAACTGGGCTTGCCGAGCCCTCCGCCGAGTTGCACGGATGTCGCTGACCATTAGGTGCTGCGCATAGGCAGGATACAGCCTCTGCAGCTGGCCAAAGATGTCGATCGGTGACGCAGGAGACAGTGCGAGCGAGTCCAGCGTTCGTTGCACCTCGGGGTGCAATGGCCTCATGCAAGGCAACTCGCCAGGCTGAATGGGTGGGTGGTTGTGCGTGTGGCTGTCCTTCTTGCACATGGGCCCGATGACAGAGAACCTGTCGCGGCCGTCGAGAACGACGTGGTGCACCCTCACGCCAAACGGGCACTCAGTGAGGCCAGAGCGAGCGGGCCGCTGACGTCCATCAGGGTTTACCTTGTCCTGGTGCTTGCTGCCACGCACGCACGTGTACAGGTAGTAGTTGGCCACCTTCTCGTGCAGGCCGTTGCGCTTGCGCTTCGCCGGGCGGCTGCTGCGGCGTTTAAACATGAAATGATGCTCGAGGGCCCACTTGCAGATCTCCTCCTCCAAGTCGTACCGGCTGCCAGCGCTGAAAAGCGGGCAGGGCGGCACCTCGAGCGCCCTGTCATGTTGCTCGCGGTGTGAGGCGATCGTCTCCTGAAATTGGGAGCGCTGGATGGCCTCAGGGGCAGGGCTTGTCACTGCTGAACCTGGAGCCATTGATTCGGCACTAGGGCCGTTTGTCATGCACCATACCGGCGCCTGACCAACTCCACCTGTATCCGCCCACGCCAACGCCGACGTGTAGGTGTACCCACACACATCCCTACCCGGCAGGCACACATTCCGTGTGCGACCACATACATGCTGTGTGCGACCACACACATGTTACCGCTACCGCTAGCGTTAGCGTACACACCCACATTCCTCACACCCTGTTATCGATATCGCTATCGTGCACGCTACCGTATACGCTACCGTGCATGTCTACGCTACCACACACAACACCACCACCCACATACACATTTGCCACTCGTATCCGGGGCCCATGGCCCCTCCCGACAGATATATAAAGAGCTCCTTTGTAGACGTTCTTCCCCATGGATCTAATTATCTGCGGTTTACATCACAAGACACCACAAGGAGCCTCGCCACAGCTCGCCTCAAGCCGACACCTCGATACTCGACACCTCGTATCTCGACACACCCCATCTTATCTCGGCTACCGCTTCCACCCTTATCGCTTGCCTACACCAACACGTGTTAGAACGATCCATCCAAGCGCCACACTCCCTGTAAGCAACACTATAAGTTGACCAGCAGGTTCAGTAGGTTGTGCCACTTCCGCACGCCTCGAGTTCTTCATCGACGATCCACCCACTTCGGGCAGCCCGGATCGTAACACCGTTCGATAGGTCAGGTATGAAAAGGGGGTCGGACAGCGCGTCCGATACCTCAGATGTGCCGTCAGAGGTGTCGAACACGTCATTCAGGTCTTCGGTCAGGCGTATCCAGTCTAGAAACGCGCGATCGCCGGCATCGCCGAACTCGGGGAACCTGTAGAGGTCGTCTGAGGGGCCGTGGCCGTACGGGGCGAATACGTAGTCTTGCGACATGATTGTTGAATGAGGTTATTGCCTAGAATCTGTAGGACGCTAGAGAAGTTAGTTTGTTCAAGAATTCGAGCTAGTTGTCGAGAACCGCGGTTCTGAAGATGAGTTCGATCTCGTCAAGAATCGTTAGAACGCGTTCTAGGTTGTAGAGTGGGCTTACATAAGCAAATACATGCAGCGGAGGCAAAAATTCAGGGTCCGTGCCATACAAGACAACCAGGTTCCTGAATGGTGTGTGGATGGGCGCAACGCGGTGTGTGGATATGCCAGCTCTCCGGAGCGTCTATGCTCATGCACGAGCTTTTGTGTAAACAAAGATTCGGGCAGGTTGCCGCCGCCGGACCAACCGGCTTGAGTTACCGAGATGTGATGTGGTCATCCACCACGAGTCTGCCACGAGCCACATCTGCACCCACGTTCTACAACCTTCTCTGTCGTGACCATCGTCATGCGATCACGCTGATGCACGAAACGTTGCAGCAGCAGCCTATCACGCCCCTCGGCGTCAGCGCTATTCCTGGTCTCTGTTGCGCACGATGTTCGGTGTTGGTGACGTCATGCCCGAAGTGGTTCACGTCGGCGGCGAAAAAGTCGCTGCTCCTTGTATTAACAAAACGTCAACGACGCTCATCTCTCGAAACTAAGACAACAACAACAACAATGTCCGCCAACAGCAACGCCCAGCACGTCAGCAACCAGAGCTCCAACGCGGCTAACCAGCTCGCCGACGGCGTCGACGGCGCTTGGAAGCAGGTCAAGGGTGAGTTACCGAGTGGCGCTGGTGGCGTTCGCGGGACGCTGGCGTCGCAACATGCGTCGCAAGCACTGGGCACGGCGAGATCGGCGGCTGGCTCGATGATCTTGGAAATGCTCGTCCATGCTGGAACTTGCAGGTGCAGTCTGTGCGCATGGATGTGCAGGTCGTGCGGAACGATGTTTGTCGAGGTCGCCTCTGGCTCGACTCGAGGCAACTGAAGGCTTGGGCCAGGGTGATTAGCAACTAGTGCTTCTCGACGGTATGCCGTCGAATTGTGTCGTGTGGATGCGAGCAGCCGCCGAATTCATGCACCGAATCCACCACGGGCCCGAAGCCGAACCCGAAGCACTTTCGGCGTCGAAGCCGACAACCAAAGCCGCATGCCGATGTCCTGTTCTTACGTGAGACTCGCTGACGATCCAGGCCTCGGCGACGAGGCGCGCGGCTCGTTCAACCAGTTCGCCGACTCGCTCGGCGACAAGATCGCGGGCCGTGACCACCCCCTCCCCTCCGCGAACAACAACACGGACACGATCGCGCAGGGCGAGAAGGAGCGCGCCGAGGGCAAGAACGACTGGAACCGCGCCTCTGCCGAGCACCAGACCGGCAAGTCGTCGACTGCGACTGGAACCGCGCCCTCGGCCACCACTGGCCAGTACTAAGTCCGCCACTAGTTCTGCTCGTCCAACTCCGAGACGGAGCTCACTACGAGCTCCGCGTGGTATCGTTCGCTAGACCTCGGTGAATGTTTCTAGGCTGCTACTGCAGCAAGTGTTCCTTATGGATCCTATAGTCCCCGACCTTCCTGCAGCAGTTCCTGCTTCCTGCAGTTCCTCGTCACTCTGGAGTCCGTCAGCAGGGACGTGCGTGACCGCGGGGGAAGCGAAGAAGACAAGCATCTTGCGTCATGATCCCCTGGAGAAGACGCCTGAAGCGAGGTGTCGAGGTCCGGTCAGGTCGCGAACGCAAAGAAGCGCAGGGACGTGCACACGATACCCTCGAGGACGCAAACAAGCAACGTCTCTGTAACCAGTAGGAAGCCCCGTGCTGCGCGGTAACGAGCCGGTGCACGCACTCCTGCACCCAAACATACACCGATGCACAAGACGAAACCCATCCCCTTGGTGCACTATGCGCGGCCCCTCCTGCCAATGCAGAACAAACCCTATCCTGCACATCCTCCGCATGAACCAAAACGTCGGAACCTTATCTTTCGCGCCTGCCTTGTTTGGTTGTCAGCAACAGCCGCATATCCAACGTGGAGACCCCGTTTCAACGACCGCGGCCACTGGCGCACGACACGGCTGTCGCCCATGAAGCATGAATGCAGTGGTCGCCTGCGCGCCATCCTTGTCGCGCTACGACATCGCTACATGAGCTACAGCAGAGCTAGACAGCGCACAGAGGGGCCGCCCGGACAGCGCCACGCACGGTGCCATGGCGCTAGGAATGTGCCGCCCACGACCGTTCCGGCAACGGCGCCGCGGAGGCACTAGGCCGCTGGAATCGGCTAGTGGACCCAGCCATGTTAGCCATGTTAGTGTCTCGCAGAAACTAGCGTGATCGATGCAGTTTTTTCTCATGCTTTGCATTCTCTCGGGTCGCTTTAGGCACTGTTCGTACGGTTGTAGGCACTGCTCGCGAGATGGACGGGACGTGGTGCGTCTTCGCTCGGTGCCTTCGTGGTAGGTGCTAGATGAATACATGGTACATTGCTTGCTATGACTGCTGTGATACAACCGAGAAGGCGCCGTCCTGGGCGGGCGCTGGTGAAGGGTCTATGCTAGTGGGGACGGCCAGCCGTCAGGTGCCATCCTTTTGCTCGGGAGGCTTAGACGTATCGCCAAGTGGGAGGGCGCGAAGAGCGCGAAGAGCGCGACGAAATGCGCTTGCTGTCCTCGAGCGAGACGTTGGGCATCGAGTAGAGCGAGCCGGCCATAGGCCCGGTAGGGACAGTGAGGGGCTCGTCCATGTAAGGCGTGGAGAGGTTTGGCGTGCGGCTCGAGGCGGAGTTCCAGCTGTGGACGAGGGCGGGGACCTCGTCCTCGGCGTCGGCGGGCGAGTTGCTCAGCGACTGGAGGTACGAGTGGTCCCCGAAGAGGACAGCGTTGCGGTGTTCCCTGGGCGCGACCTTGGGCCGGGGGGCGCGAGGCATCGGGATGGTGTACGCCATCTGTGGCGTCACTGGCGTCGTGGGAGTGACCGGGGCCGAGGCCATGGACGCCTCGTCGTCATCGGCGTCTGCGAACATCTCATCGTCGCAGAATTCGTCGTACTCCCCACACGAGGTCAGGAGCTCCCTCAGAGCAGAGACGATGTTGACGCCGTTGGGCGTCATGATACCCAGTCCGATGGGGACTTCGGGCTCGGGCTGCTTGGCGAACTTCGGCGCGTTGGGGAGCGGTGACCGGATTGGGAGGGCGGGGAGCAGCGGCGCGTTCACGGCCTTCGGCTCGCAGGCGCTGACGCGCGGCAGGCGCGAGGATGATCGCGGGTAAGGGGCCAGGTCAAGGGGCGGCGGGCGCTTGCGGCGTTCGTTCAGGCCAGAGGGCAGGGGAGGAACAGGCGGCTCGTCGCAGACGGCGCTCCAGAACTCGAACGGGTCCTCAGCCTCTGATCGCGGGGTGTAGATGGGCGCGGACGAGTCGGAGGCAGAGGAGCGGGTCGATAGCCACGAAGGGCAGCGAGATGAGGAGCGCTCAGCCTCATTCTCCTCCGCCTCAGAGACCGTGAAGAGACCGTACTCGTGAGGGTTGCAGAGACGCATGTGCCGCCCGCGACTCCGGCGGAGGGGGCCGCCCATCTGCCGGGGGGACTGGCACAGCGGGGCAGCAGGGAGGAGCGGGATGGAGGGGCTGGCGGCAGGCTGCGTCTTGCGCGTGGAAAGCACCGTACGCGGGGTCCAGACGGAGCGCGAGGAGGGAGAGGGGGAGGTTGAACAAGACGGAGGGTTCGACATAGTGAAGCGTGATGACGGACACGGGTGTTAGGAAAGAACAGTGGTAGGAAAGAATCTAAGATGGGCACTACGATACGATGAGGGTCAAGGAGAGATAGACAGAGATATGTACGAGATGTTTGGGATCGGATCGAGAGGGGAAGGCAGGGGTTGTAGGGAAAAGAGGGGAACTATCGAGCGTTCTTATAACGATATCGACAATAGGCAGTATGTGCGCACGTCTGTGGAATCCTGAACGTTAGCGATGGCGAGGACGTGCATGCACGGCACAGTGCCTGAGGGTGGTGAGGTACAGGACTCGCGCTTGGTTATTTTTTCTGTGCTGAGCTGCTCAGCGCTTGATAGCGCGATAGCGCGATAGCAGAATGGCATCGAGGCAGCATGGCAGAGCATGGCAGCCGCGCACGAGTGCAGGAGTGCAGAACCACAGCAGCGATATGTCTGAGCCAAGCCGAGTCGGGCTAGGCGCAAATGAAAGCCCATCCAAAGGGCTCCTGACCCGACCCTCAGGATGGATCCTGACCCAGGAGGACGTAAGGATTGCTCGGCAGGCTATCCAGGAAGCGCCAGGATAATGAAATGATAAAATGAACGTGACTGACCTTTAGGGGATCCGGTGTGGCGTGGGGCGGGATTTTTGGTGATCTCTCAATCCTCGAAGGCGTTACAATCGGCTCGGAGGGGACCTCGGAGGAAAAGCAAGGCCCTAAGGTGCCTGAACTGCTGGGCTGCTTGTCAGCTACCGTGTGCCTGGCTGCCTGCATGGCATCTCTTCGCTGTCACACTCGTTCCGGATAGTCGGCTTTCTGAATTTCACCCAGCGATTCAGGGTGCTCCGGTGCATGTTCGCGTTCAACGCACGGGACGCTCGCCATGTTTGTACGAGAGGTCCAATGGGCCAGCGACCGAGTGCCGTCTACTCCAATGCAATGCGCGTGCTTCCAAAGCATGCGATGCTTGGACATGCCCACAAGCGGCAAGTGGACAGCTGCGCGCCGGGCGATTACTCACTTGTTGGGTTACTACCAGTCGTGGAACCAGACCAGAGTCGTTCCGCGTGTGGATCCGCTGTTTGCGCGTGCCCGGAATTCGCGATCCAGGGCGGAAAAGCACCGAGAGCGTGTGGAAAAGTGTGCCAGTGTACGAGAAGTGGCGTCGAGGCGCTGAATGTCTCAACGCACCTGCGGGCTGTACAGTGCAAGAGGCGCCTGTTTGATTGTCGGAGGCTGATCGGGCCGTCTGGTGGCTTCGTCGGGACGCCGTAATACTCAAATGCGCCCAGCAATATCGACTACGCGCCGTCGCCTGATTGAGACAGCAGATTAAAGAATGAGACCGATGATGCAGGTGGCTTTGGCTCGCGAACGCTTAGGGCCAGTAGTCGCTAGCTCTTGGAGTAGTTCGAAAGGTGGTGACGAGAGCGATTCAACGGATCGGTCGCTTTCAGTCGTTGGTGGCCGATATCTGCTGAATGTCGGCTTACGTTGAAGTATTGTGTGTGGAGTGCACTGGTTTCGTATTGAAAGTCGAAAGTGGAATGCGAGGTCTCGGTGGATTGACGTCTCAAAGAATTGGAGGGGATGAATGCGCGATAGGTATGGATTGACGATTGAAACGGTCGTCTCTGTATTTATGAAGATGCGCAGCTGACGTTGGGCCGCGGACCAGCCTCATTTAATGGGCTCGATGGACGTGCAGACGTGCATGTGCTCCGAAGCGATGCAGCGATGCACGGATGCTATGCGGCGGGCTGAACCGTTGGTTCCCGGGATCTCTAAGCTCAACGTATCCAGCGACGCAGAACCAAGAAGCACGGCAGAACAACCTTGAAGCGTTCTCGGTCGTACGTACGCGCACGCGCTTTCCTCACCGAAGGGTGGGCTGTGGTCCCAGTAAAAGTGCGGGCTGCCCGCTCTTACGCTGATAACGGCATTGACCGCGTGCGTACCTTACCAGCAGTTGCATTATCAGATTCAACGGCTCAGCTCAGACGGAAAGCGTCGGGGCGTTTCAACTTCTGCTGCTGAACTTTATGCATGAGGGTGCTTTGTCTTGGGCTTGGGAATCTCTGGGTCATGCGTGACGTTCTGCAGCTGCGAGCTGCAAGAACAATTGGCCAAACAATAAGCTGTTGCAAGAGGGGTCGCGATACTAAGGACGACCATCCCTCGATACAGCCGCGTGCAGAGTATTACAGCTCGAGGCGTACGTAATGCTTCCCGTACAACTCTGTTCAGTCGGTGCAGAGATCCTGAGTTCCTGGACCACGCGCAGACGCATCGCGTGTCCGTACCTGCTTAACTTTAAATCAGGCCGACTGCCGTCGTTGTCAGTGAGCTCTGGCAGAAATCCCGAACATGTAACGGGAGGGGTGAACTGTGGAGGTCGACGTGGTGTGCCTTTGACACAGCAGGGCTTAGTCTGTGAAAGCAGACGACTGAATCGCAGACCGACGCACGGTGAGGGATGGCTTGATTCCTCAGATGGCAGACAGCTCTTAGTCGGGTTTGAGAGTGAATGGGAGGGGAACGATGAGCAAGCAGACAATTGTCAGGAGGCTGCTCTGGACTCTGCAGCCTCTTTGAAATTACAGTGAGACCTTCAATGCGATTGTCAGCGAGAACCTGAGACGAAGACTATTGAGTGCTGCCCCGACGGACTCGGGAGAGGTGTCGTCAGCGATCAGCCACTTGCAGATCGCGCCACATGGCAGTTTGCTCCCGCGATTGCTTTGTCTTCCTCCGACCTCCACCTTGACATGACGACGATGAGCACGAGAACGCCGTCGCCAACACTCTCTCCCCGACGCCGACTCACCTTCCCCAACATGTCACAGCAGGGCTCCAACCCTAAAGGGTCCGACGCTTGCCGCCTGTTCGCCTTGATGCAGTACACATGCGTCGCGCAGCCCGAGATCAAGTGCTGGCCCTTCGAACGTGTTTTCAGGCAGTGAGTGTCTTCCCTCCGAGAGCTTTCGCAATTCAGCAATTCAGACAGATCAACGCGCTGCTCGGTGTGTGTGAGGTATGGGACATCTTTGCGCCGCGCACCCACTGCACAGAGGGTAACAACCCACATGAGCAAGGTAACGGATGACTGGGTTTCCCTTCAGTGGTCGGCTCGTACAGAGTGCGGGTCGCCGAGCGGCTACTTTCCCGTACTTTATCCAGCCGGCAGAACCTCAACCATGGCTGCAGGTGCCTGTACCTCTGGGTACATCCGCAACTGTAATCCGGGCTTCTGTGCAAGCGTCGAAAGCTACGCCTCGGCGCCTTCGCTTGCCCAGCGGCTTCCTGTTCTTCTGGAACAAGCCCGAGCCACTCTTGGTCTCACCCAAAGTGGGCTCGGGTGACCTGAATGACGATCCAGAAAAGATGGATCTGTTTCGTTACGAATCCCAATCACACTCCGAGTTTCCACCCTACCAGAGCTCGTGTAGCCTTAATCCTGAAGCTTGTCTCTGACTGATCTACAGGTGCGGGAAGGGTCCTGCCATGGAGGTGACAAACGACGTCTACGAGAATGGTCCTAACAACGACCTGATCGTCCACCCCCGAGTAATGTGAGTCCTGATCCCTGTGTCCGAGGACTTCGCCGTCGGTCTCGTCTCCGCTCTGCCAGTCCGCAGTCCCTTCGGTCCGCGTCCATGTCAGCTGAGCGCATTATCTATCCGCTTCGATGCGTGCCCCAGCAATCCACTCGGCGGGCATAATCAGCTTGGCCGCATCGTGATATTTCACAATCAATTCCTTATCCTTCGCACATTACTGCCTCCCTTACGGTATTCGCATTTCGGAAGCTTTTAGTGGAGGTGGAGGGCGCCGCAACAGGCAGAAAGGCGGGGTAGCATTCAACGTGGATGTGTTTAGCGGTGACACACGAACACACAGTGCTGCTCGCTGGGCCCGCGTCGATGCTGTGCATTGAATGGACTCTGGGGTCCAGCGTCAATAGACGCGGAACCGCATGAAGCCGCCACGCGGGGCTAAGGGGGCGAGAGTTGCCTCGGACGCTATCTCGTAAACGTGCCGCAAGCTGACCGACAGTGCGCACCCTCCGAAGCCCAAGACCTGGATCGAGCACGCGCACAGTGAGCCTCGCTAAAACGTGGAACACGCGACGAGGACGGCGAAGGATGGGCGTGGCCCGGACATCCCAGTTGATCCATGGGGCAGCGGCTTGACTCCCAATTATGTCTAGCATTTCGATTCCAGCCCAGCGTTCTTACGAGTAGGCGACTGGGTCCGCTGTCTCTCGGCGTGTTCGGCGAGCTGTGGTGCCCTGTCCACGACGCTACTGCTTGCCCTCGAAGTTGCCGGCACAGTGCAAAGGTTATGTGCCATAGCCGCTTCGTCGGAAATCCCAGCAGCCGTTGCCGCAGATCCCTCAGCGGCTTCCCACGACCAGCGACCTGAAGGGCCGTGCACGCTGCTCCTCGTGCAGCACGGAACGGTTGTAGCTGAACTTTCGATGAATACAATGACAGCATGCACCATGTGCCTGCACTTTTGCCGTGGTTATCACTGTTGGGGATCTCCGCATGCCCGTTGCCATACCCCTATCTGCCTCCGCAGGATTCGCAGGAATAGGGGACGCAAGGGATCATCCAGGTCCCGGAAACTTGTGCTGTCGATGGGTGTCACGAGGAACCCGCGGAAAGCTTTTCGTCGCATTTGAATGGGAAGCCAGGGAGAACGAAAGTCCGCAATCCCTGCAGACGTAGATCTTCACGCGTGGTCGTGTCTTGGTGCAACCTGGCTCTCATTTTGGTACCCACAGGGATTCACGGGGTGCACACTCAGCTCACTGGGGAGAGGGTGCGGCAGTTGTAATTCCGTGCGACCAATCCAACACCGATGTGGTGATGCGGAACAGTATCAGAGTTAGGTGTGGCTTGGACAAGCGCACCCAGCGTGAAGTGTGTGCTCGCTACCACTGGCTCCTTCACTGATATCCTCACGGGTGCACGGACGAGAACGTAAGTGCACGGACAAAGACGTAAGAGTACCGAGGCAAAGGACGCACGCAAGTCACGGGGTTCAAGATACCTGATAGCGTCCGCGCGCCGGCCCGAGCCGCTGGGAACGGGCAGAAACCTGAGCGTCGCATGTCTGTCAACAGTGGGCCACTTCGCACTGATGAGCATTCCAGACGCGATCAGAGACATATGGTCAGTCACTTTACAGTGGCGTCTTCGCGAGCAGCACTCGACGGGCCGTCGTCAGGCGGGCAAACATGACCTGCGCGGCGATACGAGACCAGCGTCGCGAGCGTTGCTGCGTTGTCGTGTGCCTACTACGCGTTGGGTGCCTCTCTCGCGTGTTGACGACGAGTTCGCTCAAAGTTACAGTGCAGCCGGCCCACCGGTTGACGAGAAGACCTACCAACTCCAGGCCCAAAGCAGAAGCCACGATAAGCGCAAGCACGCGGTGAACGTGCTCGCTCAAGCTCTACGTTCTGCGCTAGCTGAGCTTGTCCATCTCTTCCATTGCAGGTGCTTGACGTGCACATCTCCACATTCAATAGCTCGGCCGCAGGGGAATGGAAGCTCAGCCTACCTATGAGGACGCACGTACATGACGCTGACATCCTTCCTTTCTGATAGCGAGGGACAGAGAAGGTTTATGCCCCGAACTCTAAATGAGGGTTGGACCAGAAACACGACCCACGTTGTTGCTCCCCTTGCATCTCTGTGGTTCCCCGTCGGTGCCCCTGGCCCCTCGACCCTTCCCCCTCGCTTGCTGATTGTTCCTGCACATCGTGCTGCGTGTTGTATCGCGTGTTCCACGTGCTGCACGCTGTTCGTAGTGAATGGGGACGCATGCGGTCCTCTCGGTGTTAGACTGTGGTGCGTCCAGACTGCTCCCTCAGTTGTCACAAGAACAATTGGTGGCTCTCGTTAGTTCCAAAGCGCCTCGGTGTTCATTTCGGATGCAGTTGAGAGTACGACGCGCAGATTGCGACGCGTTTTGGCGTCCTCTCCGCGTGCCGAGTGAGTCGGACAACCGGCATGCGCGATGTTCGCTTGCCTAAGAGTGGAAAGGCATGCAAAGGGCTCGAGGACTTCAGAAAGGTGGAGGGCAACTGCCCCGGCACGGAAGCCGAGAACAACGTCGTTGTTGAAGCGGTTTGTACACCTGACATCTATGGTGAAATGGTATCATGCATCGTTGCCACGTGATTCGATGCGGTGGGGGTTCGATTCCCCCTGGATGTACATTATCTTTTGCCTTTTATCAGCCTAATTCTCCGACTTTTGGCGCCCGTTCGAACGACTCGGGGGCTGCAAATGTCACTACACCGAGCTCTGACTGCACCTGAGACGCACGCACGAGCATTGTCCATGCATTGTTCGAGCGCCCATCAAAGCATATACAACCTGATTTACAGAAGAGCCTAATCTAATCTACAGAGGCGGAGGCAGCTGAGAGCGTTCGATTCGTGTAGACTTAGATTCGTGGCTGCTGGCTATCGCCTAGACTCGCGGCCGATCTCGAGCTCCTCGTCGAGAACGAGCAGGTCGCCGCGATTGACTGCCCTGTCGATGCGCCCGAACCAGTCGTGCAGTTTCTGACGAGATTGGCGCTGCTCCTGGAGGAACTCAGCGTTCCGTCGCTCGGACGTGTGCTGCACAAGGCGTCGGAGCATGCGCGGCGTGATCTGCGTAACCCCGGGCGGAATGTTCAGCAGCACTGTCGAATCGTCGTTCCAGTCGGGAAGCGGTCCCGAGGATGGGGGAGGTGAGGACGGAGCCGGAGTACAGCGGTCGCGCTGACGGTCACGGTGGCGGTCGCGGTCGCGGCCGTACTCATCTATTGATCGGGGTGCATTGGAAGGGCGGTCCTGGCGTTCTGGCGGTGATCTTGACGTGCCGGCCAGCGGAGCGAGGAAGGAAGTTCCGAGGGTCGCGAGATGCCTCTGCTTTGCCAGCGCAGCGTCTGCGGTCCACTTCGCCTTGCGCCGCTGCGCGATGCCGTACAATTGACTCGCCTTGCGATGAACGAGATCACTCGAGTCCTTGTTCAGCTTAGGAGACGGCTTTGCCATGGAGGAGGGGAACGGCTTTCCCTCCAGTTCCTGCAGCAGGCGCTCAAACTCAGCATCAGAAACTGGCGCCAGCGGGAGGATTGCTGGCGTCGACGTCGGAGAGATGAGGCCGAGCTTCTGCCCTCGCTCTGCGGACTCGCTCGAGGAGTATGCCGTCTCAGGCGGAGAGGGCAGGAAAGGCGCTGGACGAGGGGCGAGTTCCATGGATTCGTATCCCTTCAGGCTCGCCATGCCCGCCTGCCACACCTCGACCCTCGGGCCGTTGGTGCTGTCAGTCGAGCCTTGGCGGCTGTCCGGGGTCGGTGGAAGGTCTGAATCGCGGCGCAAGGCTGCGCCAGGGCGGGGGTCCTTGGGGCTGACTGTCATGATAGCTGGCGTCAGCTCTACCGGTCGACAGTGAACTCACAGAAGTATCCTTGTTGCACTGCGAAACCCACACGCACTGCGGGGTGCTGGCCGGAGCGACGTGAAGGTGGATGCGTTTGAGAAGTGCGTTCGATGGTGAGTTGTGGAGCGAACAATGGAGAGGGAAGGTGTTGTCATGGGAACTGGCGCAGGACCGTAATCGTGGTGGCGTGTGCGAGGGCGCAACATGACACGCCGCGCCGTCCACCTTACCCGCCGCCTGGGCATCTTGCAGATCCTTCTTGGAAAGTCAAGTGATACGCACAAGAAGCTCTCGGTGATGCAAGATCGGCAAGAAAGGGTAATGACGATGCGTTGCAGCGAGAGGGTGACAAGCGTTCACAGAGCAAGCTGCGGGTAGCGGGAGCCCATTGTACATACTATGTACATTGTATCGCTCGCTAACTGTTACGACCACACTACCTTACTGCCCACTGCCCTACTTATCACTTCTTCTTCAGGGCCAAGTCACTGGCCGCAGAAGCCTCATTCCTCTGCTGTTGCTCCTCAACTGCAGCGTCGAGCTCACGATCGAGGAAGCCCAGCTCGCCGTTCTCGACCGCAGCGTTAATCTCCTCTCGCCAGATCTTAAATGCCCGACGACGGGCCCTGTAGGAGTCGAGGTATTCCTCGTCGCGGCGGTTCGAGCTCTCCTTCACCAGCTTCAACAAGTCGTTAATCCTCACCGCCTTGAGACCGTCGGGGACGACGATGAGGATATCGTTGGAGGGAGTGACCCCAGAGTTCGCGGCCGACTGAGAGTGGGCGCCGCCAGGGGAGGTGGGAGGCGACGTCTTGATGGAGGCTTCTTCCATGAGCGCTTTAACACAGTTCTTAAGAAGGCGGGCGGGAGTCTTTGAGAAGTGGTTGCTGTGCAGGCGCATGGTCTGCACAGCGAACTGGCCCAGACGCCAATTGATAAGAGCGTCGACTTCCTTGTACTTGTGGGCAAGGAAGCGCTGAGAGTTCTCCCTCATCGTGGGGTTCGGCTGGGGGATAGGAGGGAAAGGGAGTTCGTTGGCGATATCCCTAATGCGCTGGCGCACAAGGCTGTCGGGAGTCAAGTCGCCCTCCATGGTCTTGTCGGAGGCCGCATCGGTGGGAGAGATGAATTTCTTGTCGCTAGCCGAAGTCGACTTGCTGTTCGTAGCCTCAGCGGGGGCCTGGCCAGCGCCCTTGAATAACCCAGTGGTTAAGGGGTAGTAGGGCGCCGCATTGCTGCGAGAATTGTAGTGCTTGAGGCGCAGCTTGGGGACCCGAGGCATGCTGGAGACCGCGAGCGTCGAGACGCTGTCGGGGCGCTGTCGAACGGTGTGAGTTGTTGTTCAAGTGAAAGGACGAGGAAGTGGTCAACCATGCCCAAACACGCCAGCAAGAGGTACACCGCCGTTCCTTCACTCGCGCTCGTACACACAGCCACTCGCCCCGATGTCGCCTCTCGAGCCCGCCTTCTTGGCCACACACCGCTAAGGCTATCGGGCGTACCTCTCAAGCCGAGGAACGGCTGACTACGGAGTGTCCAATGGCTCATTTAGGGAGTGTTGCTCCAGACGAGGGCGTAGAGTGTAAATGCCACACGGAGCCGTGCTTCTGGGTAGGGAAGCCTGCCCCGACCTGCCCCAAGGATGCAGGAGATACACACATGACGCTAGTGTGCAGCTGGAAGTTCACTCGAGGGGGCTACACAAAGTGTTGCACTTCCAACAACGAACCTCACCGCTACTTCCATGCAGCAAAACTGTTTTGCAGCAGGGTATAGCACAAGGGTATTGTCAAGTGTCAAGTATAGGCAGGCGTACGATGGAGTGGTGAGTTTTGCTCATTTTCCGACATTTCCGACAGATTTATCCGGATCAACCAAATCGCCTGCAACACCGGAAGAATGTAACTAATACATGAAGCGGTCGCTAAGTATGGTTCATTAACATTATCAGATGCCGATCAAGGAACGATGAAGAGTTGTTTGGTGTGCTTCTCGATCTCCTACGCCATCAGGCCGAACTCGACAGCGTAGTTGATGCGCAAGATGTAGCCACGCATGGCCTCACGGCTGGGACGCTGTTCGGCGAGGAACTCCCCGTTTCGTATCGCGCTCTGGCGAGCTGTCTCATCCTTGATCACGTGAGCGGTTATGCTGGTGATGCCAGGGTTGAGGTGCCGGAAGAGTGGCGCATCATCGTCGGCAAGGAAGCCGTGGATGGCCTGGCGGTTGGGGGGAGCAGACGTAACATGGGCGGAGGAAGGTGCAGTGAAGAACGGGTTGGTGGTGTGCGATGCGCTAGGCGTAGTCTGGAGAGAGGGGGGGTAGTTGTGGTACCGGGCTGGCTGGCTCCACCCATGTGCGAGGCAAGCGCGCGAGTCCCCATCTGGGCGCTGTGGAGATGCGCTTGGCTCTCGTGTCCGCGCGGTACGCAACGAGCTCGGAAATTACGAGGCTTTGGATGGCCCCGCGCTTGCAGGCGAGGACGCGGAGGGTGTGGGTGTCGAGGTTAGGGTTGGGCATGGCAAGTGGTGGGAAAGGAACTTCAGCGTCGAGGGTTCGCAGAGCCTCATCCAGGGCGTGGGGGGATGGGAGGGTGTTCACCGTTTTCGGCCTTGTCAGAGGAGAAGGCACCGCCGACCTGCACGGCGCGATTCTTCAGAGAGACTTCCCCCAGTAGGGAGGAGCCGATCCAGGTGCGCGAGCTCCAGGTACCCAGCGGCGAGTTCCCTGAGGGCAAGTTCGCAGACGCAGGATCGTCAGAGTCTGCCCCACGAGGGGTCAAATGCTTGTCGTTAATGGGGGCGGCGCTCCAGAAGCGTGGGAATGAGAGGGTCATGGTGCGTGAGTATCTGAACCGGTCAACAGTGGTCGCGGTCCTGGGTGCTTACCAGTCAAGACAGTTGAGTGGTCAGAGGCCGACCGCTGTTCACGATCGTTGGAGAGAAGTCGAACGACCGGCGCAGCAAAGAATCGCCAGGAAGTCGACGATGTGAGTAGCCATGCCCGTCTGCTACCGATGGCGACTGGTGCGAGCGAGTGAGCTCGTCGAACCACATCGAGGGCACAACGTGCCTGTCCCCCCGCCATCGCCCTGCAAACTTCTCCAGGTCGACCACTGCGGAGTCCATACC
Organism: Trichosporon faecale; assembly: GCA_039545375.1. Lineage (NCBI taxonomy): Eukaryota > Fungi > Basidiomycota > Tremellomycetes > Trichosporonales > Trichosporonaceae > Trichosporon > Trichosporon faecale. The sequence goes on from BCLU01000001.1 coordinate 168,909, forward strand.
ATCGATAATTTCTGCTGTGAGCCGTCATCTAACCCCTTCTCTGATGTGGCAGCCTTGACATCTCTCCTTTGGACGACTGATCACAGCTCGAGACTGATGACCTGGAAGATGGCTCGCAGACAGTGCCCGTCGAGCCCGTGGCAGAAGATCTACCGCGTGCATGCACGTCCTTGGATGAGACAAGACATGGAATGGTAAGTTATAGGCCGCTTTTCTTTCAATCGTATTCACGTGATGGGGTGAGTCACTGATGGATGTTTCAGAGGTGAGCTGGCACTCACCAATCTGCACAACGGCCGACGGAAAGACGTATATCCTGCGCCAAGCAGAGCTCCGCGACGGATATTCTATGATCTGTGATGTCATTGGCGGGAAGGACTTAACGGCAATGGCAGGAAGATCGCTGTCGTGGAAAGGGTTGTCCCCAAGTTGGCGGCGATCTGACAAGCTCCCGTTAGTCCCGTTCTTATTTCAAGCCAACGTCGTCTGCGGTCAAATGCGCCGAGCTCCGATGGAGCGGGCCGAGTGACCGAGACTGTCTTGGAGTCGTCTGGTTTGTCCTTGTCTCGGTGCCGTTGAACCAAGCTCCACTGGCAGGGGCTTAATCAGTCGGTGTCAGAAAGGGAGGCAAGCTGGGGCCAGGTGCCTCACGCGGCCGTTCTCGGAGGAGACGCCGCAAGGAGTAAGGTATCTGGTGACCACACTTGTCAGTCATACATGTGTCCTCTTAGCCGAACAAGAGCATAGTTCCAACGATTAAGCTTGCCCAGAACCACGGGTGTGGGTTATCTCTTCACCATACCCTAGCGTCGTACTCGATTCGGGCACGTAGATCAATCTTGTGCGCATGCTCGTAGAGATGCCTACCGCGGCTGATGGTCTGAGGAGTTGTTCTGCAGTCTGTGATGAAGCTTCTGGCTGGAGGTGTTATGCTGCACCACAGGTAGGGGAGAGTACTGTCATGGAGAGCGGAAGGCGTGTCTGCATCCCAAAGCCCTGGGCACGGGATGGATCATGCCAAAGCAAGTCGACCTGCTTGCCCATCGGCAGCAAACCAAGAGGTCAAATGTCTGTTGGGCGCATGCGGTAACACGCGGCAAGGTGTAATCAATAACGAGACGGGATGCAGCGTGCATGCCCTTCGATTGCTCTTCCCATGGCTGAAGTACAGTATGTTGCTCACCAGTGACTTTCAGGTTCATTATGAAGAAACGTAAGTTCGGGTTGTTTGTCCCGCCGCCCTGAGACTGAGGGCCCTGGCCAAATAGCTTTCGACACGGTCGAGGCGGAGATTTCGAGCGCGGATGTCCGAGTCTGATGCGCATTGAATCGCCTTGGCAGCGGCACTGCTCGAGGCGTTTGGGTACGGAGGCCAACAGGGATCCTTTCGACGATACCAACAGTAAGGGCAGGGCAACAAAGTGTGGCGTCATGGCAGTCCCGCGACCTCAAGACCTCCTCTCCGCAGAGCAACACGCGTCTGTCGACAGTCCAAGACGTACCAGTGGATGGGGTGCAGATACGCTGCGAGGAACAGAAAGAAGGACCTCGGTAAAGCATTCATTATGATAAGGTTCGTTGGCGGTAGGTAGAGAAAGTCAGCCTCTCACCGTTGAAGGATGCAGCAGAACCTTGAATGTCCTTCCCCCTTGTGCCGGCACAGTCACCGGCCCACGGACAGTTTATTCAGCTTCCACTCTCCACTCAATTCATGCGACATACATCCCGGCTTCCGTAATTCCTGCCGGGTTCCTGGCGAGACTCAGGAAACTGCAAGAGACATGGTATGTTTGGAGGAACTGGTTTCGCTGCATATGGAACGGCTGCGCTTCCAGTTCTATTACGTCTGGAAACAGGGCCGTGTCTGCTGTTACACCGCGGAATCGATGTCTCAAGTCTATTCGAGGCCAATCGCCGTTTAGCATGGATTCCCGCTTGATATTGTCAGGGAAGTCGCCGAGCCTCCGATCCCTGGGCTCACGGAACACCAGCTCACAAGATGTCTTAATACTCTTGTTCCGCCTTACTGAAGCTTGGGGTGGAAGTGGTGGGTTGTTTACTGAGAGGCAGGTTGCAGGGTATATATGGAATGCCAGCTCCACAGCATCCCCCTCGTCGCCTTCATCTCACTCCTAGCTCAGATCTGAGCAGCCCGACACTCCTTCCTTTCTTTCTCCAATCCTTTCCACTTCGACTGATTCGGCAACGCGATGAAGTTCTTCGCTGCCTTCACCGCTCTCGTGGCGGTCGCCAGCGCCCACCCCTTCGAGGCCATCTTCGGCCGTGACACTTGCGAGAACCCCAACCGCATTGTCACCTTTGTCATTGACAACTCCGGTTCCAACGGTTGGGACAAGGGGAACATCAAGGGCTCCGACCCCTCGGGTCTCCGTTTCGACGGTGCCAGGAAGCTCGTCGCTGCCATGACCCCCGGCAAGGACCAGGCCTCCATTGTTACCTTCACTGCCAGCGCCAAGGTCCTTGTTGGCAACACCGACGTCGGCAACATTCACTTCAAGAACCCCGACATGGGTGGTATGACCACCATCGAGGAGGGTATCAAGGGTGGTGCCCAGCAGCTCCACGCCGCCGGCAACCTCCGCGACCGCTCCGCCATGGTCTTCTACTCTGACGGCCGTGACTCCGACTCGATCCTCCGCCCCAAGCTTGTTCCCGGCAAGCTCCAGGCTCTCGTCAACGAGGGTGTCCGTATCCACTGGGCTCAGCTCAACGTCGACGGCGAGAAGCGCCAGCCCCCTGGAGTTGCCGACGTCGTCTTCCGCTCTGGTGGTATCTACGCTGAGGTCAACAACGCTGCTTCCCTGACCAAGTTCATCGACCAGGTTCTCGGCAAGGGTATCACCAACGGCGACTGTGAGAACAACGGCGGCAACCCCGGTGGCCCCATCGAGGAGGGCGTCATCACCCACGGTATCTGCAGCAACAACGTCAAGGCTGTCTACACTTACACTCCCGACCGCAAGGAGAAGGTCGACATTGACCTTGCCCTCCTCACCACCAAGAACAAGGTCAACCTCAACGTCGTCCTCGAGAACAAGGCTACCGGCGAGAAGAAGGAGGGCAACGTCAACTCTGGCAACGCCAAGCAGACCATCTCGGTCAACGCCGACAAGGGCCAGCAGATCACTGTCACCGTCCAGCCCTCGAACGCCTCCAAGGACGAGTGCGAGTACACCGTCAGCCTCCGCACCACCCCTGACACCACCCCTGAGCCTACTACCTCGTCCACTTCTTCGTCGACCCAGCCTGAGCCTACTTCCTCGTCGACTTCGTCGTCGACCCAACCTGAGCCCACCCCTTCGTCGTCCACGTCGTCGTCGACCCAGCCTGAGCCCACTTCGTCGTCCACGTCGTCGTCGACTCAGCCTGAGCCCACTTCGTCGTCCACGTCGTCGTCGACTCAGCCTGAGCCCACCAGCTCGTCGATTTCGTCGTCGACGCAGCCTGAGCCTACTTCCTCTTCCACTTCCTCGTCGACTCAGCCTGAGCCCACCACTTCTTCCTCGTGCCCCGCTCCCCCCGAGCCCACCACCACGACCGTGACCTCCACCGTCGTCGAGACCGTCACCGCGCCCGCCCCCTCGGCGACCGCCACGGTCTGCATCTGCAAGTGCGACGCCCCCGGCGCCAAGCCCATGCCCAAGTTCGAGCTCTAAGCCAACTTCGCACTTCGCACGAAATCCGCATATGCGGACGGACATTTGTAACTTTTGTTGAACAGCATACTTAGATTAATGCATGCTACATGCTTTCAGCACTACTTGCACACACACCGCGCACTGACGATGACTAACCGTGACGGAGCTGTGATGGTAACGCTCGCGGTGACTGTGACTGGTCGCCACTGTGTCAACACTGACATATAGCTGACAGTACGGCGAGCTCGTCATCGCCATCACAACAACATTCACAATGCTCTGGATTCGCGTACTCGTTGCGCTATCACTACTCCTCGGGGTCCTGTATCCGACCTGGGCGCGCAAGCTCTCGTTGTGGGACCGGCTCGAGGATCCCCGCCAGGTATTCCCGTGAGTCGCCCCCAGTCCATTTTCGACCTCCACCAGCTTACCGCTAGGATGGCGTTTCGCCACCCGCCGAAAGGCGGGGTGTTCTACACCGTGCCGCTCCGCATGCGCGCAAAGCACAGCGAGGTCTTCGACGTGCACGTCGACACGGGCTCAGGCAAGTTGTGGCTGTACAGCTCCCACTGCGCCAGCCCAGCCTGCAAGGGCATGAAGGGGTATCCTCCCGGCGGACCAGCTTTCAGCACGGGAGACAAGAAGACGACGCATTTCGCCGACGGCACACGCATCGCCGGCACATGGGCTACCGACTACGTCGAAGCAGCTGGCAAGAGGATGGAGTTCTGTGAGTTGTGCATTGTGCATAGAGAGGATGAGTCACGATGCTGACGAAAGTGCTCGCGGACCGGGGCTCCGCAACTCTCCCCCCGGGTGTTGTCGGAGGGCTCGGACTCGGACTCCCCAAGCATGGGAGGGCTGCTCGCGTGCTCTGGGCGCATAGCCAGAGGAGGATGTGCGCGCTCTGCTTCGGTACTCCAGGCTTGGAGGCCATGCTTGCCTTGCCTCCGGTGGCGAACGACGGTTCACACTTGACTATTGGGTGAGTATTTACTGTGGAGGCGCTGACATCAGCGGCGTGACAGAGTGTCCCTCGCAAGCGCCTGTTTGGACTCCAGTCTCGAGTGACTACCGATGGGAGGTGCGACTCAGCGCTATCGAGCATGCCGGCAGAGTGCTCATGCTGAACCGCCGCGTACTCCTTGACTCGGGGACCGTGGCCAGCGTCGCTCCACCCGCCGACGTTGAGGCGTTCTTCTCCTTCTTCTATGGCAATGTCGCTGAAGGCACCAGGGGAGAGTGGACGCTGGTCTTCGCGGGCGGGGCGAGGGTGCACCTTCCGGAGCTGTTCAGTTTCCGCCGTCATGGCCGCCACGAGCGCAGCTTGCATGCGTCCCCGTCCGGGTTCAACTCGACCTGGATCTTCGGTCTCGATGTGCTGACCCATCTCCACACCGTGTTTGACGCCGACAAGCGCATGGTCGGCATGGCGTCGAGGCTCTAGTTTCGTTTGACCGGTAGATAGCTTACATAGAGGACGGTAGACTGTACTTAGCATTCCATAGCTTCTGTATCTTAACATTCCGTAGCGCATGTGTCTGTAACATTCCGAGCTAGCCTGTATGCATGAGTTGTCGTGGAATGTAACTAACCCGAGTTTGGTGACGCTGAGTGACCGACTGGTCAAGATGCCGCAACATGCCGCCGGCAGTGACACCCTAACGATGCGATCGCGCCCAAACTAAGCGTATCGTGGTAAACTGCCCACGCCAGCTACTGACAGAACACAGGGCGAACTACCCACACCGTCTGCTCACAGCATACACACCATCAGCTCTCGGGCCCACGCCAAGGTAAGAGCTCGACGCTCGGACGGGCTCAGACTCCAAAGCGGTGTACCGCGGCAAAGAGGGTGAGCTCGGACTCTGAAAGCTGCCCTACATATACTGAGCGCGGTGCTCTGGGGTTCGGCGACACACCTCGACATTGACCACTCGACGACCGACGCCATGGGATTCCTCCGCCGCTCCAAGACCCCGACTCCGCCTGCCCCTCCTCCTCCCGCCCGGGGCGAGGGCGACTGGCGCACCCTCGTCGAGGAGGCGGTCAAGACCTCCCCGACTGCCAAGGAGCTCTCGCTGGCTACTGTGACGCCGAACGGTCCCCGTAACCGCACCGTGACCTTCCAGGGCTGTAAGCATCCTACCATCTCCCCTCGACTCCTCCCCTGATAACAGTCTCGCCCAGCGGCCTGGTGCAGATCGCGACCGACCCCTCGTCAGCCAAGGTGGAGCAGCTGAAGCACAACGCGCACGTCGAGATTGCGTGGTTCATTCCGAGCGGAGCTTGCCAGTTCCGTATCCGTGGCGTGGTCACCGTGATCGACGACGACTTCGCGCAGAACAAGATCCATCACCTGGCCCCGAACGCCCCGGAGCTCGAACACGCATACTGGGACGCAACGAAGAAGGCCATCCTCGACGCCATGCCGCCGCGCCAGCGCCATCCGCTCGTCATGCTTGCGCTCGAGCCCGAGCACGTCCAGCACCTCGACCTCATCAAATTTGCCTACACGGAGTGGACAGAGCACGAGGACGAGCGCTGCCACCTGTAATCCTTCTAGGTGAAGATGAATTCATACAAGTTGTACATACATATTGACAAGGTTTCGGTTCAGTTGAGTGCAATGCAATGCGATGTTGAATGCGATTATAATTCGTTGGGTTAAAGTTGAGTTAGGTTGACGTTGAGTTAGGTTGAAGTTGCGTTAGGCGGCGCTGGTGTTCTTCGAAGGATTGAGCAGGCGCCAGATGTGAGGTGCCACATAGAGCAGGCCCGAGATCAGCATCGTGCTCCCGGCAAAGATGCCGGCGTACGTGAAGCGCGACTCGCCAGCGGCCGATACAAGGTAGCCGCTGATGACCGGGCCGAGGAGGACGGGGATCGCTATGCTCGTCCACATCATTCCGATACGACTCCCCAGCTCTTCAGGCGGGGAGATGTGAGCCGTCGCGCTGGCGGCGAGGGTGAACCAGGCGCCGGAGAAGATACCGAACAGCACGAGCCCGAAGCAGGTGCCGACGGCGCCCGTGTTCGGCGTCCAGAAGGCGTAGTACGTGACCGAAGTTGAGAAGGCGAGACTGCCGAAGGTGGCGCCGACGCCGAACCGGTCCGCGAACATGCCATATGCGATGCGGCCGACGAAGGAGCCCGCCTGCAGGATCGCAACGGAGTAGGCGATCAGGTTGGCCGACAGCTTGTTGCCGGTCGCGAGCGTGGGGGCGTTGAAGTACCCCGTAAGCAGGCCGAAGCCGTACGTCGAGCACGAGAGGACGAGGAACACGAAGCGCAGGTCGTGCCAAGGCTTCAGGAGCGTGCGCCAGGGCGGCGGCGTCTTGGGCGGCAGGCGGGCCTTCATCCACACGCATCCTGGGGCCATCAGGACCAAGTTGCATCCGGCGATGATCAGCATCGTGTTCCGGAACGAGAGCCGGTCGAGCATCACCTTCATGCAGATCGGGTAGATGACGCCGCCGAGCCCGGAGCCGCCGACGATGATGCCGACCGCGGTGGAGCGGCGTTTCAGGAACCAGTGGCCCGCAACTGCCGTTGAGGGGGCGTACACAAGCCCACCCGCGATGCCGAAACAGAGATGCGACAGCAGGAGCTGGTAGTACTCCTTGCTGAACGACAGGGCGACGATGGCGCCGAAAGCGATGAGCGTGCCAGAGACGGACTGGATGCGCGCGCCATGCACATCGAAGAAGCGGCCGGTCAGAACTGCAGGCGAGAAGACCATGAGCGGCTGCACGGAGCCGATCCACGCCACCTGCGCCTTGGAGTAGCCCGGCAGAAAGTGCGACGAGTAGTACGGCAGCAGTTGGCCCGCGCTCGTGACTGGGGTCAGGAACGGAACGAGGGTAGTCACTCACTCAGGCCGAAGACGCAGAACAGGTGCAGGAAACACCCCGCGATGCAGAGCCACGCATCCTTGCCTCCATCGGGGGGCGGGCCAATGTCGAGGGGCACGATAGCTGGTTCACAAGCAGCCGCATCAAGCGAGTTGCGGTCGATCGCTACGTTTCCCAGGTAGATGGGCTCGTGTGATTCTCGGTGGTCGCGGTGGTCGATGGTGCTGATTTCTTTGAACTCTTTCTCGGACGGCGTCACCGCCATTGTCATGTCGGACTCGGACATGTTGCTGTTGTTGTTGCTGGGTTCATGTATGGCGGGACGGTGGAGCTCGAGTTCTTATAGACGGATGATGACAAAGAGAGTTTGAAGGTCGAGTTGCGGTACCGAGTCAGGTTACATATCTCGGTTATCTGTATCCGACCGGGAGTGAGTCATCAACGGCGTATAATCGCTCCACAAGTAGCTATTCCTCCGGGCCATGTCGCTCTGCGTTCCACATCTAATCTCCCGACGCATGCATGCATGTCCAGCTGACGGTGTGGAGGTCTGTGGAGGCCTAGATATCGCAGTGGAGGTCTTTCCGATGCTGGGCCCGACGCGGATTATCTTAGCCTGTTGCTGTTTCGGCCTCCACTCGTCGGCGATCGCCGTGCGCCGCCACGGGATTACGTAAAACGCAATGGCTTGGCTGGCCGCGGATTCGGAGTTGGAAGCTATGCATGGCAATATCTCTGTTGAGCTGTGTTCGCTTCTGCGATGATCATCTCGCTGTTTGAAACGACTTCGCCTAAGCTGACAAAGATGCAGATCATTGTCCCAGTATCGCCGTGGCCCCGCGGCCGCCCGGGTTCAGTGATCCGGCCACCTGACCTTGCACAGGCTTTGAGGTGGTGACATGCCCGTCGTTTCGGGCCAATGCAGCAGAACCAGGCTGTACCGCCGGGTAGATCGAGGAACCAGTGGACTCAAGGTTTGAAGACCGACAGGCCTCGACTCAACGCTGTCCCGCCGTTGGCTGGTGGTGCCCGAGTGGCTGCAGACCGATAGCTCCGAGGGCTGACCGGGTACCTCGCCAACCGCATACGACAAGAATGTGTCAACAACGAGCCCTGGTTTGTCAGTCGCCGTGGTCGGCTGTTCTGCGATCGTCCTGCCCACGGAGCCCCTGAGCCCCGCGCGCTTCATGAGTTCCGGCATCCTGGTTCCGTCCGGTGTCCCAGATGGGATGTCATGCATGTGGGCTGGTGTACAGAGAATGCCACAGCGCTGAGTCGCGGCTTCGGTGCACTGACCGTTTCGAGTGAACCTCTTGCAGGGCCGTTTGCGCCGAAAGGTGGGACCAAGCCTGACGATCGTCGATGGTCAGAGGCGGCGGTCTGCGATAGCGGGCCAGACACTCGTTCCACTGGTGCTCCGCGTCCGCGGGGTCTGCAACCCGCCCTAATATCTCGCCTGGCAGCCACCTCGTCCAAGCGCGACGTTCGCTTCCCTTCGAGCCAGACGGCATGAGTCCGACGTCCGTGGCTCTCCAACTCAGTCCGGAACTCAGTCCGGAATTGGCGCAAAAGTCGCGAAACTGGTGAAATGCCGAAACTTATGCATGCACTGCGCCCCGGGCGCGCCGATCACACTCAACGCATTTCCGGGTAGGCCAGTTGATTCTGCGCGTTTTTCGAGCGTTCAACTCGCGCTTTTGCCCAGAATTCTCGTTTTCCGGCGCGCAACTCCCGTCAAAAACGAGGTCTGCCTGGGAATCGAACCCAGCCTGCCAGAAATGATCGTAACGGAATCAAAATCTGGAGTACTAGCCGATATACTAGCAGACCCACATGTGGGAGATGGTGCCGCCATCGTCGTGTATGATAAGCGAGGCCCGAGTGGACCGATGAGGAAGAGGATGAGGCGGTCGGCCTCCTGGCGAGTATAAGAGGAGCCAGGAGACGCAGCCTCTCCTCTTCCGCAACATCGCTCACTCGCTCCTCGTCAGGCAGTCGTTTCGCGATCTTCTCCTCTGCGTGCTACCCGTCCTCGCGCGTAGCCCTTCGTCTCTGCCTTCCTCCTCGCTCTTCGCTTCTTCGACTCTCGCCCCGACATGACGTCCTCCCGTGCCTCCTCGCGCGTCAACCCCGACGACGAACAGGCCCAGGCGGGTGACCGTTTGGCTCGCGCTATGCGCCGCGCCGAGGCTAGCCAGCACCGGGGCGGTCAGGTTCCCCCCCAGGGGGGCACGCCTCCGCCCCCACTTCCGTCCGGGAACACCCCGCCTCCGCCGGGGAGCAGCCCGCCGCCGGGCGAGCTGCCCACTTTGCCCCGTCCCAACAGCCCGTCTGACGACGACCCTATCATTGTTGGCGGCAACAACCTGCAAGCCCCCGGCCCCCAGGCCCCTCTCTTGACTCCCACCCCTGCCGACCCGGACGGGACCCGCGGCTTCCGCCGCGTCCCCACCGCCATCGACGACCGCCTTCAGGCCGCTTTGGACGGCCAGGCGAGCACCAACCGCATGCTCGCCCTCATGCAGTCTCAGATCGAGACCCTGGTCCAAGACAGCAACAAGCGGTCCCGCGACGATAGTGAGTTTGCGCTTCCTGCCCTGCACGTTCAGTTTTCCTTCCTCGAGGAGAAGCATCTCGACGCCGCGCTCTCAGGCCGCCTCGCCCCCGAGCTGCTGATTCACCTCGTGCCCCCCACCCACGCCTTCTTTAAGGAGGTGGCTGACGCGGCTACGGTCGCTTTGGTCACGGATGGCGGCGACGCCGACGCCTTCCGCGCTGTCCGTCCGAAGAAGTCGGAACCCGACGTGGTTAAACGTTTCATGGCGTCCATTCCTGGATTCTCCGTTTTCAGCGTCGCGTGGATGAATCTCGCCACACTGATGTGCCATGGTCTGGCCGACAAGGTGCAGGCCGCCCTTCTCAACCGGGCCATGGTCCGCTACATGGAGTGGATCGCGGACTGCTCGGTGCAACACACCTGGGAGTCCATTGTGCGTTACCATTTACGCTTCGCTGCCCCTCGCTTCGCTGCCGGCGGCTCTGACCCCGCCCATTGGGCGGGCTCTGGCGATCCTCGCCTGCTTACCATCTTGGTCCGCAAGGACTCAGCGGGCGGGGGAAGCGGGCGCGGTAACCGCCGCCAGGCTTCGAAGTCGTCGACGGGCAACGCGTCTGCCTCTGGCTCCTCCGCCAAGACGGACAAGTTTGACCCCAGCGCCCCCTGTTTGAGGTGGAACCACGGTCAATGCACGTCTGGGAAATGCTCGCGCCCGCACGTCTGCTCTTTGTGCGGCGCGAAGCATCGCTTGCGCGAGGGCCACAAAGCTTAGGGGGACAAAGGACGCGCCGCGCAGGCGCGGTCGCCGTCCCCCCCGTATAAGAGGCGCCGCGGGTCGGCCTCTCTAGACCCTAACCTCACCTCCCCTTCCCACGCCCTCCCGACGCACACCTTACACGTGCCCGAGTCGACAGCAACAACCTCCCCCGCCATGCCAGCTGAGCGCCGCCGCGGCCCAGCCTCCACCGGCCCGCGCCCGCCTCGTGGCAGCGCCACCGCCACACCCACCGACCCCCTTCCCGCCGGCAACCGTAATCCACTCCCTACTGTCCGCCCGGCCAGCAGCTACGCCCCCTACACCGTCGATCGTCCCGCTACCCCGCGCGGGCCTCACTCTCCTTACCAGCCCCCTCACCGCCCCCCCTACACCCAGCAGCCCTACCCCCTTCCCCAGTCCACTGGCGCATACGGCCGGACATCTCCATACGTGCCCACTACGTACGCGCCCGCAGTGCGCCCGAGCCCGCATGCAGCCGCGTCGTCCTCACGTGTTGCCTCGCAGTCAGCGGTGCCTCCATGGCGCCCAGAGCCACCCCACGCGTCCTCCTCACGCTGGCAGCCCGTGCCCCCCGGCTACACCGGGACCCCCGTGCCGCCGAGAACCGCGCTTGCTCCCCCAGCGTTGCCCCTGTCCGCAGCCTCTGCCCGCGCGACAGGTCGGCGCACCATTGCCTCGGCGCCTGGCCACAGCCGCAGCTCGCCGGTGCTGGTGGAGGACAGCGACCCGGCTTCCCCGGCCGCGGACAGCTCGACTTCGTCGGGCGGTTCGTGCTACCAGCCGCCTTCGCAGTCGTCTGGGGGCATCCCCATCACTGATGCCGTTCCGGAAGGCGGGAGCCCACCTCCTCCTTCCTCGGATGGTATCGAGACTCTGCCTAGCGCCGCCTCGGATGTCGGCGAGGATTTTGCCACCATCGTGGAGCTCGGCCAGCCGGCCCCCACACCGCGCATTACCGGCCCCCCGTACGCTTGCCCTGTCGCGGGGTGCCTGCGAACGTACCGCACCTACAACGGTGTGCGCGGCCACCACATCACGCACGGCCCGTTCCTCTTCGCGTGCTCCCGCTGCGAGTACAAGTCCCACACCAGACACCTCATGGTGCGCCACACCCGGGCGTGCAACAAGCTCGCTGAGGTCCAGGCTCCCGCCGAGGACGACCCCATGACTGCCCCGGCGGTTGTGGAGGCCGGCCCCTCTTCCGGAGCCCAGGCGCCGCGTGCCTTCGGCCTCGGCCAGGCGCGGGGTGCCGGGGACCCCTCAGTCGAGCGCCGCCCGGCGCGCAAGCATCATGTGCCCCGCAAGAAGGGTACGCCGGCCACTAGCGGCGGGGTGCCGATCTCCACCAGCGTGGACGATGACATCATGCCATTGCGTGCGCCGTCGCGTGTCCCGAAGACCGCCGGACCGCCGTTCAATTGTCCTGCCCCCGGGTGCACGCATGTGCTCCAGACGAAGGACGGTTTGCGTCTTCACTACCAGACACACTTCGGGCCTCTGTTCCGGTGTCGGCTGTGCAACCGCGACTTCCACCAGCGGGGCTCAGCGCGAACCCATGTATGGTCCGTTCACAAGGACCGGGTCGCCCTCCCGAGGAAGAAGCAGGTAGCCTCCACCCTGTGGTTCAAGGACGACGACGAGGGTCCGTATCAGTGCCCCCACTGCGATGAGGACTTCATCACCCGCGCCGGCGCGCACAACCACATCGCCACCCACTACCAGCCCGACCAGTGTTGCCCGTTCTGCGGCTTCCGCGACTTCTCGACTCGAGCGGTCCACGTCCACATGCGGACGTGCACGAAGCGCCCCGGCAACCCTGAGGAGCGCCAAGGCTGGCAACCTGGCCGCGCCTTGTCTGAACGCATGGGAATCGCCGGCCCTTCGCGGCCCACGGCGAGGACCGAGCGGGATGAGGACGACCAGGACGACTCGGACGAGGCCGCCGACTCCGATGCCGCGCCTGCCCGCCCAACAGTGGCCACGCTCCGCGCGACCGCCGCCGCCCCGCTGGCCGGGCTGGATGTCAACACGGCGCGCGACCCGAGGGCCGTGCCGGACTTCGAGCTCGCCAAGCCCCCGCCGGCGGAGTGGTGGGCCACCGACACTGCACCGGGGTTGTGGAACCGCTCCGAGGCAGCGGTGATGCTGGCACGCCTCGCCAAGGAAGCCGGCCTCGTCGCGCCTGAGACGCCGATCCCCGCGCGTCCCAACACCGTGCCCCCCTTCCCTGTCTTCGACCCCCAGAGCCGCCCGGCGGTCGAGTCTCGCCTTCGGCCGGATGCGTGGGAGCACGCCTTGGAGGGCTACCCCGACCCGGTCTTTGTGCGCAATATCCTGGGTATGATCGAGCATGGTGCGAAGCTCGGCTACGAGGGCCCCTTGCGCGGAACCGACCGGCCCTGCAAAGCTAACCACGTGATGGACGACGATGCCCTTGAGGCCGTCCGCTCGTCGGTGAAGGCCTCTTGCAGTGCTGGATACACCAGGATGCGCCTGCCTGGCGAAGCCGTGGTGTACTCCCCGGTCGGTGCCGTGCCCAAGAAGCCTGCAGGATGGCGCATGATCAACGACCTCTCCTGGCCGCGGCCGAGCGACCGCCAGCCGACCACCTCCGTCAACCAGGACATCCAGATGCCGAAGAAGTGGCTGAACTACCAGTCAGTGGATGCCCTCTTCGAGGACCTGGCGGCGGAGCACGCCGCCCGCGACGGCTCGATCGCCAGCAAGATGGATCGGCTGAACGGCGTTGAGCGGGACGACGACGTGTGGCTGTGGAAGGTCGACCTGAAGGACGCCTATCGCCACATCGCCGTCGATGAGAACGACGCGCGGCTCCTAGGCTTCCGCCTCGATGGCAAGGACTACGTCGACTGCTGCCTTAACTTCGGCGGCAAGTCCTCTCCGTTCGTGTTCAACATGTTCACGGAGGCTCTGCAGTGGATCCTGGCGTCGTTCGGCGTGAAGAACCCTCGGCACCTGCTGGACGATTTCTTCGGGCTCTGCCGTCCCAAGACGGGACCCCCGATCCTGAGGTTTATCGACGCTCTTTGCGGCTACCTGGGTCTCAGGGTTGCCCACCACAAGAGTGTAACCGGCCGTTGCGTAGAGATTTTGGGGATCATGGTCGATGGACCCACCGCGACCGCTTGGCTGTCTCCCGACAAGCTCAAGCGTCTCCGTATTGCCGTCAAGGAGACCCTCAAGGCCAGGACCTCGAGCTACAAGGAGGCTGAGTCGTTGGTGGGCTCTCTCGGCGACGCCGCGCACGTTTGCACGGTCGGGCGCGCGTTCGTCCGCGGCTTCTACGACTGGTTGGCCGACCACCGCCACGTCAACCGCCGGACGGAGATCTCGCTGTCTCGCGACCTGCTCGACGACCTCCGATGGTGGGACAACATCCTCCGCGGCTGGCCGGGTGTCGCGCTTCTCCGGCTGCCGACCAGCAGCGAGCAGATCTGGACGGATGCGGCCACGACCGGGGGCTTGGGAGGCCACATGGGCTCGCCGAAGAACATCAAGGCGCAGTTCTCCGTACCGGTGCCCAAAGCCATGGTTGGGGCCGACATCATGGTCCTCGAGGCCGAGGCCCTCCGCCACGCGCTTCAGCTCTGGGGGCCCTCCATGGAGGGTTACGAGGTGGTCTGTTGTGTGGACAACCAAGCGGTGGCGGAGGCGCTCCTGTCCGGGCGGATCCGCCACCGCCAGACGCAGCGTGTCATCAGGTCCATCTTCACCCTCCTCCACGAGCACAGGCTCTCCCTGCGTGCCTTGTGGATCTCATCCGAGTCGAACGCTGTCGCTGACGCTTTGTCCCGCCAGGTGTTCGAGGTGCCCGAGATCCTCGGGATGATGTGAGGGGCCCTGGGCCCCGCCCCCGCGACCCCCCGACTGTGCCGACGCCCAACGCCGCGGGGGCCGCCCTGCCGACCCATGCGGTCGCACCCTGGACGATCCCGAGGCGGGGTGCTCGGTCCCGCGGATCGTGGCAGACGATACACCAAGCGCAGCCGCAGCGGCCCTCGGCTGTGACGGCCTTGACGCCAGCCGGAGCGGCTTACCTGCGAGCGAACCCGCGCGCCTACGAGTTTCCGCGCGCAGCCTTCCCTGCGGTGAACCAAGTGTCGGAGTTCACGGCAGCAAGGATCCCCACGCCTCGACGGTCTGAGCTGGCCCGGTACGCACCGCCTGCCAACTGGAGGGAGCTCGTCGGCGGCTCCGAAGCCACGGCCGCATTGCTATGGCGCGGTCTTGCGCCGAATACAAGGGTGCAGTACGAGGCCCAGATCACCAAGTACTCCAACTACGCTCGGCGCCAGGGCTGGCCCACGCCTTACTTCCCCGCCTCGGAGAGCCAAGTCGCGGACTGGATTGCGGCCCTGGCCTTCCAGCGCGGGGACGAGACAAAGAAGCTGACCCACGGAAGCCTCGAGGCCGCCCTCACGGCGTTGAGCTCCTGGCACACCGACCTCGGCCTCGACGCCTCCGGTGTCAGGTCGCGGAAGGTTGCCCGAGTGGTGCGCGGAGCGCATAAGGCCTTCGGGCTCAAGCCGGTGGAACGGGTGCTCCCGATCACCCTGCCCATCCTGCGTACACTCCTTCGGTACATGGAGCGCAACCCCGGGCCGTTCGGCGGGCACCTCCCTTGCCTGGCGTTGAGGACAGCCTTCGCCTTGGCCTTCGCCTGCTTCCTCCGTATGGGAGAGTTCACCTTCGACCTCAACACCTTCGATCCTGGGAAGCACCTGACCCGGGACTCGGTGTCCCTTTGCCCCACGGGATCGCACGGCTGCTACTCGACCCTCCTCCTGCGCCACTCGAAGACAGACACGTTCGAGGAAGGAGTCAAGGTCGTCATCCCGGTAGGGCCGGTCGACGTTTGCCCGGTGGCACTTCTCCGCCAGTGGCTCTCGGTCTCCCCGCTGCGCAAGGGCAAGGACCCGCTCTTTACGCTCCCAGGGGGCTCGTTCAAGCGGGAGGACGTCATCTCAGCGCTGCGCGTTGCCCTCCGCGAGACTGGCTTTGCGGCGGGGGAGTACTCCGGCCATTCCTTCCGCCGAGGGGCCGCTACTTGGTGCGCCTCGATTGGTATGCCGGAGAAGGACATCCAGGTCTTAGGGCGCTGGTCCAGCTGGGCGGTCAGGAAGTACATGGACCTCTCCCCGCAGGCGATCAACGCTATTGCGGCCCGGTTCATTTCCGCCTCCGCCCGCGACTCTACGCTCCCGGACTCCGGGGTGCCAGGTCCTCAGGACATTTGGGTTCCCCGGTCCTAGTTCCGTCACCGCTCGCATTCCTTGGGAGACAGCTTGTTTCGTCCCCTGTCTATCGGGAGCCTCCCCACGACGAGTCCCCGCAATATCCCGGGTACGGGCTCGCTGGGGGAGGAGCTGTCCTCCGCTGAATGCAGTCCCCGTGTGTGCCAACACAGGTCGCGTGTACCACCGACCTTGTGATGCGCCCCTCCCGGGGAACGGACTGACGGAAGCGGGCATACGTGGGAGATGGTGCCGCCATCGTCGTGTATGATAAGCGAGGCCCGAGTGGACCGATGAGGAAGAGGATGAGGCGGTCGGCCTCCTGGCGAGTATAAGAGGAGCCAGGAGACGCAGCCTCTCCTCTTCCGCAACATCGCTCACTCGCTCCTCGTCAGGCAGTCGTTTCGCGATCCCCACCCTCTGCCGCCCTCGGCTCCGCTGCCGCTCCGCCGCTTTTCGCCCTCGTCGCCACCTCTGTGTTCGACTGCTCGTGTGTGTGTTGGTTTGTGTGCCTCGTCTCGTTGTGTGTGTCCCGGGGGGGCGCGGGCCCGTTTACCCTCGTCGGTCGTGGTCTGCCCTCCTCGGTGATGATTGTTTGTGTCATCTGCTTGTGTGTGCGCGTGTATATACTTGTCTCATCGCTTGTGTGCTCGTTGTATATACCCCTTTCGGGACTGCGACAGCTTCGTCGCCTACATAGTCTAGGTACTAGGTAGTCGGGTTGGGTTATTGGCCACTGCCGTTCACACCCACCCGAGGAGCTGTCCTCCGCTGAATGCAGTCCCCGTGTGTGCCAACACAGGTCGCGTGTACCACCGACCTTGTGATGCGCCCCTCCCGGGGAACGGACTGACGGAAGCGGGCATACCACAGAGATTGCGGCGTCGATCGGGGAGCCTGGCCTGTGAGTTAGCGTCGAAAAACGAAGGATTTGGATGCATGGATGTCGTGGAAAAGTGGATGAAGGTGGAGGTATGTGGATGTGGAGGGCGTGTGTGTGGGTGGAGGGTGAGGTGGAGGGGTGTGTGCCATATTTTGGGGGCGCAGCGACTCACGGACGCGTGGCAGGGAAGATCATGAAGGACGGAGCTCGGGCTAGTGACGGAGTTGAGGCGGCGTGGAGGAGCGCAAGGAAATAGCAGTTGAGAGTGACAGGAGAGGAGGTTGGTTGGAAGGAGGATGAATGGATGGGAGGGGTGAGGCATTGGAGTGGCGAAATGGTGGTGGTTGGGTGGGTGGCGGGAAGTGGAGAGTCGATGACGAGTGAGGATTTGAATCGCGAGAGGAGGTCGTGACGGACGCAAGGAGCAGGGGAAAGGGAAAGTTCGAGCATGTGAAGGTATGCGTAGTGGCAAGATAGTCGAGTGAAGAGTCAGTGGTGGGTAGATTGATGTGAAGATAGATGGATGGGTAGGTTAATGAGATGGAATTGATGGAGCGGAAGCGGCGGTGGGGAACGGAAGGAGCCTGATGGAAGCTGGTGCTGTCTGGGGGAAGGCGATTCGCGTTGGCTGTCGAGTGTGTCGGTGCTGCAGAGCTGCGTACAAGTCGACGAGAGCGAAGAAGAGTGAAGTGATTGTAGGTTGGAGTCGAAGGTGGATGGATGAGGAAGAGGAAGGAGGTGGAAGAAGGAGAAGAAGGATGGTCAGACGGAGAATGATGGAGTAGCGTCAGAATGATGGATGGTTCCGCGAGTCCCAGAACCAGTCCCAAAGCGAGGGAAGGCGAGGGGCAGCAGAAACGTGGAAAGTGTCAGTGAGCTGCGTCAGTGTGTGCATCAGGAGAAGGCGGGCGCCGCCTTCGCCCCTCTCATGCTTGTCCATCGAGCACTCGAGGGGGAAGGGGGAAGGCTGACATCTCATACCTCTCTTCGCCCCTTCGGTCTCATGCCTGTGGTCTTCGCCTAGGGTGTGCCCAAATCATTGATTCATTGTCCAAAACCTTCCCCACAGCTCAGCTACACGCAAGCGGCGAACGCCTGGTCCAGAATATCGATCCCCTCCCTGATCTCGTCGTCCGTGACAGTGAGGGGCGGTGCGATCCTGAACGTGCCGCCCAGCCCTCGGATCTGGACGATGTTGCAGCTGAGGCCGAGCTGCATCGCCTTCTCCGCGACCTGTGTGCCGAGTTCATCCGCGGGCTCCTTAGTTTTCGGGTCCTTAACGACCTCGATGCCCATCATGAGTCCGCGCCCCCTCACGTCTCCGATCTGGGGATACTTCCTCTGCAGACCCAGCAGGCCCTCTTTCAGGATCTCGCCCTTCCTCCTCGCTTCGGCGGGGAGCTCGTCACGCTCTATGATGTCGCACACCTTTGCGCCGACAGCACAAACAAGCGGATCGTTCATGTGCGTCGTGATCCAGAACAGGCCCTTGCGGTTGCATTCCTCCTCGATCTGCTTGCTGGTGATGGTGGCAGCGAGGGGCAGGCCGGCGCCGAGTGTCTTGCTGAGAGTAAGGATGTCGGGCACGATGCCGTCGCGCTCGAACGCGAACATGGACCCAGTGCGCCCGAGGCCGGTCTGCGCCTCGTCGACGATCAGGAGCATACCGCGCTCCTCGCACCCCTTCTTCAGTGCTGCGAGGTATCCGAGGGGCAGGTCGATCAGCCCGCCTGTCGAGACGATCGGCTCAACTATGACGGCGGCGAGCGCGCCACAGCTCTGCGCATCGACTAACGACCAGCCCCAAGCAAGCTCGGCCTCCCAGTCGTGGCTCCCGTCTGCACGGCGGAAGGGGCTGCGGTACGCGTACGGGACGGGGAGGACGAGTTGGCCAGGCATCGGGGGGCCGTGCCCGCGTCGGCCGACTGCGAACGTGGCCGCCGAGGCGCCGTGCGTCATGCCGTCTGTTGTCAGCTGAAGCAGCATGAGATAAGCTCACGATACCCCGCGCTAAGGGAGACGATCTCAAAGCCGCCAGTGTACGTCTTGGCGATCTTGAGTGCGAGTTCGTTGACCTCGCTGCCAGTCGAGAGGAAGAGGCATCGGTCCAGACCTTCGGGGAGCATCGCAGTCAATTTGTCCGCGAGCGAGAGGACTGGGTCCGTCACCATGGCGCTGAAGAGATGGTCCAGCTCGCGGACGTAGGTCGACACGACTTCTGCGATCTCCTCGTTCCCACTTTCATTAGCTGTGACAGCGAACCAACTCACTGGCCTAAGACACTGGACATCTGGCCCGACGTAAAGTCGAGGACCTTGCGTCCCTCCGCGTCGTACAGGTACGTGCCCTTTGCGCGAACGACGCGTACCCTGGACCACTGCCCGCCGTAGCGGATCAGCTTGGAGTCGGCGGCGGCCCAGAAGGCAGAGTCGGACAGGGGCTGCTTGGTTACTGTCATGATGTAGGGGGGTTGGGGGGGCGGGGAAGATGGGCAGCGAGTCGGTCTTTATCTAGACGCCCGAGTTGCCCGAAAGTTGCCCGCAGTCGGGCTTGCCCGGTTCCCATGTCAAATACTCGACATTTGGGGTCTGCGGCATGTATCTATGTCTGGAGGGTCTGGATTCAGCTATAGCTGCGATGTGATGGTCGGTGGAGAGAATGCAGAAGAGCTGGATAGGTGGCTAATCGTTTGTTGAGTGGCCTGATTGAGTGATCGTCAGGTCCCGCTCACTGAAAGGGGCAGCGCTTCCGGGCCGTTAGCTGCCTTCAGTCAGCACTTGCAATGCATCATTGGCACTGAATCTTGCAAGCATGCAGAACTGTCTCTACACTGTACGCACTCACCTTCCCAAGCATCCATGCACCCAGGGTAGTTCTCACGATAACGAGAGCTCGTTTTCACATCGTGTTGCCCGATTTCACACCGCGCAACAGCCGAAGATAAGCCTCCTCCACCTCGTTGCCCGCAATTTGACTTCGAGCCGTCGTGCTCGTCGTCATGCTCGTCTCGCTCGGCCCGCTTGCCCACGCCCTCTCATGAGCTCATGTTTGCTTCACCCGTGTGCTGAGCCCAAGATATGCATGTCCGTCTATTCTGCTCTGCGCTCCCCGCTACTTGTCCACCTCCTTGAGGGCCTGCGCAAAGTCCTTCTTGAGGTCGTCGATGTTCTCAATACCGACAGACAGGCGCACGAAGTTCGGCGAGATGCCCGCCGTCTTCATCTGCTCCTCGTTCATGGACCCGCTCCACATCGCCGCCGTGTGCACCGCCAGCGTCTCGACGCCGCCGAGCGAGACGGCCTGGCTGGCCAGCTTGAGCGCGGCCACGAAGCGCGACGTCGGGTCATACCCTCCCTTCAGAGCGAGCGCGACGACAGGGCCGCCGCCCTTCATCTGCTTCTTGGCGATGTCGTGCTGCGGATGGCTCGCGAGCATCGGGTAGTAGACCGCCTCGACCTGCGGCTGCTCCTCCAACCAAGCGGCCAGAGCGAGCGCATTCTCGTTGATCCGCCCCATGCGCAGAGGCAATGTGCGCATACCACGGAGCAGGAGCCAGGCATCCATCGGGCTCAGCGTTGAGCCCAGCGTCAGGGACGTGTCCCACATCTCCTCGGCCAGGGCCTTCGTCGTGCAGATCGCGCCGGCCGTGATGTCGCTGTGTCCGCCGAGGGACTTTGTCGCACTGTGCAGGACGACGTCGACGCCGAGGTCTGCGGGACGCGTGTTCAGAGGGCCGGCAAAGGTGTTGTCGGCCAGTACGAGGATGTTGTGCTTTTTCGCGATCTCGACAACGCCGGCAAGGTCGGTAAGCACGAGGGTCGGGTTCGCCGGCGTCTCGACGTAGATGATCTTGGTCTTCGGTGTGATCGCCTGCTCCAGCGCTCCCAGGTCGGACTGCTCGACAACGGTGGTCTGCACGCCGTAGCGCGGCAGCAGCTCGTCGAACAGCTTCGCTGTCGCCATGTAGTGCTTGCTCTGGGCGATTGCGTGGTCGCCCGCCTTGAGCAGCGCGATGACCGCCGTGCTAATAGCGCCCATGCCGGACGCAGTCAGCATGGCGACCTCGGTCCCCTCCAGACCGGCGAGGACGGCGGCCGCCTGCTCGTGCGTCGGGTTGCCGTAGCGCGTGTAGAAGCCCGCGTGCCGCGGCTCGCTTGCCATTTCCGCGAATTCGGCGGCGTCGGCTGCACGGAACGTCGAGCTGTAGTAGATCGCGGGCGCGACGGGGTCGGCGCGCATGGGTACCGCGGCGTGCCCGTGCACCGCCTGCGTGTCGGGGTGCCAGTCCATGGTGGTGAGGTGGTGGAAGGATGGGAGGAAGAAAGAGACGTCGGCCCGTCGGTCGACTCGGAAGTGGGCGCCGAGTCGGCCGAGTCGACGCAAGTTGCCGATCACGTCAGAACGCCAGAATCACCGATGCGGGTCGAGTGTGATTCGTCGACCAACATATCCAGGGGTATCAGGCTATGCAGTGCCGCCGGCTGTGGAGGGTTTGTCCGCGGTGGGCAGGCATGCTTGCGCAGTGTGGTCTTCATTGCTGTGTTGGTGGAGGTGAGATGATACGAGGAAGGCTGAAACGAATGGTGTCAACCGCGGGGCAGCTGGAAGAGACCGAAAGTGGAGGTTTCCATGTCGGGATGCTCGGTGGAGGTCAGTCGTCGCCAGAGCCCCGCAGCGACACGTCAGAACGACGTGATGTCGGAGGCCCCCACTTCTCCCACATGCCCGGGCGGGGGCGGTCGTCGGTTGCCCTTGTGCGAGATGTCGGGCAGCCCTAGCCGCGAGAAGAAGTGGTCCATCGGGTGCACTGCACTGTCAGTTATCTTGGAAGGTGGACAACGAGCCCACCCGGCGGCTTGAAGGTTGGTGCTCAGACGCAGAAGACGACATGGAACGACGGCTCGACAAGCGATGCGTTTGCACCCGCTCACCTCTGCGCCCTCAACGTTCAACCCGACGATGCGACATCGCCCAGCAACACCAAATCCTGCCTCACGTGCTGAGCCGTTCAGACCAGACCTGCGCACTTGGCTCATGCACATGCATCATGGCTATAGGGTTCGCCGCTTCACGCCTGCTGCTGCAGGGCGTCGATCTCGCGGAGGCGCTTCTGCTTCTGCTCCTCAGCGAGGTCGACCTTGATTCTGAACTCAGCGGCAATGGGCGAGTCGGGGTCAAGGGAAGTCTCGGAGTGGCGGAGCATCTCGATCTCGCGATGTAGTGCGTCCACCTCAATCCGGTACACAGCAAGCTTCACAGAGACGTTCAGGTTGGCCGCGTTGTGGTCGCTGGCGTGCTGGGTCTTGACGAAGAACTGGCTAATGACGATGTACAGTTCGCGGACCAAGGTGGCGAAGTTGCCGCCGAGGCGGCTGACATCGCAAGCCAGGCTCGTCGCCTGGTCGTCCATGGCCTGTGATCGTGCTAGGAGCTCGTCGAGCGTCCGCTTGGTCTCCAGCATGAGCCCGTCGCGCTGCTCATACTTCGACTGTGGTGCCGCTGGACAGCGTCATGGTGGACAGTGCGTAAAGGACAGGACTGCCGATCCGCTAATCCGGTTCGAGAGGCTCACATTGAGACGCCGCGGCCGCACAACGACGCAAGGCGAAGGACTTGAAGGAAGTCTTTACCAGCGACCAGCTGTCAGGCGGCCCTCAGTATCGACGTCGCGCCCCACGCTAGGCTCTAGTCTACTTCGCACGCGAATTCTTAGGCGTTGCGCCTTCCGTTTCTGTGTGCCCCTGTGGGCTTTCCACGTCTCTTGACTGTGCCCCACTTCAACATGGTCTTCACACTTCTTCATCTTCCTCATCACCTTTCCAATGCCCACTAATTCCATCCGCCCTCTCACCTCGCCTCACACATCCTCTCCACTGCGCTCTCACAGGTGAGGCATTGTCCAATCGCAAAGGGCCACAAGAATCACGAAACCGACCTTGACTTCCCGCACTCTTACGCTATACTTCAACATATCGGGCGTCGGTATGTGTTCATCCACATCTGTGATGGGCAAGGCGTTCGTGCAACTGGTAGCTGGTTGTCCATGTGAGTTACGTTCATGCATGTGGCCAGTAACATCACCCGGCGCCTAAACAAACCCAACACTGCCTCGCGGCCCCTGTGCCAGACTCTCTGTCGAATCGAACATCACGTCATCCACCGTAGCTTCCTTGTCGTCGACCTCTTCTTCCTCGACCAAAACTTCAAAAGGTAGCCCAGCACCCCCGAGAGGATGCTGGGCAGAGCCAAATATTCAGCGAGTGAACCAGCCGAAGCCAGCACAAGGTCACTGTCACCCCTAAGTCTGTGAGTCGCTGTGCAATGGGCGTTCGAATGACCTGACGGGCAGCAAGTTTGAGGGCCACGTCCGTTCTCACCAGGTAAGTTTAATAGGGCGTCGAATGCTTCGCGGCGTTTTAGTCACCGAGGACGGCTAGCCAAGCAATATGGCCCACCGCACCAGCTGCTTTCGATAGTTTTACGCTCTTCTATGATGATATGATGAGCCGCTCGCGAAGAAAACAGGCCATCCAGCGACTCTAGTGCTTCGAACGGACCTGAAACCGATGCAGCCGGGCTGGCGGAGTCAGCAGGTGATGAGGGGCCAAGACTGATCTCCACCGACACTCCTTCACCGTGCACGGGGCGCGCAGACGCCCGTCGCTGGGTCTCGCCGCTCTTGTTCTCCCGCGAGAGCAGGGACCTCCCCTCAGGCGCCAACGCCGGGGAGGACCACGGAGGGCGCTGGAGGTTAAAAACGAGCTCGTATGGAGTGGTAGCAGAGGGCAGAGTCGTCGCTTTGTTCTTAGCCTGATGCATGCAGACCTGTCCGCTATGTGCACTGTGCGCTGTCGCTGTCGTTGACCGGCTATCAAGCGTCCGGGTCCCCGAATCCTCGGCATTCACCGACCGGCATCCCTCTGCATCGCTCCGAGCTAATGCGGGCAACTAACATCGAGCCCACCTCTCGCTGTCGCACACACCACCATGTCCATCACGCTCCACCACCTGCGCGCGTCGCGCAGCGCGCGCATCTTCTGGGTCCTCGAGGAGCTTGGGCTTAAGTACGACGTCGCCGTGCACGACTTCGGCAGTCCGGAGTGGGCGCAGCTGTCCCCGTTCGCCAAGGTGAGTTGCGCCTGAGACCGTCGCACTCTCCCAGCCTATCCTCTCTTCGTGATCCAGCTCAGAAGTGAAAAGCTGACACCAGGCGCCCGTCCTGACGTACAACGGGAAGAACCTGACCGAGTCGGCGCCCATCATCCTCCGCCTGCTCGCTGACCACCCTGCCTCCAGCGTCCAGGCCAGCCCGACCGAGGACGACACGTTCTGGTCGTACTTCTCCGAGGGCAGCCTTATGCTCTACGTCCAGCCGAGCGTGTTCATCAAGATCGGCCGCAAGCAGCTGTCCCGTGACAAGTCGCTCGGCGAGGAGGCGCAGAAGGGCGCAGACGCCATGGAGGGATGGGTCCAGCAGTGGGCTAAGAAGAACACAAAGCCGGGGTACGAGCAGGCCGAGAAGTTCCTCGAGAACCATGAGTGGTTCTCCGGTACCGACAAGCCGGGACTCGGCGACGTGAGTGATGCTCTGGTGAGGCCGAGTTGGGATGCTGACGACAGTTCATGCTCCTGACCGTCATCGGCGGGCAGAAGTCGCCCGCGATCGCAGCATGGAAGAAGAAGATCGGCCAGCGGCCGGCGTACCAGCGCGCCATGGCGAGGATGCGCGACGAGGAGGCGAAGCAGAAGGCGTCCAAGGCCAAGCTTTAAGTCCTGATAGTCACATATGCTACAACAGATCTAATAGTGCTTCTCAAGCCGGCGCGCGCGACCCTCGACGCGGCCGAGCCACTCCAGCGAATCGAGCATGTATCCTTGCGAGTCCATCCACTCCGTCACCTCGTCGACGTCCTCGACGTCCTTCGGCAGGGGCTGTCGGGAGAGGTTCCTGACGCGCCCTGCCGAGATGCGCCGCAGCCGGGCCAAGTCGCGCTGCTCGCCGCTGCTCATGTCCGAGTCGGAGGCCAAGGACGACTCGCGCACCTCTCGCCCCGCCGCGCGTACCAGGTCGTTGTACTGCGACTTGATGAAGCAGAACATCTGGTGCTCCCAGTGCTGGAGCTCGTGGAAGTCATGCGCCCTCTGCAGACACTTCTTGCCTGACGTCAGCTGAATAGGTTGTACCGTAGCTCACCCATGTTCCCAAGCGCACGGGGATCGACCTCCTCGTCGCTGTCGACGTCCTCGTCGCTGTCGTCGCCCTCGTCGATCACCTCGTGCGACTCGCGGTCGTATGGCTGCCCGCGCAGCCATGCTGTATGGTAGCAGTGCTGGTTACGGCGGTTGCATCCGTCGCAGTACTCCTCCCGTTCCGTCAGGTCCGCCTGTTTCCAGACAGGGTAGGTTTCCAGGGCCTTGCGGAACTCGGGCTTCCAGAGCGTGCTCGACAGCGAGTCGCGGAAGCCCTTCATCAGATTGCGTACGTCACGAAGCTGGCGGCCAAAGTAGTCCGCGTTCGACTTGCTGAGCGGCAGGATGTCAGGCCCCTTGATCGCCAGGAGCAGCAGGTATTGGAACACGACCTTGAACTTGTACTCGGTCGACTCGCGCTTGTGCGAGAACTCCTCCGGCAGTTCCTCCGGCAGCTCGCCGTCGTCGCTGACAAGAAAGTCGTCCAGCTCGTCCTCTCGCTCGTACGCCCAGTCACCTTCGTCCTTGTCAGAGCCTGAGCTCACGTACTCAGCGGCGTTGCCTCCGCGGGTCTCCTTGAGGCGCCGGAGGTTGGCGGCGAAGGCACTCTCCTTGGTCTCCCGAAGGCGAGTCGCCGCAGTGAAGCGCTCCGGCTCATCCATCTCGATTTCGGCGCGGGCGTCCTCGTCCTCCGTCGCAGCGGAAACAGATGCCTCGTCGTCGGGATCTGGGCGGAGGTTGGATCGGCGTCGCTTGCGCGGTTTTGGAGAATCGCTCCGACGGCGGAGGCGGTGTGGTGGCGACTCGCTTTCTGAAGGCTGATGACGGCGTGGGCGCAGTTTCCGACGAGGAGCTTCATCCTCTGAGGACTCGACCACCTGCTCATCGTCGCTGTCGGGGTCGACTCGCCGGCGTTGGGTCGCTCGTCGCTTCCCTTTCGCCTTCGTCGGCGGGCTGCTCTGGGGGTCCGAGCCCAAGAACTCTATCGAGGACTCCTTTCCAGATTCTTCGTCTGATGACGCTATTCTCCTGCGCGCTGTCGGTTCGGGGGCTTCGTCGTCGCTGAAGAACCGGCCCTTCCGCTGTGTCGGCTTCGGTGGCGAGCGCGGGCCAAGACGGACCGCGTTAAAGTCGTCCGTGTCCGATCCTCCATCACTAGAATCTTCCAAATTCATGGGTCGTAATCGTGTTCTGCGAGGCTGAGTGGATCGAGGAGGGGTGCGTTTCGGGGAAGGTTGAGGAGGTGGAGAGCTGGGAGGAAGTGGGGAAGACGCGCGGGAGCTCGCTTGTGAGCTTCCTCTTTCAGAGGCTGCTCGGCGCAGGGGCTCCCATGAGGAGAATGTGAGTCTCGACTGTTTAAGCTTTGAGGGCGTCGGCATCATCGAAACATGGTGGATGAGGAGATTTGGTGTTGTTATCGGTTGAGTCAACCACCCTCAACGCGTCATGAAACGCGTTGTGGGGTCTCCACACCCGGATCCGAGATCGGTGGCGATGAAGCACAGTGACTTCCTCAAGCAAACAACGACACGTACTCTCTCCACATCATCATCTCTGACATGACTACTGACATTGAGACTCGCCTCGCAAAAGCAACCCTCGAAGACCGTATCGTAGGCACGCTGGTCGGCTCGGCGCTCGGCGACGCTGTCGGCCTGTACACCGAGTTCCTGACCAAGGAGCAGGCCCGGGAGGCGTACCCTTCGGGCGAGTTCTCGCTGCTCCCGAACGCCACCCCGTTCAAACACGACTTCCACCGCCTCAAGCACCGACACGGCGAGTGGACAGACGACACGGACCACTCGCTGCTCATCCTCCTCTCGCACCTGCACAATGGACAACCGGATCCCAAAGACCTTGCCGCCCGTCTGCGTGTCTGGGTGGAACAGGGGCTGCGCGCCCTCGACACCGCCCCCCTCGGCCTGGGCCAGACGGTCGGCGCCGTCGTGAGAGATGAAGAATTCCTCGACAACCCGTACAAAGTTGCGGCCGCCCGCTGGCGGAAGGGCGGCTACCAGGTCGCTGCCAACGGCAGTCTCATGCGCACGCACCCTCTCGGCCTCGCGATGCTGTACGAGACGGAAGCATACACGTTCGAGATGGCCGCTCGCTTCTCGGCAGTCACGCATGTCGATCCGCGATGTGTTACGGCGTGCATGGTCGGCACTGCTTTGGTGCGTGGCTTGGTCCGCGGCCTGGTGACGACGGCCGACGAAGTCGATGCTCTGGTCCGGCGCGCCGTCGCTGCCTATCCCCGCATCCGCGAGCTTCTCACCGCCGAGGGTGTCTACGAGGAAGGCGACCCTACGCTGGATGAGGAGGAGGTAAGCTACGGTTGGTCCGCTTGCAAGCTAAACCCAGTTCAACAAGCACGCTTTTGCTACCTCGCTCGACGCCCTCGACCTCGACGGGCGTGGAATCGGCTACGTCCTGAAGGCTCTCGGCTCATCTCTTGTGGTCCTCCGCCGTGCCCTCAATCAGCAGCCAGCACTGTACTCGCAGGCCACCTGCTTCCAGCCTCTCATCTCAGAGCTGGTCATGCATGCCGGCGACGCCGACACGAATGCCGTTACTGCTGGTGCCTTCCTCGGCGCCTGGGCGGGCTACAAGGCGCTCCCGTGGAAGGGCGGTCTGCGCCACGACACCTGGCTCCTAGGTAAGGCTGACTCGCTCTGCCTCGCTCTCGGCGTCAAGGACGGCGGCTATGACGGCAAGTCTGACCCCGACACTGCTCCCGACGGCGGGAGAGGCTTCATCACCCCTGAGCAGACGCAGCAGAAGTTTGAGGACATCCAGAAACGCATGGACGCCGACGTCAAGGCGTTCATGGCGGCTGAGGAGGCTGCCGCGCAGCAGCGCGCCAAGAACGAGAAGAGGAGCTGGTTCTTCTAGAAGCAATCAATGTATAATATGATCTCTTGCTACGGCTTGCCTCGGTTGTCACTAATACTGCATACTGACTCTGCTTACACCTTCATCGCGCCGCCCGTTTTCCGGTCGTACCGCGAATAGTACGGCATGGCGAGCATCCACGCGTGGTGCTCTGAGCCGACGTTGTCGAACGTGAACTGGATCTCCTCCTCGCCAATCTCGATCATCTCCTTGTCCTTGTTCTGTCCGAGGCCCTTGCAAGCGCTCTCTACGAGGAGTTGTCCACCGAGCAGATTCTCCAGGCGGATGTAGTATCCGACCGCGCCCTCGATCGTCGCCGAGCAGAGCAAGAGTCCCCGGTGCTGCAGGATCAGGCCCTTGCCGTTCGACCCCAGGGTCTCCGCAATCTTCTCTGCGTTCGATACTGGGTCCAGTGCCAGCTCGAACGGCAGCGGGTGAATGCGCTTGTAGAACGTGCAGCTGTCCTGCCAGCACATCTTGGGCGCCTCTAGGCGCGCGCTGAACACACGCGCGTGCGGCGTGTGGCCTGTAGCGACGCCGCCCATGTCCGGTCGCGCGGCATAGATGACGAGGTGCAGGGGTGTCCACTCGGGGTCGGCTAATGTCAGCATTCTCCAAGAGAGTGACTCACGCTCTCGTCCCTCGATGGGGTGTGCGACGCTTCCATCGAGCCGCACGCCGATCAAATCCTTGCTGCCCATGGCGCGCAGCGGCTTGCCGCGCGGAATGACCCAGACGAGATCTGCCTCGTTTGGATCCCGACACGACAGCCCGACGCTGCACCCGACGCCCCAGCCCTCGCCGTCCATGATGCGCGCGGCTAAGGCCAGCCGGCCCTTGAAATACTGCCTCCGCTGTACGGGATCATCGAACGTCGGCGGCACGGGTTTGCGGAACTTGCCGACCTTGGGGCGGGTCGCGGGGTCGGCGTCCGGAACGCTCGCGTCGAGCACGAGCGAGGCCATGGTTGTCGTGAACTTGGAGGTGTCAAGTGCACTCACTCGCCGATCGCCCATCTGTGCCTTCCATGCTAGCGGATAGCGGACCGTAGCCCACCTCGGCATCTCAAGTCCGAAAGGAGTCGGCCAACTCCGACGACACTTCAACCGAAGCCGCTAACTCTCATGCATTCGCATCAACCACCATGGTCACGGTGACGCAGACGACGACGGCGCCGACGCCGGCGATCCTCAAGCTCCGCGCGGAGGGCAGGATCGCCGAGAGCGACCTGCCGACAGAGGCGAAGATGGCCGAGGTATGTCACCGCTATCTCTCAACCGGACCTTTCACTGACGACAGCGCGCGCACCTGAAGGAACGTCTTGCGGGCGCCTTCCGCATCTTCGCCGCCCTCAACTTCGATGAGGGCGTTGCCGGGCACATCTCCGTGCGTGACGTCGTGAACCCGCATGCGTTCTGGGTGAATCCGTACGGCGTCGCCTTCGACGCGATGACGGTCGACGACCTGGTGCTGGTCGACCACGACGGGCGTGTGCTCGAGGGCGGGCGCCCAGGGTTCGGGCAGGTCATCAACGCGGCCGGCTTCGCGATCCACGGCTCGATCCACCGCACACGGCCCGACATCCATGCCGCGGCGCACTCGCACTCGTTCTACGGGCGCGCGTTCTCCAGCCTCGGCCGCAACATCGACATGACGTCCTATGACGGAGCGAAGTTTGCACACACCGTCAAGCTGTACGACGAATTTGGAGGCGTCGTGCTCGACGACGAGGAGGGGAAGAATATCTGCAAAGCGCTCGGCGATGAGGGCAAGGGCGTCGTGCTCCAGAACCACGGCATTCTGACTGTCGGATCGACGGTCGACGCCGCCGTCGCATACTTCATCCGCCTCGAGGCGCTGTGCCGCGCCCAGCTTGAGGCTGATGCCGCTGGCGGGGCGCGCACGCTGAGCAATCCCGAGGTCAGCGCCGTGTTCGACCGCACGGGAGGAGAGAAAGAAGCGTACCGCCAGGCGCAGGAGCTGTACGAGTGGATCGACGACATCACGGGCGGGGATTACAAGTAGAAGTCTAATTATGCATAAGTCTAGTAGTCAAAGGTCTCGCGCTCGACGCCGTAGACGTCCTTGGCGACCTTCCACCACTGGCCGTTCTCACCGCCGACGCACCACCGTCCCGCAAACTCGAGCTCGAGGGGGTGGATGCGCTTGCCGACGATGACGACCGAGTGGAGCGGCGCGCCGTAGTCCTCCTCCGTCAGCTCCGAGAGCTCCTTGAGCGTGCCCGCGATGATGCGCTGGGACGGCGTGCCGATGCGCGAGAGTGACATGGCGAGCGTCTCCTCCGGCTTGAGGAACTTGTCTCCCGGAGGCGTCGCCTCGTCGTCGCTGTCCTCCGGGGGAGGGGGGTTCGTGCGCTTGTTCTCCGTGAGAAGAATCTGCGAGAAAGCCTGGGCCGGGTTCATGAAACGGGGCGGCTCGTAGATCAGGCGCCCGCGGGCCATGTTC
This sequence comes from Trichosporon faecale, assembly GCA_039545375.1. Lineage (NCBI taxonomy): Eukaryota > Fungi > Basidiomycota > Tremellomycetes > Trichosporonales > Trichosporonaceae > Trichosporon > Trichosporon faecale. The sequence continues at coordinate 199,443 of BCLU01000001.1, forward strand.
TCCTCACTCTGCTCGCGCACCTTGATGTCAAGCAGCACGAGAGTGTGCATGCCGTACCGCACGTTCTCCTCCAGGCGGTCGTACCACGAGTCCGGCGTCCAGGTCTCGGTGTAGAACGGAAGCGAAACGGACTGGCCGAAGTTGTACATCTGCAGACCGGTCGAGCCGAGCGCAGTCATGATCGAGGCGTTGTGGATCGTCTGCGTCGGAATGCCTCGAGCAGAAGCACGGAGAAGAAGGTCGGTGTGCGTCGTAGCACTGCGAGTTAGCCAGAAACCAGCGCTCCAACTCACCCAAGGGGGTCACCAACGACGAGGAAGGCGACATCGACCTTGTCGGCGTCCTTCAGGATGTCATCGGACTCAAGCTCCACCGTCTCGCGAGTTGCCGTGATCACAGGGCGTCCGTAGAACTCCTCCTGAATTCTGTTAACCCTATGCATTCTCAACAGTCAGCCCACTTACAAGCTTCTCCTTCTCGACCATGAGGATCGAGGTGTACGCCTCGAGGTACACGCGCTCGCATTTCTTCACCGCCTGCAGGTCAGCTAACGTCTGTCTCCCGTTAGCTTTCGAATCACTACTCACCTCGAGACCCTTGACGGTGATGTCCTTCTCGTCGCTGAGGCCGAGGCCGATGACATACAGCATGGTGAATGGAGTGGTTGCGCCGAGGACCATAGCGATCGAGCGATTTTCAAAATATGACCAAAGCCCTCGTTACCCCGCATTCCCCGCATTTCCACCCTGACGATCGTCAGTGGCCCACCGTCCACACTGAGATCCAGAGATGTATGCATGCATGCATTAAGCACTACAGGAGCGTCGAGCTCGATTATCTACTAAATGAGGGAGGCTTTCTACCACTTGTGCTCGTCAAAGTACTTCTTCACGCTCTCGCGGAGCTTCTTCTTGGCGAAGCGGATCTTGCGGAGGAGCAGGATCTCGGGCCACCGGAGGTGCGACTGCTCGTCGAGGTCCTTGTCCGGCTTGGTGAGGGCGCCCGAATTCCAGCCACCGAGCTTGGTGACCTTCTCGACGAGCGCGCTGTAGTCGTTCATCTCGGCCTCGGAGATGCCGCGGATCTCGTCGTTGGACCACTCAATCTTGCGCACGTAACGCTCGATTTCAGCCGGGTCGCGGTACGTGCGCGTGTCCCAGTCCTGGAGCTCGAGCTGGCCCTGGTCGTTGGTCCGGAACCACCGCTTGCGCTGTTTGTGGCGCATGTCGAAGAGGGCGTTCCAAATGTCCTCGGTCCACTCGCCGTTCCAGGTGCCGTCCTTCTGCGCCTTCTGGAGAATTTTGATCCACCTCACCTGCGCGGGAGAGATGCGGAAGTTCGGGTCGTGCCGCGCCTCATCGATCAGGTAGCCGAAAAGCGAGGCATACGTTCCCGAGGGCTTCCAGGCGTCACTCGTTGGGGAGGGCTTCTGGGCGTTGGCGGGCGGTCCGCGGAGAGTCGCAACGGGCTTCGGGGCCGGGCCCGTGGCCTTCGTCGTGTAGACACCCTCGGTCTTGGCCTCCTGGGCCGCGTTCGGGTTGAACAGAAGGAGCTTGGTCGTCTGGACGTTCTGAAGCGTGTTCACGAGGACCTTGTCGGAGTCAATGTTCATTTCGCGCTTCGGGTGGCTGGGCGAGCGCGGGATAGGCGTCGGCTGGGGCTCGTCACGCCTGTCCTTCAGCGTGTCAAGGAGGCTGCCGAACTTGACGGTGCCGTCCTGCGCCTTCAATGGCGTCGGACCCTGCCACTTCTCAAACTTATCCTTGAGACCCTTCCACCACTCGGCCAGATCCGGAGGGTAGTTCTCGTCCGCCTGCATCTCCCTCCATGCGTCGTTCAGGTACTCGATCTGCTTCATCGCGAGGCCGTTACCGTCCTTAGCGAGGGCGTCCGTGTACTCCTTCAGATCGACGTACTCCCAGGAGATGCTCTCCGGGGAGCCACTTTGCTTCTTGGCCTCGTCCTCCTTCTTCTTCTCGTCCTCCTTCTTGGCATCGCCGGCAGGCGGGCCCATCAGCCTCGGACCCACAGTTTGGACCGGCTGATCAGCCTTGGCCTCAGCCTTGCTGTCCTCCTGCGGCTTCGCCTCGGCGGCAGTCGGCTTTGGCTCCGGAGCCTTGGTCTGCGCCGGCTGCGGCTTCTCGGTTTGGGGCATTGGCTTGTTGATGTGCGTGGCGAGCCAGAGCTGAGCGCGGAGCTTGCGCACAATGTACTGCGCGGGAATGGAGAGAGAGTCCACGTTCAGATAGTCGTAGTCCTTCTCGTTCATGATCGCCTCCCAGTGCTGGTGCAATTCGCGGTCGATGTAGCCCTGCTCCTCCTCCGTCCAGGGCTTCAGCAGCTCCTCCTCCGTCCAAGTTTGCTGGTACCACTTGGGGTCCCAGTCGCCACCGCCCTCACCGCGACGCAGCACCTTGGCCACGGGCTTCTTCTCGCCCGCACCCCAGATGTCGTTCTGGGCACCGTCCGCGTACCCGAAGTCGTCGTTGAAGTGGCCGTCCCCGGAGATGCTGTTGCCCTCGTCCTGGCCCCAGACAAGCATTTGCTTCGGGCCCTTCTGGCACTCCTCGGGGCGGCCGGCGCACGCCTTGGGCGGCTGCGGCTCGGGAAGGGGGTCAGCGCCGGGCTTGCCCTGCCAGCCGCCCTTGATTGTGCAGCGGTAGGCGTTCGTGTACATCTGGTTGTCAGTTTCGTCCACCCCAGCTCGGCGCAACTCACGTCACCAGAGTCAGCCGCGCCCCAGAGACAGTGGCACCCTTCGTCCGGGCACGCAGGGAGGTTCTTGGGAATGTCGAAGGTGATCTCGGGCTTGCCGCAGTCGTGACGGACGGAGATGACGGTGAAGTTGTCGGGGTGCAGCTCCTCGACGTTGGCGATGTAGGCGAGCGCAAGCCCGCAGCTGATGTTGGGGATCTGGTCTTTGACAGCGCCCTCCTCGTCGCAGGAGATGGAGTGACCATAACTCGTGAACGACTTTTTCGAGCCGAGCTCGCCCTTGAACTGCCCGCCGGCAGGGAGCTCGAGAACCTGCCCCGGCGCAGGCGGGTGGTCCTTGGCGCCGTGCAGCCACCAGTCGGCAAACTTGGCGTTCTGGAACGGCTCGGCCGCGCGGCCGGCGCCGTCAAGGCCAGCCTCGAAGCCGTACATGGAGGGGTGCCACATGGCGACGTTGGCAGCTGCAGGAGGCGCGAGAAGAGAGAGAACGGCGAGGAGGCGCATCGTGCGCCCGGCCTGCGGGCGGGAGTGTCGTGAGGTCATCATGTCGGAGGCGTCGAGCCGAACTAGACCTGCTAGTGTGCAACCGGTGCGGAGTTTGGTTGATTGGATTGTGGGCTACTTTTGTGCCGAGTTTGGTCATTATATACGCAGCTCGCGGGCAAGCATGCTGCTGCACAGCAACTGGCCGAGAGCTGCTGGACCCAACATCGACAGACCCCAATGCCCACTCCGGCCCGACGGACGACAAAGAGCGAGCCACTTCGAGGGAGGGCACAGCAACCACTGGTTGCAGATGTCTCGACGTGAGAGACCCGGTATAATCGGCTTTCCGCCACCTTCGGGTCGCACAATGATGTCGGTGAACAAAGGTGAAGCAATCTGGGTTCTCAGCCAGTGAGGAGATCCCTGCTGCAGCCAACGCTTGAAACACGTTTCAGACCACCATGTCCGTCCCCCTATATTTCGTTTGCCATCCGATGTCGGCGGAGCATTGCCTCTCGGCCATCTGGATCACGGAACATGTGATTCCGACCTCCGGTTCGGCAATCTTTGTTCTCGTCGCGATCGTGGTCTGCAGTGAGCTCCCATCTTTAGCTATCGCAAGCGCCAAGGCTCTCCTTCCATCGTCGTGAACTCCGGTTGTCAGCGGAATCTCGGCTCAGATGTACGGCGCCGATGGGTGAAGACGTCGGCTGTTGTGCTTGAAGAGTGTGACGTTCGTGCTTCCATTGTTTGTCACATCGTACGCATACGCTCAGGTCACCCGTCTCGCCGCTACTCCTCGTGAGGCGATAGTTATGCGATAGCAAGTGGGTATCTTTGAAGAGAGAGCAGGCTGCGTGTTGACGCCTGAGGTTAGTTGACACGGGGAGCGAGAAGGAAGGTGCAGTCGCGAGATACATATTCGTTGACTCGAGTAAGAGATGGAGTAGTGCCGTTACGTAAGACACCACCCACCATGACAGCTTAAGCCTCATCACGATGGCCCTGCCGTGCAACAATCTATCTGCCTCATTGATACATAGCCTGCTTAGTACTAACGGTTACACTGCAATTGGACTACTTGAAAGGTCGAGGTACATGACTGAATCGTCAACGATCGCCGGTGGGGGTGTCAACCCCAGCGCATCGGCCAGGCGAACGTATCGCGCTTGTTGCTCAGGTATGGGTTCTCCTGCTGCCAGCCTCGTGAAGTAGCCACTGATCTCGGCAGGGCTGAACACGTCCTGCCAATCCGCCTCCTCCAGCCAGTCATCGAACGAGACAAAGCGAACAGCGGCAGCCAGAGGTACGCCGTGACTGGCGTAGGCGGAAAGGAAGCATTTGCGCACACCCTCATCGCTCGCGGTTCTGGCATCCAGTTTGGCGATATGATCCGACAGTGAGGCGCCGGGGGGCAGAACCGCGACGGCGTTCACAATCGTTACACGCTTGATATTAGAGGAGACCAATGCCCAAGCGAGACATTCCCAAACCGATCTCTGGAGTTGACAAATGTGCAAAGAGCGGAGTTTGGGGTCGTGTGAGAGCGAGTAATGGTGCCAATCTCTGCATGGCGGTACCCAAACTCCCATCCTGGTGGAGCCGGGCCAGAAGATAACCGTCAGACTCTCAGCGCGCTGGGAAACGAAAATCCGTGGTCGCCATGAACAACCCATCGAGCAGTCGAGACGATCAATGACGGGCGAGTTACCCGTTAGGACTTGGACGCAGTTGCGGGCCGTCTCGAAGGTTCTGACAACTTCTTTGTAGAATCTCGAGGAGCGTTGTTGCCCTTCGGAGCTACGACCACTTCTCGCAAGACTAATGTCTGAATGGGTCGTTCGTCCTGGGCGATAGCCAAGACCTCTGAGGCCCACGGGCAACCAGACAGACCCTTCGTGCACTTGCACGTGCACTCCCCGGCATGGGTGCACTCCCCGGCATGGGCGCACTCCCCGGCATGGGCGCAGGGGTGGGTGTACTGGTCCGAAGTGCGTTGGAGGTGCATGACTCGCTGCAGGTCCTCCCTCCATGGCATCAGGCGTGGAAGCGTGATGCGCAGGACGTTGATTGGAGGCAGAGTGTTCCTCCACGAGAAGGAGCGGCAGCAATGGCAGTCCTCGGTGTTGTGCGGTGTGAGCGTTAACGATCGCATCCCCGCCAGGATGCTCTGCTGTCGCTGCCGCGATAGGTCAAGTTTCGGGTCGAACGTCTGGAAAAACGGGAACGAGTGGGGAGCGAGAGGGAATGCGATGTCGTGGATGTCGAACCTGCCGTGCTTGTAGCAGAGAGGGCGGGCGAGCGCCGCCATGGCCGAGTTCACGAGGATCACACTGCGAAGGTCGTAGCGATTGAGGTGGTCCAGGATCTCAGTCATGATCTCCGGAGGAAGCGGCGGCGTGAGTTGGCCTTCGAGGAAGAGTTGCGGCATGACTGGAGTGCAATAGTGACGGAGAAGACACTCGAGATGTCGAGGTGTTATGTGGTTGCTGACGCTGTCGCCGCGCCTCCGTTGGGGCTGAGACCTGTGACATCGTGAGAAGCATCACACACACGGTGTTGTCCGCGCGGCTTTGTGTCAGATCAGCGCCCGTTGGTGGAAGCGTCAACGGCAGTCTCGCGAGCCTACGCCTTGGTTCTGGGCGTCTCTGTGGCGAATCGGTCGGTCGAGGTCAAACGTTGCTGAGGAAGTGAGCGAGTGTGCAAGTGGAAGAGTGAGTGCACCAGGTGCAGGGATCAGGGCATCGGTGGACAAGTCTTTACGTAACTCATCACGGGCTGTTGTGATCACTGGTCTTCATGCTATCGTACAAACAAGAAATCTCGCCCTTCTACTTTTTATCCGTCTAAGCGTCGCCAGCGTGGAACGCCTCAATGTTGATCTTCTCCTTCGGCACACCGGCGGCAATGAGGTCGCGCTCAATGTCGGTCATGAAGCTTCCAGGACCGCAGACGTAGTACACGGCGTCCTTGTCGGTGAGCGGCAGCGAGTCCTTGATCTTCTCGACAGTGACGCGGCCGGTGTTGGCTCCCTCGTCGCCGTTGGAGTAGAACGCCTGCTGGGTGAGCTTGCCGCCGCTCTGCTCGGCGAGCTTCGCGACGTGGTTACGGAACACGTGTTCCGGGGCGGAGCGAACGCCGTGAACCCAGGTGATCTGCGGCCAGTTCTCGGCCGGACCGGAGGTGAGCTGGTTCAGCATGGCAAGGTTGGGGGTGATGCCGACACCGCCGGCGATGAGGACGACGTTCTTGGGGACCGTCTCCGGGAGGACGAAGCTGCCAGCGGGGAAGGCGGCGGCGACGGTGTCGCCCGCCTTGAGGCTGTGCATGATGTTGGAGACAATGCCGTCGGGGTGCGCATCGCCCGCCTCGCGCTTGATCGTGACGCGGTAGTGGTCACCAGCGGGCGAGTCCGAGAGCGAGTAGTGGCGGTTCTGGAAGCAGTCGAGCTCAGGGACGTAGACGCGGAGCGTAATGAACTGGCCCGGGAGGTAAGGCTTGAGCGGCAGCATGCTCTTGTCCTTGGGGACGAGCTCGAAGGAGGTGATAGAGGGCGACTCGGCGTGCACGGCGCGAACCTCGAAGTCCTGCCAGCCCTGCCAGGCCGCCTTCTCGTAGAGACCGGCCTCGACGTCAATGAAGATCTTGGCCAGCTGCCAGTAGGCGTGGTACCAGGCCTCTTGCAGGTCGGGGGTGAAGGCGTCGCCAAGCACGTGCCCGATCGCACCCATCAGGTTCTCGGCGACGACGGGGTAGTGCTCCGGCTTGACGCCAAGGGCGGCGTGCTTCTCGGCGATACGGACGACGACGGGCGTGAGAGGAGACAGGTCCTTGATGTTCTGGGCGTAGGCGAGGACACTGCCGGCGAGAGCGGCAGGCTGAACGCCAGAGTTCTGGGCAGGGATCGAGAAGATGTTGCGCAGCTCGGGGTTGTTGCTGAGCATGGTCTGCACGTCAGCGCAGCCCAGAAGGAGAGCTCACCTTGTACATCTGCTTGGTGATGGTCAGGCCGTGCTCGGCGAGGACGGGAACGGTCGCCAGGACGGCGGCCTGGTGCGCCTCGGAGAGCGGCTGAACGTCGGGGGGGACAACAGAGGTGGAAGCCATGGTGCGGGAGAGTCGGGTGAGCTTGGAGAGCGTCTGGGGACGCAGAGCACGGGAGCGAAGCATTATGTATGTGTGGGTGTCGGTGGTGAGGACGGTGTTCAACGTCGTCGTCAGTCTTTTATCTCGTCGATGCGGCGTCCTGCTTAGGATCGCAACCTCAGGTCAGATCCGGCCAGGGTGCAGCAGTGCCCAACAGTCATGCATGGGGCCCGCAAGCATAGACGTTCGGTGGCTATTCACGGAGCTGCAGGGCGCCATCGCGAGGGCCGGCAAGCGACGGCGCAAGCCGTGTTGCGTCTGACAGGAAACGCTGAGAAATCTCGTGAAATGTCGGACTCAAGATTCGTCAATCCTGATGAGCCTGTGTCATCGCAACGCGAGGTAGATCAGTGCCGGACGCCACCATCAGCGAGGTCCCTGACTTCTCGAAGGAGTACGCCGCAGGGGCCGGCTGAACTCGTTCTTCTCTGACCTGCATTCCACGCCTCGTCCCTGCTTGCGTGTGTTCCGGTGACAGTTGCAGAAGTAATGGCGCAACAGACTGCAGAGTCTAAGCGCTGGAAGCAGTCACCAATGTGAGGACGCCCGGAAGAACAAGGGTCAGAGCAAGATTTTCCGTGTCGGGTGTCGTTTACGGACCCTTTGAAGTCGCCAGCTCTCGGAGCGGTGAGCACCACCACGCGAGGTGGCTTGCCCGCGGTCCAATCCGCTGGGACGCGTTACGCATCTCCCCCCCCCCTTGAAAGGCAGGGCTCGGACTGCCTCGTTCTCGGCGACGTACCGGCAGACTCTGGGGTCCGCGGACTTAAGCCTGCGTCCCTTCCTTTCGTCCTGGAAATAGCATGTCCCCCTCATCGCACAGTCACCTGTGACTGGCCTCTGTAGTGGGACGAGGTGCAAACTGCTGCCCCGCAGGGTTCTCCGTGACGGGCGAGGCTGGTGGGGCTTGCTTGCTGAATAATGAGGATTGTCACTTGAGCCGTTCTGCAGCTGCGGTATGGACCAGGTGACCGAGTGTTATCGGGAGGAGTCGCCCAAAACGTCGGCGCTCTCGGCACTCTCGGCGCATAACGTTGCCCGCCCTATGACCCAACAATGGACCCTAGACCGACCCGTACGCACTCGAACCACGAAATCGACACAGAATTCATCGAAACCCCCGACAACCCGGGCAAGCACCAGCCCTGTAGATCCTCTAGGTCAGGGCAACAGTGCACTGGAGCATCGGTGAGGTGGAATGCGCGCTGGTTTTCAACACCGCGCGGATTGTCGTCTCCGTGATGGAAGGCCTCGTCTGGGAACCCGAGCAAAGCGACGGAGCCGAGGACTGCTCTTGGCCCGTTGCTGGACGTGATCCGATACGCGGATACATTGACTAGACTTTACTCTATAGTTGGGGTGGGGGTGACTAAATTTCTAACTTTTGTGGCTTCCGGAGGTGGGTGCCGAAGGTGCCGAAGGAGTTTACGACTGGGCGAGGTCGATGCCGGTGTCCTTGCACCACTTGTCTCCCTCCTCCTGCTCGACCTTGCGGAAGTAGTCGGCCGCGCCGCCTCCGTCCTCCGGGTTCTGGCCGAGGGCGCGGAACTGGCACTTGGAGCAGGTGAGCACATCCTTGATCGCCTGGCAGTAGACCTTGCGGCACGCGGCGTCGCCCTCGAGCTTGTCCTCGGGCAGCGTGACGCAGGGCTTGGTCTTCTCGTCCGTGAACAGAGTCGTGACGGGCTTGCATGTGTCCTTGCACGCGGCCTCGACCTTGTCGAGCTCGGCGTTCTTCTGCGACTCGCCGGCCGGGGCCTCGCCGCCCTGGGCGGTGCCGTCACGAGGGACGATGGCGTTCACCATCAGGTCCCGCGGGGTCAGGATCGAGGCGGACGCCGAAGCGGCGGCGATGACTGGCGGTTAGCTTGGGACATGTATGGGGACTCACGAAGAGCAGCGGCGGAGAACTTCATTATGGTCGTGGGTGTCGTTGATTCCTAGCCCAAGTCGACCTCGAGCACAGCTTCTTTATATATCTTTCTCGTAACTCGTGTCAACTCCATTGCCTCGACATTGACTTCAGTCCCCTCTGCGTCGCAGTGTAGCACCTGTCCCGTATTCCACACTGCGACAAGGGCCGGACGCCAGGGCAGTGGCCTCAGCATCCCAGAACTTTGCTGTCATCCCAGAGAGGTGACAGGCTGGTCACCGCTGCGCCGGGTCGTCCTAATGCTTCAGCGCGGGTGGAGATGTTTCATCTCTATGTCGAGGTTCCCATCAGATTCTAAATCTGCACGCTCGGAGGTATTTGGGCGTGATTTCTGGCTGACGTTGATGTGTCAAAGCCGTTGTGATGACAAAACCGCCGCTGGAATCGTTCGAAACAGGGCGACAGGGATGCGGGAACACTGTAGCGCTCACCGAGAGATCTGAAACGTATCTTCCAAGCTTTCAGATTCTTTCTGAGCATGTCGCAGCGATCGCAGTCACTGTCAGCAAACGTGCACGCAGCGCGCGGCGAATCAAGGTTCCCCCCGTAATCTTATCGGAGGCACATGGTCGTGTGCCCCTGCGTTCGAGGCCTGGAAACTAAGGGTCGACGCGAACCAGGGCGACGAGGTCCCAACGAGGTCCCAACGAGGTCCGAGGAGGTGCCGAAGTTGTTCTCTGGGACCTGTGAGAGACGCGTTTCAGCCAGACATGCTTCGCGTCTCAGCCGAACATGCTTCAACACACTTCGCTGTTGGAAACGCAGGTGGGGCCTGGCGGGCGGCTCCCTCACGACGGCCCCGACGCTCGCCCCCACGACGCGCAGCACCTCGTCGCTGGTGACAACCGACGATACATTGCTTCCAGACTCTAAGCTCAGGCATGCCAACGTTGAACTCTGCTGTCCACCACAAACAACGTCCAAGTGCCAGCTGACAACTTTGCCAGTGCATGAAACAGCACACGGCGCACGCAGCCTGCAACGCACCTCCAGCCGCCTGCTGCGCCCACTGCGCAACAGAATTAGTCTCCTTGTGCATAATCGTACATGTGACGCATGGACCGTCAAGTAGCACTTGACGCCGCGCCCAGTCTGTTCTATTCCCGTCGTTGTTAGGACGCTCGGCGCCCTCCGCTTCGTGCACTCGGCGACCGAAACTGCGCCGGGCGCCTTGCTCATTGCCAAAGACCCAGCATCTCGAGCGCGGCGTCCTTGCTCTCGTGGTCTGCGCTCCAGTCGTCGATCGGGAACGGCTGGCCGACGGGCGCGCCGAGGAGCTGCTGCAACTGTTACGTCAGCTTCGTGTGCAATTGCGTAGCTTTGCGCTGGTGTGGGCAGCAACGCTCCAACGTTGCACCACACTCTGCACTTACGAAATCTGGGCTGAGACCCGTCGCGTCCGGCAGCCTGCTGGTCAGGAGCGTGTTGTCGTACCAGTCTGCTGGCTCGGGCATACTGGGTGCCGGCATGCTGGGCACCGGCTCGCGCGGCCGTCCCTCGCCGAGCTGGATTAGGCGTGTTCGCCACCCGACGAGGCTGAGGTGCTCGAACGCATCCTCTGCCGGCTGGGGCGAGGGCGCCGGTGCGGCGGCGGCATTGATCTTGGCCTGGGCGCGCTCGCAAAGCTGTAGCAGCCACGCAAGGTTCTTCCGGAGCTCTGGCCGCGGCAAAGACGCAAGGATACTGTGCAAGAGGGCAATGACGCTCTCGAGTTCTGTCATCGCCAGCGTGACGAGCGCACTCCCCGGCGACAGAATGCAGACGGTCGCCATGCACACGGCGCCGCTGAAGGCGTGCGACCAGAACTGCCAGTGCCGCGTCGACAGAAGCGGATACAGGCCGTGGATGCTGCGCAGCATCGCGATCATCATGCTGCTCCGCTCGATGACGGCGAGGTAGGCATCGCCGTACGGTGATTGTGTCGGATCCTCCGGGTGCGAGTAGAGCGCATGCACGAAGTAGGGCCGAAGCAGGAGGAAAACGCCGGCGCAGTAGTCGAGTGTGAGTGCGTGCTGCTGGAACGCAAGGCGGACGTCTCGCCTGCTCGGCTCCGGCGTCGCTTCGTCGGCCGCCGCAGTGGTTGTGTACCGCGACACCATGGCCCGGGTCGTCGCGCGGCACCGCAGCTCAAACGGCACGTCCGCCTCCGCCTTCACGAGAGCCTGCCAAATCTCGACAATGCGCGAGTACGGCGACGGCGTGATGCGCAGGCTCTCGTCCAGCGCCTGCTTCACCAAGACTGCGAGCTTGTACCGGTACAGTTCGTACGGGCTGCACGTGTCTGGGAACTGGGTGTCATACTGGTCCGCGGCGATTCCAGTCGGAGGCCTGTCCCAGCACCGCGACAGGAAGATGTCCTGACTGTACGCGTCCCAGAACACCTGTCGCCGATCGTTGAGATCGTGCGGTGAGAGCTTCCATGTTCGTCCGTCGCGATGTAGACCCATCGAAATGATCAGGCGCATCGCAAGGCCACGGAGCTGCCACGCCAGATCCCATCCACGCCGCATCGCGGCGTAGCAGCAGTACCGCGCCATCATCGAGACGGTCTCGACACCGATCAGGGTGGTGTGTGTCAGGAACCGACCGGTTCACGAGGCACTGCCGCGCCATGTCGAAGTAGTGCCGCCCTGTCGGGTCATCGAGCGGCAGTTCCAGTGACACCAGCGTGCCGAGTGCCAGTACGATGAATACGGCCGCCAGTTTCTGGAACGAGAGGTGCGTGTCCTCCGTGTTCTGCAGCGACTCATAGAGCTCCGCGAAATCTTCACGGCTGAGGGCGCTGCCGCCCCATGCGAGATGCCGGTAGTTCGATTCCGCAAGCAGCCATCCCTCCTCTCTTGGCGGTAATTGGGCATACGCCTGGGCGTAGGTGAGAGCCGATGCTGGCCCAAAGAGGGAGGAGGACGAGGCGTGTGCCGGAGATGTTGAGGGTGACGGTGGTCGTGTGTCGAGGGCGTCCTCCTGCGACAACCATAGCGGCATGGCTGATCCACCGAGGTATCTGGATTGACCATTCGCGACAACCAGAGTACCCGAGTTCGCGACTGGGGAGTCTGCTGATGTGCTCTCCTTCACGGATGCTGGAATCGGGGACGGCTGCACCGGCTGAAGCCCTTGCGGCGTAGTTGTCGTCGTCGATCCATTCTTGACCTTCTCTTCGAGTTCCTTGATCCGCTCAAGAAGCTTTTCACGCTCGACGAAGAGGTCCTTAACCGCGAGAGACTCTCCCGGGCACATGGCCCCGCATCCTCGCTTCGTGCAGTTCGCGCATGGGACTGTGCGTTAGCGCGTCCTGGCCACCGAACCTTGCACCCACCCTGCCTATCGCACTTGATATGCGCTAGTCAGCTTCCTGACGTGACCACAGCTCATACCTTCAGTCTCCGACATTCTGAATGTTCAGCAGGCTCACTACCACGGTTAACGTACCTGCGCAGTTCTTCCCTGTGCGTACCGGCGGCATGGTTGCGGGGATGTTGCAGTGATGATGAGGTTGCAGTGGGCTGAGAACCGATTTGTCGGGCTCCGGCAATCAGACGCCGTTGAGACGGACTTGGCGCCGAAGATCCGGGGCGGTATCACGTGACTGACCGCCGTCACCATATGGGATGTGGAAACTGAGACGAACAACAAGCTCCGTTCGCAAGTCGGCGTGCTCACCTCGACAGACAGTTGTTATCGCCGGAAAGCGAATTAAGGAGCACAAGCAGGTGGTATACTGACGGGAAACTGACAGTGAAATGGGCTTGTGACCTCAGGCTTCTTTTGAAGGTATCGGGAATCAAGATCGGAAGACGAATGTGCTCGGTAACGGGATGAGCGCTGTTGCATGCTTCAGCTCCGATATCGCAGCACCGTGACAACGTTCGTCTGCTTTAAGGCTTCTGCAATGGAGCGTGGGGCGACAGTGCTGAGTGTGCGCGGGCAGCGCTTGAACTGTGCAGGATGGCAGTATCAATCGCCTCATGCACAGTCGGGCGCCCTGCGGCATCAATTGCACGTTGACCACCGGGATCGCCAGAGCTGACTCACTGCGGTGTCCGATCTTCCTTCCCACCCTTGCTCCATCGCTCCGTTACTTTCTTGACTCTCCTCCTCTGCTTCCCTCGTCAAACTTCTAGCAGCCTGCTCGTCATTGCGTCATGACGCTCCCTTCTTCGACCAGTCATAGCCCCATGGCCGACGCTGTCGAAGGCTTCCAGCCGGCGACGATCCTCCCAACCCTTCCCGCCGAGCTGTGGCTTAAGGCCTTTGAACACCTCAGTCTCAACGACATAAGCCGTATTCTGAAGGTGAACACGTACCTCAGGAAGATCGCGCAGCCCTTGGCGTATCGCTACGGCGTTTTCACCCAGTTCGGACCAGCCTTCCCCGGCGCCGATATTCCTCTTCCCTTCTTCAGGAACCCCAGCACGAGTCTTCCTCGTCTTACGGAGGAAGAGCAACATCATCTGGCCTCTCGAATTCGCCGTCTAGATGTCAACGTACACTCCTCAGAGATGTGCCGCGCCTTCCACTTCCTTATGCGCAACAGGCTCAAGTTCGATCTGGACGTGCTGAACATGTCGGTCAAAGGCTACAGGTGGGCTCGGGACGATGACTTCTGGGAATAGTACGTCCACAACGATTCCTACCCTCCCCTACCTGCGCCTGAAGATATGGAACATCCACTCCCGTACGACCCTTCCGAAGTCAAGTGGCAGCATCCGGCAGCGTACGCGAAGTGCTTCTTCCTCGAGCGGGCGTTCATCGACCTCAAGTTCCGTACCCTTGTCATCCGCGGCTTCCCCTTCCTTCCTCGATCTACCGTGCACATTCCCAGCGGCTTCAACGAGCGACAGAGGAGCCCTAGCAAGATCATCGGCATTGTTCCCACTGAGACCGAGGTCATCTCTGAATTCGACGAGTACTACGCCGGACTTGGGGGACCCCGTATCTGCTGCGAGGGCACATGCTCAGGCGGTCTGGCCACCGAGGCCACGGCACCCAATGCCACCATGTGGGGAGGTGCGCCCTTCCACGCTGCACCCTTCATCACGATCGTCTTCTGGACTGAGTCGCCGACGGTCGAGTGGGTTCCGCCGTGCCTGCACTCCCACCCGACGACTGACTACGACCCCGATGACTATCCCGAACTGATGGGCGGCCCTAGGTGCTGCTACTTCGCAGAATGGATGGTGCGTGACCTCGCCAAAGGGCTGAGTCGGCACTGCACCGCTGGTGAGGAGCCCATGAGCATCACTATCGTCAACGCTGCAGCCTTCATGCCTCCTGACTACTGGAGCCGCGAAACGTACCCTGAGCGTCTTCAATCCGGCCAGGCAACCCATGCAGAGGCCGAGGAGCACTTCATGAAGGCCGTCAAGTGGGAGCAGATCCGCGAGAATCGTCCACTTGAGATCAAGTTCCTCACAATGCAGGAGTGGATCGCAACTGGCGAGTGGGAGGATGCGCTCAGCGAGAAGGAGATGCGTCCTTGGCTCGATGCTAGCCGGTGAGATGTGAGGTTCGTACTCACTGTACATCTCACCACTGACTCGTAGTGAGTCTCACTGTTGCCCAAACGCTTGGCGAAACAACATTACTTGTACCTCTTTCCTGTCCGTAGCTTGACGTATGCATCTCTTGAAAGAACACCGTCACCGGCCAAGAAGAACAGCAAATTAGAAGCTAACATGTGATGCGGATAGGTTTGCCAGTGAACAGTATGTGACCCACCCGTAAACAGCTACCGATAATTACAGCGTGAGCTGAATCGCAGAACTATACCTTACTTCTTCATGTGCAAGCAAACCTCAGGTGCTGTATCCTCTTGCCTCGAAGCAGGCAATTTTCGTCCAATGCACTTGCTGCGCAGCACTACCGAGGCTTCAACACCTGCCACACTTTCAATCTGCCACGAACGCTAGTCTGGTCCGGGATACACACTTTTGTTACATATTCATTCTACATGCGATGGATGATTGTTGGGAGTGGTTGAATGCAATTGGGAGTTTTGATTATGAGGGTTGCGGTTAAATGCTTTGCTTGTCTACTCGGTCTCGGTCTTGCCGTGCTTGCTGTTGACGGCGTCCTCCTTGGGGGGATTGATGCCGCCGTGCGACTGGCCCAGGAGCTTCTGCTGGCTCTGGACTGCGAACTGCGCGCTCTCATCGCGCGTAAAGCCGAACTTGGTGCCGCGGAGTTCGGCCGGCGCATCAGCGAGCGCGAACGGGTTGAAGTCGCGTGTCTGGTCGAGGTCGGCGAGCGAGTGGTTCACGAAGCGGTGCGTCGCCTCGTCCGCGCGCACCGCCTTGATCACGTCGAGCAGCGAGGCATTCGGCTTCAGGCGCCAGTAGTCGATGGCGATCTGCGGCGCCGGCTTGTCCGTCCACTCGGGGACGAAGCCCTTCTCCACGTCGCTGATGCAGTGCGAGTACGTCCGCACTGCCTCCTCCTCGAGCGCGCCGACGAAGCGGTGCGCCAGCTTAGGCGCGACGAGGTACGTCAGGAAGAACATGGGGTAGAACACCCCTTGGCCGGCCATGACGAGCGCGCGCGTGAACCATCCCGGCTGAGCGACCGTCAGGAACGTGAGGAGGTGCATGCGCTCGTTCTCCGCCTCCTCGAGGAGGGTGTGGATCCATCCGCCGTCGCGGCGCAGGAGTCGCAGACTGCGCAGGTGGCGGAGCGTGCCGCCGACCATGCCAGGCACACCGGCGATGGACTCGAGGAGGATGATACGGGTCATCCAGTCCTTGTCGCTGAGGAGCTCGCCCGACTTGCGCAGCTCGGCGATCGCGTTCGGGTTCTCCTTGAGCACACTTGCCGGTACGTCCTTCGCGATGTAGCCTGAGAAAGTGTCGAAGAGCCGGCGCAGCATCTTGACCATGCCGTGGGCTGCTTTGTCGCCGACCGTGACTGGCTCGCGGCCAACGACCTTGACGCAGTCGAGCTCGGGCTCGGTGTAGATCGGGTTCATCATCGTCCAGTTGCCGTGGTCGTGCGTCACCGTTGCGACGGGCTCGATGCGTTCTGGGCTGTCAGCAATGGAAGGTGGATGGGAGGAAAGGAGGGACGTACCACTCGGGTGAGGACCGTCGGCTCCAGGACCGGTCGCGCCCACGATGGGGCCGCGGCGCTCGTCCTTCTCGACCGTCTTGGGGAGGAGGGCGTTGCTGGGTTCGTAGCGCGGGACAGAGGTCGAGAGGTGGCGGAGGGCGAGGGGCGTGCTTGCCCGGAGAAGAGTGGTGGTGGGCATCCTAGCCGCGAGGCGGATGCCGGGGCGAACCATCATCGTCGACATTGTCGGTTATGGTTTGTGGGGTTGTTGGTTGTGGGTTGAGTTGTGTTGTTATCGTGGTTGGGTGTGGTGGTCCACCCGTGACTGTGCTGGGTTGTTATATACTCTGTGCTGCTGAAGATTCTTATCGTGAGTCCGGTCCGAGGCCGGGCTTTGTCCCTCGGTGCTGAGTCAAGATGTTCCCGACGATGCCAAATGCTGTCTGTCTCTGTGAAGAGCAGCGCGTGATGCATTCCGAACCGTGCTACCGGCGGCAAATGACATCAGTGACTCACCCTGCAGCCCTAATTCACCGTTGGACGCCATTTAGGATTCCCGTGCCTGCTCGTGCCTCCCAGGATTAGTCCTGATTACTAACTGTCCCTCAGCGCAATTAGTAACTGTGCGCCGCGTACGCCGTACCCGTCGGAACAGGTCGGGAGCAAGGCAGTGGGCCATGCCACCGTACGCTGCGATACGGGTCCGGCGCGTCCCGATCATAACAGATTGCGCTGCCCAAGAGATCTCTCGCTTACGTTCACCCTCCGAGAGTCGGTTATGCATGCTGCATGTCACCCACAGCTCGCACAGCTCGGAGCAGAGATACCAAATCGTTGTCTCGCAAAGTAGGGAGCACGGCTCAGCTTGCTTGGGGACACGGGATCCATGCCAAATGTCGACTTCCAGGAGCGCAGAAGTCGCTGGCTGACTCGAGCACTGCGTCGCACGTTCTCTCCTCTTCGCTAGTGAGTCGGAGCCGAGAGTCTGCTTGCTGCGCCTAGTTCGTAAGACGTCAGAGTCATGTTCGTGGCTGGTCGTTAATGTTGCTTGGCCGCAATGTCAGTCGCAGTCGCCTGGGTACCTGGGAGTGTGAAGATTTGTGTCAGAGCATGATAGAGTTTTCTGGGTCTCGACCCGTCATCCGCTGGAATCAGACAATTGCGAGGCGTAAGGGACGCTCAGGTTATCGGATCGACATTACAGACGGAGCAATGGAGGAGCAGTGACGGGCCTGCGGCCTGCGGAGTGTGCGGCCTGCGGGGGTTGCGGAGTCAGGGCGTTCCAGGCCGTAGACGCCGAGTCGGCACAGGGCACAGAGGATCTCCGCATCTCCGCCACTGGCCGCAGCAAAGCTGCAGACGACGAGATTCGGAGTCGACGGTGTCTGCAACTGACGGAGTGGCTGCAGCCACTGCCTCGTGACAGATCGACGTTGGAATCTTCGTAGAGCGGGTAGAGCGGCGTAGAGTTTTCTCACGATGCAGTACGGGCGCGGGCGTATGGAGGTCCTCCGCCAGGAATAGACATGTGGCGCCCGCCGAGCGCCGCCCTGCTGCTCGCAATCGCCAGAGTTCGCGAGTGTCTTCGAGTCAACCTGTGGCAGACGTCATGGCATGCCAAACACGAGACAGCAGACACTAGAAGCAGTGGGTCGCATCGCCTCCATCTGTGCTGGTGTGAAGAGCAGGCTGTGCAGGGCTATTGAACTATTGAGCGATGGGAACCGAACGAGACGGTCTGAGATCGCCTCGTCGTTGGAAGGAAGCACGCTGTTATCAGCCCGCTTCGCTGTGGCAGCATGGGCCGTGCCGGCTGTGCGCAGTATTCTGCGGCTGCTACCTATCGCTGTCCTAGCTGTCCTGAGCGTCAATGCCGGCTGAGCCGGCCGGTCCATATTGAAGCTCACACGATCCGGCAACTGAGCTGGCGCTGGTTGGCCAGCGACTGCGGTGCACATCACCGGGCAGAACTCGCTCCGATCGCTCTTTATGAACGACGTGCGTTTCGTGTTCCCCACCGCTTCCTGCCCGCATGCCCGGCGTAGTGCCTTGATGGCCCAGGTCCATCCGGTGCGACGGTGTGAGACTGGGGCAAAGGGCCCCACGCAGAAGGCGGAACATGACTAGCTTTCGGACTAGTGACCACACTAACGGAATCCCGGTCCGGGGCCAGTAGTCTGCCTCCGGCTGAGCAGCTCAAGGCCAGAGAGGACTTAGAGAGGCTCAGATCGAAGAACAGCACTAAGAAACAGAGTTTCTTGGGGAGTTCTGCGCAGCAGGCAGCATGGGCTAGGACGAGGTTGGCTAGCTCGCATTCAGATCCGGCTGGGCCTTCATGGCTATCCTCCCGACTCCCAAGTCGCCTGCTCCTGCGTTTCGTGAGTCATTATTCGCTTTGCCGGCTCGTTGGCTCGCACCCCTCCAACACCGGGGGCTTGGAGAAGGCAGACGTCAGAGCATGCAGAGCCGAGCTCGGAAGAGTCGAAATGCATCCGGTCGTGGGCCGTAGTGTCAAGCCATGGATCCGGATACTCGGTACCAAAGTACCAAAAGCGCCTCTGTCAGCCTCACACGCTTCGACGACAGAGTACAGATGCTACAGATGGCAGAACACAACAACGCGAAGCGGTTGGATCGGAGAGAGTAGCGAGGCTGGCGAGGACCTTTGAGCTTTGAGGTCAGCCTCAGTTGCATTCGCCGCCCCCTGTCCACTATCGAAGCCCGGTACTCGGAGACGAGTTGGCCGCAGACACCGCTCCGCACCTCCCATGGGAAGTTCGCCGCAAACCTACTCGCCTCCGTCGGAGTCTCATGCACGAGGATTGGGTGCTGTGACGCTGTGACCGTTCACCCGGCTCGAGTCGCTCTACGTCACGGTTAACGGCTACGATCTTCGGCTCCCAACTGGAGCGGCTGAGGGGCTGCAACTGCTGCAGCGGCTGGCGTGACTGGCTTCATTGCAGCCGGAGAGTTTCGAGCACCGAGTCATGGGCTGGGCATGCGCGGGCCCAATTGTCCAGCTGGGCCAGCTGATTCCAGCACCTGCACCGATTGCATTCCCGTGATCTACAGCTGTCCCACTAACGACTGTTAGCTGCCCACGTTTGCCGCTCTGGCGCCCTCGGGTTGTTGACCCCCTACGCTGGTTTCGCCCAGCGCCCTCCACACATGAGGCAGGCGGCCGCAGCCTCAAGCGCGTTCTGCACGAGCGCATCGCCTTCGCTCGCATCATTGCCAAGGCTGCGTGGGAGTAAGGCAACGGCAGGGCAGACCGTGCACAGACGGCATTCGGGTGTCGTGATAAGAAGATGTGTGACTGAGCAACGTTCTGTGGTCAGCAGGGGTCATGCGCCCGTAGCTCACCCCACTTGTGTCCCTTGATGCAGGCGCCTTTGCCTGGCGGAACGACGCTGCCGCACGCAGGGCATGGATCACCAGCGTCATCTCCCTCTGCGGGCACGCGCAGCGACGCGGGCAAGTCTTGGCTGCTGCCCGCGACTGTTGCCAGATTGCGCAGGTACTGAGCGTCGAGCTTGCCTAGATCGCCGCCGACCTTGGCGGCCCAGTTGAGCTGAATCGCAGCTGTAAGCCGCTCCAGCGCCTTGAAGTATGTGTTCACGACAACGCCGAACTCGTTGCTCACCGCTGGGAACGCTCGCTGTCATTGTCAGCTCCTATTGCCAGTCACAGCTCACCTGCACCCACTGCGCCAAGACGTAGCGCAGGCGGTTGATGTCGAGTGGTCGGTGACCCCAGACCGCAGTCATCAGCGACTTGATGGGATCTGGCCCTGGCTGAGCCTCCGTATTCATGTCGCGCGGTGGGCTGGAAACAACGTCCAGAAGAAGATGCGGGATCGGGTCGACGTCCGAGGTCAGGATGTGCAGGAGCTGGGGCATCAATACTGCCAGCGGGGAGTAGTAAAGCACTGATGGTCAGCTCTTCAGGAACTTCAATGTCAGCTTACGGTCAGGCGGATGCTCGATAATGCGGGCCAGCTCTTTCGTGAGGTCCTTCGGCTCTTGCGATGACGTCTGGAGGTTGGCCACGATGAAGTCCGTGACACGGTGCACGTCCGTAGCACTATCGAGGTTGTGGAAGGGGATGGGCCTGACCGTTAGTAGCTTACGCCTCACAAAGCTCACTCGTCTAAGAAAGACACGATATCGCCAGAGGCATCCATGGCTTCCCAGCCCACAGCGTGAGTCGTCAACTCGCGGTCGGACGCATAGTTGTACTTGCGTCGACGGTTGCGGAAGCCCTCCAGAGCAATATCACGAGAGGACAGCGTTGGTCGCAACGAGTCCAGCGGTGCCAATGTTGGCTTCGATGTGATGTGCTCAATGACATGGTACGTCAATGACGAGAGCACGACCGTCAAGGTGTCGGGGGCCGTGACATGCAGTCCTGGAGGTATCAGCTAGAGTTCATGGAGTGACTACTCACCGATGCACGGATCGAGAGCATTGCACCCCGCCCAGTTGCCCACACGTTGCAGGCGGATGTCGGTGATGCCCTTCTGGGTGGCCATGTGAACGGTACCGGGCCTGCACCAAACAAGCATGTTCTCCTGCGGCGCTGGGTTGTTCGGGTAGCCGGTCTTGACCCACTTGATGAACGTCGCCAGCCGTTTGTCCGCAGGCACGATCTGGTGTGGGTCTTCGACCTCAATATCCCACTTGCCCTCGACTGCGCTCCGCCGGACATTGACAGTCAATATGGACCCGTCCGTTGCCGCCAGAGCTAGTGATGCGAAGCCTGACGTCAGCGAAGCCCCAAAGCTGTGTTCTCACAAGCATCTTCTTCCACAGTCCAGCCGGACCAGCTCATACGCGAAACCCACGGCCTGCTGATGGCGATCTCCCCCACGTGCGTCAACTTTGAGCCAGCGTAGCTCCAAAAGTCTACCCCGCCCGCGCGGTTGGCGACCGCCAGCAGACTTCCGTCCTCTCCAATCATACTCTGCACTGGAATGAACTCAGACCAGGCCATGCACATAGCTCGCAGCCGCAGGAGTCCCCAGGCGGTGAGCTGCTCCTGCTCGTCCTCAGGAAGTCGCTTTCGGGTCTCCAAAGTGATGTCCGCGATCTGACGTCAGCGAACTAGTAATCGTTGAGCAGCTCACCTCAACGAGCTCTGTCCGATAGGGATCCAAACCCGGGGCAAACAGCGAGACCTGAAACGTGTTGCTGAGAACGGCGAGCAGGCTTCCTGCATTCTTCCCCATGCCTGACGGCGACCAGACGGCAGCCCGAACGCCTCGCTCCTTTTCCGTGATGACTCCAGTGACCTCGTCTGCCATCAGCTCAACAACGAAGAGTCTACCCACCTCCGACGTTCGCCCATCCGTATGCTTCCTCCTTCTCCGCTGACTTGTCGAACTCTGCTCCCGAGATCCAAAACTTGACTTCCCCGCCATGTGATCGTTTCAAGTTGCGGTGAGGCTGCCGCGGTTCATCAACGTCCATGTCGTTGTCAGAGTCGTCAGACTGATTCCCTCCTCGGACGGCCTTCATGCCCTTTGCAATAGACGAGTCAAGAGGGATGGTCGGGGCGGGGAACGTCGAGGTCAGGTATGGTGTCTGTCGAAGTCAGTTGAAATGGACGACCTTCATAACTCACCGCGATGATGACTCTGTCCCTCATGATCAGTGCACACTGGCCGTCATCGCTCCAAGTCAGCCCCGCCGCCGGAGCCAGAGGCACGGTAGCCTCGAGCTGCCGCAGGGTGATGATGGTTGGGAGCGTCCTGGACATGGGCGAGGAAGGCGCGAAGTTGGAGGAAGCGAAAGTGGAGGCTGTTGTTTTCGTTGATCTGCAGGCCGTCGTCACAGGCACCACCAAATTGAGAATCGCTCGCTGTCGCAACCACCCACTTCATCCATCTGGCCGTCACTTCACCTCTGCTCGTCGCCCAGAGTGTTTTGCTCGTGATCGCCTTGCCATGCTTGCAGTTGGATGAGTGCAGTCAGTCCTCAGAGGGTGCAGCATTACGCGCCTGGATGCATGCCCTGCACATCCCACAGGTCGCGTTCCAAATACGTCCCATTAGGAATGCCCCCACCTGCCAGGCCACGGCACTCCTGGACTACCGCTTCACTAGCGTGTTACAATAGTCGGCAAGGCCGGGACGCGCTATCCTGCGTGGGGCACAAAGGCGGTGAGCGCGATGACGCAGATTACCTCTTGCGCTCTTGCCCTGCTTGTCATGCCTTTGAGCGCTAGCGAACACGGCTTGCAATGGCCCATTAGACTCCTAGGCCGGATGCACGGATGAACCGGTCATGGATGCCGCTGGTGCCGGACCCCCACATCCCCCCGGATCAACATGCAGCAAACCGTGCGGGGATGCATCGGGCGAGCAGTGCAAGCGGGCTAGTCACTGCTGCGGCGCTCCATCCGCACATGATCAGCGCTTGTTCTCCACGGCCAGACCATCTCTGGATCAGGCTCACCGACGCGTTAGACGGCCTGACCGTGCTCCTAACCCAACTGAGCGACTCCGGATGTGACTCGGCCCGACCCTTCTTCCACACGCAGTGCCGCACTGACATCTACTCCGGTGTGTGCATCGTGTTTGGGTGTCTGGATCCGGAGCGGACTGGACCGCCTGGGTTGGAAGAGCTCGTTAGCTCACGCACCATGCATGGGTCCCCGAGGAGTCTAGCTCGATCGAGTGCTGAACCGTATGCAACAAGCTCGCGGCCTGCGGCGGCCTGCATGGACTGACGGCGGGCGTGGACTTAGCGCAGTACTAGTCCCAGAACCACCCTCCGTCGGGCAGCTAGGCTGGGGTGTTCGCGAGGCGTCTCAGCAATACGCCAGTGAACCGTCTGCTGACATTTTAGACCCATTCCGCACCACGCACCACGCACTACGCACCACTCGAGTTCTCTGATGTTCTGCGCTCGTCATGCATCCCGACGTCAAGCGGGGAACCGCATGGCAGCCCAGCGCTGAGATCGCCACCACAGCCGTCGCGCCAAGCCTCCGAAAGTCTCTCTAGGCTCACCACAGCACTATTTCGGCCAACGCGGTCAACGAGCCCTTCCCTGTCCCACTGCTTGTTCGCTTAGGCCGGATCATTAGCTGATCATTAGCTCATGGGCGTTTGCTTCTGTAACCCGCCTTCCAGTCGGAGGCAGCAGCGGCAGCACCCAGCCTCCCGGGCCGGGCAGTACGACGCTTTGCGCAGCACCTGGGCACCCCGTGGCCCCCTTCCTTTGACAGTTGCAGATCGAGCTATCTCGCAACTAGCTCACCGCACTACGGCGGCCTCCCTGGGCCTAGCAGGCACCCTCATCGGGGTTGGCCACAGCACCTCCCCCCCAAGCTAGTTTGGGGCAGCCTCCATTCTACCTCTGCACTGCAACTGACGTCCCAAACGTTCCAACGGCTAGCGAGGTCGCCGGAAACCCGGTACTGGACCATGGGCGCCGACTTTACGATCTAACCATCTGTGAGCTAGTGTTCTGCAGGTGTTCCGGCGTCCACAGGCTGCGGACCAGAGGAAAACCTGCACCCTCCCACCACCGTCCAACAGGTATATATGCAGCTCTCTTGGACGTTCAATCTTCTTTCTTCACTCCACTCTCGAGCTCCTGTTTCTCTACAGTAACCTGTTCCCTCACCCTCCTTAATCCTCTCTCTCACCGCACCCAAAACCTCAATCAGCAACAATGGCCTCTCTCGGACCTCTCGACGCCCTCCTCGGCGACGTCTCTGCGTAAGTGTGGCACTCTTCCCTCTTCCTTTTCACACCGGCTGACACTCCACCAGTCAGTGCAAGCAGGCTGCCCTCCCCGCCCTCCTCAGCGCTCAGTGTCTCCACCTCACTGCTCTCGCCCCCATCCTCTCGGGCAACGCCGACACCGACGTCACCCCCATCCTCGACGGCTGGATGAAGCAGATCTGCGGTGCTGCGCCCTGCCAGTCTGCCGACCTCAAGCCCCTCGGCGACCAGCTCCAGCCCGTCTGTGGTGACCAGCACTCGCCCATTGTCGACGCCCTCTTCTCGATCAAGGACCGCTACGGAGACTTCTACGACGCCGTCTGCGCCCACAAGGACGATGGCCAGTTCTGTATCACCGAGGTCCTCCAGAACTTCGCCCAGAAGACCGGCAAGACCGCCACCCTCTCCTTCGCCGGCCAGATCCTCAACGACCTGAACGGTTTCATGACTACCGCCGCCTCTGCTCTTGCCGACGGCTCCATGTGCACCCCCTGTCTCGGCACCGTCTTCTACGAGGGCAAGAAGTTCATCCCTCTCCTCCAGAACGACAACACCCTCGGCCCTGCCCTCTCTGGCCTTTGTGAGAAGCCCGAGAACAAGCCCTACGGCGGTCAGGTCGGCGTTGGCGTCACCGTCCCCTCTGGTGAGAAGCCCAAGAACACCGGCGGCCCCGCCCCCTCGGACTCTGCCTCTGCCACCCCCTCGGGTGAGGCCTCGGCTTCGGCCTCTGCCTCCGCCTCCGGTGCCCCCGCCCCCTCGGACTCGGCTTCCGCCTCCGCCTCGGGCGCCCCCGCCCCCTCGGGCTCGGCCTCTGCCTCTGGCGCCCCCGTCCCCTCTGGCAAGCCCTCTGCCTCTGCTGCCCCCGTTCCCTCTGGCAAGCCCTCTGGCGGCCCCGGCCCCGCTTCGGCCGCTCACACCGGCCCCGTCACTCCCCTCTCCAAGGCGGCCGAGGCCGCTCCTTCGGCTTCCGCCAAGGCCGCCGCCGGTGCCGGTGCCGACCACGCCAAGTCGTCTGGCTCCAAGGTCACCCTCAAGGGTGCCGTCGCCGTCGCCGCTCTCTTCGGCTCGGTCGTTGCCTTCCTTTAAGAAGCATCGGCATTGGCAGTGTGACGCGCGCGCGGCTCTCCATGGTCGCGCTACCTCACGAGGGTATCACCACTCTCCCCCTCATTTGTTGTCTGATGGACTATTTTTCTTCTCCCACACTTCATATTTTCTGTAGCGCGTTTTTTTAATGCAAGTAACTTGGTGATACACTTTCCGCGGGGCAAGCTGCAGTCAGTCACAGTTGGCAGTGTTCAGAGCGTGAGAACTGGTCGGGTAAGATGGTCGTCAGTTGCCGATGGTGAGCAGAGTGATACAAACATGGTCAAGTCTACAGGTCTAATGTGAGTCTAGATGATGCGGTCTCAAGTGGTGTCATGCGATGCGCGGGGTTGCTTGCTGCTTCTCCTCCAGGTCCGGTCGCCAGAGGCCTTCGATCAAGCGCCTCAGCGATCGGGGAGACGGTTCTGGGACGGAAGACTCGGCAGCCTTGTCGAGCTCGCTCTCGAAGCGGCCGAGAAGAACGTCCTTCCAGCCAAGGTCGAGGCTCGTGACGTAGTCCCACTCCTTCGGCGTGATGCCGCGCTCCTCAATACGCTTGCACGCCTTGCGCCAGCGCACCATGAGCTCAGCCTTGTACCTGTCCCTCGAGGTGCCCGCGGGTCGGTGTTTCGCGAGCTCCTCGATCTCCTCCTTCCTGGTCTCCGACGAGCCGTGTCGCACCGTCCAAATCTGGCGGAGGATGTACCTGGCGAGCGGTCTGAAGCCAACTCCCTCCGTGCTCTTGCACGCCCAGAACATGACGGGCTTGGAGCCAACGTACATGAACACGAGCTGTCCAATGACCCACGGAATGAACATGAAGTAAAACAGCGTCCATGCGAAGGCCAGTCTTCCGCGGCGCCGTTCGTGCGGATTTGCGCTGCCACGAAGCGCCTGCTGTTCCCGGAAAGACAGGTTCAGGAGGTACCGCATCCTAGCGCCTGGGAGGAGCTCGCGCGCTATGCCCCACGTCGTGGATGGCTCCGAGACCCACAGCGGGTGCGGGCTGCCGTCGTGCCGTGTCACGCGCTGGATACCGCCGCGCGCAGCCTGGTGCTCTGCCATTGCAGAATCCGTGAGCGGCTGCACGCCCGGGATCGCGCGTGCTTTCCGTCCCACCAGGGCTCGCCGTTGCGGCAGCGGCTTGCCGTTCAAGGTGTACGGCGGGCGAGCGGGGTCGGGGCCAGGAAGCTCAGAGTACGGGTCACCAGGAAAGCGGGCGTACTTGTGCGTATGATGAGGAGCGTCTGTGCTGTACGCGAGGCGGAGGCCGAGGCGTCCGAGAGCTAATGGTGGCCCGAGCTCGTGTGAGGGGAGTATTCGAGAGGGATGTGTCGGGAGGAAGGAAGGGAGGGTCGGTCGGCTCGGCCTCGCTGCAACATGCAGCAGTCGAGATATCGGCGGCGGTCTTGATAGCGACCACGGTATCCGCGACGGCATGTTCGTGTGTGTCGTGTGCGTCGAAGGTAGTCTGGACAACGCCGAAAACGAACGGCGTCGCCTCCACCACTCCCTCCACTCGATATTTCGGCCAGGCACTTTCCTCCGCCGGTGGAGGATCGATGATGGAAGCGTTGTGCGGGGCTCTTTCACTGTTCCTTTCGTCCTCAACTCTCTCCGCATACCCTTTCGCTTGATACCGCCCATAGCTCACCTCTCGAGAGCACGAAAGAACCGGCACAATGTTCGCGACTCGCCGTCTCGCCGCCAAGGTCGACCGCTCGACTTTCAAACAGGCGCTGAAGAGCGTCAACCAGCACCAGCCCGCGCCCGTTAACCAGCCGCTCCGGCCCGCCAAGCCGTTATTGGAGCAGCTCACGGGAGAGCCGGCGCCGAAGCAGAGCCTGTCTGATCGCCAGACTGCGGCTGCCAAGGGAAAGAACAAGAGCATCATCGACTCTTTCCGATGTGAGTAGACCCTCCTTCCTGTCCCGGCATCTCCATTCACATCCTTCCTGCCCCTGCGAGCACTGTGATCGATCACGGCGTTCCTTCGAGAACGGGGTTTCTGAGCATAGCTGCTGAGCAATTCCATCACTTGACTTCCCCTTACATCTGTCGTCCCGCTGCCAGCTGGTTAAGTTTGCCGTCCGTAGCTAACCCCAGCCCTCCCCAGTAACCAGCGCATTCTTGTCGGCGTCGCGTTCGGTGCTGTCGCGATTGCCGGCCTCTTCTGGGACCGCACGATGGAGGAGGCGGAGCTGAAGCAGGAGGAGGAGTACGGCTTCGAGCGTGTCGCGGATGAGATCGCGAAGCGCAAGGCCGACGCTGTCAACGCGCCGGCAGCCAGGAGGTCGTAGACTGTCACTATCATTGTATCAATATCGTCTGCTCTCGCTCTCTGTGCTTGGCTTCAACGAAGTATCGCAGTCTGAAGCCCATCTGTGTCCTTTTATTGTGTCGCATCTAGTGAATCTATACGTCCTTGCGAGCTCCCCACCATCCCTTGCCATAGGAGATGAGCAGCTCGTCGCCCTTCTTGATCTCCGTCAGCGTCCAGATCTCCATCCTGAGATAACCCTCCGATGAGCTCGTGCGGAACTCGCAATTCGGCTTCGACCCAATGCCCCGATAGTCGTTCACGAAGCGGGCGGCGTTGCCCATCTTAGCGGCATCGATGCCGATGGACACCTCCGCGTTCGTCGGGTTCGAGGGGTGGTGAGCAGCGAGACGCAGGAGGGAGAGGTCGTAATCCGAGTCGGAATGCGGGTCGCCTGTAACTGATCTGTCAGCTGCAAACAGTCAAAAGCGTCGCTGCTAACGTACTTTTACCCTCCTCGTCGGTCAGCGTCGCATGGATCTCGCCGAGGTAGGGAATGACGAGCTCTTTCGGTGAGAGCTTTTTCTTGGCTACAAGGCAGCGTTGTCCGTTCGCCGGGTGCTTTGGGTCGCTGACCCGCTTGATCTGGATCAAGTGTGCGGGGAAGGTGACCGGTCTGGGGTTGAAGCCGTTCGGCGCTAGGAGGGGGAGGAGCTCGCGCGGAAACGCTTTGTCAACCCGCGACCGTGTCAAATAGACTACATCGTCCGGCCACGTCGGAGGCGGAGCGGCGTCATTGGCGAGCGGTATGGTGACGACGAGAGCTAGAGGGAGACGGGCCAAATGTGCTGGGTGATGCGGGTTGGGGGTGGTTGACTGGAGTCGCGGAAATGTTGACGGCGAGGAAGGCGAACCGGCTAGATCCGAAAACGGCTTGTTCACCGACGTCACGCGTGGTACGGTCAGCTAGTCAGCTGTCACCGAGCCACGACCTTATCGACCGTTGCTGGATCGACGACTACCACAACAACTCTGCTTTGCCACTTGCATCCCTTCACATCATCGAGCATGGCCGACAATAATAGTGACAAGAGCGAACCACTGACGCTCGGGGAATGGGAGGTAAGCTATCGCGCTCTCGACTCTTAGCGGACGTCAGGTCGTGGGACCCTTCCCCGCCGGCATGCGCGAGCATCCCCTCACCCATTCTCCTGTTCTGCACCAGATTCGCCAGCGAGGCGGCTACCGCTTACCCGATAAAGACGCAGCCCAGCCCGTGTTCTCCTTTGCCCACTTCACGAAGTATGGCGACCACTTCACGACTCAGCTCCTAGCCTCCGGTGCGGTCTGGAAGCGGCTTCCTGGAACATCGCCTGTCGAGATCAGCTACCCCGAGGTGGACTGGAAGCTGCTCCGGAACGATCACGGTTGGGCGGCTTTGCAGTATGAGGTTCTGATGCGCAGCAAGTTCGATGTCCCCGAGGACATGGAGGTGCGCATCGACTCGGAGCAAGTTGTCGAGTACGCGTTCGTCTGCAACCATGACCGCAGACTCAGTGGCAAGTGGCTCGTTGGAGACATCTACGGTTTCGGATCGACGCCTACAGGTCGCCACCTTAGCAAGGACGGCCCCTCGAACTTTGCGCGCAGTATGCACCTCAAGAAGGGGAAGTACGTCCTCCTCGTCCGAGGCCTGTACGAGATCAGAATGTTTGGCGACCCGAAGGAGAAGCCACCGATGATCAAAATTGACATCAAGCTCTGGCCAGGCAAGGGGCAGTCGTGGCCAGGTCTCATTCTGGAGCCCGGCGTGGACATGTTCCCGGACATCATCGAGGGACAGTACGCTGGCGATGTGTTTGCCGTTGGTGTGCGCCTGCCGCCTGAGGCAGAGCCAGTCACGATCGACATCGAGAGCGAACACGCCAAGGCTACGCTGCCCAGGTATCAGGTGTTCCCTGGCCAGACTCGAGCCATTCCACTACGCTTCACGTCGCTCCAGGCGGACAAGGACCTCAAAGTGAAGCTGACGACGCGGCCCATCCGCATTGTGGGTCCCGACGAAGTCGCCGAGGCACATGAGACAGTGGAGTGGAAGCCCCAGCTGGATACACTGTACGACCTCAAGGCCGATAACTGGCGGGAGTCCGGCAAGCCTCTGCGCATCACCTTCGGCACATCAGACTCGGGAGACACAAACGTAGCCCGAGCGGTGCTTCTTCCTCCACCTGACTTCCCGGGTATCAAGGAGCAGCAGCCAGTCTTGGTGTGTCTGCACGGTGCCGGCGTGGACATCGAGGCCGAGGGCTGGATCAAGGAAATCCCCCGCGTGAACGGCATGTTCGCTCTCCTGTGCACCGGCAGGAACGAGTGGGGCGAGGACTGGCACGGCGGCGCCGTCACCGAAGTCTGGGCGGCTCGGAAGGCAGCGGACCAGATCCTTCACCGCACCGTTGATGTTTCGCGCAACAAGGAGACCGTTCTCCTCGGGCACTCGAACGGCGGCCAGGGCGTGTGGCACGTCGGCCAGCGTAATCCGGACCTCGTGCGGGGTATCGTCGCGCTCAGCGGATACACGACTATCAACAACTACGTGCCCTTCACGGAGCAGAGGAGCAACCACTTCGCAGACCCGGCTCTCATGGGCGTCCTGCAGTCCAGCCTGACGCCGTACAACAACGAGATCTACGTCAGCAACCTGGCGTCTGTGCCCATGGTCGTCGTTCACGGCGCTGAGGACGACAACGTGCCCGCCCATCACAGCAGGACGTACGTCGAGACGCTGCGGGACTGGGGCCTCAAGGCGGCGGACGTCACCCACGTCGAGGTGCCGAAGAAGGGCCACGTCTGGGACGGCATCCTGACGCACCCGACTATCATGAAGTTCCTCGAGAACCTGCCCGAGAAGAAGGACGTCTTCGCTATCCGTGACGCCGGCTTCTCCATCGCGTGCGCAAACCCAGACGAGATGGGTCCGAAGGGCGCGATCCGCATCCTCGAGCTCGCTGTCCCCGGGCGGCTCGCGCGGCTAGACGTCAACATGAAGCACTGGCGGCAGCGCTCCGCCTCGGGCGACGACGAGCTGCAAATGTACGGGATGAACATCAAGCGCATCGCCGTTGGACGAGGCGATCGGACCGTCGAGATGGTGCCGCATGTCGGTGCGCCTCGAGTCATTATGGACAAAGTCGCGGGGCCCGTCCAGCCTTGGATCGCAGCCTCTGCATCCAACAAAGCCCCGCCGAGGCGGTACGGCCCCATGATCCGGCTGCTGGACAGCGAAGGGCCGATGCTGCTCGTCATCCCGGTCGAGACTGGGAATGGCAATGACGTGCGGCATCTCCGCGAGGTCGCGATCCGGTATGCGCACGATGTGCGCGTGTACCAGCGTCAAGACGTTGAGATCGCCTATGATATTCAGGCGCTCCGCGCTGTCGTTGACGGCACAATGCAACGCTACGGGAGCATCATCGTCTTCGGCCGCTCGGATGAGAACCGCTACGCCAAGTGGATGGTCAGGCAGCAGCGTATCCCAGGTAAGCTTGCCGTTCGTTCTCAGCTAACATAGTAGTCGACTTCCCCACACTGCGCACTTTCACCGTCGAGGGCCGCAACATCTGGGAGCCCGGAACGGGTACGTCCGAGCTTCTTGCGATGCGTTCAGCTGACATCAGGCATCATCACGCTGCACCCGCACCCCGTTGGGCCGGGGCTTGCCTGCCTCATAGCAGGCAACGACGACTTCGGGCTCGAAGTCACCGCGCGCCTCCTCCCGCTCCGGACGGGCGTCATGGTCCCCGACTGGGTCGTGGCGAGCAAGCGCTGCGAGTGGCAGGGCTACGGCGGGCTCGACGGCGCCGGTTTCTGGTCCGCAGACTGGAAGTGGAGCGAGGCCATGAGCTGGATGGACCGATGAGCACGTCGCGCGGCACGTGGGCGGCGCGGCCACTCAGCAGTTCCAGCTGTCGCTTCGGCGCTGCCGGGCGCTGCTCAGGGAGGTCCGCAGCAAGTTAGTATCGGGTGATCGGCAGATCCGTGTCTGTCTCGCTCGGCGGTGGCCGGCTCTTCGGAGGTCGGGGGAGTTTGAGTGGGAACGGGGGTGCAGGTGTGTGCCGTTGTGGAAGATTTAAACTCTATTCCGGCGTGCTCTCTTGCGTGCTGGCGGCACCTCCGGCTGGTCCGGTTGCAACGGAGGCACGGAGGAACAAGGAACGCAGGCACAGGGCAGTGTCGGCGCACTCCCCCCTTCCTCTGTTCCTCTGGGTTGCCTCAAGGTTCCTCGTGTTCTCGTGTTTACGTTACGGAGCGTACGGAGGGCCCTTCGCGAAGGGCCCAGAGTGCCTCGCAGTACCTCACAGCCAATTTTTCTCTTCCTTTCCTCTTCCTTTCCTCTTCGGTCCGCTTGGAAAGCAGGCGACGGTGGTCTGTACGACAGGCGTTGGCTCATGCAATGAGACTGACAGAGGGAGGGGGGAGAGAGTATGCATACGGCTTGCGGTTTGAGGCGCGCAGACACCTGAGGCAGCAGCCAGTGAGAGGCGAATGAAGTCGTATCAGATATCTCTTTCCAGCAAGCAATTCATTCAGAACGGCATGGCGAGCGCCGGCTTGGGCTTGACGGCATTCTGCCCGGTCTGGCTGGTCTGGCCGGCCTGCCCAGCCTGGCCATGCCGGGCAGGCTGCGGAGCATGCGTTGAGGAGCGTTCGCTGGATTCCGGGCATTCTGGGGTCTCGGGGAACCCGGGGAGCCCGGAACACTTCCTGGCTGGCTGCGTTAACCTCCTGATCAGGATTGCCAGGTGAAGACCGGTGCGACGACAGCTCTGACGATTCAGTCGCTGGCCAGGCGTCCAGCCATATGCGCCATGCAGGACACTTTGCAAGCTCGTCCTGGTCGAGTTCAGGAGTCAGGCTCGGGATCCCGGTCACAAAGGCGAGGGACTGGCGGGGGCCAGGCGAGATCGCATTCAGTCCTCAGGGCTGCCTTCTCCAGAAAGGCTTCCGTAGGCGCTCGCTGAATTCCTCGTTACGCTTGACGGCCCGCGTACTCCGGACACTGGAGCATGCTGCATGCAGCATGCTAACTTGTTGAGCAGCTGTCCAACGTGCCGCGCACGGCGTGCGCCGTGCGCGCCGTGTTCGGCCAGCCCGGCCTGTTCGGCACGGAGGGGCTCGGCAGCACGGAGCAGAGCAGGGACCACGGAGGTTTGATGTTCTGAGTCAGGAGACGGCAACGAGAGGCCCGAGCTCAGCTCAGCGCCGGCGAACCGTGTATGCCTATCGTTGAGAGCCGCTGAGCCAAAAGTCTAGCGCCAGCATCGGCCCTCGAAGCTTTTGCGAGACACGGAGCTCTCGAAGCACGGAGGACGTGTCCTGCGGTTGCTGCGGTGTCAGTGTCCCGGCCCTCCGACCGGAAGCTGGACGCTCGGACGGCGGACCGGGTGATCGATGTCGGCATCGGTTCTCACGCGTGGGTCATGTTCCTCGGACGCGCTGGCGCGGTGGCATTCCGGGGTTGTGTGTTCTGGCGCGGCAGAATCACATTTGGACTGGTCGCAAGTGAGTTTAGGTGTGTGCGCGGGTGCATCCGATTCGGATCCCAAGGGCGTAGGCGTCGAAGCATTGCATTCCGGGAGACGACATAGACGACAGAAGGCAAGGAAGACTTGAGACTTGGTCGCAGAGAATCAGAGAACAGGACGGAGACGCGTCGGATGCACCGTCTTTGGTGTGTGATTAGCCTGATTCGGCGGTCTATAGGTCTATGGCCCAGGTGAAAACGGAGACTAAGGAAAGGAGCAGCGTGACATTACACCAGGGAAGCGGTCATTAGAAACGCGGTAATCGCCATGAAAAACCATTTGCTCCCGTCTCTAGGCCTCAAGGGCACTGACCCCACACTGCACACCCGCCCAACACCAGCATACTGACCCTCCCTCACGCTGTCCTCCTCCTCCCTGCACCTGCACAGCTCGAGCCTTCATTTCACTCGTGCCCGTTCAAACTCAACTTATCCTCATCCACCCACAACCTACCCACATATCCACCTACCCACATCCATCTCGACCCCGCTACCCCGCCCAGTCGACCCCTCACCCTCTTTACGACCCAGCACCCAGCCCACCAAAGCTTCGACCCCCATCAGCCCATAACGAAAAGACGACAACAATGTCCAACGTACGCGTCGCCTCACACTCCCGGCCCTTCCGACGGTCGATCATCGCTGACACACCAGGCCCAGTTCCTTCGCGAGTACCGACTCGTCGTCGTCGGTGGTGGTGGTGCGTTGTCAAGGCAGGCCATGGGGGACAGCGAGCCGAGCAGGTCGCGAGACTAGCAGCGAGGAAGAGCCGTACCGGCTCGCCCCGGGCGCCGCGAATCTGCGATGGCCCGGGCATCCATGAAACAGCGCGCCAATGCTGTGTCGCTCGGCGGTGACGGCGGAGTTCCTGTCGCCGTCGCCGCCGAGTGCGCACATAGCTGCTGCTTGCGATCGCTCAAGGCTTGTTCAGAAGCCCGCCGCAGCTCCCATTCGCCGAACCCTGCGCCCGACGCTGGGCGCACGGGGCCGCTAGTCCTTAGTCCCTTTGCTGATGTGCAGGTGTCGGCAAGTCCGCTCTCACCATCCAGTTCATCCAGGCGCATGTGAGTACGACGGTTTGCCGGTGTGTGGTTGTGTGAACGTGCAAAATCGCGCAATCGCACTAGCATTGTGTCCTCCGCACATGCGCACATGACCGGCGGCGCTGCGGCGCTGATCGCTTCAATTGCGCGTTGAATTCCAGCTGACATGTGCAGTTCGTCGACGAGTGAGTCATTCAGTTGTTCCTCGCCGTCCCGCGTGCCCGCACACCTGCGCGCCCGCGCTCGCGGTCGGCAAGACGAGGAATTCAGGTGCGAGTACCGAGGACTTTTCGCTGACGCCACCACAGGTATGACCCCACCATTGGTGAGTGCAGCGCGTTACATTGAGTGCACGCAATTGAGCTGACGATAAACAGAGGACTCGTACCGCAAGCAGTGCTTCATCGACGAGGAGGTCGCCCTCCTCGACGTCCTCGACACGGCCGGCCAGGAGGAGTACGGAGCCATGAGGGAGCAGTACATGAGGACGGGTGAGTGAGATTTGTTGCGCCGGGGTGTTGTGTCACGCTGCGTGTGGAATGAGGCGCCTGGCATGCGCCGCTTGGCACGGGGCGAGAACAATCGAGAAGCGCGAAGAGAGCCGCTATCTTGTTCAGAAGCCGCGCTGCTCGAAAGCCAGGATATCAGCGCTAACTTCCAGGCGAGGGCTTCCTCCTTGTTTACTCGATCACCTCGCGCTCCTCGTTCGAGGAGGTCTCGACGTTCCACCAGCAGATCCTCCGCGTCAAGGACCGGGACTACTTCCCCGTCGTCGTCGTCGCCAACAAGTGCGACCTCGAGTACGAGCGCCAGGTGCAGCCCCACGAGGGCCGCGACCTCGCGAAGCGCTTCGGCGCGCAGTGCATCGAGACGTCGGCCAAGCAGCGCGTCAACGTCGACGAGGCCTTTGTCGCCGTCGTCCGCGCCATCCGCCGGTTCCAGCGGGAATCCGGCCCCGGCCCCGCCAAGCCGCCCGCGCAGCAGGGCCAGCGCCCGACCGCCGGCGTCGGCGGCCGCCCGCAAGAGAAGGACACGGACGAGGTCTCGGGCGGCTGCTGCTCGGGCTGTGTCGTTCTCTAAGTGCTTCGAGGACAGTGGACAATGAGCACGTTCGGTGCCTGCGATGGCCGCCTGGTGTCCGGCAGCTTGTCGACAACGGCCAACGGCGGGCGGAGGTGACGGCGGTGAGGACAGGCGGTGGAAGTACGGCGGTGCGGAGCGGTGCGGTGCGGACGTTGGCGGGTGTGCGGTGCGGTGACGGCGTTGACGTTGTAACATGCGTTTTTTCCTTCTTTCTCTCTCTCTTCCCATCTTTCCCCCTTTCTCCATTCCCATTCCCCCCAAACCCAAACTACCCAAACTACCCAGTACGTTTTTCCCCAATCTACTCTTTAATACAGGTCTATCCCAAAGGTGCCGCTGGCGCTCGCTCGGCAAGAGCAGAGCATGCGGCCAGCTGCTGTAATGACTAGTAGCGTATATGCATATAGGTGAGCCCAGCCACGGAGCGAACGAAGCGAGGGCGAGGAAGCTTGAGAGAGGCTGGCGAGCGGAGCGGCAGCACAACAAGCAAAGCCAGAAGACCATCGGAACGAGCGAAATGATCAGAGTGTGAGGGAGATGGTGAGGGATTGAGCCACGAACCAGCGTTCACTCGCAGCCTGCATGGCTTGAGCAAGGATCGTCGGAGGTCACCGACTCGCACCAGGTCCGACGCTGTGTCTCTTCCCTGCTCCTGGGTTATCTTAGGTCAGCAGTGTGTTCGTCAGCCATCGTCAGTCCTCGATCTTCTCGACCTTTCGCATCCCCTTAGTCAAGCAACAAGTAGATATGATACAGATGATACAACTAAACCCAACTCCACTCCCACGCCGTCTCCTCGTTCCCCGTTCGTATCGGCGGAAGGGCGTACTCGTCCTTCCCAACCTCGCGTCTCCTCATACCGAACCTCTCCCCGCCTTGGCTCACTTCATACTCGTCACTGCCAGTTTCTGTCGTCAGCTCGAGCAGACATGAGAGCTTACCTGTAACCGTCACCACGTGCCCGAGCAACTTCTGCAGCGCGGCGGACATCTCGACGCACCGGTTCGAAGCTGGCAGAGGCAAGGGACAGGGCCGGTGTTCGAGCACGATAAGCGCTGCGCCGAGAGCAGAGGCGGTCTGCTTCGCCGCGGAGATCATGGAGAGATACTGCCATGCGTCCTTGCTGAGCTCCCTCTTGCCCTCTTTCTCCTTCTCCTCATCTTCCGCAGCCTCCATCGAGATCTCGTCGAGGAGATTGGTCGGCGGGGGCGGGGGGACATTCTCCTTCGCCTCATCCATATCCTGGTCAAACAGCCCGCTTAAATCCGAGAGAACAAACAACCCCGGCTTCTCGATCAGCTCGGTACTTGAGGGGTTGGGATCAGAGCTGAGCAGGGAAAGGAGTAATGCCGCATGCCTCCAACTCGGACAATACCTCATATCGACTCTCGAGAGGTCGGGGATGGGAGCGCGGAGACGGGGCTCGTCCTCTACATCTATGGCGGACTGCAGGACGTGGCGCGGGCCGGTGATAATCAGCACTCTGGAGGAGGGATCGGACTCGTCGGCCTGGGGTTAGCTGTGAATGTTTAAGCTGCGCACAGAGAAGGGGGGAAGAGAGGCTAGGTCGAGGTATCCCAGCGCGAGGTGGATGGCCGCTGCCGGTGAACAGGGGCCCAGGACTGCCGACGTTGCCGGCAAGCTTGTCGGAGCGGGACCGGGACACAGGGCTAGCGGCACGCTCTCCTTCATCCTGCCTTGCGCCTCCTGGTCGTCGTCGGTTTCAGTTGCTGAAGAGGTCGTAGGTGGGAGGTGGAGAGTGGAGAGTGGAGGTGGTTGGCACAGGTGGAGGTCACCAAGGGGGACGGATAACTCCCGCCCGTCGGGCCGAGCGCGCGAGCGGACGTATCGAGCGGGGCCGCTGGTGGGGTACATAACATCCCGGGCCGGGAAGGTCGGCTTCAACTCATCGACAATCACCATGGGCAGTGAGTACTTGAGTACTTCAGCTGGCGACTCGTCATATCCTCAGCTGTGACTTCACTAGCTCGTTCGTCCCCTCTGCTCTCGAGCGGGAGCGATGCGAGAGAGACATCCGTGAACTCCTGACGCCCACCTTCCTCCAACTCTCGCTCGTCGGAACACCGTCCCCACCAGCTCGCACTTCCCTCTCCCTTTCACCAATGTCACGCTCCACCCGCTCCACCCGCTCCACCCGCTCCACTCGCTGCGCTCGTGTCGCTCGTGTCGCTGACCCCAGAAATCGTGCACATCGTCCTGTTCAAGCTGAAGGAGCAGCCGGACGCGGCGGCGCTGCAGTCGGCGAAAGACAGCATCAAGAAGCTGGAGCAGGTCCCCGGCGCGATCAGCATGTTCGTCGGCGAGCCCCAGATCGACGCGCGCACCAAGGGCTTCGACTATGGCCTGTACTCTGTCTTTGCGTCCCGCGCCGATCTCGACAAGTACGACGTCTCGGAGGCGCACAAGGACACGGTTGTTAACTATGTCCGGCCCAATGTCCAGGGTGAGTACGGAGTTGCTTCGGGGGAAAGTGGCATGGGCGACAAGCTGCTCGGATGGGGTTTCTAGCTGACCTCAGACGTTATGGCGTACGACTTCGAGCTTCCTGAAGACTTGGAGCTTGCTGAGGATTCTGAGGGCTCTAACATTCAGCATGATTACAACACCCTGTCACGGGTCACAGCCGATACGTCAAACCCTGGCCCTTCCTGGCGCTGAAAGTCCCTTAGGGTGTAGTGATCAAACTGAAGTTTACAGTCAGCTACAGCTGTATGCAGATTGTGTCGGAAGTGAACATACGAGTGCCTACAGGCTCACTGACAAGTGGCTGACTGGCGCATCGGCGTGATCGTCCGCTGATGCCGCTGGCTTATTCACGACAAGGCTGGCTTACTCATGACCCTCTTGAGCGGCCACACCCGCTGCAGACGTTACTCAATGCCAGAAACCCATGCATCTAGTCTATACCACGACGTAGCTGTCTCCCATCTTCTCGCTCGTCGGCGTGCTGTCGCTATCGCTACTCTCCGGTGTCGGGGGTATGAAACCCGTCTCCTGCGCCGTCGCCCTCCACGCCCTCGTGACATCGCCCCCACAGCGGAGGCAGGGCCAGACAGGCTTCTCCTGCTCGCCCTTCTCGGCACGCTTGCCTGCGCGAGCCAGCTCGTCCGCGACACAGTAGTAGCAGTACATGCACTGGCCCCAGCAGTCTGTCTGCGCCGGGACGAAGATCTTGTCCTCGTCCTCGGTCTCGGCGTTGTCGAGCGCGGGCAGCTCGATATCTGTCCCGGACAGGGCTTGCGGCGCTTCCGGCGCCTCCGTGCGGCGCACGTAGCAGACCGGACAGACTGAGGCAGGCAGCCGCGCGAACGGTCCGCTGTGCGCGGAACTGGGAGCGGCGGTTCCAGCCTTGCGGGCGGCGGAGAGCTCGCCCGCCGAAGCACTGAGGGCAGCGTAGTCGATCTGCGTCGGTTGCGAGAGGAACTGGCGCACCGGCGCGAGTGCCGTGGCCGGGTTCAGCGCGGGCGGGAGCGACGGAATGCGCGGCACCGCGAACATGAGGAACTCCTGCATTGTTAGCTTTCGTTTACAAGCCGACAACTGTACTCACGGTCATAACGCCCCAGACGAGCTGGCGGTTCATGAACTCGTACGAGACCATGCGGGCGAGGCGGGGCGCGGTCGGCGCGAAGCGCAGGTGCAGGATGCGCATGAGCAGGCTCGGCGCGACGCCGTCCCAGAGGAACAGGGTCCAGCCGGCCAGCTCCCACGCGCGGGCGAGCGTCTCGAGTCTCGTGAGCAGGCGCCAAACTCGTCGACGCCAGTCGTGCGCTGGTAGGTCAGGCCACTGTCGCGACAGCGCCGTCTGCCGCACACGCTGCAGCAGGTACGCCGGGAATAGAGGAGGGTGCAGGAGGAGGTAGAGAAGGAGGGTGCGGCGGGTTGCTGGCAGTCAGTACACGGCTCAGATCAAACAAGCGTCCCGAGCCAGACTCACGCCTCGTCGGGCCCCGGCTCGATATGAGCCGCAGGTTCTGCATCGCCGCGCCCGGGCTTGCGTTCGAGGGCCCGAGCACGCCGGCGCCGAACACGAGCAGCTTCAGCAGCAGCGTCAGTTCCGGCTTGATGTCGATGTTCGGCTGGGTGTTAGCTTGTTTGCACGCGGACCAGCTTGGCAGAACTCACCTTGAAGCGGCACACGGCCTTCTCCACGCCGTCGACGAGCATTTCGACGACGCCGTCGTCGAGCTCGTCCGCGTCGACCTGGTTGACGAGGGGCGCACGCGGCTCGTACGCCCGTTGCACGCGCGACACGGAGGCCTCGCCCATGTCGGCAGAAAGGAGTGTGGTGGAGTGAGGAATGGGAGTGAGAGATGTTGCGAGGTGCTGACAATCGCCGTCCGAAGAGTGCCCAGAGTGGACTCCTCCGGCCCGTGCTGGTGGGCAATAGCCGAGAGGCGGGTTGTAATCGGCGGTAAGTCTGTGTTTGGCTCCGCTAATCAAATCTGCCTCCGCTAATCGGAGGGCTTATCGGCGTCCTGCGCCAACGTCAGGTCAACGCGTCACTCGCTCGGTACTGGGTCCGTACACCATCGCTCCGCTTCGACCACGCTCGACAGCCCTCCACTGGAGCCATTCCGCCAGCAACCTAGACTATGCGCGCCGGCCTCCTCGCGCTCGCCATCCTCGTGCCGGGCGCGACGGCTTTCTGGCCCTTCAAGAAGGAACGATTCACCGCAGAGACCCTCCTCGATGCTGGCTCGCTCGGCCTTGACCCCGCCGTCGGTCGGATAGCAGCCATCGGCGACGTCAACGGCGACCAAAAGTAAGCCACCAACTGCCGACTCCTCTGACACTACAGCTCTGACCTCTTCTCAATCGCGCCGAACCGGAAATCAGTCCAAGTCTGGCTCTGGAACCGCGACAAGTGGCAATACGACGCCGGCCCGCTGCTCGAGTTCGACAAGCTCGTGTACAATGTCGTCCCGGCCGACTTTAATGGAGACGGCCGGCTAGACCTCCTCATCATGACGGGCGAAGAGGACCAATGGTGGTCCAAGTCCGACAAGAGTCTACAGCTGACCGTCGTGCTCGGCAACGAGTCCGGCTTCGGCGAACGATGGGAGCTCGACAAGTCGGGCCGGCATCAGCCCTTCGTCTTCGACGACGAGCACAACCTGCTCCCGTCGCTGCTCGGATATCTGCCGGACGGAGACCGGGATAACAACCTGCGCTCGTGGAAGAACGTCGACGGCTCGCGCATGAAGATCGGCCGGCCGAGCCTGTTCCCGATCGACTCGGGGTGCACGCTTGCGAACCCGCACTCGTCAGCGTATGTCGACATGGACGGCGACTGCGCGCCGGACGTCGTGCTGCACTGCCAGTCGCCGAAGGCGAACAACCGCAAGCTGCAGGTGTACGAGAACCGAGGGACCGAAGGCTACGTCGTCGCGAACGTGATTGACCTGCCGACGTACAGCCGCGCCGTGACATTCGCGGATATGAACCGGGACGGTGCTGTCGACATCGTGTTCGCGACTTGCAAGCGGCATATGCCGTCATCGGGACTCGGCGAGGAGTGCAGCATCAACATCGGGTACAACATCCAGGCGCCGGTGTGCTCGGGCGAGTGGTCGCAGTATGAGAAAGACGGCCGATTGCGGTGCCGCGGCTGGGGCGAGCTGTGCCAGTCCGACCCGAACTGGAGCTTTGACTTCTCCGAGAAGCGCGGCACGTTCCTGAGCGTACCGCTAGAGGAGCTGTTCCCCAAGCAGAATGTCGAGCTCTTCCTCTCCGTGCCCGGCCAGTCACACATCCCGCTGCCGCTGCGGCCGGGAGACTTTGATGTCGACGGCTTCCCCGACCTTCTCGCCATCGTCAAGACGGACAAGGGCAACCAGGTCAAGATCCTGAAGAACGTGCCGTGCGGTAAGGGTGTTGCCGGCTGCGCCGGCCAGCCGAAGGGCAGCCGCGGCCTCATCGTCGGGCAGGGCAAGGGCTACGAGGCGCTCGAGGCCATCACGGACGCCGAGGGTGCGTCCTGGATCGACCTCGACGACGACGGATCGCTCGACATTCTGGTCCAGCGCTCCGGAAAGCAGAAGGGCAGCAAGGCGCACGTCACCTTCATCCAGAACAACTTCTACCACGACGCCTTCTTCCTGAAGGCGCAGGTGCTGAACGGCGCGTGCGACCGTGACTGCGAGCCCGCGGACGGAGGCAAGAAGTACTCGGCCCTCGGAGCCAGCTACTCCGGTGCGACGTTCAAGTTCACCGTGTTCGACACGGGAGGCAAGCGTCATGCGCAGCAGGTGCCGCAGCTCCCGCAAACGGCGCACCACGCGCTGTACTCGCCGCACACGTACATCGGCCTGGGGCGAACGAACAACTACATTGAGGTAAGCTAACAAAACTCCGACCCTAGCTGACAGCAGAACCTTGTGGTTGGAACATCTCTCCTGCCGCCAGGGAACACGCACCACCTCGAGTCGCTCATCCCGAACTCGCAAGTGATCATCAACCCACCATGGGCGTTGACCCCGAGTGCGAATCAGAACGTGAAGACGCGCTCGACCGAGTGGCGATCCGAGCTCTTCCTGCACCCGGGCGACTGGATCCCATGGGTCGCGGCGGCTGTGTTCGGCACTGTGCTCTTCCTCGGCATGGTTGTCGTGTGGCTCAACGACAGGGAGAAGAAGGAGGACGAGAAGGAGCGCAGGCGCGCGCTCCACGCTATCAACTTCCAAGCTTTGTAGACGCTACTCGCTCACGCACTGACATAGACTACGATCGCATGTATCATTAGCTCAGGTCTCGGATGCTTCACGGATGCCAGGCTCTACATCTAGTCTCCTAACAACAGTTCACTTGTTGTCTTCACGGCAACTCGGGGCCGGCCCTCGCCCGCATGTGATCTGGGCTTCGACGTCCCCCGCCAGTCTGTCCATGTCTGCCGGCGGAAGGAACATGACCTTGACGTCGAGCGCTCGGATTATCTTGGCGTAGACGTACAGTGTCGGACCTCGCCCCTTCGGCGTCAACAAGTATCGTGCTCCCAGTGCTGCGCTGCTTTTGAGGTCGATGATAGCCTCCGGCATCTCTACCGGACCATCGTCGGTGTCAGAGGGCAACTCCTCCGATTGAGACCACTCTGACTCTGTGTCACTGGTGTTGTGATCATTCTCGCCATCGCCGTCGAGCCATTCGTCGTCGGCGTCGTACCCCTGTTCCGGCGGCTGGGACGGCTCCTCGGCCTCAGCGTTCAATCCTCTCTGCTGTTCCGGCGTATCAAGTCTCTTGCACTTCGTGCGAGCATCGCCCGCTGACGAGACAGAGTTCTTGCGCTTCACTGTCGGACGATAGGACAATGGTGGTCGCTTGGGCGGTTCTGTCTCCGCACGGCTTAGGAGCTCCGTGACGAACTCCGACATGACCGGCGGCAGCCTGGCAAACCGACCATTTCGCGGCTGATCCAGAACCAGGCGATGTGCCGCGTGCGTCCAGACGCTGAGTACGTGAAGTTGCGCATCGTTCGTGCCCTCATCTTTCCGCGAGAAGGAGTACGGCAGTCGCTCCTCGATGGTGTCGTCCTTCATGCCTCTGACGAAGTCGGCAAAGCCCTCCGCGTCCAGGACATGGGGCACTCCGTCTGCCCCACGCTCCGCAGGGGTGCGAACGTCCTCCATCGCGAAGACCCGGTCGCTGAGCGCAAACACACGCCCGAAGGAGGCACGGAACACGCGCAACCCGAGCACGGCGCCAGTGACCTGGCGCGTGAGCGCGGCGTAGATGACACTCTGCAAGAGAGCTTCGCGGCCCAGGTCGATCCAGCCTCTCACAGCCCCCGACGCCGTAGCCGTCACGGGCGCATCCCAGTCGGCCGACGCGGTCCAGAGCAGTTCCGGGCAGCGGGCATGTTTCAGGGT
This sequence comes from Trichosporon faecale, assembly GCA_039545375.1. Lineage (NCBI taxonomy): Eukaryota > Fungi > Basidiomycota > Tremellomycetes > Trichosporonales > Trichosporonaceae > Trichosporon > Trichosporon faecale. Next base: position 242,438 of record BCLU01000001.1, read on the forward strand.
CCAGCGCTCGAACCGCCTCGTCGACCTTGTCCTGGCGAACCGGCCGTTCAGCGGTTTCTGGAGCCGTATGTGTCGCAGCGCGGGCCGGCTGTCCACCGTGAGCCGTTTCAGGGGAGACACCGTCTGCACGCCGCTGTTGTAGCTGTGCTTCGGGAAGGGGAGCGAGAGGAGCTCTCGCCAGGGATCGCGGAAGTGCACGTCGGCCCGGTCGATGGAGCTCGTGCGCATGTAGGCTAGGCGCTGGGCGTAGAGGTGTGCCTCTGAGCGGGTGGGGAGAGGCGTCGGGTCGTACGCCGTCACATCGGCCAGTGTGCCGGTGACTTCTTCGACATCCGAGCTGATCGGAGCGGGCATGGTTGAGTAAGGTGAATTTGGTAAGTGTACGGCGAGCACAGATCAACACGGCGCAGCTGACTGGTGTCCTCGTCACGAGGAGGCGTGTGTGACTTTTGTGCGCTAGTGCTAGCAGGTGGCGAGCCTGGTCATTCATCTGCACTACGTGCTTCGAAAGTGCACCTTCAGAACCTCGGCAGTTCGGGGTTCGATGCATAGTTCATACCCTACAAGGTTACTTAGTTCTCGCGAAGGTCAAAGTCCCAGACCTGGTTCGAGTTGTTCTCGACCCACTGCCACAGCTGCACAGGGCCGGGGATGGCGCCGTCCTTGCGGTCGAGGGCGAAGACTGCTGTCAGCGTTGTACGGCGTAATCAAGCTTACGAGTCTCGTCGAGACTGCCCGCGATCAGCTGGTTGCCGTCGCGCGCCCAGTCCTGCCATTTGTTGTACTGGCCGGGCGTGCAGGCCGCGACGCGCACCTGCTGGCCCTGCTGGGGCGGGTCCGAGGTGGCTGGTGTCAGCTTCATTCGCTCCGTTCAGCTGTCTCATAAGGACGGGGTGACTCACTGTTTCCGTTAATGCAACGGTCAGCAGCGGAGAGTGGGTACCAGGTAATCGTCTCCGTGTCCCCGATGAGGCGCGTGCCCCACTTCTGGTTGTCGCTGTTGTCGCACTCGTCAGTGACGAGGGGGAACTCGCGCTTGTCGCCGCCGGAGCAGGGGTCGATCGCGAGGCAGTACTGCGGCTTGCCTTGCGGGTGCAGGTAGTAGTAGCGCGCCGAAGCCGCAGAGGCGAGGAGAGCGACGGTGACGGGAAGGTGCAGCATATTGTTGAAGTTTGAGGAGAACAAGTCTCGATAGTGAGATGGGAAAGAACAGGCTTCAGGTGTTCATATAAGCCTGAGAGCGGAAGTGGGTTGAGATCTCGATGAGATTACGCTCTGCAGGGAGTTGAGGAATGACGACGTTCATGCCTCTCGGAGCCGGAGTCCGTTCGCCGCAGCTATCGCCCGCATTGCGACGCCGCGTCTGTTCGGCGCTCGGTATGGCGATGCAGAACGCACAGGGATCGCGGATGTACGCTGGATCCCTGTTGCGGACTTCAGGAGCTTGCGGCAGGCTTCAGGAGATTCAGAGAGCGATCGAAAGCATGACGTCGCGTCGAGGGAAGAACGGAGGTGCACTTGCAATGTTCCCACGGTCGTGCGCCGAGGGAAACAACATGCAAACAAGTCGGCGCCTCGAGCAGCCGACTTGGTCCTTGCTTTCTTCCTCATTCTCGCCTGGACTTACCTAACTCTGAGGCCTCTGAGGCTCACTGTACACGCTGACATTAGCAATGCTATCGCCACTCAACCCAATTACTGACTCACCTACGACGCCCAAACGGGCGATCGGGAGCGACAGGGCACACGGCTGACACAGCGTCGTCCACTGTGTCGCGATGAGACTTTCAAAGTTGGACTGTCTCCATCACCTCTGGCACTCTACAGCCGGCTACTGCAGCAATACCATGCCGCGCAGGCGCACATCCACCCGGACAAGGCTTCTGCCTGTACTGCCAGCGGAGATTCTCCTCTGCATTCTCGAACAGCTGAACCGCTACGACCTCCGCTGCGTCATACTCGCCAACTCAGCCATGGCAGCGATAGCAAGACCCCTGTGCTACCGATTCGGCACGTCCAGCAAGTCTGTCATCGTTTTCCCGTTGGCTCCTGCCTCCCACCCGATGCTGCAGACTACCGACCCCCGGATCAGCCTCTCGAACGAACAGCAAGAGCATATCTTGCCCAAACTGAAAACCCTCACCCTCTGCCTTCACAAGACCGCGGAGTGTATCGGGCACGACGTTTCTGTCTTCAAGGGCAAGATCAAGACGTTGAAAGTCCTCCGACTGCATTACTCTTACGATCTGCCGGGTAAGCTTCCTCAGTCGTCAGAGCTAACATACAGAAGGCGCATCTCGGATCCAGTACTGCTTTGCGGCACCTGACCTCAGCAACCGGTGTCGCTACCTCACCCACGTCTTGAGCGGGCAAACAACTGTTGGCAAGCTCGTCATCCGCAACGCTACCCTAAGCGGCCGCATCCCTGACTTCTCGCCGTCGACCTTCTTCTCGAGATTCAAACCTCTGCGGGAATGCGTCCATGTCCTTTCTGGCAGCAGTACCCGCGGCGACACAGACGCCGATCCAGCACACCTGACCGATCTCTGCACCGTAGGCTACGCAGCGCACACAGTCGCCTTGCCCAAGACGACCGAGCACCTGACCATCGTGTTCTGGCCGGGGGCGTCGCGCCGCTGGCGGCCGCCATGCTATCGCATCGGCTGTGGCAATCTGTGGAGTCTCCAAGCCAAGGACGTGTGTCCGCGCTACGCCAAGATGTGGGAGCAGCTGGCGGACCTGGTGTGCGCATCGCACCTGAAGCGCCTGACTGTCGTGAATGCCGAGACTGTGCCGCCGATTCACACAACGTACAAGCAGCACCACAGGGACATGAAGGATGGGCTCGCGAGCCACGACTCGATCCGGGAGCACTTCTACTCGACCTACCGCGAGATGAGTGGGCGAGCTAAGAAGACTCCGCTGAGAATCTCGGACATGCCGTTCTTGACGCTGGTGGAGTGGCTCGACACGGCTGAATGGCAGGACGTCTTCACTCCGGGAGAGATCAGTGACCACTTCGAGGCCCGCTCTGCTGGACAGCCTATGCCGGAGAGTTGGGCGAGATACGTTCGCTTCGCTGAAGAACTGGGGTTCGACACGGAGCTCACAACTCCCGGCCGGGCGGCTTCTCAGTAACGCGGGAGCGCCGAGTGCCCAACCTCTATGGGCTTAGAACTATTGCTTTTTCTTGTGCATGCATGCGGTTGTGCAGAATGGAGGTCCAGTCAGATAAAGCCATCGAGGACGCTTTACGTAAGGTGACTTTCCAGCCGATCGAGCCATTATGGAGAGGCTGATCTGCTTTGTCTCGCTCACTCAACTTGTACGCTTTTTGATGCCCGTACGCAATTCGTTCGCCGCCTTTCTCTGGAATCATGGCGTGATTACTCACAAGTAGCACTGAAGAAGGCTCAGAACGTACCGCCGTCATAGATGGAGGAACTCGGTCCGGCGCTCCGAGCGTTAGAATGGTCGTCGGTGTGAGTTTCAGCTGATGCGCCCTTCCTCGCGTGTGTCTTCCTCGCCATGTCCTTCCTCCCTCGCTGCATGCACTACCCATTCACTCAATGTGCTCAACACCCGTCACCCCCTCTCTAACCGTTCACTCGCCTCCTAGTCGCCACTCCCTCTTCCAGCACCAACTTCATGCTCGACGTGCACCTACGCTCGCGCTTTCCGACAGAGGTCCTTGTGGAGATTTTCGGCCACCTGGGCTTCCATGACCTCTTGCAACTCCTCAAGGTCAACTCGTACTTCCGCGCCGTCGCCTACATAGCTGCCGAGTCGCAAGTCTACGACCGCGGCATCCTCACCGAATACGGCATTGGGTTTCCGTTGGCCGAGCACTCTTACCCGTTCTTCGACTGTGAAGATCTCGACACTGAGCTCGGCCGCGAGGCGGCATACACAAGGAAGGTCTCCGTTGCTGTGAACCTGAGGTGTCTTGACCTAAGACCTCACTCGCCAAGCGATTGCGAGGCGCTATACCAATCGTTCACGGCAGACGTGACCAACCCCGGGATGCCGTCACTTCGCTTCCACCTCGGCGTGCTGAGCATCCAGCTGCACTCGCCACTTCGAACTAGCGACGTCCCTCCGCAAACTCTCCACAGCATCGCACCTGAATCCAGCGATGGCAAAGACCACTGTGACGTCCTGGACACGTTCAATTGGGCCTCCTACGTGGCCGGCCTCAACTCGTTGGTCGTCAGACACATGCCGTTGCCAATCTACGCAGACCGTAAACCTCAATTCTGGCCCTCGAAGTTCGTCTCAATCCTCCTCAGCCGGACGACGCTTCCACCTGCGGCCGGGGTCGGCGAGTGCACAAATGCGCACGCATTGGGCCTGGACGTGATGGGCATGCTGGGAGTAGGCAACGTGGCTCATGCAGTGGTCGTGTTCTGGACGGACGGCCCAGGGAAGGCATGGTTGCCGCCATGCACGCATGAACTCGATCCCGACGCCGAAGACACCACGACAATATGGCACCACCTCGCTTACACTGGCCGCCTGCAGTGTAGGGAGACTCTCACCATTGTCAACGCTGGCGCGGTAGTACCGGACATTTGCACTCAGGAGCTGCACGAGCTTAGATTGCAGCTCGAAGTGGCGGCCGGATCAACCGCGGCGCAGGACGAGTGCTATCGTGCTTTCAGCGCTGCTGCGGACGCGTACGGCACTAGTTAGGAGCTCCGGTGCCGCTTTCTGTCCATGCAAGAGTGGATCGCGGAGGATGGCTGGGAGGACTTCTTCACGCCTGCGGAGATGGAGCCATGGCTCGAGAGCATGCGTGAGGAGTAAGGGCGAGAGCAGTGTAGCAGTTGACATGCAGAGTGTTGTGCCCCGTTTCGTTCGGCTGGGCGCTCTGTCACTGATGTCACGGTCTCTACAACGCCTTTCCGCTAGCAGTTCGCGTCTTGAAGCACAGAGGCGGTCTTCCCCGCAACGCACATCAAACCGCGCTCTATCGTTTCGCGGCACCAAATGTCGCCACCGCTCTCCTTTCGACTCGACCTCATCATTTCCTCACAGCCCAAAGGCATCGCTGTACTTCCTTTAGCGCCATCTACTTCTCCATCTCCGCCGCCGCCGGCTTCGTTCACGCCCGCAATGCCACGCTCCGGCATCTGCTCGGCGCTACCGCCTGAGCTACTCATGGAGATAGCAAGCCATCTGGACCGCTATGACTGGTGCCGCCTCGTCAACGTCAACTCGCACTTTCGTTCTGTTGTGCGCAAGTACGCGGGCCCTTGGGCTTACGAGCATGGCACCATCGGCGCGCTCGGCAGTCTGCGCTTCCCTCTTGCCGCGAAGCCCTACCAGTTCTGGAGAAGGCTCCCAATTGCAGATGAAGAAGATATCTCCACCCCAGACGCGAACAAGGCCGCCGTCGCAGCGCAGGTGAAACGCATTGACATCAGACCGCACCGAACAGCCGACTGCGCAGCCTTTGAGGCAGGCGAGCTTGGATATATAACCAGGGAACCCCCGCCTCGCTATCGCTTTAACCTCAAGGTATTGAACATGCAGTTTTACTTCCCATGGCAGATCAACGAGCACAACGACCCTCGGTACAGGCTTCACACCGACATGCTGCCAGAGGATGAGAACGAGGAACAGTGCCTGTACCTCTCATCGCTGCTTGATGGACACAACCTCAAGAAGATCGTCTTCAAGGACATTCCTCGCCGTATTCCATTTGCGAGGGCCCTGCTACGAGCTGGAGGGTCAGCTCATATCTGTTCTCTTCAGCCAGAGCTCTCCGCCAGCCATAACCGCGGAGAAGGGATGTCGGTTTAGTCACGAACTCGGCTTCCACTTGTTGGACATGGGTGGCGTGTCCTGGACTCGGGAGCTCGTCATTGTGTTCTATACCGAGCGACCTGGGCAAGTATGGATACCGCCGTGCCGCCATAAGGAGCATCATCACATGGTGTGGGACCGCCTCGCGAACGCTGCTTACAACTATGGTGTGATGAACCTGACCGTCGTCAATGCAGGCGCCGTGCTTCCGTGCAACATGAAGCTGGAATACCACGAGCGCAGCGTGCAAGACGACGTGGACGACCCCTGTCCTATACCCGAGGGGGAGCACTGGGAGGCGTTCGAAGAGGTCGCGAACGAGTTATGGGGGTCGCAAGAGCCTTTCGACCACCTATTCACGACAATGCAGAATTGGATTCGACGGAACGCTTGGGAGGACGTCTTCACCTCGACCGAGATGGAGCCGTGGCTGGAGTGCGTGCGCAAAGAGGATGAAGAGAGAGCCAAGTATGAACAGCAACAGAAGGATGAGGAGAAGGCCAGGCGTGCTCAGCGCCAGGAGGCTGAGGAGAGGGTCAGCGTGCGCAGCCCTGACGTGTGTGTAGGAAAGAGTCAGGCCATTAGGGCCTTGGATGCAGACCAGGTGAATGCCCTCCTCTTCGTACAGTAGCATCTAAGTCCCTGCTCCTACACGTGCTCCTTATACGGCGCGAAGCAGCAGCGGGCGGATCAAGCCATACGCAGAGTGGACGAACTTTCGTCGTCTGTACCCAGCCTCGAACTGCTTCCGTCAGTCACAACACCGGAGATCGCCGTTATCAGCAGCGAGATAAAGGTGTGCGCCTTGTCCCTGACTTTCTGCATCGTCCACTCTCTCATTCCTCACCTGTTGTCCTCATTCGCGAGCACTGGGACCATGTCACTGACCATGGCTGGAGCACCACCGGTTCTGCCTGTCGGTTAACTTGGCGCCTCCACACAAAAGTAACAACAGGGGAAGAGGTACGCAGCCGCAGCGGCACCAAATAGAGTTGACCTCCGAGCCGAGCTCGATGTCACCAGCGTCGCCCGTGTTTGCACTGCACTCACACTCACGACGACATGCCGCCTCTCTCGGTGCTTCCCTCTCTGCCGGCAGAGATATTGCTCGAGATCTTCGGCCACCTTCCCCACGAGGACACGCGCGCCTTCCTCCAGGTTAACTCGTACTTGCGCCGAATCGCCCAGCCTCACGCCTACCGCCATGGCGTCATGACGAAGTTCGGCCTGCACTTCCCGGGAGCGACGCACCCGTATCCCTTCTTCGACGAAGCCGTGACCAAAGAGATGAGAGAGTGGATCGCCAAGCAAGTAAAGCTCGTTGACGTCGTGCCGCACTCCGAACTCGAGTGCACCAGTGCCAGGAGCCTGCCGCCGCACCTCCCGTTTCCATTTGCCCTCGATGTGCTGCGGCTGAGACTGCACCCAGGATGCAAGGAAGGGTTTTGCGTGCCTGACAAGAGGGACAAGCTGAAAACCAAGTTCACCAGCTGGAGCCGATACGAATGCCCTTTCCTGTTCGCAACCCTGAAGAGCTTTCCTGGAGAGTGCGGATCCATCATCAGCAGAAGTGTCTCGTGCTTCGACCAGTCGGACACCCCGTATCTGTACTATGCGCGCACTCGCCGACGCGTATCGGTTCTCAGTTGCCGACCCCGACCCGAGGCAGAAAGCTCTCGTGAGCTTAGGTGGCCCGAGATTGGCCCTCTCTCTGTAGGCGGGTTGGAGTACGACCACCTGGAGTTGATCTTCTGGACCACTCGCCCCGGTGAAGCGTGGATACCTCCATTTGAGACATACGCAGACGGCCGCTCGGGCTATTACAGTGCGAACGACGAGTCTGTCTGGGCCACTCTCGCCGCCGTGGAGGTTGCTGTGGATGTCAAGGAGATTACCGTGGTCAACGCCGGTGCCATCGTCCCGCCAGGCTCGTCAAAGGTCGACCACGAGACCAAGATGCAGGAGGAGCACAGCTTATGCCGCGAGCTACAAAACAAGAGAGCGGAAAACTTCCTCAGCGAGCTCAGGGACCCGCGACCAGGAGGGCCGCGCAGCCGGTCTGACCCCATCAAGACGGCGTACGAGTTCATCACCATGGAGGAATGGGTACGTCGAGACAACTGGGAGGATGTCTTCACCCGCTCCGAGATGGAGCCTTGGCTCCGAGCGTGTCAGGCAAGCGAGCGACTCGAACCCGTCGTCTTGAGCAGCGAGCACTTCCCGTGTCAACAGTCTTCACTTGTACTGTGATTCGTCTCCATGCACTGTTGCAGTTCAGTTATGAGTTGAACACGGCAAAGAAATGTGAAGCGGTAACGTGCAGGGTCAGACTTCCGAGGAGGCCGGCATCTAACGCGTCGCGCTACGAGCCTTGGCGCCCGTCGAACAATGCCATCCTCGTTTTATCATTCAACTGTCTCTCTTCCACAACACCTCAGCAGCATGCCCGACCTGGAGATTCCCCCCGAGCTCCCGGCGGAGATATACTATGCGATCTTCAAGCACCTCGATTACAACGACATGCGCGCGGTGCGGAACGTGAACTCGCGCTTCCGCTCCCTAGCGCAGCCGTGGGCGTACCAGTGCGGCGTCATGACACAGCGCGGCCTGTGCTTCCTCGGCGCACCGGTGTCGTATCCCTTCGCGCGCTGGGCTGGAGGCGAGGTCCCATCGCTCTCCAAAGACTCCAAAGACTCTCCCGCACCCAAGATCAAGCGCATCGATCTGGCCCCGCACTCTCGAGACCGGTGCACGGCGCCCCGCGTGCCCATGGACGACCTGCCGCTCGGATCCCTTGCGCTGGACCTGCTCACGCTCGACCTGCACCGGCCCGTCCTCGCCGACGACGACGAGCTCGGTCCGCATCCCGACCCGCGGGCCGGCATGGAGCTGCGCTGCCCTCTCCTGGACCAGGTGCTGGACTGCCTCTGCGACTGTCCCACGAAAATCGTCATTCGGCACACACCCGGCCTGATCGGTTTCTACCCTTACGCGAGCAAGGCCAACCTCCATCCGGCCGAGTACGTCGGCGTGCTCCGGAATCCCGCCTCCGCAGGCCCCGAGGATCTGAAGGGCAAGGAGGGGTATCCGAACGTGTGGCCTGAGATCCCGACTCTCGAGCTCAGAGTCGCCGGAGCGCGGCGCATCGTGCTCGTGTTCTGGACCGGACCCAGCGAGGCCTGGGTTCCCCCGTTCGAGGCGTATGTGGATGGCGGGGACCCCGAGGACATGGCGGAAGACGAGACGGTGTGGGGCTCGCTCGCTACGCACATCTCGGAATGCGAGACGGACGAGGCAGAGGAGATCGTCGTCGTCAATGCCGGGGCTGTTGTTCCTCGCGGGGCTTCGGCGGCCGAGTACGAGGCACAGATGCGCGATGCGCAAGTTATCGCCGAGTTTCAGTCGAAGCGGGCAGATGACTTCCGAATGGAGATGGAGGCGTCCTTCGACTTGGACACGGACGTGGAGTCGAAGGAGGACAGGGCTGCGGTGGACAAGGCGGAGCTGGGAGACGAGGTCACGAAACAGGATGAGTTCCAAGACAAAGAGGAAGAGCTGGGCGACGAGCCCAAGGAAGACGACGCCGAGGAGCTGAGTCAAGAGATCAAGGAGCTCAGCGCCGACTCGAACTTCGACCCGACGGAGGAGTGCGGATATCGCGGCGCACGCATCAATGGACGGTTCAGGTTCGCCAGCATGGAGGAGTGGATCCGGGAAGATAAGTGGGAAGATGTCTTCACGCGCACCGAGATGGGCCCCTGGCTCGAGAGGATGGGAGAGCAAAGTCCAACAGGCGTGTCGTCGCCTTGGGTACGATATAGGGCGCCAGAATGAATGAAGACGCTATGAGGCTCGCGAGAAACATGAGAAGGGGATGCCACCAACTGCTTGTCGACGCCAGTGTGCTCATCCTGGCGATCGAGACCAGGGTGGCGATCTCTCCATCGACGCGCGGCACTAAACATGGGGCGCAAGCTGCGTCACCTACTGTTCCGTGCGCCCTCTGCGCGAGTGCTATTGACTTTGCATCTCGTCTCGTCAACACCAAGACCTCAACAGCATGTCGCCTTTCCACGTCCACCCCGTTTTGCCCGTCGAGATTCTGAACGAGATCTTCGGCTACCTCGACTTGTTCAGCGTTCGCCGCATTCTCTGTGTCAACTCGCTTTTCCGCGCCCTCGCACAACCTCTTGCCTACCAGTACGGCACTGTGACCGAGCTCGGACTCCTCTTCCCCGGCGCCCAACACCCGTACCCCCTCTCCAGAGGGTTTGGGCCAGGTCTTACTGTAAGCCCTCTTTCCAAGGAGGAAAGGGAGGACCTCGTCGAGCAGCTGAGGCGCATCGACATCAAGCGACACAGTCACAGTGAGTGCGAAACCGGAGTGAGTCTGGAAGGGCCGAGACCCCCCTACATGGACGTATGGAACATTGAGCTGCACCCGTGCTTCCCTCGGCCTGGAAAGGACGATCCAAGGGCTTCCTGTGACGATACCGACGTCAAGCTCTGCCCGTACATCTCCAAGCTATTGCACTGGAGTTGGGAAGCGGCCCGTAAGGTGGTCGTGAAGGACATCCCGCGCAATCCCGGATATTTTGACGCGGGGTACATGGACGAGATCGTCACCGACACGCACGTCAATGTTGTGTACAGCCAACCCTCCCCCTGTACCCCGGAGGTGATGCACGACTACAGCAACCCCATGCTCGGCGTCAACGAGCTCCTCATGATCGGGCAATGGCGACTGGAGATCATTTTCTGGACCGAGCGGCCGGGGCAGGCCTGGATCCCGCGGTGCAAGTACTCCACCGAGCGCGGGCGCACCGGCACTTGCCGCGAGGAGGAGGGGACATTTTGGTCTACGCTCGCCGAAGAGCTGGTAGAGACCTTCATCCGCGAGGTCGTCGTCGTCAACTCTGCCGCCATCCTTCCTGCGGCCTCGAGCGTGCTGCAGCACGAGATGGAGATGAAGACCGGCCAGGCTCGCATGCAGGCCCAACATGCCTGGTGCTTTCATGCCCAGCTCGAGTCCGAATTGCAGCACGGGGAAAGGCCCTGCCTGCGTATGTACGAGTTTATCACAATGGAGGAGTGGATTGGGCGCGGAGGATGGGAGGACGCCTTCACTCTCGAGGAGATGAGACCCTGGCTGGACAAGATGCAGTCAAGCGGCGCGAAGAACTCGCTCCCCTCTGTCGTGCATGTGTATCGCTCCTCCCCGGAATCAGAGTCCGGGTTGGATCTCGATGTAGAGTGACTCCCAAGTGCTGCTCAAGTATCCTTCCGCAGTGTGCTCGGTGCGTCAAAGTCGTATCATGCCTGTTCTATATTCTGTACAAAACGATCTACAACGGCCTCGTCTATGCAGCCTTTTGCTCTGGTCGCCTTCCCTGTGCACTTCCTCGACGGTGCTACACATTGCACCACCGATTCCCGAAGCGGTCGATACTCGGCCGCCCGTTCCTGGCCTGCCCGTCATTGACGCCGTTCTTCCTCCCCTCGAACGCATAGCTCTCGTTCGCGTTGAAGTTGCGGTGCGGGCAGATGAACTGCAGGTTCAGGGGGCACACGCGGTCGACCTCGGTGCACACCGCGATGCACGGCAGGAGCTCGCTGTACTCGTACGGATACGTGACTGCAGAGCTACGCGGACTGTCGGTGCCGCGGGGAACGACGTGCGGCGCTGTAGGCAGGGTTGTGATGTTCTCGAACGGAGCCGGGTCGGCGTCGGCACACTGCGGCAAGACCATGCGGCACACCCAGTCGCGGTACGCGTCGTAGCAGTCCGCACACGTCGAGACGTAGCTGTACATGTCGCGCCCGCACGCCTGGGCCGTCAGAGACATGGAGAAGCTCTCGAGGTTCTCCTCGATGACCTTGCTGTACGCCTCGGGGATGTCGGTCAGGTACTTCTGCCCGCCAGCTCCGATGTCGGCGACAGGGCTCGCGTACCCGATGCCGGGGCACATGGCGGTGGGCAGCATGAGCGGGCAGCGGAAGCCGGGCTTCTTCGTCCGGAACAGCGCAGGAGGGTAGATGACGAGGCGGTCGCGGTCGTAGATCCAGAACGTGTAGTTCGTGTCCGGCTCCAGGCCCTCGATCACGGCGTACTTCCGGAACCCGGACGCGAGGTTGATGCGCGTCCAGCTCGTGGCCTCGAAGACGGTGTTGTTCCCCGCAAGAGCTAGGGCGATCACACTCTTCCCCAGCGCGCGCGTCACGAGGCTGTCCGCGCCCGCCGTCTCCTGCACCACGAAGGTGAAGTTGCCGTCGGTGAAGTTGCCGAACATGCCTGCCGTTGGCCCGTGCCCGGCGTCGCTGTGGGGCGTGAACTGCGGCCAGTCCGGAAACGGCCCGGGCAGCGTATAGTTCGGGTATTGGGGCTGGGGGAGCTCGGGCGCCTCAATGACGGGCGAGAAGAGCAGCACCGCGCTGTCCGTCGTATCGCCGAGAAAGCCCGTTTCGGCTCTGTAGCTCGTGATGCGGACCTCGGGCTGTGCGTCGAGCAGATCCACGACCTGGAAGTACACCGTCACGTTCCCTGGCGGGGCGGTGCTCTCCGCGTCAGCGGCGAGGCTGAAGCCCATGAGGACTTGGAACTCGACGGCGGCGTCCTGCGTGACGTTCAGCGACTGGTTCAACTCCATGTCCCAGCCGTAGGTGAAGTTGGCGAAGCCGTCGTCGAACGCGAGCCGCCACGTGTCCCCGCCCCGATTGACGTGGTTCGCCTTGCCCGGCGTGCCGCCGCTGTATAGCGCCTCGAGGGAGCGGCGCTCCTCGAAGGCGAAGTTGCGGCTCGGGTCAGACGTCACGCGCACATCCGGAGTGTAGGCCGGGAGCAGGTCGGGGGTGCTCATGTCGTAGCCCCGGTCGGCGATCCAGACGGTCATGGACCACGCGCGCAGCTTGGGCAGCTTGATCAGTGCCACGGGGCGGGTGCGGTTCAGCGTCAGCCCGTCTCCCGAAGGCAGCAGCGCGCCGCTCCGCGCCTGCACCGTCGTGACCGTCAGCGGGGCATAGGGCGGCTTCGCGAGCGCGGTGCCCTTTGCCGCCGCGGAGCTGGTGGGGTCCGCATCGAGGACGCCGAGGAGGCCGAGGAAAAGAAGGACGCGGACAAGTCCCGGCAGCACCATGTTGGAGCTGGGGACTTGCTGTCGATGTTGGTAGGAATGTAGAAGTTTGTCAGAAGTAGAGAAAGTCGCACGTCCGCACTGACAGACGGTTGCGACGCTAACAGAATCCAGGCTGGCCAAGCTGGCTGAGCAAGGTGGAGGTGCCTTGGAAGTGAGTCACGTGACAGTGGCCCATGTGCACCGGCAACGGCAGCGCAGCAAGGGACCAAGGGACATGTTGTGTGCGCCAACTTGCCGACGAACCTCAAGTCACCGTGACCAACTACCGATCGCATCGCACACATCCATCCAAGCCAGCTCACGGCGCACCACATCTCGGCATTCACTCGCATCGCATCAGAGAACACAGCGCAGGCAGGCGACATCGCATCCCCCTCCTGCCCTTCACCCCCACTCCTTGCGCCCTGGCTCCAGCTCAGCCTACTGTAGAATTCAGTATGATCACTACACCCGGCGGTCACGTTATCTGGCCCCCACCTTAAGGGGTACCACTACAAGGCCGCCGTGACCCGTGACAGGAAACTACAGGCTGCCGGGGCCCCGTGACTAATGGAGTTGTAGTGATGTCCGTTTACCTCCGCGGCGCTCGTGGGAAACTGAGGAGATCGCTCTTAACTCCGTTTAGAGCCGTGGAGATAAGTCTTATCTCCGTTTATCACCGTGGATAAACTCTAATATAGTTCTTCCGAAAACGCGGAAAAACCTTGGAAAATAAGTCCGGGGTGTCTGGGGTAGTTAGATATATAAGGAGGGCACCGGGCATAGGGGTGGAGGGGTAACCTGCTAAGCCGTACTATCAGACTGGCCACCTGGTACTATTGCTGATCCCCCTAGCTGGTTCACCCGTGCACTGCAGTATACTGCACTCCACCCAAATCAATTAGTTGACTAGTCAACATTAAATTGTGCACTTATTAATACGTTTGTATTACACTTTAATTAGCATTATTAATACGCATTTCTAATTGCGACTTCTCTAAGCATTAGAAATAATTACTACGCTTTTCTAATTGCGACTTTCTCTAAGCATTAGAAGCAATTACTACGCTTTTCAATTAAGCTAGTAATACAGTAATTAGTATTGTGCTTTAATAGCAGTATTACAAACTATTAACCAACCCTAGAGCGCGCTCTACCATGCCCCCCAAAGACCTGCGAGCTTACTTCAGAGCGGTCTCCAAGGAGGACCACGAGCAGCACACTGCTACGGGCTTCCAAGAGCTTCGTGAGCTAGACCACGGAGCTCGCTTCGAGGAAGAACGTAAGCGGAAGGCTGACCACRAGCGAGAGCTGGCTCGTCAGCGCAAGCGCAGAGAGCGTGAGCGCAAGGCGAACCCTGTACCCACTCGTGTCGTGTCCAACGCTGGCAGCAGCACAGCCCAGGCCATCAGCCTGGACAGTGACACGGACTCTGGCGATGCCAGTGACGAGTCGGAGACGACTCGTGAGCTGCGCCTCGACCCCAGATCTCCTGATACGGCTGCTGCCGAAGCGGAGGCCGCTGCAGCTGCAGCCCAGTCTCTGGTAGCCACCTCGTCAGCTCGATCGCTGGCTGCTGCGTCTTCTATGGTGTCAGCAACCTCGACAGACTCCACCCAATCAGCTAAGAAGACCAACTGGGTTCGCTACTTCGACATCATCGACGAAGCAGCCCGCAAGGTCAGGTGGAAGTCGACGAGAGCCATTGCGCAACAGCTCAAGATTGCCTCTCCTGAGGTTTTTGAGAAGCTAGCGCACAGTACAATCAATACATGGCTGGCTCCAGACCGAAAGTCTTGGTCAGACGACTTCATCGAGCGTGTGGACCGATACCGTGCCCTCACTGGAGTCGTCACCAGGTCGCACACCTTCAAGGACTACCCTGAGCTCGACGAAGCCATCGCATCTCAACTGCGTGGCTACCGAGCTGACGGTGTCCCAGTGTGCTCGGCTGTGGCTCGTGCAGTCATCATCAAGCATGTGACCGAGAAGGCTCCGCAGCTGCTGACAGGCCCCTTCCCCTCGGACGCCTTTGTCTTCCGCTACCTCAAGAAAGTGTTGAGGTGGTCCTATCGTGCGGGAACTCGACCCTTCCGCACAAAGCGGGAGGGCTGGGAAATCCAGTGTCGAGAGGTGATCCATCGCATCGTTCTGACGATGGAAGGCAACTCGATACCTCCCTCCCTGGTCATCAACGGCGACCAGGCGGGAGTGGAGCTCTTCCCGACCGGCAACAGGTCTTGGAACCCGACCGGTGCCAAGCAGGTGGACATCGCTGGGCTGGACGATAAGAAGTACTACACCCTCATGGTCTCTTCGGCCATGGACGGGACCTTCTTACCCTTCCAAGCAGTCTTCGCTGGCACTACGGCTCGCAGCCTTCCTCGAGACTGTACTCCAGCGACCAGCAAGGGCATCCTGTTCAGCCACGGTGGGAACAACCACTGGTCTGATCACAACACCACAGTCCAGTGGGTCGAGGAGGTGATCGTCCCCTACATTGAGCGAGTCAAGGCTCGGGACAACCTCCCTGCCCACCAGCCAGCGATTCTCTACATCGACTGCTGGGGCTCCCACCGTGATCCCAAGTTCACGGGGTGGTTGATGGAGAAGTATCCTCAAATCATCATCCGCTTCGTGCCTGGAGGTTGCACTGGCGATGTCCAACCAGCGGACGTCGGCCTTCAGCGATTGGTCAAACACGAGATCAGTCGCAGGTTCTCCACCTGGTTCGCTCGTGCAATGAGTAACCTTGAGCCAAACGACATTCAAGGCTTCAAGGCACTCACCCAGATCGGGAGCTTGCGTGATCAGGTGCCGAGCTTGCTCAGTCACACGTACGACGTCTTCTGCAACAAGCGCAACCTTGTCCAGCTGGCGTGGAGGAAGAGCAAGATCGACGACCTGGACCTCGGTGCGGAGTACTGCCTGTCACAGGCTGGCATCGCAGCGGCGAAAGCCTATCAGGCAATGAACCCACGGTTCAGCGACACTCTGAGCCGTGCGGCTCCACCTCCAAAGCCTTTCTTCCCTATCTCGGGGAAGCACAAGCCGTCGACTACGGCTTCCAGTGGCATGAAGACCACCGAAGTGGACGGCATCAAGACTGCAGACGTCGACGGGACCCACGAGGATGAAATCGAACAACAGCAAGACGACATTTCGATGCCGATCGACACAGTCGGCGATGCGATCTTCAATGTCGACCGCCATGGCCTCATTATGGAGCCTGACGGCTCCCTCCAAGCCTCCATTAACGATGAGGCTGTCTAATAGATAGAACGGAAACAGTATTGGCCTCCAAACACGATGAGGCAGCTTCGTAGATAGATAGAAAACAGAAAACCCATGCAATATAATCATACACGACTTTCATTAGGAAGTTTACTAATCGATTACTAATGCCTAGCTCTCCATATACTAATGAAATCCTAATGGCAGATTTTTGGTCCTGGGTGGACACTACAGGGCGCCCGTGACCCGTGACATAGCACTACAGCGCCCGTGTGACGCGTGACAGGGTGTAGTGATCATACGGAATTTTACAGTACCCTAGCTAACCCAGCCAGCCAGCCTCCACCGACACCACCGACACCACCGGCTCCGTCCACCCCGACCGCTCAAAACCAACCCGCATCGCACCATGCCGCGCAGACACAGACCGAAAGACACCAAGATCTACGTGCCAGCGTCACCTGCACCTCCACCTCCCGGCTCGCCAAGCGATGAGCCCTCAGAACCCGGGCCCTCGCTAGAGGTCCTGCTCATGGCGCAGCAAATAGCGCACCAGCGGGGGCACACGTTCGACATCGAGTCCTTCCTGACACCCGAGCAGCGGGTCGAGTACGCGGCTTTGCAGGGCGAGGAACCGCCAGACCTGCCTAGCGCCGGCACCTCTGAGCGGTCCGGGGAGGCGTCCGGCGTCTCCGGCATTTCCGGGGGGAGCGGGGAAGGCGCAGGCAGTGAGGGAATAGGAACGAGGGAGAGGGAAGAGGACGAGGTGGTCGGTACGCCGCCGGCGAAACGCATCAAGCTCGGCCCGAACACGCCCCTCTCGCAGGTATACTGGAAGCAGCGGCTGGACCGGCTCGCGCGCGTGCGATCGCGCTCCTTCTCGCCGTCTTCCTCGCCCTCCGCCTCGGTCCATCTTCCAGGACATCCCAGCCATCTCCCGCCGCCATCTCCGGCTCGGTCTAGGGAGGCTTCGCCCTCCCCGTGGGCCAGGCGAGAACTGAGAGACACGCCAGTGCACCTCCGCAAGCTTGCGCCGGTGACGGAGGCGGACAAGGTCGACATCGCCGCCAGCGCGAGTTATTGGAACCACCTCCTGTGCCAGGCGCGCGCGGCCCGCGGGCCGCAGTACGACTACAACACGCGCCAGCTGCTGTTCGACCGCCAGTCCGAGGCTTACTACACGCAAGGCCGGCCGCCGAGGGAGGACACGTCGCCGCCGGAACTTGCTCCCGAGTCCGCCTCAGACGCTGCCTCTGCGCCCCCCGGGTCGGCTGGGAAGGATGCTGGCAGGCCTGGGAGTAAGGACGGCTCGAAGGTGGTCGGAGAGAAGGGAGAGAAGGGAGAGAAGAAGGAAGAGAAGAAGGAAGAGAAGGGCGACAAGGACAAGAGCGGAACTCCGAAAACGAACGGAGACCAGCCGAACGGTACGCCCAAGAGCGGGCCGCCGCCGAGTCCGGGGCCGCCGCACGCGAGGCTCGCTGCTGCCCAGGCGGCGCAGGCGAACGTGCAGGCGCAGGCTCTTGCGCTTGCTGGTGTTGGACCTGGCGGAGGCGGACCGGGGCAGGAGTCGCCTGGCGGACCCGGAGGACCAGGCATGCCGCCTGGCATGAATCCGGGTATGAACCCGGGAATGATGATGCCGCAGGGCGTGAACCCGATGGCGCTCATGGGCGGTGGCCCGCCGCCGCAGGGTCCCATGGTTGGCGGAGGACAGGGCCCGATGCTCGGCGGAGGGTGGCAGGACAGTTAGATGCCAGCTTGTATCGATTGATGTATCTTCACATCACAGTCACTTTCTACAACGGCCGCGGAATCGTGTATGCGCAAAAGAAAAGAAGCGAATCTAATACTACTTTTGGTGGTGCACCATGGCGTCGACGAGGGCGGGGTACGGAAGGCTAGAGTTAGCTTTACTCGTCTTAGGAAGCTTACAGGTCACGCATCGCAGCCTCGTCTTCGGCACTCAGGCCGTTGATGTAGTCCTTGATACGCTGCAGGGTCCGACTCTTGCTCTCACCGGGCGCTGACGTTAGCTGGGAGGCCCTAGATGGCAGCTTACAGGCACTCTTGTGAATGTGGCAGATCATGTCGACCTTGGTGCCGGCGGAGATCTCGGTGTCGCTCTTCTCGAGCCCGAGGCGGTTGCAGAACCTCTCACCGCCGCGGTTCACAAAGTTCAGCACGGCGACGGGGTTCTTCGCCGCCAGGTCCGTCAGAGTGATGCCCTCAAGCTCGCTGCGGGGAATGAAGCCCGTGTTCTTGCGCTCGCCGAACTCGCGCTTGGCGTTGCCCATGTGCGTGAACGCCTTGTTGTAGTTGCGTCGCGGCTGGTGATAGGCCACATACAGGGTTCCGCTACCGAGCTTGGCGCCGTTCATTGAGTTAAGAGCTTGGGACGCCTCGTGAGGGCGCAGGAAGGAGACGAAGCCGTAGCCGCGAGAGCGGCCGCACTCGTCACGCATGACACGAGCATTGACAACCTGGCCGAAGGGCGCAAAGCTGTCACGAAGGAAGGGACCGGCAATGTCGCCGTCGAGGTTCTGACGTCAGCTGAAAGGCTCCGAAGCGTTAACTTACCTTGACGATCAGGTTGCAGTAGTCAACCAAACCAGTGTAGCTGTTGGATCCGGGGCCCTGCGTAGGCGAGGGGTGGATCTGCTGACCAGGACCGTGCTGGATGACGGTACCATCGTCGCCGACGACACCGCCGGGGACGTGCCTCCAGCCAACTCGAGAAGAGCCCTTGTGGTTGCTACCGCGGCGCTTGCCGAAGCTGCCCTGACGGCGATCGCCAGGCAGGTTCTCGTTCGGGTAAGGAGGGGTGAGAGGCATTGACGCGTTCGGGTTGTGCGACGCCCACGGAGACACGTATTGGTTGGCCGAGTTGGGAGGCGAGAGAGGCGGGACGGGCTCAAGCGAGGCCGTAGCTCCTTCCGGCAGCGTCTGCCCAGTGCCAGGCAAGAACGCGGGCTGCTGAATGACCTGGACAGTTTTGAAGGGGTCGCTGCCTTGCGCACCAGGGGGAGGGGCCTTGAGAACGGCACTGTATGGCGGCGTGGCCTTCGTCTCACCCGCTCCCTTCGCCTCGCCCGCCGACTCGGACTCCTTCGCCAGCTCGGGCTTGGGCGTCTGAGCGGAGGCAGCATTGTCAGAGGCAACAGGCTCAGCCGAAGGAGCTTCAGCTAAGACGGCTGTCATAGAAGGGAGGTGCTGTCCGTTGGGGCCCTGAGGCGGCTGCTGGAACGGCAGCGGAGTGAACGGGATGTAGGAGGGATCACGGCGGATGTCACTGTGATTGTTAACGCCAGCCTCCTTCGACTGTACTTACACTTGCCAGCCAACAATCGAGCCACCCATGCGACTGAAGCCCTGCTCGAACATGGCAGCCTCGTCCTCATACCAGAACTCGACCTTGGCGCGCCAGCGGTACTCTCCGACGGGTGGCGAGCCCCCGTCCTGGTTGACCTCCAGGAACACGGAGATGTGGCGGATCGAACCCCAGCCGCGAACGGTGTCCCAGATCTGGCCCTCAGAAGGCATGGTCGCATGGTTCATGTCACCCTTGAAGACCATGGGGCGGATGAGACGAGGTGCGACCGGAGCCGGGGGCAGAGGGTGACAGATGGGTGGCGAGAAAAGTGAAACCACAATGTTCAAGTGGCTCACGAGATACGAGTGGTTGACAAGAATGGCCTGAGCCTTCTCAGCTGTACGTCAGGTTGGATCGCCGTAGAACACATACCATCACCAAGAGATCCGAACGTAATAGTGCCTTGCAAGTCAGTTCCGAGCACTAGCAAAGCCTACCAGTCTTGTTCATCCACTCGTAGTATGCGTTGGGCCACAGGCGCTCCTGACGCTGAGGAGCTTCGCACAGATGGATGGCCACAGGAGGGACGCCCTGCCTTTCCAAAATCCCGGCAATGTCGAACTCGCGAACGCTCGAGGGAACCTCACTCAAGTAAATGACTGGGTGGCACTGGCGTTAGCTACCCATGCAAAGGCGGTAGCTTACGAGGAACGGGTGAGGTCGAGGGATGCGCTGGCCGGGAGGCGGCGCCGGAACAGTGTTCTGACCGGGATGAGGATAGGCGGCCGGCCCGGGAATGAAGCCGAGGGCAGACTGGCCCGTAGGAACACTCTCCATGGGAGGAGCCGAGACGGGGTAGAAAGGCGTCATGAGCGTGACGGGTGGAAGCGGGTACGCTTCAGCCCAAGGAGGCGAAGGCCTGTCCATGGTGCCGCTCATTTCGGGGTAGGCCTGCGACATGCCCAGGCCAGACATGTTGGCCATACCGGCAGTGAGACCCATCATTCCGTTTCCGTGGGAGAACGGAGGTAAAGGCAGCGAGGAAGGAACGGCCATGGGAGTCGAGTACGCAAAATGTCCGCCGCGGGACTGGAAGGAAGGCATGTTTTGCAGTGAGGGCGAGTTGCCGCTGACTGATTCGGAGGACGTGTCGGAGGTGTGCTGAGGCGCCGTGGGCAAGAAGGCAGGGAGAGATTCAGTGGTCGTCATAGTCATGGTGATGACGGAACGATGAGAACGATGATGAAGCCCGAGAGCTAATAGCTCGGTCAGCAGGAGGTTGGGATCAACAACATACCTAGCCACACGCGACCTGAGAAGGCGAAGATCTGGTGAACCCCCTACCAGGAGGGCGAATGATGAAGATGTTGAGCGGCAAGAAGGAGAAGAAAGTGGACGATGGGGTAAAGGGAAGGAAGGTGTTGGGAGTTGGAAAGTGACAGGCGGTGGAGTGCAGAGTGCTTGTCGAGTTTGGTGAGCAGGTTGCGCCCTCGTCAGAAAGTGCGGCTAGCCGATGATCTTCCTCGACGATGTGATTCAGAAAGGCATCGCACGGGCCCACTTGTGTAGACTGGCTGCACCTAGCCGTTCGCCACCCCGCCTGGTAGCCCAAGCAGCCAGGGAGCACAGGGGTACTGGTAGCGAAGAGCACGCGACGTCGATCCCAACTGACGCTGGACGCTGGTCTCAGCCGATTCCTCGATGACTAGCGTCCGTTCTCAACCTCGCGTCGCTGGGTCGCTCGTAGGAAGCGATTGAGTGTGCAGCTATCCGGACTTGGTCATGGGTTGCGAGCACGAGACCGACGCAGACGCTCCGAGTCGGCTGGGGTTTGTCGCTGACGTTGTCCGAGGTGGAATGGGTGGGCAAGACGGCAGTGATCGAGGACGGGTGAGTGATCGCGGTATGGGGTGAGGGATGGCGACGGTGAATGCGAGTGCTGTGTGAGTGAGGTGAGTGTCGGAATGTGTCAGTCTGCAACGGCAACGACGCGAGTGAGATCGAAAAGTCGAACGCTGCGCCCGGGCCGTTGGCTGGCAGGCATGCAGGCATCTCTTGAGCACTACCGGTCATAGCGTCCACCGCGCAACGCCATCGGCCCTCGTCCGAATGGTCTGTGCGCAGTCCCTTGATCCGCCGCAATCCAGTCAACCCCGCACTCAGCGCCGTCCCCGCAGCCTCCGCAAAGCTGCGTTCACCTCATCCTCACTGCGTACTGCGGCGAGCTCGAGGCTCCCGTGCTCCCTCGACCGTTTCCACCATATGTCCGATGACCTTCCTCTCATTCACCACCCACCCAGTCTCTAACTCACCCGCTCCTTAGTCACTTACCGACCCGATGGGCAGCACGGCCTCGACTTGACCGCCCTCCGGAAGCACAATCCTGCGCCCCCGTCACATCGTGGAATCTTCCCCCGCGATCTGCTTCCACACGTTATCGGTAACGTCCAGACCGTACCGATCCGAATCCCAGAATCAGTATCACAGGTCTCGCGGCGAGATAAGGCGGATCACCGCCGTACACCGGCCCGCCCGCATTATCTTCCTGTAACACCCCAGGCTACCCTTCCACGGCCGCAAGTGCACCTCATGGTCCCCAATCGAATGCACCCCTGACCTTCTCCTCGTCCTTGACAACGTCGGAGAGCTCGTCCCGACTTCCTTGACTTCCTTGCGACGTTCCCGGCGTGACAGGGCGGTCCTTGACGATGACCTTGTTCTTGGGGGCTCATGGGGAGCATCGAGCCGCTTCGGACTGCCCGGCGATGGCGTTTGGCGACCATGAAAGGTATATAAGACGGCGGGGCAGACCTCTTTCGAGCTCATCAGCACCTTCCAACTCCTACTCACGACTGCCGAAGCCAACAAACACTCACCACCCATATCCTCATCCACGCTTCACACAATGGTTGCTACGTCCTTCATCACTGCTTTCGCCCTTATGGGCGCCGCCGCTGCCGCTCCTGTCAGCGAGGGAAGCTACAGCCCCAAGCCCGGAGACCTCCCCGCTGCTCTCAAGGTCGTGGACACCGACCTTTGTCTCGACAACGCCCACGGAAACACCAACATCGGAAACCCGATCAACGGCTGGTACTGCGACGGCGCCTCTACGAAGAAGCAGGGATTCTTCCGTGACAATGGCAAGCTCCGCCTTTCTGGTGTTGAGGACAGGTGCATCGGTGGTAGGTTTGGCCTCTAAGTTCAACACCGTTCAGAAGCTGACGTGCAGTCAACAAGCAGAACGGCCTCGTCCTCGCCTCGTGCACCAAGAACGGCCCCGAGATCACCACCGTCAACTTCGGCTTTGGTCTTCCCAACGAGCAGGCCTCCACTCCCGGAGAGGGTGCCTACCTGTGCACCGGCGTCGCCGCTGTTCCGGGTCGGATCTCCAGCGCTACCTGCGTGAAGGCGCCCGTGGCTGGTGTCCAGGTCCGTCTTGTCACCGGCCCGCCCGGCACCCACACTCCCATCTCGTGGCAGGACCCCGCCGCTGGCGTTTACAGGGACAGCTCTGCTCCCCACTACCCGATCAACCCCAACATCGAGAAGAAGGAGTAAACGAACCAACCTCAATCCTCGCCAACAATCACACCAACACTGCAACTCTATACGAAAAGCTGTTTGACACAGCTAATGTGACATATGTACAATCTATCCCCATCAACGGCGCTGTGCGGAGCAGTAGCGCCCTCTTCTTCTGCACAACTCACTCGCCATCAAGTACTTACCCAACTGCAGGACGGACGATAGCGCCGCAATCGACTTTGAAAGTATACCGCAGAGGCATTTGTTTGTGTCAACATCGAAAACAAAACAAAGTTCAGCCCCTTACGGCAGGCTCATATCGTGGCCTCCCCATGACGTACACTGCGAAGACCACCGCCGTATTACACTAGCTGATTCGCCGATCCTCGCTGCTACGCTGCTTGAGGCTGGGAAGCTGGGTACCGGATGTCCCATCAATTCCCTTGTCATAGGAGGTCATTCCCCCGTGCTAGCGGTCAAGTGACGGCAAGGGAACGGACCGCTCCGCGGAGCTCCTGCGCCGCAGTCGAGCGGGCGGCTAGCTTGTCTTCCGCTTCGGCTCTCATCGCCGTCATAGATCGCTCCAGGGTGAGTCAAACATACCGTGCGCCGTTCCTAGGAGTCCTTGGAGGCGGGTACGCCGTCAAACTCGCAAACCCAAATGCCCCTCGAGACTCGTCGTTGGCGCTCGCTCGACCCAAGAGCCTGCTGCAAGGTACGCACAAGGCGTCGAATATTAGCCCTTCACGGGTAGGCATCATGGTACGTACGATGCGAGCGGGACATCGCTGGTTGGGGAACGCGGGCCCATACTCGAGACGTCCGTCGTTTCGGGACGAAGCCAACCGCCAACCCTGCCATCGGAGGTTCACGCTGATGCTAAGCTGGCATAGACTTATAGGTTGTCGCTGAGAAGAACTTCCCGATGCTTCAGTGTCGAGCATGTGGAAGAAATGACCCAACGCATGGGACAGCGGCAGTGTACCGTGGCGACAACGAACGCTTACAGTGCGGGTGTTGTCTTGACCGGGCGCGCAAGTCTAGTGGGGAGCAATGAATCGAAGGCACTGCACTGCCTATGGCGTATCTACAAGTAGACTCGCATGCATGACATGCTGCAGTGTCCCGCGGTATCCCTCGCGATAGCTTCCGTCGGTTTGAGATATAGCTGTGAGGTCGAGGAACCACATTGCGTACACCACCCCCTGTGACGATGCTACTGGCTGCGTACCGTTTCCTGCAGGCGGAGAAGCACAGGCTAAACTTAAACTTGACCCATACCGTTGTCAATCGTCCCGCTCTCGATCTGCTTCCGTCAATGCGTTCTCCCAGCAGAGGGTATCTGCAAAGGTCTCTAAGTGCTACAGATGAGCCGTAACGTCGTGCACAGCTGGCAAGGCTCGCGAAGTCGCTGCCGCACAGATGGCGGTTTTATCTTAGGAAATCACCGAGAATCCGGTTAATTCTGCTGGTTTCCGCTTTCTAGAACGTCATCCTGGCGCACCTCCCACGATCAATTCAGGCTGAAACGCATCATGTGGTTCTTGAAACGGAACTAGCACACGAGCCGCAACACATGGCGAGATAACCCGAGATCATAGGCGTGCATGGATCGGATCTGGAGATCTGCAAATCACACTGCATGGCTGCGCCGTCGGTCGCAAGTGTCTCCATGGTTAGCTTTGCGATCTATGATGAGGTGTGCCAAGAGGCCACACACGGATCCGAGCAGATCAGCTTGACAACGCACCCACGCACGCGGGACGATGAGAAGGCAACGCCCATCCCGCATCGGCCTCTCAGCACCAGCTGACATGTCTGCACCGACAGCTTGCTGATATATACCGAGCGAGGTGGTGCCCCGTGTTCGGCTCCCCGTACACCATTCGCACCGCCTCGCATCTCTGTCCCGGCACCATCGCCTCACCTTGACTTCCCACAACACCCACTCTCCCGTGCCCCATTGCTGAATTCTCCGACCAAGACTGTCTGTAAGCATGCGTCTCCTCCTTGCGCTGTCTCTCGCTTCTCCCGCGCTCGGTGCCGCCTTCACCTTCCTCCAGCTGTCTGGGGAGGACGGCCCGTGGTGCGTCCAGACCAAGGACCACAACACGGACATCGGTACCCCGCTCGAGTACGGCAAATGCGGCTTCGGTCCGACCCAGCGGTGGAGCTACGTCGAGAGCCAGCTGCGCCTGTTTGGTGAGGACGACCGCTGTATCGGCATCAAGAAGAGCGACAACGACCGAGAGGCGGTACTGGCGTCCTGCATCCCGACCGACGACCCAACGGTCGAGACGTCGTGGAACTGGAACACGACCGCCCGCTCTCCAATCTGCACCTGTAAGTGGGATTCCATTCGCCGTCCTCGAGTGAAGCGTGGCTTGAGGACAGATGGAGACTCGCTGACGCAACGCAGATCGCGAGCCAAACACCCCGCCCATCCAGGAACAGTGGTGCCTGTCTGCGATCGGGGGACAGGAGCCTCCCCGTCTCTTCCTTTCATGGTTGCAGCGCTCCGCCCGCTTCGAACCTGCGAGCAGGCGCACTGGTGCAATCCTCGACGACAAGGAGAAAGCGAAGGACAAGTGTGCTCCCGCCAGCGAGGAGTGAACGAGAAGAGAAGACAAGGGTGTACTCCTATCTCCGAAGTGTCGAGCGATGTCGCCGTGAAGGGCGCAGCAT
Source organism: Trichosporon faecale (assembly GCA_039545375.1). Classification (NCBI taxonomy): domain Eukaryota; kingdom Fungi; phylum Basidiomycota; class Tremellomycetes; order Trichosporonales; family Trichosporonaceae; genus Trichosporon; species Trichosporon faecale. Next base: position 268,112 of record BCLU01000001.1, read on the forward strand.
ATGCACGTCTCGTGTGTGATCGTTGGCAACTGAGCAATGATGAAGGGGGAGTCGTGCGTCTTCGGCGTCTGGTTTGTGTGTCGGGTGTCTGCGTGACATTCTCAGCACACCAGGCCACGAGATGAGAAGCTAATGTTGTTGATCCGTCCGAGCAAGACAGAGTTCGAGTGCCATCCGAGGATTCTCCCATCGACATGACTGCATCACCTAGAGTGGCGCTGTGACCTCTGGAGTCCGCACAAAGACAGCCGAGGAGCTTGTTAGCTTGGGAGCCTTTGCGTCATTGCCACAGTCCCGATTGGCATGCAGGGGAGGAATGCTGACCCGGACCTGGTCGTTATCTCAGTACACGGACCGACTTGGCCCCACTCAAGCTGACCCGACGTCTTGTCATGACCGCGTCCATGTCACGGGTGCATGGTCGACACCTAAGCGTCCACTCAAGTGTCCGTGAGTCAATCCCGCGATGCCGGACAACCGGTGCTTGGCCCGACGGCTCGACAGAAGCTCTCGATCGCCCGACCCCACATCAACCGCTCGTGACTTCTACATTCCTATCCAGCTCGACGCAGCAAGTGACGCAAGCTTGGGAAGCATTGATGGACATTCCCGGGACAGGTGCTGTTCGGACGAAACTAGACCGCGGGCCTGGTCTGGACATGAGAAGAGCGATTTCTGCGCTCCCCGCTCAGCGTCGCCCGCCAAGCCGGAGCCGGCTTCTGAACTCGGCTTGACGACACACCGAGACGGGCTACATCTGTACCCGGGAAACGGCTGATGGGCATTGACTAACCTCTGACCGTCTTTGAGTCGGCAGCTGGTGGGCTGAAGGAGACGGTGGGCGACTGACAGGACCAGAGTTGCCATTTCTCATGCGAAGTCAAGTGCCAGAGGTGACAAACTCTCCCATCCCGTAGATCTTGGCTGGGAGTAAGCTTTCGAAGAGGAGCTCTGGGTTGTTGCGCCGGGTTGCGAGGCAGAAATGCCTCGAAAAGGTGTTCAACGAGAGCCTCCAAGGTGTCCAACGAGAACTCTCAAGATGCACGACGGGAGCCTCCAAGGTACTCAACGCCAGAGCGGGTGCACGGCCAGAGCTCCCGCGGACCTCAGCCCAATCGACACAGGACCTCAACTCAAGCGACACCAAGACGACATCGCCTCATGACGTCCAAAGTCGAGAGTCTGAAAGGTATATAAGCCGCTCTTCTTGACCTCGTCAACTCCAGCGACCAGCTCCAGCTCTATCCCGTCCCCTACTACACACTCACCGTAACAACTCACAATGAAGTTCACCCTCCTCCTCCTCGCGCCCCTCGCCCTCGCCGGCGGCTGGCATCCCCCCAAGCCCTCGTCGATGTCTCCTTCTCCTGCTCCTTCTCCTACTCCTTCCTCGTCCAGGCCCCCTCCCTCGTCGAGCGTCTCGCCGCCCTCGCCCAGGCCGCCCCGCCCCCCTCGCAGCTTCACGATCCACCTCCGTGGCCAGAACTGCTGCGTCAATGCTAAGGGCACCAACATCTGCGATGAGGTTGAACTGTAAGTTGGCGAACCCAGCGAGCCACACTCCCCGGCCTTGACCTGCGGGTACACCCGAGCCCATGGGTATACTGTGGCTGTAGTACAGAGAGTTAGCTAACGCCCAGCGCTGGGTGCACCCGCGCCTCCCGCTTTACCTGGTACGGCGACCGCCTGCAGCTCGTGGGCGTGAAGGACCGCTGTCTTGCCAGTAAGTGTTGGCGCCATCCCTCTGTTAGTGCAAAGCTGACGACAGTCTCGCGCGAGCACCGCGTCATCATCGCAGGCTGCGCGCCCAGCAACGACCCGCGCATCAAGTCGATCGCCTGGAACTACAACGCGCACAAAGGTGTGCTGTGCTGTGAGTCAAGTTCGGGCCGAGCGCAGCGACGCGAGAACGCCCCTTTATCATGAGTATGGGCTGACGAGTAGCCGACTGGATCTGCCTCGGCACCAAGACGCACTGGTGGCGCCGTGATGAGCTCGAGTCCCGCACCTTGGAGATCGAAGAGCTCGAAGCCAGGGCCGAGGCCGACGCTGCCGACGCCGGCTCGGACCCCGAGGGCGGCGACGACCTGGGCGTTAACGGCGAGAACTCGGCGGTTCCCGGCGGCGAGGGCGACAAGCCCTCTGGATGGGGGTGGCCCGTGATCTGTCCCCGCCTGCGCACCGTTTGGCGCAGGAATGCGGCCTGCTTCGATTTCGATTATCGTATCTGGTGGTGAGCCCCGACCTCCCACGCCCCCACCATCCCTTCTTCTGCCTCGGCGCGCTTCTCCATTCTTGCATGATAGCCCCCTCGGTCAACTTGTTCGGCTGAGGTGGGCTGGGGTGCAGGGGGCGGGCAACTGCGGAACGGACTGTGGGGAAGAAACATGGGGGAAGCATGGTTTACCCGGCCAGCGATGATAAGAGGGCGAAAGAACGCCACCCGGCTAGATGCCGGATGACACTCGCTTGATCCGAAGACACGACTCGAAGAAACAAAGACAGGAAAGAAGTGAGGGAGCGTCCGTGACGATCCCAGAAGGAAGACAGAAAACGACCACCGAAAACACCATAGCTCGCTAGGAAATGAATCTGTGCCTCGTTATTTCGCTGCGGTGTCAGTGCTCGTCAGTGGTCAGTGAGGCCCCCACACTCAACGCTTGCGCTCGCGCTCGCTCCGCTCGCCGCTCGCCGCTCGCCGCTCTTTACTGGTATATGCAGTTGTTACATTTTAGTGACACCTATGTCTAGACTACTACTGAACCCTGACGCTGAACTGTGGGCGGGGAGCTGGAGGCAGCACGCTCGCTCGCTGCGCTCGCTTCGCGGCTGCGCGCTTAGAGACGCTCAATGACCATGGCGGTCGCGGCACCACCACCGTTGCAGATGGCGGCGACACCCTTCTCTCCGGGCTTGAGGGCGTGGATGAGGGTGACGACGATGCGGGTGCCGGAGCATCCGATGGGGTGGCCGAGGGCGACGGCGCCGCCGCGGGTGTTGACCTTGGAGCGGTCGAGGCCGAGGACCTTCTCGGCGGCGACGGCGACGACGGAGAAGGCCTCGTTGAACTCCCAGAGCGCGATGTCGTCCTTCGAGACGCCGGCGTTCTTGAGCGCAATGGGGACGGCGAGGGTGGGGGCGGTCGGGAAGTCGATCGGGGCGGCGGCGGCGTCGGCGTAGCCCAGGATCTTGGCGAGGGGCTTCAGGCCGTCCTTCTCGACGGTCTCGCCCGAGGCGAGGATGACGGCGGCGGCACCGTCGTTGATGGTGGACGAGTTGGCGGGGGTGACAGTGCCGTCCTTCTGGAAGACGGGGCGGATACCGCGGAACTTGTCCTTGAGGAGCTTGTGGAAGTCCTCGTCCTTGTCGACGGTGACCTCGCCCTTGCGCGTCTTGATCGTGACGGGGCAGATCTCGTCCTTGAACAGACCCTTCTCCCAGGCCTCCTGCGCGCGCTCGTACGAGCTCAGGCAGTGGTCGTCCTGCATCTCACGCGTGATGCCGAGCTGCTTGGCGGTGTGCTCGGCGCAGTTGCCCATCGGGAACTTGTTGTAGACGTCGAAGAGACCGTCGACGACGAGCGAGTCCTTGCCCTCGAAGTGACCGAAGCCGGGGAGCTGGCGGGGGAGGAGGAAGGGGGCGTTCGACATCGACTCCATGCCACCGGCGACCATGACGTCGCGCTGGCCGAGCTGGATAGCCTGCGAGGCCATGGTGATCGTCTTGAGACCGGACGCGCAGACCTTGTTGATGGTCGTGGCGTCGCAGGCCTCGGGAAGGCCAGCGGCAATACCGACCTGGCGGGCGGGGGACTGGCCACAGCCGGCCTGGACGACGTGTCCCATGTAGATCTCCTCGACCTTGTCGGCGGGGATCTTGGACTCGGCGAGCGCGGCCTTGACGGCGGTGGCACCGAGCTCGGGGGCGGTGAGGGGCTTCAGAGCACCATCCTTGGAGCCGATGGGCGTGCGCTTGGCGCCGACAATGTAGACGGGGTTACCGGGGTTGGCGGTCGACTGTGGTGGTGAGTCAGCATGGAATTCGACGTGTCAACCGGGGGCGAGCGGTAGTGACGACAGCCAGATTTCGGTGGGCAGCGAGAGTGTCGCTGCTGTCGTCCTCGTTGTCGCCGTCACCGGTCGCCAGCTACTCGCTGCTTCGCAGCGACGATCGTACTCACCATGCTCCTGGCGAACTTGGGAAGGGTGCGGGTGGAAGAAGCAAGACGGTTGGCGAACATCTGTAAAGGTCGTCAACGGCTGTTGGGGGGGTAAGGCGCCTCGTACGATTTCGATGGGGGTAGTCAGGGACAATACGATTGGTAGCGGCAGCGGCTTGCCTTGTTGTTGGTCGGGATGGGACGACGAACACGGGAGGTGAGACGATGAGTACGCTCTGACCTTTAAGTAGTCTGACCGTTTTCTTGACGAGAGTCGCAGAACTCGGTGTGACCGCCGTCCGTCTGCAATCGGCACTGCATCCCATTTGCTCGAGAGCTCAGCTGAGAAAGTCGGCACCAAGCTCCATGACACTTGGCCTGGCCTCCACCGCCGTGTCTAGTTCCCTCGCGTCCTGCCCCCCGGCACCGGGTACTTGCCCCGGCTCGCCTAAGTGGGAGTAAAACCGAAACCGGCCGGAGCATTTCATTCGTCGCAGGCTCTACTCGCCTACCCCTGCCAGGCTCACAAGTCCAAATACCGTCCACGGCATCTGCCTTCATGCTCCGCCAAGCCACCTCCCGCCTAACACGCTTAAAGACGTCAGTGATCGATCATGGCTGCCCCGTTATCTTTCTCGCTCTAAATTTCTGGGCATCCGGCAACACGCTCGTCTGGGGCTAGGCTGTGAATGCATAAGAGCGAGCGGGGTGTCTATATATAGTACAGACCAGAGGGGATATATGCCACCCGCACCAGCGAGGGCGTCCTCCGTCCGGTTTTTAACATGGTCGTCGATGTTGTCCAACAAGTACTCATCTACACTTAGACGTACTTGCCGAAGAAGGGGATCAGCGACTGGGCAAGCGTGTAAGAGAACACGAGCTTGGGGCCGACGACGAGGATCTGGGGGACAAGTCAGCGCCGGAACCGTGATTGGCTTGCTTTAGCCGAAGGGACACTGTGACTGGGGGACCCGTCACCCATCGTCCGCATCTGTACGCGCATTTAACGCGTCCACACGCTGCAACGATAGGTCCGCGGGGTAACTCTGGAGCAGCCCGGGGTCTCCACCTTCAAGCCACTTGGTGTAACAATTTTGATTTTTCAGAATGTGCTTGGACAAAAAACCCAGGGCGTTGCCCCATCTAATGTCTGTGTCTGCTCCACAACTCACCTTGGGGGTAAGACCCTTGAAGAAGGCACCTGGTCCCTCCGAGCGGACCATGTCCTTGATGACGGTGAAGCCCGAGACGTTCTGACCGAAGTTGGCGTTCTGGATACGAGTCTTGACAACATCGAGGGGCGCGGCGACGGTGATCGACGAGACGGCACCGGCAATGGACGCGACGAAGTCTGGGGAAGGCGATCAGCACATGCCCGGCTCGTCCTGTTTGATGCACAGGCACCGCCAGGGTACTCACTCTGGGTCCAGGTAGCCTGCGAGTAGTCGCTCAGGTGGAAGAGCCACTCCTTGGTGGCAGCAGATCCACCGAAAAGCTGAGGGGGTCAGCCGACTGCTTGCGTGTGTGTCGTATGACGCGCGAAGCTTAACTCACAGCGAACGATCCGGGAGCGTTACGGGCCATGGTCCAGCCCCATCCGCGGTAGAGGGATCCGAGACCCTCCTCAGTGATCAGCTTGGCGAGACCACGGCCCTTGATGGCCTCGGGGTTGGTCTGCATCTTGATCTTGAGGACGTCGAGGGGGAGGAGGACGACCTCACCGATGCCGGTAAGCCTGTGGGCGTTAGCTGCCGCCGCCCCAACCCTCCTTCAGGAACGGACCACACATGCGTGTGTGCAGTCGGCTGACGACGCTGAGAAACGTCGCCCACTTGATACTCACGAACCAGCGGAAGCCTGCATGAGCATGCTACCGGTCTTCTTGCCGAAGGTGTCACGGAACCAGTCACCAGCTCCCTTGTCGATCAGGTCACGGAAGTACGGCTGGCCACCGAACTTGTAGACACGCTGGGCGACCTTGTATCCGGCAGCGTAACCAAGTCCGGGGAAGAGGGACATGAACTTGGTGACGACGGGAGCGTTGGCGGCATTCTTGAAGATGATCTGGTTGAGGGTGCTCGCCGAGACCTGGCCGCGGTTGGACATCAGACGCTTAGCGACAGTGTCGACGGGGTGGAAGACGATAAGCTCGGCGATACCTGCGACGTCAGTACGGACCGCATGCGCGTGGGAAGCCGACTAAATCAGCAGATTCTGACAGCATAGCAAGCAGCAAGCTCTCGCCGCTGGTGTTCGCGATGGAGACTGCTGCTGCTGTTGCATCTACGGAATCCAACTCGACCGATCAGTCTCACGATCGATTACTTACCCGAGGTGCCGGAACCCAGGATACGGGCGGTGCCGCTCTCGCGCTTGAAGTCACCGGGGGGAGACATTTTTGATGGGCAACAAGAAAAGGGGGTGGAGACAAGGACGAGGTCGAGGTCGGGGGCGTTGATGCCAGCTTATCAGGTCTTCCTGTGTCGCTGAAGAGAAAGAGTCACGGGTGAGATTCGGACGTTTGGCCAGGATTTTTGAGATAGCACAGAAAAGTCGGCCGCTCATTGCACCCGACGCTTTGGTTCCTGGCTCTGTACTGTCACTCGCTACGCGAACCCAACCCTCAATCCGCAACCGCTCGCGCAATCAATCCCCTCAAAGCTATTTGGGCGTTCACAAATGTCCCCTACATTTTCCGATGTACTCACGTGATGCAATTACCACGTGGCACCAGAAGCAACCCATGCCACACCCAACGGCGTTATCGGGTGACAAGATCGCCCGCTCCGCTCGCGCTGGCTGGCTGGCTGGGCTGGGGACTGCCTCTGCGCGGAGCGGGTCGCTGCGTCGCTGCGTCGCTGCTCCCTGCTTGCTGCCAGTCTAGTCGTTGAGGTCACCTCTCTCCTCTCCCTCAACCCCTCACCCCTCTCCCAAAATGTTCGCCTCCGCCGTTCGCCGCAACGCTCTCAAGGGCCTCATCCCCCCCAAGATCGCCACCCCTTCGGCTGTCGTGCGTATCGCGTCTTGGACGACCCCGGATCGACCGAAAACGAAGAACACACGCTAACTTTGCAGTCGTCGGGCGGCACCTCTGCTCGCACTGAGGAGGTCGTCAAGTTCTACTCCAAGCTCCCCAAGGGCCCCGGAAAGCCCTCTGGTGGCATCCGCGGCCGCTACTTCGAGGGCCCCAATGCTTCTGGGTACGTGTGAACAAGTGTTTGTTGGATCGCGGACGGATGTGACCACCTCGGCGCGCGCTCGGCTACTTCCGATCTTCAACCTCAACCTTCTGCCACAACACGCTCGGAATCGGCTCGGAATCGACATCAGAGCGAAGAGCGGGCGCGCGCGAGCTGTGCAGAGGTGTCGCATATCCGGAATCAACAACCCGATCGTCATACCCGAGCTAACAACCCCGCAGCAAGCCCATCCTTGCTACCATCCTCGGCGTAAGTCCTCCTCTTCTTCTTCTTCTTTTCTTTGTCAGTTGCTCACGCGCCCCTAGCTCTTCCTTATTGGCTACACGATCGACTACCAGATGCACCTCAAGCACCACAAGCACCACGCCCACTAGACGACGGAAACGGTGTAGATGGGAAAATGCATAAAAATGACAAGGATGACGAGAAGAAAACGTGGAAAACGGGCCCCCGAGGGCTCCTCCCGGCGCGTCTCGGCGCCCGTTCGACGCCCACAGACCGCGGGCTACTTCTGCCATGGTTTGGAGTGCAGGTTAACTAAGGACAGACGGTGATTTCTGATTGAAGACGTCAGAGATACTCGAAGAGACTCACGACAGGTGGCGCCACGAACACCTGCCACAATGACCGCCTACACGATCGAGTACCACACGCAGCGGGGAAGGCGGCGAGCGAGGGAGAGTCTCTCGATCGCTGCGAGTGCATGTGGAGCACGGAGCGATTCTGGTCCGCGGCGTATCGGCTTTCCGAGAGCTCTTGTCGTCCTCCGTGCCGAGCACGTTCGACTCACATGTCTTCCTCCGTGCCGAGCACGTTCGACTCACATGTCTTCCTCGGCCGCCTTCTCAACCATCCTTCTAATACGCATTCAAACCCGCCGAATGCATGCTGCTTAGACGCTGCTGTGACAGCGCTGGGAGCAGCTGTGCATATGTCTCTGTGCCGTCCATCTGAGAGGGACCTTTCTCTTTGCCGATCGGTGCCCCTCCTGTGTTAAAGATCATCAACACACAGTCATACTCAAGTTTTCTTAGTACGAATGTAGTACTCACGTGTGCACGCACACTGAGTGTGTACATGGCCGGGGCTGGCATTGGAATCGAGGTTGGAGGAAGCCTTTGCTTGTTTCGATGTCTCCCACGGTGCCTCTCACGCCCGACAGGGAATGAGCGAGTCCCTGTGTACCTGCATGCTCCGTCCTAACCACTCCACTTCAGACATCGGCAGCTTCACACCTCGCACATTCGGAAAAACGCCATACATATCAATGCACATTGTCCAGCGTACCTGCGTATCCATCTATAACAACTACAATATATCAGTGTCCATCAGAATCAGAGGAGGCCCTTAGCCGCCCTCACGATCGAGTTCATGCGTCCTGGCTCGCGTCCAGGCTCGGTCCTTTCGCCCTCCTCCAGACGTCCGGTATCGTTGCTCGCCCTGCTGGAGCCATCGGCCCACTCGGGGTTGTAGCTGGGCGGCATCTCGACCTGCGTCACGTTGGTCGGGACCGGGCCCGCGTCCTGCGCGTTCACGTAGTCGTACACTGGCTGCCGCGGCCGGCGGCCCGTGCCGTAGCTCCCGCCATGTGAGGTGCGGGGGTTCGTGTCGTGCGAGTTGGAGGCCGTGCTGCCGCTAGCATAGGTGGCCAGCTCGCTTTCGGGCGCCGGAGGCACGAGAAGCCCGCTGCCGTTGCGCGAGAAGGAGTTGCGGCCCGAACCTGAGGGACTGAGAGGGACGGACTCGAAGCCTGTAAGCTGCCGCTTCAGGTCCAGGGCTAAAGGCGCCAAAGCGGCAGGCCGCCCGGGCGGGGGATGGTTAAGCACACCCGTCTTCTCGCTCACGGGGTCCGTCTCGCCTAGGGGCGTGAGGTGCGTGTATCCGAGTGTGGAGACGTCGTTGGCTGAAATGTTAGCCGAAGACCATGACATCAAAGCTAGACCTACTCTGGAAAGAACCACGGCCGAAGGAGTCACCGCCGGAGCCCGAGGACGCCATCGTGTACTGCGTCGTCTGCAGCGTAGGGTCGACCTCGAACCGTTCGTCGTCGTTAACGAGATAGGGTCCGGGCCTAGGGTCAGCTATGGATGAGAGATGCGTGATCTTACATGTTGTAGCGGTGAGCGTTGCGGCGGCGCCAGATGAGGAAGGCGATGAGGCCGCCGATCAGCATCGCACCGAGCACGGATCCGACGGCGATGCCTGCGATCGCGCCGGCGCTGAGGCCGTTCGACTGTGGCTTCTCGGTGACGGGGTCCTGCGCCGCGCCGTTGGCCGGGTCGAGCTTGTAGAACCGCGCACTGGCCAGGTCGAGGTATTTCTCGTTTTCGAGGTTCTCAAGGCGGAGCGTGTAGGCGGTGTTCGGGTCGAGCGGGGCCATGTACAGCGGCGTGTCGACGATCGACCACGTCGCATACCCGTTGAGCACAGTCTTGCCCTCGGTCTTGGACCCGGGCGGGGGTGGAGTCACAGTGACGCTGAAGTTTCCATGGTCGAGATTCATAGTCCCCCACAGAGTGACCATTGTCGAGTTCTCCGGGATGCGGAACTGCGCGTACGAGTTGGCCATGTTGGCGTCGATGCGCCGGTAGATCATCCGATCCAGGTCGTTGCCGAGCTCGTGCACGGCCTTCCACACTGTGCCGTCTGGCTTCTTCGAGTCGATGACCGGGTTCAGGTTCAGGTCCGTCCCCGTCGTTGTGTTCAGCCAGTCCAGAGTCGTCCCTGTCACGTCCGAGCTGCCGTTAGATGCGCCCCTTAGGGGTTTCACTCACGCATAGGTTGGAATGATGCTCGTCAAGTACGCTCGCTGTATGCTCATCGCCCCCTGTTTGAGCGTGAGCACTGCGGTGTTCTGCGTGTTCCCCTTCGCGTCCGGGTTGGTGTAGTACGCGAGCGGACCACCACCTTCGTACCCGACGCCGGGGGTGAACTCCTTCTCTGGTCCTCCATTCACGCTGAGGGTCACCTTGCAGTCTTCCTCGCACCCGCCGTGGAAGTACACCTCTGTGCCGAGCCAAGTGACCGAAACGCTGTTACCCGCCTTGGTCGTGCGATGGGAGGACTCGCCGCGGCCCAGCGTGTTCGGCTGCCACTCAGGCCATGGCCGGCGCACGAACGTCGTGTTCCACAGGTCCGGGTTGTACGTGTAATTCGCGGCCGTCGGGTCGGCCTCCTTCGGGCTGTAAACGAGGATTGGTGAACTGTCGGGGATGGTGATGTTGATGAATTTTTGGGAGATCTTGGCGTCCGCCGCCTGCGCGCCAGCTGCGAGCAGCAAGGCCGCCGCAAAGGCGAATGTCGTGGGCATGTCTGTCGGTGCGCTCGCACTAAGGCTGGGCTGGCCAATGGCTCAGGTGGGCCGCAGGCGGCAACTTCGTCTGCCGCGGAGCCGTAGCGCCGTTCGATAGGTGTCACAGGCTCGAGATGTCCTGCGCTGGTGAAGCGGTGTCGCGGAGATCGCGCAGGAATCGCGTAAAGCTCGTTCTGTGCAGGCGTATGTGGGACGAGCGAGAAAGAGACGGTGAAGAAAGTAAGCGAGCAGTGGAGAAGGATATGACGAGTGGCTCAGGCAGGTGTCTCACCCAGATCTCCCTGGGCGTTGAGAGATGGGTGAGTCAGTTGACGGGGGGGCCGAGTATCTTCCCTCTCCCCAGTCGATCCACTTTGCCGCTCTCGGCACTGCGTACTCCATACTCCAGCAATCTGACAACTAGCAGTTTCGCACTCGTACACCCCGAGGATCGTGGGTCTGGTAGCTCCGAAAGTTGCTTCTTGGCTGCATGGCCCCCTGATCTCCATCCGCCTACTGGCGGCTATGCTTGCGCCGAACCTTGCGACGCTGATGAGACAATTGGCACGGCGCGCCTGGAGCGCGCCCATGCCAGTGTCGCTAGCCCTGTTGGTTCTCATAAGGCTGAGCCATCATTAGGCGACGCTCTTCCCCTGCTGCGCGCAGCGGCGACGGGGAAGCGGGGACATGGGCGGTCACCGTTTCGGGGCGTTGCATCCATTGGGACGTCACCTTTCTCTCGGACAGAGGCAGAGATTCGGAGTTGAGCGGTCATTTGAGCCCACGATGACAGAATGATACCCATCCCTGACCATCACGGTTTGCGGAGCTTGGGGCTGATGTGCAGGAGTCGGCGCTTAGAGTTGCAGAATGCCGAGTACGCAGGCTGCAGGGGTGGGTGGTCACGAGAATGCGAACGAGTGTCAAAGGCGGAAGATCAGCAGGCGGCAGTGCTCAATGCTCGAATGCTCCTGGCGCTGAATGCAGTCTCGGAGCGCGGGGCACGAGAGGTCACACCCAGGAACAGCCCTGCGGGGCAGGTGACTGTGACATTGAGCGCACTTACGGCATCCCTCCACTGTGCGCCAGAACCGGAGCATAGTTTCCAGGTCAGTTCTATTCAGAGACGCTCTGTGATTCCTGAATTATTGTTTGCTGAGCCTCTTCCTTTGGTCCACTGCGGTCCTGCTCCATCGAGCACCGACAAGTACAGTTCAAGCTCTGGCCCCGATCAATGGGTCATCGCTTCTCGACTCGGTTGCGGCGGCCTATCGTACCCATTAATACCCTTCCATGCCCTTTCGGTGCCATGTCCCAAACTCAAATGCATTCAGTTCGTTTACACACAACACATAACGTCGCCGCGCATCATCATGGAGGAAGAAGGTCGTCTGTCTAGTCGTTCGGGGCGTTCGGTTCGGACTGTGTTGAAGCTAGTCCTTGGGCCTGGATCGTTGTCAGCTTAACTCTGTGATCAGCAAAGCTCACCAGATGCAATCTCGCTGGAACACGTCGACGATGTGCTGCAGCTCCTCGAGCTCGACTTTCGGAAACTCGGGCTTGAAGCCCAACACGCCCTTGATTTTGGACCCGTTCAGGTGGATAGGCATTTCTGTTGTCAGCTGCTGCACTGCTTGCTCAACCCAATCTCAATCCGACGGTCCAGGTATGCCCCGGGGTACATCCTGGTGAAGCTGACTTTTGCCTCGGAGGAGGAAGGTTCACAAGGTTAGCCTTCGGCGGTCTCGGAGCCGTGACCGTTCACCGCTTGCCAGCGCAGCGACGGTTAGGAACGCAGGAACTGGTGAGCCCACTATGGAACCATAGCCTCTTCGCTCGTCCGAGATGCAGATCACAAACGTGATAACTCCCCGACGTCTGGACTGCGGACAGGAAACTCTGCAGCAGCAAGAATAGTCCTCGCCTTAAGAGTATACGGCATGGCGGTTTTTGACCGTCGCGCCGGGGGTAGCGGTCCGATTGCTTCGTGACTGAGCGACGCGATCGTCCCACATGGGTCCAGACGCTGGCAAACGTGCTCGGCATGATCTTCAGGATGTACATCCCACGGGCTGACTCCCAGACACCGGGCCGCGGAGACCGGAGACTTCCTTGATCGGCATTGGTACTCACTCCTGAAGCTGTGCGGGTCGAGGTACGGTGAAAGCGGCGTCGAGTGGATCGGCGGGTCGCAGTTGAGCAGCATCTGGGACCAGGCCTCGACGTGCTTCTCATTGACGTCCTCGATCATTTCGTTGAAGTCGACCTTGGAGAACTTCTCGACGAGGCTGACGACAGTGCTGTTCAGGAACCCGATCTTGATGTCCCACAACTGCGCGATGAGCTTGGCGAGCGACTCCTGTGTCGAGTCCGAGTCGTCCGTCACATTGAACAACGGAATGCGCGGCCGCTCCCCCTCAGGCAGCACGGATGGAATCGTCTTCCACGTGTCCGTCAGAGACGAGGGCCGCTTGTTCTTCTTGTCCTTGCCGTGGAAGATCGAGTTGAACGTCGACTTGCCCTCCGGTGCTGGGCTGAAGGGGAACTCGAGCTCGACGCCGGCCTCCTTAAGGACGACATCTCGCGGGTTCTGCGCAAGCCACAATCCCATCAGGTACAGCGCCTGCGAGATATCCTGCGCATGCACCGTGTTGATCCGCAGGTCGCCACTGTCGTCAGCTCGGCGAAGGAGGGGTCCAGCTCACTTGTGCAGAAACTTCATCTCCTCGTTACTGCGGACGTCAGTGTTTTCCTCCTGCTGGTCGTTGGTCGGCATTACTCACAGATACTTGTAAACGTGTCCGGCGACGAGTCGCGGCACGACCTCAAAGTCCCACGTTCCCGGCCCGTACCACGCCGCACAGCGGATGACACCCGTGTTCAGTCCCGGAACGGCAGCGATACCGCGCAGCGCCTCGTGCCACCATCGTCCACGGTTTCCGTCCGGCTTCAGCTTGTCGGCCTCGGTGTGTCCGTGCGACGAGCTCGACGACTTCATCTCGTAGAACGGCTGGTGCAGGCGCACCCACGCGAGCGGCTTCTGCTCGTCCGGGAGGTTGGCAGCACTCGTGGCCAGCGACAGGGCGGTCTGGTACGTGTTCGAGATTTGCAGCTGCGTTATCAGCTATCCACTCCGCTCGTAGCACTTGGATCTCCCGCAACAGCCGGCAGGTTGCGGCGGCAGGCAGCGACCCGCAGACTGCGACCCACAGCGCGCGGCGCCGTGGCGCCAGCCTCGCAGGCTGAGTGGAGGAGGCGCTCCGATCGCACCACTCAGGCCGGCTTGCTGTTTCCTGGCCCCAATCAACGAGGTTGGCGTCCTGGGGCCCAAAGCGCCTATCCTTCCCTTGACTTACGAGCTCGGCCTTGTCGAAGCCCGTCTCTCCGGAAAAGTCGAACACGTAGTCGAAGCGCTTCCAGTCGCGCTTGACGCCCTGCCACTCGGTGGGCGGGGTGAAGATCTCGTCATGCCGCGCCGTGTTGCCAAGGTTGATCTGGATGTACTGGCAGTTCCAGCCCGGGCTCATCGCGAGCTGCATCGACTCCGAGTCGATGTACCTGGGCGTCAGCGCCTCCACTTCGGCAATGAAGGAACGTACGTCGTCGCGGGCTGCAGACAGTACCTGTCGACTGCACATGTGTTAGCCTTCGCCTCATGTCATACGTCAAACCGCGTCAGAGATGCTCGCCGGACAGAGCTCGAAGTCGCGGAAAGGAAGACACAATGGCGCCAGAAGCCCGGTCGCAGGGATCCCGATGTTCGGCACAGGGACTGAGCACTTACCCGCTCTCACAAACTGGGGTCAGCGCCGAGACAAGAGTGCGCACTCACTGTCGCCTTTGGGTTGTCGCCGCGCAGGAGGTAGTTCGCCATCGCTCGTCCGACTGTCGTCGTTCCTCCTGCGGGTCGTCAGCTGGCTGTCCTACGTTGGTCATGGTGGAGTGAGCCAGATCCGCCAAGTCAGGCGGATCTGGTGATCGGGGTGGTCGAAAAAAGTGGAGGTACTCCAGTCTGAAAAGTCGAAGCGTGACGCACCGAGAATCAAGCACACCGGCGGCTCGCCGTCTGGGATCGTTGGCGGGGACATGGTCGCTATCGGTCGTTGCGGGGGTCGGAGGTGAGTGAGAGAGGAAGAGAGTTTAAGAAGTGAGAGCGCGGCGCACAATATCGAGAAAAGGGAGCAGGGAGGAGGTCAAGGAAACGAGCACACAGGGAGCCAGGCTCGCAAGGGAGAGCGATGGACACCGTGCGCCGAACTCGCATGTGTGCGCACCGCCGGCCTTGGCCTCCCAGTCGTCTGCGCCCGGATTTCGAGTAAGACAGGCCTGTCCTGTGCAAGTGGTCAGCTGAGTTATGTGCATCCAGCATCGAGCAGTGTGATGGACTCGCGGCTCTCACGATGGCAGAAAAAAGTTCAGATGCAAGCGATTCCCTGGTTCTGTAACGTGCGCCTGGGCTGTTACGAGATGCATTCGTCATGGTCGCGTCTGGCCGGTTCCTGAGCGCAATGCCCAGTCCCAGTCATCCCACCACACCCTTGCCTCGTTTCGGCATCCAGTCCATGCAGTCCACCCTCACCACTCCTTGCGATCTGACCAACCTCCCGCACCTTCTCTCTCTCATCTTGTTACAGATACTGGGGAGAGCGCGGAAATGCCGTAAGAGCGCTCAGCGAAGACCGCATCGGCAAATGCTGGTGCTGGATAGGTGTTGCGCTCGATTATCCTGCTGGAATGGAGGTCCGTGCGCAGGAGGCGCCAGGTGCTCCTGGAGGTGCCCGTCCAAAGCCCCAACTCCTCTGCTAGCGCGGCCCACAGTTGGGGAACACCTGTTCGCCAGTGCCTATGGCGCTCCCCACTGGTCTACGGCTCATGCGTGCAGAACACAGTGTGGCTTTGTCCGCTTCGACGATGTGAGAACTCTACGACACAGTCGCATTGCTGAAACGCAACTTTGCCCGTTCTGGGTGTTGCGAGAGGTTCTGAAACGCTGTCATGGCGCTGATAGCTGTGCGAGCATGAGCGATCGCCATCAAAAGCCCGTACGCCCGGACGCATCGAGTGCGAGTTGCCCGTCGAGTGGAGGTGCACTGTCGAGAACAACAACTTTCGGAAATGACAGCTCCGAGTCTCATTGCCGGCGCCTGCCCTCCGCTGCCTTGACGCATAGTGAGCGGGTGAGGGATCGTGCATCGGCGACCGCCAGCGGAACTGTTGGCCAGCGCCTATGATGGACCGTTTGAAGGGTGTCCCGGGGTAAGTGCTGAGGTTAGGCGGCATTCGCGTTTCCGGTTGGTCTTGCACGAGACAAGTGATGTTGGTATGTAGTACATTGGAAACTCTCTATCTGATGTAAGATTAGAACATGCGCAGCCCGCCGAGCTCGACGTTCTCCTGCGCCGGCATCTCGCTCGTCGCTCCCTTCGTTCCCGCGCCGCCGAGCAGACTCGCGAACAGCTCGTCGGTCTGCTCCTCTCCCCAACCGTTCAGTGGCACCGGAACGACGAAGTTGACCGCCTTGTCGTGAACAGTGTACCGGATCCTCCTTCCCTTCGACCCACCACGCTCCGCCTCGCGCTTGCGCTTCTTCTCTCGGCGAAGGTGCATGAGGTCCACCGGCGTCGTGCCCTGCTTGCTCTCGATGACCTCACGAAGGAGCGCACGGTAGGCGTGCTCGGCGTCCTCGAGGAGGGGCTTCGACTTATCCCGCTTCTGCGAGAGCGAGGCGTCGATCGCGTCCACGACGCCGGTCGGTTTCGTGCCCTGCATGAGCTTCGAGCCTCCGGCAGCCCTGGAGCCGAGAGCGGAAGTCGCCGCCTGAATCTTCGTGCTCCACTTCGCAAGTAGCGGGACGAGGGCCGGGTGAGAAGCGTCGACGAGCGCGAAGGAGTTGGTCGCACTGTCCCGCCAGTACTCCTCAGAGGTGGGATCGGAGTCGGTTTTCCGTCGCTTGGGGACAGGCTCGGATCCAGGAAGAACAAGGGAGGTGCGAAGAGAGAGAAGGGTGTCGTTCAGCTTTCCGAGGGAAGCAAGGACTGAGTCGCGGGCGGAGGGAATCTCACCCGCCGGGTCGGTGGGAAGCGGCACGGGGAGCGCGAAGGCGGAGGTGAGGGCCTTCTGGAACGTTATCCGCGTCGTCATAAGCGAGTCGAAGAGGTCCTGTTGGTTAGCTTCCTTCCCTTCCTCCTCCGGCAGCGATGAACTCACGCGCTGTCGCTTGATCGCTCCTCCCTTCTCAATGTCCTTCATCTTGCTCGCCTTCAGCGCACCCATCGGGTCAAGCGCCTTCCCAGAGGGCGCCGGCTCGTCGTCTTCATCCTCCTCCTCCTCCTCGTCTTCCTCCTCGTCGTCCTCTTCCTCATCTTCGTCCTCGTCGTAGTCTTCCTCATCCTCGTCGTAGTCCTCCTCGTCTTCCTCTTCGTCATCCTCGTCATCGAAGCCGGGCTCGTCCTCGGGCTCCGATGCCTCCTCGTCATCATCGAAAATCTTCATTCGCGAGCTCGGCTTTCCTTCGTACTTGTCCGAGAGGAGGGTCTGGGCGACCTCACCCCGACGCAGCGCCGAGGGACCGACATCGGTGTAGTGCTCCCGCGCGGCATGCGAGCGGCTGAGGTCATGCCCATCGATGTCCGCGTAGGCCTCCTCGGGATCGACGGCTGATTGTTAGCTATTCAGCATTCAAGTTAGCTGAGCGGCCAGGCTCCCTTCTCCAGCACACGGTGATTGGAAGCTAGCGAGGGAGGTTGCCGCTAGAGTGCAGGACACCAAGGAGGAAAGGTGAAGGGTGACAACGAGCCGGCACCGCAAAGAAGAAGCGCCAGAGTCCACTTACTCTTAGGAACATCGTCCTCGAGCTGCTTCAGCTGCTCCGCGAGCGAGACCATGGCTGATGCTGATGTGGTGATGCAATGTTGACGAGCTGTGAACGCTCCTGTTGCCGCTGGACTTGGTTGTGATCAACTTTTGGAGGTCAGGCACGGATTTGCCACGCGAGCTATAAGGGGGTGGAACGAATAAGCGTCATGTTCCGCGGTTCGCTGGTGGGAGGCTCTGCGAAACCCTCGATGTGGAGGGAAGGCGCTCCTTGCACTGACCTCTTCGCCATCACTCGCATTCCTTTGACCCTGCTATCACAATACACAAATGAAGTCGAAAGAAGCTTGAATTCGTTGAAAGCTGACATTGAAGTCGACCTGACAGTTGGCTGACACCACCGTAGCTGATCCAACGACCTGCCGAAGAGGTCTTCAACTTGCGGATATAATCTGTGAAACAATCCGGCCACCTTCTGGAAAGATGAGAGCAAGTGGCGGTGCACTCCGAGGGAGGTCTGCTGGGCCACAGCTCACTACAGGCAATGCCGTGACGCTGAGCGTCACAGACTGTTGTTCAACTCTCGCAATTGCACGACGAAGCTGCCAGGCCGGGAATCGAAGTTGCCAGAGATCTTGAACTTTGATGAGACATGATCTCGACAATCAGTGGCGTCTCGTGCCTCATTATTGTGTTTCAATCCGATACGCTCTTCCCCTCGTCGCTTGGGCCGCTCCTGCGAGGCTTGCTCGTGACCCCGACTCTGCGCTAGCTCTTGGCCGAAACCGTGGCCTAGACCGCGCTCCTTGGCTGCGCGGCGGTACAGCAATGGAGAAGATGGCAAGGCTCCCACGCCCGTTCCTCAAGTAATGCTCCGAGAGGGCAGACTGTCCTCGGCGGGTTCGCAGCTGTCTGCCTGCGCATGTGGCGAGTGTCTAACAGAACAATAGGCAGCGCTCTCACGATGGCGGCCAACCCTACGACGGCATCCCCATATCAGCCGATGGTGCAGTCCAACTTCCCCGTGACGACGTACACTTCACAACAACACAGTACACGATGTTGCCGCTCATCCTTGCGATCACCGCGATCACCCCGGCGCTGGCGGCGGAGCTGTTTCGGCGACCGCTGAACATCTCGATTACCGACAACTCGCCGCTGCTCATCTACAGACCCGAAATCCCACGACCAGAGGAGAATGCGACCCGAAGCGGCATGGCGCACCAAAGCTGGAACGTGAGCTTCTCCGGCTCGAAGTGGTCCGAGTGGACGCCGAACCGTGTTGGCCACGGTACCTCCGAACATCGCGTTAGCTGGCCAAACGCGACAGTCATGTTCTCCTTCATGGGCACCAGGGTGGACTTCCTTGGCTCAACTGGAGAACGGACCAGCATTGAGCTCCGTCTTATCGAAAGCACATCGGCAGACGGCGGGCAGGTTTCCTACAGCAATAAAGAAGGGAAGCTCGCAAGTCTTGAAGTAGCCTGGGGATGGCACACGGTGCAGCTCTTCCTCCGCACCGGTACCGTAGCCCTGGCTGGGGTGCAGTTCACTACGGAGATAGAATCATTTCAGTAAGTTACCTTGGCGCTTGTCACTGACTAGTACAGAGACAGCGCAGACGATACACTCACGGTGGACGTGAATGCTCGTGACGGAGACGGTATCTTGCCCCTCATCCCAAACCTACAAGGCAGCAACACTCCGGGCGGCAAGCCGTGGCATGTGCACGATGTCATCTGCACGAGTGACGACCCAGTCTACTGGCCGCGCATCGATACATGGGACAAGGACGCCTGGGCGACGATGGCTGTCCCACAGAACGCTTCCTACTTCACCTTCTGGGGAAGCATGAACGACGATCATCGCCAGTACTCCATTGAGATCATCCCGCCCGCTCCCGGGTTACCTCAGGGCCCTCAGGTGTTCTCGGGCTATACGTCATGGTGCACGCCCGACACGCTCATGTACGCTGGACCACTCGACCCACAGGAGCGCTACCGCATTCGAGTGATCAACCTCGTCAATGACCGCGTCACCGACATCAAGAAGGCGACATTCTGGATTGCGAACGAGACAAGCGCAACTCAAGCTTCGGCAGCCGCCGGCGCCGCGTCGTCAAGACCACCGGCAGTTGTAACAGCACCAGTGAAATCCGAGAAGGCGTCCCTCTCACCTGCTGCAATTGCAGGCATCACCTTGGGAGCTTTGGCCGTTCTCGGTGCAGTGGCACTTTCTTCCTTCCTGGTCATGCACCGACGCAAGGCGCAAGAGAAGGCAGAGGTGGAGCAGTACGACTTGTGAGCTTCCAATTACTTCCCCAGCTGATTCCAGGGATGAGAACAAGCATCTCGTGCATCGCCGCTCGCACTCGTGGGGCCCAAGTATCCCCCTTTCGCGCAGCTCAGGATGGACCGACTCAAGCGTTGCGCCAACCTCTGTGGCCGGCGCGAGTGAATCGCCCGTCACACCGCCAGCGACTACACCCGCGCGACAGCGGCACACGTACGCGACGCACACACCGCAGTCGTCCATCGGGATGTCCTCGCTGCGGAGCATTCACGAGGACAGCTTGTACGTGAACGACACGGATGCGGGTTCGCTCCCGGTTCTGATCATGCCCCCGACGTATGACCCGGAGTGGGCGAACGAGCGCTCTCCTCCGCTTCCGGCCGAGGCAGCCGAGGAGACGGGTGCCACAGAACCGTCGGCCGTCCACCCGTCCGGCGTTTACCTGCCCATGTCCTCGCATGCGTATGTCGGGCGCTCTGCGCACATGGCGCGCGAGGCAGGCAGAGTGAGGTTCGAACCGAGGGACGCGAGGCGCACGAGCGGACAAGTGACGCAGCTCCTGAGTGAGCTGTGGGGTGCACCGTTGCAGCGCAATGGGTCGACCTGGAAGCCGGTTCGCTCAGACACAGACGCAAGCGTTACGTCGGGCACGCCGCGATCTGATGTCTTCTCCGAAATCTCGGGGCACCAATCCAGGCCATCGATAGACTCGAAGGGTCCGACAAGTCCCAAGACTACCACAGAGCTGCGTCAGGGCCCAGCCTCCCCGAAGACTGTCAAGGAGACACGTGAGGAGATGATCCAGCAGAGGAGGATGGAACAGAGGGCGTCCCGAGTTTCACGGGCGCAAAGGGAGGGAAACTACATATAGAAGGGGCGTGAGAGGGGGCTGTAAAGCTGGGAGATGATATCACTGATGACCGCATGCACGTTGTGCCATATGACGAGCGGCAACGATTACGGATGTACTCGATGGTCTTTCCATGTAAGCGCTGATCACATCACAGCTTGATCTCCCTCCTCTTAAGCTTCCTGCTCTACACTGTTTGCATCTCACCACGCTATGGTGGCGACGATCTATCACCTTACAACGATCACCGAGTATGGCGAGACCCGCACCGTGTCGACTGCCTTCGCGACAGTGTGGGAGACAGGCTCGCTACTTGGAAGTGCCGAGGCGTACAGCAGCTCCTTGACCACAACCTACCCGGAGCCGACGTGGAGAAGTTCCACTACCTCCACGCCCCCTCCCGCATCGATCACCAACCCGTCACCCGAGGACAATGGCGGAGAACTCAGCCCCGGTGCGATAGCAGGGATAGCGGTGGGTGGCTCAGTGGGCGGCATTGGTCTTCTGCTTGTTGCCATCTACCTCATCTGTTTCCGCAATCGAAATCATGATGGATTCGAAGTGTGGGTTCTGCTCTTTGCCTCCGCTGACTTCAGCGATCCGTTCGACATCGACAGCCCTGCTGTTGCGACCGTCCCCACGACAGTGACAGTCACCCCTTACACATTCCCAGCCTTACAGCCCCCGGAACTCTCCGATAAGCCGCCCGTGGCAGAGGATGCACCGCCCGCGCCGCCCCCCGTGCCTCCAAAGTCGTCCCGGGTGCCGAAACCGGTCCCGCCGCAGCCGATTGCGAGGACGACTCTGGAGAAGATGGAGGCCGAGGGTAGACGACCAAGCCAGACACAGCCGCAGTGGGAGCCCGCCACCCAGCTAGAGAGACAGAACAGAGTAGATAGCCGGAGTGCGGGAGGCCGACAGGGCATCGAGAAACGCCCGGACAACCTCCGCGTCCAGAACCCGGACTCGGAGCCGGATCCGACACCCCCGCCTTATGATCCGGCGTGGTCGGAGGGGCGTCACTAGGAGCATGTACGATCGAAGTGCTCATCTGGTACAGTGTCTTGCGGTGCTTTGATATCATTGCGTGTTTGCGGTCAGCGCACTGTTATGAGTTGACGATGCTTGTGGCGCTGACCTGCTGATGAGATTTTGTCGAGAATTTATCACATTTTCGATAATTTTTGCAGGCTCCGTGGTGCCGGCGCCAAAAGTCGACAGCGATGTGGAGGGTGCCTTAGCGGATCACTCGTTAGCCTTATGCACCAGCTGTTTGTCTGTTATGTGTAAAATGTACATGAAGAGTAAGGAGCGTATGGTTTGGAACCTGAAGTAATATACTCTGGGTGTCTGAAGTAGTATAGCGAAAAGAGAAGTGTGCTTGAGCGTACACCGTGAGTGCTGTGCAGTGGCCCACCTTGTTGTTCGGATCACAAGGAGCTACCTAGATCGGAGGCACTACTACGACCAGGGCTCCCAAAGACGATGATCGAGCGCGTGCCTAAAGGGGCTCAGTCCTGCAGCATCAGTATGGATGTCTTCACCATCTGCAAAACCTACTCGTTCAGGAAAGGGAACTGCTGCCTCTGCTGGTAATCCAAGCAGAAAGCGTTGACGTAGCGCTCGTCCATCGTGTGCGACATCTCCTTGCTGCGCTCCACCTCGGCGAGCGCACTGCGGTAGGCGTACTCCTTTGCGGTGAGCTTGTAGTCGTAAAGGCCGACGTGAGCGTTACCGGTGCTCTCGCAGTACTTCTGGTACTCCTCGAGCTCCTCGCGAGCCTTCGTGACCAGCTTCTCGGCCTGCATGAGGTTGTAGCGGGGCCCGAGGGCCATGAACAGCCCGTCGCGCAGCCACTGGCAGTGAGGGTGCCACCTCCTCGCAACCTCTTGGCGCTCCACGAAGGTGGTGTCTGCAATCTCGGACGACGCGCGGTCGAGGACCTTGCGGGCCTCCCTAGCGGGGTCGTACCGGTTGAAGATCAGCGGCATGGTCGAGTTGGCCCGAGGGCGGAACGAAATGTCGTTTCGAGGAGGTAAGTGTTGGGATGAGAGGCTGCAGGTGAGTGAAGTCGAAGTAGGGTTGGTGTAGAAGTGGAGTTGGGGAGTTTGGATGTGGGAATGTGGATGAAGGTAGGTAGGATAACCGCGGTGGGTTGGGGAAGACAGGACGCCGTGTCGCCGCTTCTTATACTGTGCTCGAGGACTGCTAGACTGGCTCGAAGAACGCATGCGACGACGTGCGAGCTCCAGATGTGCGTACTCGGAGACGGCAGCTGTGTGCGTTCCTGCTGCGGTGGTGCGGAGGTGCGCGCGTCGGAGCGAGATCTAAGCGACGGCAAGCCAGAAACACCGCTTTCGGCGGAGGACTTGATACAGCACACACTCTTGGCAGCCTCGATGTAACTTGGGAGTGCGAGTGCACGCACGAGAACGCGGATGTGAGGCGAGCCGGCGGCCGTGAGCCTCCTGATTCTGCTCAACAGGATGGCTGTCGCGGAATGCCAGGGCGACGGCGCGAGTCCTCGACGTGCACGCGAGATCCCCAAGATCTTGTCATGCAGACTGTGCGAGAGTGCGAACGCAGAAGAAGATCGAGCTGACTGTCTCACTGTCCGAACAGCGCGACTTGCTGTGGGCCAGCTTTCGCCCCTGCCCGCATGGCGGTCAGTGATGGACACTCGAAGGTTCCAAGCATCCCACCCCGTGCCCGTTCAACGTCGTTTCCAACGTCTTTGTCCATCACCATGCCCCCAAGTCCATCCCAGCTTCCCTTTGGCTTGCTGCGTTTCATTTTGCATTCGTGAGCGAATTTCAAAATTTACGCGAAATTCATCCACGAGCATGCTTTTGCATTCTAACTGGGGACATATTCCATAATCCATGACCTTGAACACCAAGATGCACTATGCGGAGGAGCAATAGTTCACCGAGAGAACAAGATGGTAGTGATGGACTGACCTACGTCATGCCGGTGCATGCATGGGCAGATCTTTCCAGCTCGCCCATCACCTGTGCCACTAAAAGACAAGAAAGCTATCTCGTGGTGAATGGTTAACATAACATAGGGAGCTTCTACGGACGACGAAGTTGCTATAGAGCGCCGATGGCATCATTGCACAGACCGGCGGAATCGACAGGTCTCACAGTGCCGACGGTGCGGAAGAATCAGGCTTTGATGCACAGCAACTGGTGGCAGCAGTGGCAGCAACAGCAACAGCAACACCAGCAACAGCAACACCAGCAACAGCAACACCAGCAACAGCAACACCGGCAGCACAATGCTGCAGCCATGAACCCAACACCTTCAACAGCATCTCAACAAACAGAAGACCACGATCATGTGTCAAGACCAGCAGCACCCGGAGCACCAGCAGCAGAAGACGCACTTGAAGGGGTCGGTGGAAGACATCGCGGGTACCGAAATCGAACGGTGCCACGCAGACATTGGTGCACCCTCAGCGAACCCCGGCGACCTTATCAGGCTCTGGGGCATTCCATGTAGACTGCCACGTGACGCATGAAGGAGTACGGGCATTACTTATTACAGGCGGGCCTGAAGTTAGCTATTTTGGCGGATGAATGGAAGGCCTCGCACAAGAAAGAGCAAGACTCACGGAAAAGCTGGTCCCACCCCCCGATGGTCCCCATAAACCATTGATGTATGGCCCTCGTCAACGTCCTTTGTTGGAACTCCTCCTTGATGTCGTCCGACAATGAATCCCGTTCTGGGCGGCCCATGCTGAAAACTGAGGCCGCCCACAAGCACGAGGTCCGGTCGCCCTCGGACCCGAACGACCCCACGCGAGCCCAACTGGCGTCAGCTTGCTGCATACCACGCGCAAAGCTACGATTTAACGAGAACTTAGCCTGTCGTCAGCTTGGTGGGTAGTCGTCACTGAGCTGAAGGTGAGGCAGACTCACAGAAACGAAACTGTGCCACGGAAACACTGATGAGCAGCGGCGGTGCTCATCAGCCAAATCAAAACGGCGGCCACCCGGGCCGAAGATCAGGCCCTCAGAGTCGTGATGCCCGCGGAGCCGGAGGGCTTGGCGGGCAAAGAAGGGGTGCTGCTCACAGGGCTTCGAGGGAAAGGATGGCCGGCGAGCGGACGACGCTGCTCACGGGGCTTCGAGTGCCCGGTTCGGGGTTCGACATTTCAGGCAGAAATCCCACAGTCGAGTCTCGCCATTAGAACCCCGCCAACACGACAATCACGGCCCCAGAGCACCCTGCTGCTCCTTTCCTCAGTGACGCCCACCCTCCTCCTCGCGCTGCACGCTACGCTCGTGCAGCTCAACCAGCAGCTCCAGGCCGAGCGCAACCTGGCCTACGGCTCTGGCGCCAGCTCGGCTACGCCATGTTTGACGCCCATGGCACCGGCCCGGTATCATGGCTGCACTCGATGGCCCTCGACCAGTCGGATGGCCCCTCCTTTGACTCAGCGCACGAGCCCCTAAACGGAGCGGCGGCCCACATGCCTGCTATCAGCTATCGGCTCCTCCGTGCTAGCTGAAGAACTCACAGACAAACCATGGCCCCTGTACGCGGGGGGAGGGAGCGGGCCAAGGTACATCGTCGAGCCACGGCCTGTGGTCCACTGCCCAGCCCTCACTGCCGAGCCTGAGGAGATGGTAGCCCACATGCCTGTAGTCAGCTAAGTCCTTCTTCTTGACAGCTGGTGGTCATGATGAACTCACAGACAAGAAGAACCAACCGCAACAAACCACAGGGAGCGGCATGAGGGCCATTCATGAAAACACAGGCACCAGAGCCTGTCATCAGCTATGCCTGTGTATTCACGAAGCTGGTGCTCACGGGAAATGCAGGCGAAGGCGAGGAGGAGCGCGACTTCGCGCTCCCTCCTATCCCCGCCCTTTCCGACCCGCCCGTTGACGTACGAGAGCGAGGCGGAGGCCACGACGACGCCGCCCAGCGCGTATCATTACCCAATCCCGCTGTTTCGGCGGGGTCAGTGGCAAGCCACCTCCCCAGCGTGGTGAAGAATGACCCGTCTTCAGAACATGTTGAGGTCGTACGGAGCCTCGAGATCAGACTCTATTCGAAGGCGAACGGATGCGGGGTCCAAAAGGCGCAAAGGAGCTGGATGGGGTCGACATTGTGGCTGGCTGAGAGAATGAAGAGGAGGGTTGAGCCGCCAAAGGAGGGCATTTGTTGACCAGATGAAAGTGAAGCGGCGTTGCTGAGAGAAGGTTCCGGACAGGTGGGGTTGATATAGCCCGCCGTGGTCGCGGGATAGGCGTGCGATGGAGGAGTAGTGGGATAGGTATGCCGCAATGCAGCAGTGCGGTACATACCATGCGGTGGCAGCGCTAGAGAAGCAGGGAAAGACCAGAGGGAACTAAGTGACGATCTGATCTGGTGAGCGCGACGCCACGAGTGTGTGGCACGCTCTATGCGGTTTCACATCCCGCCCCTGGCGCGAGGAAGGCGGAGTCCATCAGTCGCCATCAGTGCAATCAATGCAATGCATGCGTGTAGCGGTGCACGATCAATGGATATGGTGATGCATGGCCAAATGCGCTCCCGCTGATGCATGAGAATGGGGTTGCATGCCTCAAACGCTGCTTGCCAAACGGGGCTGGGTGATGGACGGCGGCGGCAAATTCATCGACTTTCCATCGTAAGTCCAGCAAGACGCAGTCCCTGATGCACACTCCGGTGCGCAGCACGCATATAGAGATCTCTCGTGCTCAAAAAGGTTGTGCTAGCGTACGACGAAGCAATTCCGAGCACATCCGAGCGAGCCGTCTGCGTCCGCTCTTCCCCTCGTTGTGCTCTTCAGGTAAGTGGTCCGAGTCCATCAGTCAGCGATCAGCGCCTCTAACTCTAGGTATCCTGTCCGAGTCTCTGTAGCACGTAGCAGCCGGTAATTAGAGTTGTACTACTGATACCTCCACACTATATATACAAATGAGCGGTGAATGGATGACTTATGACTTGATGCCGGCCAAGCCGGGCCTACGGGGCAGGACTTTGGCGACTTGCTTTCACTGCGCCTGCTCCTCCTGCTCGTCTTCGGTGGAGGAGCTGGAGTTGACGCCTCGGGTCAGCTTCCCCTCGTCTGCCGCCCCTTCTCCTTTGAATGAACTCGATACTCACAGGTAAAGCAGAGGTCGCCGTTGTCGCGACCGTAGGCGTAGTCGATGAACACCGCGCACCCGCAGCGCGTGCAGTAGTAGTAAACCACCTGGGGCTCGGGCTCGGGCTCGGGCTCCTGAGTTTGCTCGACTTTCTTGGCCATTTTGCTTTAGTTGTCGAGGTGGGGTTGAGGCTGGTGAAGAGCTGGACAGTCGGAGAGCTGGAGAGTTGTCGAAGACGAGTTTGCTGATGGGAGGATGGAGGATGTCGAGCAAAGCGGGTTATGTAGTCGAGGAGAGCAGCGTCGAGCACACAAGAGAGTGGTAGAGGTATGCACATTTGGACGTTGAGAGCGCAAGCAGCGCGAAAGTGTGCACGTAGAGAGCGAAGAGCGCCAGTGCGAGGCCCGAAATGGATCTCGATACACAGAACGTACTCCGATGTCGTCGGTCTGAGATCCATTTGGCCGAGAGGGTCGCACTTTAGGTAAGTCCTCGGGGCGAGACGAGGTATGTACGGTGGTCCGGACCTCTCTTTACCCAGCCAGAGTGTGTGCAGTCCTGGTCAGTCCTGGTCAGTCCTGGACAGTCCTGGTCAGCTTCCGAGCCATTAATGGCTGGGTTAAAGCGCAGAGACAGGTGACCTAACTCATAGCCTGACTGGGTCAGTAGCTGTGAGCTCGCTCTGTCTCCTCCGGCATCCCCGGAGTCCTGCGCCCTCGTAAGTGTGTGCTCCTAGGGTCGGCCTGACCAGTTTCGCTGAGGTGTGTGTGTCGACTAACCAGCCATCGGTGAGTCGATGCACCGGGTGCTCATCATTGCCTTAGCTACAGAGCAAGAAAAGTGCAGCAGGCATGCCAGTGATGCGCATCAAGTCGGAAGGGCGCTGACCAGTTTAGGCGATGCGTGCCACAGGATTGTGGCTCTCGCACCGAAATACACAGAAATTCGGGAAAATAGCCAGAACCGGCTCATGCTTAGCTTTTTGGGCAGCTGAAGGCTAGATGAAATGCTGATGTCTTCTGCTGATGCATGGGGGATGGTTTCGCAAGCATGGAGGGGTGTCGATGGCACTTGGTGGTACTGGTCGGTGGAGGGTGGCCGTACGCAGCGCTGGTAGACGCAGGCTGATGGTCCCACAAGCACCAGTGTCCGGGTGCGAGCGATCTTCCTTTCAGTGCCATGATGGGCAGCAATTGTCCTAGTAGTTTCATAGCGGTCGTTGGAAGGTATGGAACAACGACTGCTCTATCTGGGAGCGACAGGGAATGAGTAGAGTTCTGCCCCAACAGCTTTTGCACTGCGATGTCAGTTGCAAGCAGCCCTCTGTTGCGAGCTGACTTGTTCATCGGCGTCCTCCACATGAAGCGATGATTCGCAGGCCGATACTCTCGGCCAGATCCGCTGCCTCCACCATAGTGCCAAGCATCGAGGAGTCTACCTCGTACTCCGTGTGAACCGGGGCACGCATGTTTACGGTTCGAACGTGTTGGGTCGCGTCGTTCCCAGGCGCCCAGGCGGGACGTTCCTGGTCCGGCATGGCGGGCAGGTGCATTGATCGGGCCGAGCACGTGGGTGATCGGGCAACCCGCCAGGTCCCACTGTGACGGTGCAGAGTCTGACACCGCGATTGCACTGTGCTGTGCGCGCTGTGTGATGAGCGGTGTGCATTCCGGAGGTCATGGCCAGGCCCCGGCAGCGCATGACGACATGACGGGAAGGGGAAGGCTGAGCGTGTCGGAGCTGACGATGCGTTGTCAGTGTCGCTGTCGGGAGTGGACGGCGCGAACTCACGGAAAACGCTCTCCGTGGCCAGACTGTTGGTGACACGCAGCGTGCCCTCGTCTGACGTCACCAGCCCCGCAATCGCCTTTTTACGCCCGACCCCCATCGACGGCCCATCGCCCGATGGTGCGCTGGAGACATCACGTGATTGGCTCCAGACCCTTGCTTTTGCCACCCACTCGAGACCCTGATTGTTTTCCTTGCCCCCTTGGCCGCCCTTGCGTGTTTTCCTGACTCCCCATTCCTCCGTCCCATTAGCCAATCCTATTCCGCACGTGGCGTCTATTAGTGTCCCCAAAGCTAATCGGATCAAAAGTCGGACCACGGCGCCACGGCGAGGCGACACTACGACCAGTCCAGTCAGGACGCAGCATGCACGTTGATCACCCCGCCAGAGCCCCTCAGCACTCTTCCTTCCTGCTCATCGCTCTCTACACGCACCTTGCACTCGCCACCGCACTCCCGCTACACCAACAACCCTCTTGGCATCGCCAACACTTCGTTCACGGGCACCAGCCAGTCCACACAGCTGAGCTGGTCGCCCAAAGTCATCCTCACTCGCCACCAACTTTCCGACCCCCGCCTTTACCTCGCCTTCCCCGCCCTCGTTACTCCCTCCGTGGCCACCTCCGCCATGCCCGCCACCCTCTCGCCATTCCGTTATATCCAGCTGGCGCGCTACATCGTGCAGTGGTGGCTCGAGACGGCCCCGGGCCTGCAGGCGCGCCGCAAGGCAGCCCAGGCTCGCGCCGCCCAGATCATCTACGCCCCGCGAATGCGCAAGCCATTAGCCCAGCCGAAGAAGGAGGAGTATGTGACGGCCGCTGCGGGCGGCTCGTCTGCTGCTCTCGCCTTCAAGCCAACATCGGTCGACAGGTTCGAGGGCTTACACACCGAAACCCAACTAGAGGACATGCCGCCGTACCCCGACAAATTCCCGGATCCGCGGTATCCGCCAGAGAACATGGACATCTACCGGCTCATGAACGACGAACGCGCCTTCCTCCCCGGGAGCACGACCCCACCAAAGGAGATCGTCGTGC
The DNA here is from genome assembly GCA_039545375.1 of Trichosporon faecale. Taxonomy (NCBI): domain Eukaryota; kingdom Fungi; phylum Basidiomycota; class Tremellomycetes; order Trichosporonales; family Trichosporonaceae; genus Trichosporon; species Trichosporon faecale. The sequence goes on from BCLU01000001.1 coordinate 297,650, forward strand.
TGTGTCATGGTGAGTGAGACCGGGCCGTCTCGCTTGCGGCCCCACACGCTAGTTGTGGGGCTGTAGGGGTTTGACGGCTCGAGAGCCGGGCGGGTACGATCAAACGACCGGACACCGCTTGGGCCCATGCATTACCGTGGCTGACGTGGCGCAGGACTGTACGGCTTCTCTACAGCAACACCGATACCGCTGTTCCCGTCGCTTAAGCTGCACTACTGGGCATCCGTGCTCGAGGTGCTGCGCGATCGCATGGGGGCAAAGGTCGTCGTCGTCGGCGTCAAAGGGTGAGTGGCTATTGGTATTTGTTTACTTTTGGGGCGTGACACGCATTTCGGTGGCTTGACCGATTGGAGTGTGGAGCCCTGTGCTTGATTGCCCTTGGGGTGGCAACAACAATATCAATCGCGTGGCGTGGCTGTGTTTGGTCCCATTGCTGACACGGTTTCAGAACTGGTTCAATCCAAGAACGTGCTCAGCAGATGCACGAGTTCCTCAAGTCGTACCTCCCGAAGGGTGTCGGAGTCAACTTTGTCGCGCACTCGATGGGCGGCCTCGACTGCCGGCACCTGATCTCAACGATCAAGCCGAAGGAGTACACGCCGCTCAGCCTGATGACGATCGCGACCCCTCACCGTGGCTCGCCGTTTATGGACTGGTGCGCCGCGAACATTGGCGTCGGCTCCCTTGCACCGCCCTCGGTCAAGAACGCCGACGACCGCATCGCCGCTGCCGCCAAGTACCTCCCGTTCACGATGAAGTCGCCCCTTCTGACGCGCGAGGCCCGCGAGGCTGAGGCGAAGAAGAACACGGATGCGTTCTCGTCGTTCACGTCGGGACTTACAAAATACCTGCTCAACATCTTCGACTCGCCCGCGTACCACAACCTGACGACGAGCTACATGAACGACTACTTCAACCCGAACACGCCTGACGACCCGAATGTCAAGTACTTCTCTGTCGCCGGCCGCGTGTCGAAGATGTCTGTCCTGCACCCGCTGTGGTTCACCAAGCTCGTGCTCGACTCGGCCGCTGAGCGGGGCTACCCGTCAACCGAGGTGCTCCCTGGGCTGCAGTACGAGGGCAACGACGGGCTCGTCTCGGTTGCGTCCGCGAAGTGGGGCGACTTCCTCGGCGTTGTCGACGGGTGCCACCACTGGGACCTGCGCGGAGAGGGCGGTCTGTGGCCGCAACACGGCGCGTTCAAGGTCGAGGACGAGGAGGCGCGGAGCGGAGACTGGCAGGCTCTCGGCCTGGCTGGTTCAGGTCCTGACTCGAACAAGAAGGACCCGCAGCTCTCGTCCTCGCAGCAGCACGACAAGGACCTTGCGACTGCGCGTGCGATGTCCTCCCCCGTCGCGGCTTCCGAGGGAAGCGCGAAGGACAAGGGGTGGGACCTGGCGCATGTCGGCCAGCTCGTGGACTGGGTCTCGGACATCTTCCCCGGAGACAAGAAGGACGGACCGGAGACGCGGCAGTACAGCGACGCCAAGGCCGAGATCGAGAAGGGCGAGCGGAGGGAGAAGAGCAAGGGCGAGAAGACGCTGAAGAAAGTCGTGCGGGACAAGTTTGACCTCGCGCGCTTCTACGGCGGCCTCATGCTCAAGCTGCGCGAGGAGGGTTTGTAAGAGGTTAGACAACAGTAGACATTTCCGCATTGGCATTAATCATAGCATGTAACATCTTGACACAACGCTTCCCTTCACTACAACTCACAACAGTTCTAATCTACACCGAGTTCGAATTATCGGCGCAGGACCAAGGTCTATCAGCCACGGCGGAGATCAAGTCTACGACAGAGCCATAAGTCCCGGCCACCGTGAGGAACACGCCCGCGACGATGATGAACATGTTGATTCCCGCGACAACTCTAGTCCGCAGCGTGCTCCTCCACTCGGGGTGGTCAACATGAACATGTACGGCACCATGCACACGGTGGGGCAGAAGATGGCGCCGATGAACGAGATCAAACTGCCGAAGACCGGAATGCCCGACGCGATAACGTACGCGACCAGCGTGCATCCGCCAGTGGCACCAAACCACGCCATCCAGTGCACCTTCGTAGGATGGGCGATGTGATACGTCCACCGCCCCCTCAGCACACGCACGAAGACGTACTTGGCCGGAATGTGCGTGTACAGCGTCAAGCTAACCAGTAGGGCAGGGATCGCGAGGCCGTAGCTGACCCTTTTCATCAGCGGGCCAGCACTCCCGAGCGCTGGGGAGGAGACATATTGACCGCAGAACCCGTACACGACGGCCGCGATCACGACGTATAACACAGTCACGCCCGTCTGCCCCAGCAACAGGGCCTTGGTGTACTCCCGCGACTTGCGCATCTCGGCCACGATGCCGAAGAAGGTCGGCGTCGCCGCTCCCGCGAACAGCACACTGCCGATGGCCGTCATGGCGCCGCTGAACGGGGGACTCGCGGCGAGGCGCACGTCAGCCGACCAAGGGAGAGGCGGCTGCGGCGCGGCGGTCCTGCACCCCCACGGCTACGGTGAGGGTCATGATCGAGGCGAAGATGGAGAGGACGCCGACCCAGCCCAGCCAGGTTATCTGGCCCAGCGTGGGAATGGAAGAGAGCAGGAAGCCGCACAGCGCCGAGACGAGGACGAAGATCGCCGTGCAGGTTGCGTGCAGACTGGCCGCGTTCAGGGAGACGGAGACGGCGATGATGGCGCTGCCAGAAACGAAGATCCTGCTGTTAGCTGGGCAAATAGTGAGACCCACATGTACAGACTGAAGATCACGCCCAGTGCCTCGCCCCCGAGCTTGCCCCACATGATCCGCCCGGCGTCGGAGAGGGAGTACACCTCGGGGTGGCGGAGCTTGAACTGGCCGATCTGTGGCCCCTTGCTGTCAACTCTGTGCTCCAACCTCACTTACATGTGACGATGACCTGGATAGTGACGATGACGATGATGCCCGGCACCATACCCAGGGTGTGCATCACGACCGGCAGACTGAGGACGCCCAAGCCAACATTGGCCTTGACCATGAGCACGCAGGCGCCCTTCCACCCGACCCCTCTGTAATTGGGGCCAGAGGAGAGGTCGCCGAACACCGCGTCTGTGGTGGGCTCGAGGGCGGCGACACTGCCGACTTCGACGGTGTACGCTTCCCCCTTCTCGTCATACTTGTCCGAGTGATTCTTGTCAGAGTGGCTGGAGGGGGCCTTGGTGCTGCCCACATATGGCGTGGCGGAGGTCATCTCGAACGGTGGAGGCATGTTGAGTCGTGGGGAGTATGTTGGGCAGCGGTAATCAGACCAGCCGGCTTATAAGCTTGCCCGCTTCATGTTGCGCATCCACGATCGTTATGTCACTCGAAGGCGCTGTCAGCTCCGAGAATGGTGGAACTCTCCGATGCGGGGCGTCGGACATGGCACGGTGGGCTGAGCCGATGTTCGCCTGTGCCTCGTTATCGCACTGCACTCCGTAGCGTCGCAGCTCGCCGCAGACCTGAAGCGGGCAGCACAGTGCCCCGCGATCAGACAGAGGATCGGCCAGCTGACTCTTATCAGCCGACCTCACGGCTGCACGAGCCGAAGGATGCCGTACGCCCCGTGTCCACGGCGCCTATCGCGGAGAACATCGGCGCTGCCCATCGTGCCCCTCCTCGATCAGCTGCCGTTCGTTCTTCCCACCATAGCCCCAGATGGACATTCCAGGCGTGCAAGCAGTCACACATGTCTTGCTGCCGCTCTGGGGTAGTGCAATGCATCCGCAGAGGATGACAGAGGACAGGGGGTGGAAGGCTTAGAGGTCCAGTTCGAAATCGACCCCGGCGATCTTCGGCTCGGTTGATTCCAAGATACCGCCCATCCACTATCTTCAGGGCCGTGGGAGATCTGCATTCTGTGACGGGCTGTCGGCGACGCTGAAACTCGCTGCCGTCTGCTGTAAGTGCATCGCATGTCCTTGCCAAGCACAGAGCCCGCGCACAGTGCGCACTCGGAGTCCACCGCTCCCGCCAAACTCTCCCCGCGGACCATCCAAAACACCCGCCCGCCCCTCGCAACCGCCACCACCGATTTCCATTCGTCCACCACCTACCCCACCCTCCAAGCCACTCCGCACGCTCCGACGCCGTCGGCGCCGTCAAAATGGCTCTCAGGTAGCCAAAAAGCTGCCCCACACGGGCTCGAACCGTGGACCTCGGAGTATGTTAAGAATAACAGCTCCACGCGCTAGCCAACTGAGCCATAGGGCAGATGGTCTTGAAGACACGGGAGAAAGCGTGCGCGCCTGCTCTTCTTCGCTGACGTTTCTCTTCCAACTTTTCCAGCGGCGGAGAGCCGTATGAAGATGGGCTTGCAGACTGGGTGACTGCGGGGCCGACGGTGAGTGAGCAGACTTCAGCAGGAGCACGTTGTGTTAGAGGACTGCTAGGCTATCGAATGCAGTACGGTCAGAAGCACTCAGCACCCCATGGCTCTTTATCAGTTCGGACGCACTGCCTCCGCTCCACTTGGCTGCGCGACGACTGAGCAGCACTTCGAGCGCCTGTCAGCTGGTGATCGTAGTGAATGGGCATCTGAGCCATGTGACCGACAGAAGCTGCGGGTTGTTTTCGATCACCATTCACCCTCGGCGGAGTTTGCACCCATCAATCGTCATGGGTGCGGTCTCATTCCGCGACATTTCAGCGTTGTGCAATTAGCGCGCAAGTGTCGGCCTGCCACGCACATCAAACACTGGTGCAATCTCAGACCACCCGCCGACCTCAGCGACTGCGGTGGGTTCGGTGTGGTCGTAGCCTCGGCACAGGCGCCGCACAAGTGCGCTAGCGCGTCAAGTGTCCAAGGATAGCACGCGCGGCGTAAGCGGCAATCTTATCTGTCCCGCCACCCTGTTTCCGTCGTCCCCGTACCCCGTGCTTCCCAGACATTGCGACATCGCACCGAGGTTCGGTGCACGCGGTCCACACCATGCGGAGTTGCATGGTACCGCATGACACCACGGTCATGCAACATATAACAGCAGCTGCGGAGTGCGCCAGCCCCGCAACCACATCCCCACTCCAACACCCTAACATGCGAACATCAACTCTACTCGCCCTCACCGCAGCGACCGCAGCACTCGCCAAGGACGCCGGCGGCTTCCAGATCCGCTACACCTCGTACAACGTGTCGTGGTGCGTGCAGCCCCGGGCCGAGGACGACGACGGCAACAAGCGCGCACCCCAGATCGGCGACAAGCTCATCTTCGACGACTGTTCGAACGCTGTTGAGGCCTTGAAGCGGGGACAGATCTGGAGCTGGTCGGGACCAGAGCTCAGGCTCGGCACGAATGCTAGCCTCTGCCTCGGACTCAGAGAGAGGGTTGTACTCGCGCCTTGCAGAGTTCGGCAGGAGGTGGACGAGGGCGAGGAAGCGGACGGCGCAGCAGGCGCCATGGCGCCGAAGGTCACCGTGGCCCCGAGTCTTGTTGACTGGGAGGGACTGTCTGCCGAGGCCGCGGCTTCGAAGACGAAGAAGGCAGCGGGGTCGCACGTCACTGGATCTGCAGATGAGGTCGACGAGGAGGGGGAGAAGGAGCGGGAGGTTGAGACGAAGTGGCTGTGGCCATCTAAGCATAACCTCTGTATCTGTGAGTACTCATGGGTGCTTGTCGACTAAGCTCCAAAAGCGAATTGAGCGATATCAACAGCAGATGAGAGGGGAGGAAGGAAGACACAGGAAACGGGAGCTAACGGCCAGCCAAGGACGAGTGCATTAGCGCGCAGCACCCACAGGACGCCCCTGCGACCATCACGCCAGCGCTGACGGTGATGGACGAAAGCTGGGCGGCGCCGCTCCAGTTCGTCCGCCCAGTCAACCCGCATGGGATTGACGCCGCGAGTGCTGCTGCGGCCGGACGTGTGGGCCACAACCAGTCCGGATCTGCGCAGGGACACAAGGTCCCTCCTTCGAAGGATACTGAGAGTGGAGAGAAGACCAACGGGGAAAACGGGAAGACGACTGAATCGAACAACGGCCTCGGCCGCTTTGGGCGAATCGGTCTTCCTGCGAAGGCGCTGCAGAGTGACCCGGCCGACAAGGAGGACAGCGAGTGAGCATGCGTAGTTGTGTCTTGAGTTTGGATGCATACCTGCACTTTAGGAAACCGACATCGCATTCGTAGAGCGGAGGAATGTAGAGGGGAGGAAAGGGGTCACGACGCTGCAGCGCGCAGTCTCCCGTGCTGTCGAGATCCCGGACGAAATGTTTCTTGTTTTGAGCAGCACTGTCGATTCCAAATGTTAGTGTAGTGTACCAGTACACAGACAAGATGTGGGCTCGTTTCAGCTTCTGCATGTCAGGTGCAGAATGTCTAGGCATTGCGGACGGGAGCGACAGCCATTGCGTCCTTCACACGGTCTTATATACGGCGGAGGCAGGAGGAGGCTGACACGTGCCTGTAGTGGATGCGATGACGTCCAATCGAGGAGTAGGTTTGACCTTGGCGGCTGTTGCCGTGGACACGGCGATGAAGACCGGAACGTCCGTTTGGGCTGCGGCGAGAACGTCAGCTTGCACGTGGGAGATCTTGCTTTATGTGGGCAGCGACCCCATATCTGCTTTTAAGTAAGCATCGAAGGGAGCGAGGACGCTAGCGACGCTACCGAAGTTGCAGCCTCCTGTCTGCTGTGGCCCCGCAGCGTGTGGCCGGAACAAGCGCAGACGAAACTTCAAACGCCAGGGCGATGCAGGGCGTGAGAACACGCGGGCAGGCAGATTGCGGTAGCCTGCGAGGCTGGGATGGCGAGGCCCAATCGTATCGGGTCCGGGTGAAGTTTGCGATGACAGACCGTTGCGAGGTGCTGCGAGGAGAGTGCCGAGCCAAGAGCCAAATCCGGAACCTGCGCAGTTGCCCGTGGCTGCGTCGTGGTGGGGTCGCAGCAATGCGTGCAGTGGCAAAGTGGACCAGTTGAGCTTACCGTAGACAAGGTTGGCTGTGTCCGAACGCGTGAGGAATGACGGGTTCCGGGGTTCCTAGCCTTCGCCGGTGCCCTCGGTCGCCTTGGTCGAGGTCCCGGGAGCGTCGACGTCTCGGCGTCATAGCATTCGCCGTTGCCAGCTCTCGACCCTGCGCCGGGTTCCACATCCCTGGCATCTCCTTGTTCCAGATCGCCTTTGATCTCAGCGCAGCGCTCTCATGATGGCATCGCTGCTGCGGTGTGGCATAACACGCAACGCACACTCACCGATCGCTGACAGCGAAGAGCAACATGCTTTAAGCCACCAGCCCACCGCGTGCCTTGTCGGCTCTGCCCCGGTGGCTCGCGGCCGTGCCGTTTCGCTGTCTGGACTGTGCCATCAACGCCGCCTGACAACCTGGCAGTTGAGCTCACTGTGCAATTCTAAAGCCAGAATGGTAGTCGCGTCCTTCGTTTCCTTGCTCTTCCCGCCGTTCTCAGCATCCAGCAGCTCTTTTTGCCCGTGCGTCTCGTATATAAGCCCGCGATGTGACTTGATACCCAGCTGGTGTTCTCTGTGTGTCCCAGTATAATCGCTCCCCCAGTCCCAAATGATCGCCGCCCTCTTTGGTCTCGTCGCCGTCATCGGCGCCCAGGCCGCTCCCGCCAACACGCCCGGAGACGCTGTCGCTTCCCCCATGGTGTCCTCGGCTGTCGGTGCTGCCTCTTCCGCCGCCACCATGGCCGCCGGCTCCATGTCCGCCTCGGCTGCTGGACCCTCCAAGCCCTCTGTTTCGGCTTCCGCCGCTGGCCCCGCCCAGCCTCCCACCACCCCTCACGGCACCGCCGACGCCAACTCTGGCAAGCCCATGACTCCTCCCGCCGCTGTCTCTTCGCAGGCTGGCGCCGCCAAGCCTCCCTCCATGTCTGGATCGGCTGGCCCTAACGCTATGCCTCCCATGTCCGCCTCTGCCGGCAACGCCGCGCAGTCTGGCACCGCTGGAGGCACCGGCTCCGCCGGTGGCGCTGGATCTTCTGGCTCCAGCACTGGCACTGGAGGCGCCGGTGGTGCCGGTGGTGCTGGTGGTGCTGGAGGAGCTGGAGGTGCCGGAGGAGGTGCTGGCGGCGCCGGCGGCGCTGGAGGAATGGGAGGCGCCGGCGTTGGTGGCGGCGCCAACCAGCCCACCCGCCTTGGTCCCGGGCCCATTGGAATCAACGGCACGCAGTTCGTTCTCGACAACAAGGACTCGATCCTCGGCCTGAACAACCCCATTCAGCTCTGGCAGTACTTCGAGCACAACACCAACCAACTCTGGCACCAGAGCCGGAGCGGTGAGCAGTTCTACATCGTCGGCCGTGAGGACCTTTGTCTCTCCGTCTTGTCCAAGGGAGGTGTCGCCCTGACCCCCTGCGGCAAGGGTGACCCTGCTACGCAGGCCAGCAATACCTGGGTCATCGAGCAGAACCAGTACCTGTGCACCCAGGGCTCCAGCGCGGCCACTAGCGGGTGCATCTCGGCCCGCAAGCCCTACTCGAACGGCTCCCCGGTCATGATCTCGCAGGACCAGGCCAACTGGCTTCCGCTCGTCTACGAGCAGATCCCCATCTACGAGACCGTTACCGGTGGCGCCAGCTCTTCCAACTCGACTGGCGGCGGCTCTTCTGCCTCCACTGGCAACTCGACTGGCTCCAACAGTGGCTCGGGCACCGGCTCCATGGGCGGCATGGACGACATGGATGACATGGACAGCATGGGCTCCGCTGGCACGGGTGCTGGATCTAGCAACGGCACGGCCGGTGGCGCTGCCGGTGCCTCCATGGCTAGCTCCGCCGGCATGGCCTCTGCCAGCGCATCCGGGGCGCCCAACAAGCCTCCCTCCGGAGCCTTCGCCCCTAGCAGCGCCGCTGGTGGTGCCGCGTCCGCTGCCTCTTCGGCTGCCGGTGTCGCTTCTGCCGCCACTTCGGCTTCCGCCTCCATGACCCACGCCGCTGGTGCCTCGGCTGCCTCCTCTGCCGGTGCTGAGTCTACCTCGGCCGACGCTGACGCCGACATGGCCGATGCCGACATGGCCGATGCCGACATGGCCGATGCCGCTGGTGCCTCCTCGTCTGACTCGACCGGAGACGCTGCCATGGGCGACAACTAATCTAGTCCCTAATCTAAGTCTTGTAAAACATAGAACGAAGAACAATGTATACACCTTGACTTCTTTGCTTTGAGTGCGGCCATGCTTGACCCTGGGAATGAGTGAGCGGCGCACGGGGATAGGAAGCTTTGATCAAAGGACACAGTCCGCGTCAGTGACGTCAGTTGGTCGTGAGGGCGACGCGTTTCAGTTGGCGGCTTGGGATGTCACAGGCTTCATTTGCGTTTGTACAACGTGAGGTTCGATAGTGGGTAGATACAATTGCGGAGCTTAACTTGAACTTGTGATAGAGATTTATGCGGCGTTGCCATGAGCTTGCGGCGAAATGGATGATTGACTGGCAGAGAGGAGCTTTACAGGTGCAGTTCTGAGAGCTGGGCGTCCAGTTCGTCGGTAACTCCGCTAGCAGCGCTTGGAGTGCTGGAGCCGGTGGTATCAGGGGTTGAGGTCGGTCCCGTCAACGCTTCCCGCAGACGGTTGTGGACAGGTAGGTAGGAACATTCAACAGTGTTCCCTGCGTGGCTTTGGCGAAACGTACCGACGGTGATGCTCACAATCTCGTCCAGCCTCTGTCGCACTTTGCCTAGCCACTCCACAGGCAGCGCCTCGAACATCCGCTCTTCGTAATGATCCTCGCTTGCTGCGGGTGGATCTTGAAAGTGATTGAAGATGGTCAAAGATAGTGTGATTTGTAGACCATCGGGTAAGGAAACATCAGCCCAGTCCATTTCGGCGAACACCTCTGACGAGTTGACACCTTCGGACATCCTGCACACCCTCTCGAAGAACCCGATATGAAGTTCCAAGACCTCCAATGTTGGAAAGGAGCTGGCGTCGATTTTCGACATGATGGCGTCCAGAGTCCAATCGGGCATGTATACACTGTGGGCAATGAGTGCGAGGTGCTGCAGGCCGGGAGGGGCAGCACGCGCCACACATTGCAGGTCTTCAAGGCTCGGCTCAAGCCTCCAGGTCATCTTGGTGATAGGAATGCGAGCGGTTTGGCGATACTGAAGGATTTCGAGCCAGAGCAAGGAAACAGCGTAGGGGACATGGATGAATATCTCCTTCAAAGGCAGAAAGAATAACGCAGGGACTAGGCGCCGGCCATCCTCCGTGACCGAGCTGGGATTCGTTTCGCCCCAGGTGACGATGCTGCTCACCAGTCCCGAGCCTGGCGTTCCGATCGTGTAGATGTCGGCGGGAACCCGGTCTCCAGGACTAGTGATCGTGACCGTGCGGCTCAAAATATCGTAGTCGTCGATGGAAAGCCCTCCCTTGCGATCGAGGTTGATGTGGAAGTGGCCGAAGTAGACGGTTTCGAGATTCGGGAAGAACTCGCAGATCGTGGTCCAGTCGGACGCTCCGACTAGTACTAGGCTGCCGAGCATGCGCAAAGCCCGGACACCAGCCGCATATGCTTTCTTCCTACGCTGTAACGCAGTCAGTTATGTCATGAAGCAGTCGAGAACCACGCTCACCTCGTTGATACAGTTCCAAGGGAAGCGATCGAAGGGAATGTCGGGATAGAGCACGAGCGCGACATCAAGGGACGTCTCCCTGTTCAAAGCGAGGCAGCGCTGCAGGAACTCCGTCTCCCCCTGTGCCGACAGCTGCTGGAAGACTGCGAGTCGGACGTGAGGCAGGTACCAGACTTGACTTGCGAGGTCTCGAGTCCTCGGGAGTGTCGCATCCTCTTCCATCTTGATGAACAAGTGCTGTGGGTGAGGTGAGAACAGGGTGAGTGGATGATCAGAAAGTGACAGCGTAACAGCGCGCGGAGTGCACAGCAGGGCAAAGGAGAGCGTGTGTGCATTGATACGTTTACCTCCGTTGGCAGAGCAGATCGCCGTTCACAACTACACACACGACGAGGACTGCATGCCTGAGTGTGAACACTGAAGGGCCGTGTGGGTTCAGTGCACGTCGTGGACGCCTTGAGATGGACGGTCACAGGTGGAGGTTGGTAATATGATCATTGAGCTCCTGCTCGAGAGTCGGGAAAGCACTCTTAGCCTTAGGGGTGCTGCTGATGTTTCCGTTCGCACCGTCGTCGAAGCCTAGGGCGCGGCGTAGGCAGTCGACCACGGGCTTGGGGCGGAATGGGATTGGCATAGGGAGACCATGGGTTTCGCAACTGGTGTCAACGGCGACGCGGCCGCTCCCGCCAAGCTTCTGCTTCACCCTATCAATCCACATCAGCGGAAGGGCATTCAACAGTCGTTCCGCGTGATAGGGCGGGTCGTTCTGTTCAATCACGATGCAGAGTGACACTTCGACTTCAAGGTCCTTCGGCAGCTCGTTGAAAGCCGGTGGGAAGCGTTGGGGTTTGTCCTTGAGCAGCTCATCAGTGCCCACGTCGGCATCGAACAGGACCTTGATTCGCCATCTACGAAGGTCGGGGAACTGGCGATTGTCGATCAGGATCGTGAAGTTGTTCAGCGTTTGACTCAGCGGTGCAGTGGACCAAACCTCGGCTTCGAAGGTTTGCATACCAGGGACTGAGATGCTGGTGAAATGATGGATCTGCTCGTATTGATTGCCGAAGTCCCATATGACATGGCGGATTGGGACACCTGCCATCTGACGATAATGCAAGATAGCGCACCACTCGTCTGTGCCATGAAAGTTGCACAGCTGGTTCAGTGGCAGCAGGAACATAACTGGAACCAGGAGCTTCTCGTCTTCGCCCTCGGTGATGGGCTGTAGCCCACAGGCTTGAATGCTGCGGATGATCGTGGCGGTTCCTGAGGACAATTCGTGGATCTGCTCCGGTGTTGAAGTCGCGTTCATATCTATGGTCACCACCTGATCAAGGGCATCAAAGTCGTCGGTCGTCTGAGAGGCTTGGCGCTTCAGGTGTATGTCGATACCTCTGAAAATGACAGTTGCGAGATTGGGAAAGAATTGACAGAGAGTAGCCCAGGACCATGAACCGAGAAGGGGCAGTGCACCGACCATGTCGATGGTGCAAACGCCCGCGGCATACGACTTCAAGCGGTCCTGTCATTAGTGGGGATTATGAACGAGAAGCAGGTAGCTTACCTCGTCCTTGCACTTCCAAGGAAAGTCGTCGAAGTGAGTGGCGGGATACAGAAGTAACGCGATGTCCAGAGAGGCCTCCTTGCCTATAGTCATGAGGGAGGTCAAGAGCTCCCTTTCTTCACGCTGCACATCGGACGGGTGCCGTGAGCGAGAGTCGATTGTCGACGCTAGATGTTTGAATACTGCAAGGCGAACGTGGGGCAGGTACCAGACCCGACTGGCGAGATCTTGCAGCCTGGAAGGCTTCTCGGCGTTCTCCATCCCCGGCATCGTGTGCGAGTGGCCAGGAGGGGGTGCGAGAGAGGTGAGGAGATGGAGATGGAGGAGGAGGTCGTGAGACCACGACAGGGGATGTTGTGGGAGCTGTGATATGGATGCCTCCGGCGCTGATCAGTTGAGTCATCAATGACCAGGGCGCATCCGCAAGTCGATGACTTCGACGTTGAACAAGTGAACGCCCGCGAGCCTGTATCGATCATAACCCCAGGGGGCGGGGATCGGGGAGAAGCTGAGCCGGAGGGCGGATCGGTTCCCAGGATGCTCGTGGCTATTCTTGCGTTGAAGGGATTCGGTCCGTTCCCTTCGTCCCAATACGTCCTAACCTTCAGTCGATACCGTTACCAAGCTTCTGTCTCGCTTGCGCAATCCTCCTGATGGGCAGGGCTTCAAACAGCACCTTCGCCATTCGCCTTTCGTCCGAACGTCCAGCGGTGTGACTGAGGATCACGAGATATATCCGTTCCTCCTCTGGGATGTCGTTGGCCAACCATTGGGGTCCGCGTGAGTCTGGACTTCAACCCTCGGCGTCAGGTGCCACGTCCCGGGGGTAGAAAAAGAAAAGCATCACCTCGAGTAGACGACGATCGGGGATGTGCTTGGTATCGATGTGGGCCATGAAGTCGTCCAGGAAGTTGACAGAGGACCATCGGCGTCAAGACGGAGCCTGAGGATGCGCAGATCCGGCAGCACCGCTAGAGGCAGCGCCATCCTCGAAGGGTTCACACAGTTCCTCGAACACCGCCATGCGAACGTGGGCAGATGCCAAACTTGACGGCCCAGCTCTTGTAGCCTGGTAGGTATTGAGCTTTCAGCCATCTTAAGCCATCGTGTGGAAAAGGAAGCGAGTGGCTGAAAGCTGAAAGGTGAGCGCGGTTGGGGGAGGGAGGGTGAGCGCCGCTGGAAGGTGAGTGCCGAGTGAGTCTGAAGGGCGGGTCACCTATGGTCGTTGATAGCAAGCTTCGATTCTTGGACGGAAAGCAGGACTTGCGCTGACCACTAAGCCCCGTGGAGGTCGCTGCTCCCCGTTTCCTGCGCGACCCGTACCGACAAGATTGTGGTGAGTAAGTGGAAGGCGATTGCAATCAGCCCGTTTGAGCCTTCAGAGGTGGGCTCAAGGTAGAGGCGGAGTTCGCGGCCACTCCGACATTTTACGTCATCGCGCTGATTGCCCTACCAACACCTCGAGCATCTTCAGCATTAGCAAAACCGAATCCGATGCATGTACATTGAATGGTAGGCAGTGCGCTTGTATCGGAAGGGATAATAGATGGCGAGGGGAGCGCTATGGAGGAAGGCACATTGGAGTGAGACTTGTTGAGTGGTGGAATACAATCGCCGGGTGTTGCAGGTGGGTCGTTTTACCACGAGATGGGACCATGAAGAGCGTGATCCAGGCGCGCAATGACAGAAGGGGGCTCGAACGGCTCCTCTCTGCCACTCTGGCTCCTGAAGGTACGGACGAACAGGCAGTCCTTGCGGTCCTCGCCCAGCTTGCGCCTCGCGTTCTCGATCCAAAGGAGGGGCAGCGTGTCGAACAACTCCTGGGAGGCGGTACCGTCATCCGAGCCCTCGTTCACGAGTTGAAGGTTGACTTGGATCCTGAGCTTGGGTGGCAGCGTGTTCGTTAACCAGTCCGGATTCGTCAGGCCCATGTGCCGTGCTTCAGCATCCGTCATGGCGCCTCCAAAGAAGTTAAGCGTCAAGATGAGACGTTGGAGATTGGGGAAGTGTTGGATGTCGATGATGTCCATGAGCGTATCAAGAGATACGGAGAGGGGGCCCATGGAGTCAACCTCAAGAGTGAGTGAGCTCAATGCACTGGGAACAGCTTGAGCGAGGCGAGGCAGGACATCCCGTTCTTCCTCCACTCCGATGGCCCAGAAGACCCACTCCGTGCGCACGCCGGCCGCAGTACGATGCTCCAAGATCGTGAGCCAGTCATCGTGCTCTTGACGGCCAGGCTGGACCCCGAAGTGCCTCAGAGGCTGGAGGAACTGTTCAGGGATGTCCAACTGCCCATTCTCACGAACAGAGAAAGGCCGAGCTCCCTCCTCTCGCCACCCGGTATTGAGCATGCGAACAACATTGTAGGTGAAGTCGTCAATGGGGAAGAAAGGTATAGCGTCCATAATGGAGCCGTCTTTCTCGACCAAGATCGCTTCCGAGATGAAGAAGGTGTTAGGACGCTCGTGAGAGGCGTTCTTCTCAAAGACTATCTCACCTAACCCAAAGCCAATCGTCTCTGCGTTGGGAAAGAAGTCGAGCATGTCGGTGAAGCTTGTCCAACGGGCACAAAGAGGCAAGCCCCCAGCCATGTTGATGGTGCGAACACCAGCTGCGTAAGCTCTCTTGCGCTCCTGAAAGCAGCATCAGCAACAGCCTGAACTATAGCACTCACATCGTCAGGACAGTGCCAAGGAAACTGGTCAAGTATGATATAATCATACAGCATCGGCGCAAGGTCCAGGCAAGTCGCTTTGTCGAGCGTAAGATATGGACGGAGGAAGTCGAAGTGGCAATCCTCTGGCCCCAAGGACTTCACCAGCTCTTCGAAGATGGCGACGCGGACATGCGGCAGATACCAGACCCGGCGCCTGAGCTCTTGAAGCTTGGCACTACTTGCCGCTTCCATGGTTATTGCGACCGACGGAGAAGTTGGCGAAGCTTGGGGGACGAGACGAAGCAGAAGCAGAGGTGAGTACACCCGGTCGATTGGGAGGTGATGACTTGTATCGCTCAGTAGCTCAGTGGGAACAGCCTTTGACTCCGCAGTGCGCCCTCCCAATGGCCCAGACTCTGCAGACGATTGTCGCGTCAATCAATATCGCTCGGGGCTGTCGAGCGTACGCACTGCAGCGACTCCGCCTGGAGGATCGGGAGAGCGCCCAACACATCATGCGTGTGCGGTTTCGCAATTCGTCATCTTGAGAACAGGCGACTAGTGCGAAGACTCTACGAGCCTCTCGGCAGGCCTTCTGTCCTTGAGAGACCAGCGGGTGAGTGGTTGTTGGGAAGAGGAGCGGTTCAGAGGAGGAACTGGTGCGGCTCGCTTGTTCGGTTCGTTTGTTCTCAGACTCACTGGCGGAGTTTGAGAGTACTCCGTATCGACTAGGGAGAGGAGTTGGAGGCGGCGCACGATCGGTGGCCATGCAAGCTTGACAACCCATGCGTGCTCGTCAGCCGCATGCATCCTAGACAGCCTCGTATTAACATAGGGCTCATTCTATGAACTGCAATGAGGTATCAACAGGGAGGAGACTTGTCGCTCGGCGGTCTAAGGCGGATGCTGGTGGAACAGTATGCCTGGATCATTTGACTGAGCGAGAGCGGCCTTGGAGTGCGGGGAGCAACAAGTGCTCGAACGGCTCGTTCCAATCCTCGAGTCCCCCACCAAAGTTGCGTAACACGTCGATGCAAAAGTTGAAATGTTCTCCGACTTTAACCCGAGTATCGCGAATCCAGCTCAGAGGCAGCGCTCGGAGGACGTCTTCCTGAGCTTCCCTTGACGAGATGGACTCGAAAGCAGACAGGTCATCGCTGAACACAGGGCGATCCACCTCGACCGCGAGCACCAACAGAATGAAGTCAAGTCCTTCCGGTAGCTCGTTGCTAACCCAATCGGGAGGCGGTCCGTAGTCGCGGTACAGAGTCTCAGGAGGGACATGGCGAGTGAAGTGCACGTACACGATCAGGCTCTCCAGAGCTGGTAGCCAATCGTCCCGAATGCTGTTCATAATCGAGTTCAAAGCGGCGGAAATGCTCCGCGTGTCGAGATTCAGATGCAAGATGAGCTCCGTCACGTCAGGGCCAGCGACCGAGGCAAACTTGGAGAAGTCCTCGTCCTCCTGGACCGTCCATGTGATGGAGTGTGTAGGGATTCTAAGTCTCTTGCGTTGTCCCAGCACCGTGTACCAGTGGGCTTTGCTGGAGAACACACCGTCTGTATCCAACTCTTCAATCGGGAGCAGGAAGATCTCTGGGAGCTCCACTACCCCGTGTCCCTTACGTGTAAACGGTTGAGATCGGATCGGCAAGCGGCCGCGGCCAGCCTTGAAGTTGTTGAGTGTCTCGTACTCTAGGTTGGGAAGAGGATGAAAGTCGTGCAGGGGCACCAAGGTTTTGTCTTGCACAGTGGGCTGCACGTCGATCAAGAAGACACTGCTTCGATCCAGTCGGCGTCTCCACGTCACACCCGAAGAGTAGAAACGAATCACTTGAGCATTGTGAAAGAAGTCGAGCATTCCAGGAAAGTCCCATTGAACACACAAAGGCAGACATCCCGTCGCATTGATGATGTGAACACCGGCAGCGTACAGTCGCTTCCTGTCCTGGAGTCCCGTCAGATCCTCTCATCATGCGAGTCACCTACCTCGGAGGGACAATCCCATGGAAACTCATCCAGACAAAGGTCAGGATACAGCAGCATCGCAACGTCTCGGAATGACTCCCTACCCAGCGTCAAGAACTGTTGGAGATAGGTCTGTCGCTGGCGGGGCGGGGGGTAGGACCCTTTATCCATATGGATGTCAACAAGGTGCTCGAACACAGAGAAGCGAAAGTGGGGGAGCTTCCAGACACGGTACGCCGCTTGCTGGGCCCGGTAATGAGGCGAGTCTTCAGTCATGGTTCCCGGTCTTGGAGCCTTGCTGGGAGTTGAGAATGGTAAGAGTCTGCGAAAGGAGGAGAGTGAGTAGTCAGTCGTGTCAGCGCGGCAACGTCGAGTGTGCCGTGCGTAGCCCCATTTACATCCGCCGTCGATCATTCACTCAAGATCAACGACGCCCAGATCATGGTACTTCGCAGGAAGGGCGGACCGCTTGGCCAGCATGGCCAGTCCCTTGAAGATTGGGGAAGATCCAAGGCCGAGTGAACGTATTGCACATCTCGACGGATGGGTAACTAAGGCATGGCGGCTGACAACAACTCGACAAACGTCTACCACTGCTTGACCCCGTTCAATCATTAATGCATGCGGAATGACGCCTATGAGAACCTCACTTGATCTGAGGTCAGGGATACGCTACGCTTCACCTGCACAGATACACATGCCGGCCGTCTGAAGCGATCTGCTAATGGAGACCGGGCCGTAACAGTTTCGACCGGCGAGAAACTCGCCGAAAGGCTCGTCCCAGTCCCGAACGCCGTCTCCGTTGTCGTGGAGCATCTTCACCCGAATCCCGGCCCTATCTCCGTGTATAACCCTTATGTCACGAACGCAGCCTGCAGGGAGAGCTTGAGGAAGGTTGACTTCGATCGGCGTGGCGGAGCGTTCGTTATCCTCAATCGCGCTCGGCGCGGTAGTAGCGTCGCCCGACCCATCGTCAAACGAATGGTCGTCGGCTGTCGGCTTAGCGCAGATCAAGATCAGAGTAATGAGGTCGAGCTTGTTAGGGATGTCGCGTCTGAGCCAGCTCGAGAACGCAGAGGTTTCCACCGCTTGAACCTCGGATTGCGATGGTTCCATGTTTCCGAAGAATTGCAGCGTCACGACAAGATGCTCGAGGTTCGGCATCTTGTCGCCGTCTTGAAGCGCACTAAGAATATCACCGAGCGTCCTAGACAGGTCATCTGTGAGGGTGAAGGCGTTCAGCCGAAGTTCTTGCACGTGTGGTCCAGCGGCGTTGGCGAACTGGATCAGATCCTGAGCCTTCAAGGGCATCCATGTGATGGTACGAGTGGCAATCCCCAGCCTTTGTCGCTGCCGCAAGATGGCAAGCCAATCCTCTTGAGTGGGATGAATGCCCATGGTATCCAACTCATGGAGCGGAAGCAGGAGGATCTCTGGCAGGAGCACCTCTCCATCCGTGCCACGGGTGAAAGTCCTCACTCTCAGCGCCGCATCGTGGGTGGAAGCCAAGCAGTGCTGGACTTCGTGGGCAAAACCGGGAGGAGGGTGGAAGGATCGTGGTTGAGCAACGACCCCGTCTTGAGCTGCCAGTTGATGGGTAATGGTAAAGCGGTTTGAACTCATGGATTGTCCTTCTTTGGTGGGTTCGCGGGACCACTCTATTCCGGCAGAACTGAAGCGTATCCTCTGTGCGTTCGGGAAGAAGTTGAGCATGCCTTGGAAGTCCCATCCGCCGCAGAGAGGAAGGCAGCCTGTTGCGTCGATGCTGAGGACACCGGCAGCGTAGAGTCGCTTGCGTTCCTGAGAAGTGTCAGTCTGATGCTCGGTCAAGCTCGCTTGCACCACGAACTCACGTCCGACGGAGAGTCCCACGGGAAGTCGTCGAGTTCTATGGAGGGGTAGAGTAGGAGGGCGACCTCTCGGAACGACTGCTTGTCCAAAGTCAGGAGCAGCTTGAGGGATTGCTCGGCGGCGTTACCCTTGCTGTCGTGTCGGTGCAGTGTGACAAGGTATTCGAACACTGCGAGTCGAAAGTGGGGAAGACCCCAAACTTGACGGGCGAGCTCGCTCATGGTGGAAATCTGATGATCTGGAGTTGAAAATGTGAAGATGATGAGAGGGAGGAAGGACACTGCTGTGCCTTGAGACGTAACGTGATGGAGGAGGAAGGCGCAGTCGACCAGAGGGTGCGGATTTGGACCCGTCGCCGATCGGCGAGTGAGTCAACCACTCCTACTCACGCCGACCGTGGCGGTCCGCGGAGAACGAGGAAGGTCGAGGCGCCTCGTGCTGCTTTGATAACCCGTTATCCACGCAGCTCTTCTATGCTTGTGTTCATGGACATGGGCACTCGCGAGGAGCATGCCGCAATTTGATCCGCGACAACATCATCTCGACATGGAGCATTCGCTCCTTGATCTCAAGGTGGTCAGTTTCAGGCACGGTGACGCGTCGCGCTGCGGGGCGCCGCATTCACGCGCAATTCTCAAACGACGATTCTTCCTGCGCGACAACGCTTCAACTTTTGACCTGTCTGTCACCCTTCAATCTTCTGGCCCATGCAGCCAGCGACTCGCCGTCGGCATGGGCAACTCCGCGATCTCCCACTACGCTAGAACGAATGGGCCCAAGAAGTGCATTGTGAGTTTGACAAAAGGTCCATGGCTCTGACAACAGCACGGTGAACCTGCCCTACGACTGGAGCGCAAGGAGGGCCCACAGAAGGGCTTGTTCTACTACACCTGCGCGCGCCAGCAGAGCCGGTGTGTATACTGGGTTTGGGAGAATCCGGGACTAGCGAGGGAGCGGGGACCGGCGACGCAAGCTCAACCGGCACCATCGAAAGCGCCTAGGATTTCGCTGAACGCTCCTGAGGCGGAAAGCACGCCGGCTCAGTCGTCGTCGACAGCGAGACCGAATACGGCACCACCGCCAGTCGAGCCCACAAAGAAGAAGTCATCGAAGGCGGAGAAGAGGCGAAGAAAACTGGAGAGGAGGCAGCAAAGGAGGGAGCTTGCCGCTAGACTCGAACGAGAACGAGCAGAGGCTGCAAGGGGGTTGACGGAAATGGCGACGGAGGATAGAGCAACGTCAGCAATGCTGGAGATTGCAGAAAGAACTGCGACAGCGCAGGCGAAGCGAAGCGCTGGGACAGTGTACCAGGAGCGGACCGAAGGATTGGCTACAGAACCGACTTCCCAGAAGCAAACCACGCAAGGTCATTCAGAGTCTGACTGCGAGGGCGGTCCAAGGAACTCACCACGCGCACCGTCATACCAGCCCTCACCGAACCGAACGCTTCAGGAACTGCCTCCGAACGCCATACAGCGAGCCAGCAATGAACGACAGTCGACGTCTCTCGAGCAAACTATACCTGGAGCTTCGAGAGCTCCGGACTGTGAGGCGTCGCCAGCACAGCCCGCAGCGGACGCACAGTCCCGAAAGCGCAAGCAGCCCGAACACTCCCCGCGCTTAGCCAGCTCCGACGTCGTCGCCGGGACTCAGGTCTCCTCCGGAACTGCTGAAGCTGCTCAGGCGCCGCCGAAGCGGCGCCAGCTGGATCTGGAGACGGAGATCCGCCTCGTCAAGTCTCTGTACGGAGTTGTCGACCTGCCGACAAGCGTCGACCCGCCATTAAGCAGCCACACGCACGCAAACGGCCACACGCACGCAAACGGCCACGTGCACGCTAGCGTCGCGCCAGCTGTCGCATCGCCGCGGGACGAGCAGATCGCTGCGCTCCAGTCGTGCCTTCGCTTCATGGAGGCGGAGTACCTGTCGATCGAGAAGGAACGGGACGCACTGCGGCGAGAGAGGGATGCGATGCGGAAGGAACGGGAGGGCCTCGAGGCGGAGAACGCCGTCATGCGGGTACACCTGGCCGCGATGGGCGTCATGCCCGAATAGCAACTGTTGTTGTATCATAGATAGATGTATCTCTACCTGGAGCCTGCTGCCGCCCCTACACCGCAAGCGCTGCGCGCCGTGCGCCATGCGCCGTACCGGAGTTCCGATACGTCATGGGTCGGGGTTTAATTAGCGCGGGATTAGAGCGGCGGACGAGTGCGGAACTGAGCTTAATATGGCAACGCGTTGGTGGGACCCCGCAGGCGCAGGGCGCGTCGATCGAGCCTCGTTTGACGAAAACAGGTGAGGTCAACTTTGTTGCCACCTGATTACCCCCTTTTTCTCGAATACTCCTTGACACGGTCCTCAGCAATCAGCAACATTCACGACGACGACCCGCGCGCATGCGATAGCGACCATGGCGACAACAACGGCGACCGCATCGACCAGCTCGAGTGTGCCGTGGCTCACACAGGGCCAGCCAGAGCACCATAACTGTGAGGTGAGTTTGGATTCCGTCCTTCCCTGTCGTCCTTTAGGTCCGGTCATTCCGTTCGGTCACCATTCGGTCTTCTCTCGATTTCGTGGCAGTCATCACAGCAACTGACATCAGCATGGAGAACCTGCACTTCGAGTGATGCGCACCACCGGCCCCGACAGTGGACGGTGGTACTACGTCTGCGGCAGGCGGGAGGGGCGCTGCAACTTTCTCGTGTGGGAGACAGCGCCACCGGAGCCGTTCATACGACAACGGCCCGGTCTTGATCGCACGAGCAGCCAGCCTGGAGCATCGTCCTCGCAGGCGCCTCCCCTAGGCTCTCAGTGGATAGCGCCGGAAGATCCCCAGTGGCCTCAAGCTCAAGCGCAGTGGGCACAAATGCAATCGCGAGCGCCTCCAACGCAGCATCCGTCGCAGCCGCACCAGCAGGCTCAGAGCCAGGCTCCACGTCCAGCGACGCAGCTTCCTCCGCCCCCGCGTGCGCAGGCCATGTGGTCGGCACCACTTGTCCCACGACCACCGCAGCCAGTATGGTTAACGCCAGCAGAGTTTCTGGCCGAAGCGCGCAAGAGGAAGGAGAAGCGAGACCAGGAGCAGCAAGAGGCGCTGCGCAGTGTGCGGCGGAACGAGCGCTCACCATCAATTATCGAAATCCCCGACAGCCCCGAGCTGCGGCCGGTTACTGCTACTGATTCTCGTCGCCAATCAGACACTCGACCGCAGGGAGGGGAGACGCGGCCGCACAAGAGGGCTAGGATCGAGGTGGATGGCTCGGCTTTGGGGTCAGAGCCACCGGCGTCTGCGCCGGAGAGAAGGGAGGCAGAGGCGTTCTTCGATGCGCTGTCGTTCCCGCCGACGCCCCAGAACGGTGGCGCCCGTATTGAGGAGATCTCGTCGAGCCCGGAGCGCCCGTTAACGCAGGCTCTACCTGCAGTGCAGTCTACGACTACGCCTCAGCCTCTCTCTGCGACACTCCTTGCGCCAACGACACGGCCGGCATCAGCGACACAACCCGTGCCATCTGCCTCTCCGCCAACCTCGAGCCAGGCGCCAATATGGGCTACCCAGCCATCAAGAAACGAGCCAGAGAAGGCCACAGCTGAACAACCCGCGAGGCAGCAACATCCCAACCTTCTCTCCACAAATCAGGCGCAGGCTCTACCTCCACAGCCCGCAGAGGAACCTAGGCGTACCTCAGAGGCTTCATCGCAACGGACTGGTGTCGAGACGGGTCAAGCTGTATCCGCCACGCAGACAGACGGTCAAGCATCAACTCCGACAACCCAGCAAACCCCGGCCGACCCGGCTCTGCCGCAGACACCAGCCCGCACTACGCAGACTGAAGTCCAATCTACACCGAGGCCAGATCCCAAACTCGAGGAACACGAGCGCCGCCTCGCCGAGCTGGAAGCGCAGCTGCGCATGCTCCGGGAGCTGATTCCGACGCCGACGAAACCGACGAGGCCTGAGCAATCACGGAAGCAGCAGCGCCAGGAGTCGCCAACTCCGGAAACGCAAACGGCGGAGCGACAGACCGAGGATCTGACCGGCTCGACTCGAGAGCCCGCTGCCATGGACGTGGACGAGGTCACTCCCACCATGACGATGGCCGCGAACACCTCAACGACGGACACTCCAGGAGTTACCGCGACCGACGCGCCGCCCAACTGTGCGGCTGCAGATGGCCCGGCCCCTCCCACAGAGGTGTCTCAGTCTGCGGCGCCTTCTGCGTCGCATGACACCCCGTCGGCTTCATCACACCCCGTTGCGCCGGAGACTGTTCCGCCCGCAGCAGAGCCCTCCACCCCAGTTGCGCCATCCTCACCTCCAACTTCCTCACAAGCACAAGCCACCCGGGCTTCTCCTCCAGCTCCACCAAACACTCAAGCTCGTCCGGCCACCCAGCCCGCACGCACTTCTCCTCCACCCCCGCCCGACACGCAAGCTGTCCCAGCCCCGGATACCGCACACGACGAACGCCTTTCGACACTCAAATCCTGTCTCGCCTTCATGGAGGCTGAGTACAGGCGCGCGGACAAGGAACGTGGCGCACTAGCCTCCGAAAATGAGCAGCTCAGGCGAGAGATCGAGGAGATGAAGCTCGTCAATGCGAGGCTGAAGTTGCGGGTTCAGGTTGCGAGGGGGACGACGGGGACGCCGTTGGAGAGGGAGCCCAGCGCTGACCAGCCAGACGCCTGACAATTTGGTATGTAATGTATGTATGTCGACACCGGGTGATCACTATGCACGGCTGTTACCCTCAGTCAAACCGTGGAAGTGCGGGCATAGGAGAGGATGCACGCTCGTCGAGGCAATGCAGCAGCCTGACGAGTCACAGGACGAATCACAGCCCTTCCGGCCTCACTGTCACATGTTGCGGGTGATGCAGTATACGCCTCGAAACTCGACCATCCTGCTGTCTTACTTCTGCACCCTGGGGTCTGGGGTCCGGGCTCCGCAAGGGAGGGTAGATCTTATCTATGCATACCAAACACCTGACGTGCGCCAAGCAAGCTGCTGCGTGAACCATACCCTGGCAATCACCGATAACCAGTCGATAGCAGAATGGCGGACACAGCGAGCCGAGGCCCCGATTCAACCAAACAGGCTAACCAGGTGGTCAGTAGGGATTACCGCTAACCAGGTGGTTAGTAGGGATTACAGAT
Source organism: Trichosporon faecale (assembly GCA_039545375.1). Taxonomy (NCBI): domain Eukaryota; kingdom Fungi; phylum Basidiomycota; class Tremellomycetes; order Trichosporonales; family Trichosporonaceae; genus Trichosporon; species Trichosporon faecale. The sequence goes on from BCLU01000001.1 coordinate 321,383, forward strand.
GTTCTGGCCTATAGTCCATCGATCGTTCAGTCTATTGACTCGGTCCGGTTCCGCTTGGGCTGGCCGCCCGACTTCTCCTTTTGGCTTTCCAGCTATCCTTCTCCGACCGCCCCGCACGGCCGTTGCACGTCCGGCTCAACAGGAAATTGCATTCAAGTAATCATGGGAGTGCATCATGGCGGAACCGCCGTAGCGCCACCCTTTCTCACGATGGTGCGAAGCCGGGTTTGAGTCTTGCTTGTCCTTGTGTACCTCCCTGCGCTGCGAACGCTGGAAGAATCGCAGACATGAGTGCGCTGCCCAATGCACTAGAACATGGTCAGGGAGTACGTGTACGCCTACGCACAAGACCTTACTTTCAAGATCATGATCGCACCGCAGGACGATGCGAACTCGTTCCTGCGTTTGTCGACACTGAGGCTATGCAGTGAGCATCATCCTGGTCCAAGGGGATGCGACAGTTCAACTTCACGTGGCATCCGAACGGGTCCGTTCCGTAACAAAATGACTGAGTCCTTCGTTACGAATTCAGGCTCGTAATGCCGCTGGATCGATGATCTGGCAGGCTGAGCGGCAGTAAATTGATCGAAGATGGTATCTCATGCACGCTCAGAGAGCCGTTAGAATATTTACAGGCAGCTATCGCAGCTAGAAGACAATAGAGACGGTCTAGCTAGTTGCCACCGCGCCGAGAAGGTTACTGGGCGAGCGAGAGGGAAGAGATTATAGGAGCGTTGCAATGGCGCCAGAGGATGACCCGCACGGGTGCGATTGAATTACGCCCCGCGGTTTTGATGATTTTACGCCCCGGCCATTAGAAGCTAGTCAGCTTCCTAATCGCTGGAGACCAGGCGTCCCTCGAACTAATGGCATTCTAATCCACCAGTCACCAGTCCTAATGGCATGGTTGTCCAACCTCCGGGACACCTGTCACCAAATTGACCCGGTAGCCCACCATGCACTTCTTCTACAATCTTCAGACTTTGCAGGGCGCTTAATGTCCCCCATCTTCGTCTAAGACCGGCTTCCAATGCATGCAGCGGCCTGGAAACAGAACTTGTACGCGATCATGAACTCAACGGGGCGTAATCTGATCATTTTGGCGGACCCGCACCAGGTCACGTGGTTTGCAATTCTCGGCGGAGTGAGTACAATGCTTCCCTCTGAATACAACTATCCAGGCTACCTGAGCGGGAAAAGATGACAGTTGTGGTTAAATAATTCCAGCCATTCGTTCGGTCTAATGACTTCGTTCGAATCTTCTGGTCTTCACACCTCAACCTCACCTTTTTGCTTTTCCCCTGCACCCTCCGACCAACGCGGTCCTCCCTCCCAGGCACCAAAGACTACGTGCAGGCACCGTCAATGCACCGACGGTCTGCAGCTCGCTAGGATGCTTGCAACCTTGCATGATCTTCAAGAGCCCCAAGCTGGGCAGTTCTCAAGGTATTGAAGCTGCGTGACGTCCAACGAAGACCTCCGCAATTGGTCAGTCAGGTCCCATTTGCCCACCTTGGATTGATGCACATTCATATCAGAAGCGCAGATAAGATATTATGATCCTCGAAACGTTTCCTCCGGAAATCTTCTTCTTTCGAGTCCTCTCCGTCGCTTCCCGCCTCTTGGTATCGAGTGTACAAGCGAAGCAGCCTGCGTTATGCTCTATCTCGCAGATCGCAAGTGAGGCGTCGAGTACGCATCATGACCTCCGCCACGTCAGACGGCATGAGCTTCACGTCTCTGCAGAATAGCGAGCAAGTTGCTATCGACAACCCTGTCATCGGCCGCTTGGTGGGCCGAGTTGACAGCGTGAGACGGAGTATTGTTTCACGACGCAACCGATGGCGATCCTAACCTCTCTCACTTCTACGGACGTGATCAGAGTTAGTTGCCGAGAACAACTACTCTCCTTGGCGACGAAAGTCGGTCACTAATTTCGGCCTCTGTCGCTGCGCTATAGCTGAGCAGGCCAGCCGGCAAACACGTAAGCTAACACGCGAGCCGTTCGTTAGCCTGGCCTGGAGGGTAAGCAGACGCGCCGTGCGCCATCACACGCAGCAGACGCGAGGAAAGGTAGTTCCGCGGCGCTGACGTCCTGAATGCCGCATTCATGCCGCTAGCTTCCCAGATCCAGATCCTAGGCGGAGGCGTCAGATATATAAACATCGGCGTCCCCGATTCTCAAACACTTATCCACCGAACTTCTTGAAACGTTACTTCTCTCTGCCCGCCCTACTACCCATACCCCTAACCTGCACTGCTACTTCATCTACCTACCGCTCGCCTGCCCCACCATGTCCCGTCGCGCAGCGGCCAGGGCCTCCGACTAGAGGGCGGAGGCCCCCTACCCCGTCCGCCGCTCGGGACGTTTGCGCGCCCAGGGGGCGGCACGCTCACATCTTCCCTGCTCGACTGCGCCTGCGTCTCGCACCGCCGCCGCCGGTCCCCCCGCGAAGGTTCATCGGCACCAGCTGCGCCTGCTCGCGCCTCAACATCTCCTCCGCGCGATGCCGGCAGCGTCAAGTTCCAGGCATGCGGCCCTAACGGCGATGTCCGAGTCTTCGAGGTGTCGACCGAGATCGCCCGGGGTCTGTGAGTATACAAGGCATTGACGCGGCTGATGAAAAGAACTGCGCTCCACTCCGCCAACGCCGCCGGCGTGGTGCGCCTCCACGCACTTCCCCGGCCGTTCCAGGACGGCGAGGAGTGCACGGGCTACACGGCCGGTCCATTGACCGTGCAGGACGTGCTGTCGATTCATGAAGTTTCGACCGCTACCTCGCCAGCAGCGACGCCATAGCGATGCTGGATACTACGTCATCGCATGCTGCGACGAGCTCACGGAGGCCGCGATCCCGACCCTAGTAAATCGCTGGTTCCCTTTCATCTTCGGCATCGACGACGACTACGCGGTTGTACTTGCGGCAAACAAGCTCTGGCCGCAGGGAAGGACGGTCCGCGTCATTTAGCACAAGCTGGACACGATTATCGTCGGGGTGCGTCACGGCTAGTTTGCCAAGGTGCTAAGTTCATGTAAGATGCACCACGATCGTCCTGCAGGCAAGCGGGCGGGGTGGCAACACCCAGCGGTTCCAGATCGAGCGCGAGATAGTGGAGTGTTTGTGAGTATTCCCGGTGTTGACGCGGCTGATGGAAAGTGCGGCTCTCCCCGTGGCCAACGCAGACGGGGTCGTGCGGCTCCCAGGCGTACACCCCGACGCGCTCGGCGCCCTGCTGCACGTTGGTACCTCCAGTCCCCCAGGAACCGATCAGCAACCGGCCGACGTTCCCGCCGACGACGGAAGCCAGCTTTCGGCGAGGAGCGCCCTGGAGCTCAAGAAGATGTGCGAGGACTACCTCGCAACCGAGGGGATGTTCGCCATGATCGAGCGCTATGTCAAGGTCAACATCGAGAAGCTCAGTGAGAGCGCGTGGCCGGCCCACAACCTTTGGTGCCCCTATGTACTCAGCATTTGCGACGACCGAACGACGGCGCTGGCCGCCGCCGTCCTCTGGAAGGATGGTCGAAGGGTGAGGGCTTTGGCGCCCAAGCAGCCCCCCAACGTTACGACCCAGAGGGGTTAATTGTGCTAGAGTTTGGTAGTAACGTGTTACCGGAAATTGCTGCAGTACAAATCGCAGCATCCAGACTCAGAGGCATGGGTGACTAACCTTACGCAGTTGACGAGGGCAGGTCCTCCAGCGAGGTTGTCGGATGAAGCACAGACGTAGACCGGGCGCGCATGTAATGTGGGGCGAACGCGGCGAGGCAGGCGGCGAGGCAGGCGACGAGCCTCTGAACCAAGCGTAGCCTCTTTGATCTCCTCTCCTGGGACCGGGATGTGGTCGCTCATTCTCAATAGACCGGCGAGGTTCATGCACGGGGGCGCGGCTTCGAAAGCGCTCTGGGATCTCCCCCTCGCGTCGGTAGCGGGTACTGTCATCTTCAAACCTGTTTTGGAGATGGACAAGTGGTTCCCCATGTACACTTCTACTGACGACGCGAAGGCGCTCATCTTCGAGTGCATGCGCACACATTGCTTCCAGCTCAGCAGTGAGGCTATACGCACGATGGAATAGCAGTGGATGGAGTTCATCATCACAGCCCCCTGGGACACGACCGAGAGTCTTCACCGCGAATTGCCACCCGCTAGCTGGAAAGGGTTAACGTACGGGGATGTCACGTAGTTTACGGGAAGGGCTGGGTTACGTAAAAACAGCTTACGTAATCACTTTGTGTATTGCTAAATAGTTTACTGCGTCTACTACCACAACATAACGTTCCTCAGCTAACCTGTTAGCGGGACCGGGTGACAGTTTACGGTAAATACTCCAGCCATTCGTTCAGTTCAATGACACCGTTCGAATCTGCGTGGGCTTAATCCCGTACCTCACCTTTTTGCTCTCTGTCCATCTTCCCTTTTACACAGCGACCATGGTACTGAGGGGCACGAGATGCGGGGCTCGGACCAAAGCTCAATGACTTCCTGCTGGCACCGCTGCGGCGAGTGCAGACCCACATGCATGCCCACAGCTTACGCTTCTCCGCGCGCGCTTATACTCCGACCTCCGCCTTCACCCACTGTAGGTGAAAGGGGCCGCGGGTACTGTAAATGGAATACCGTGTAAGAGTGTAAATGGAATACCGTGTAAGAGTGGAGTGTAAATGGAATACCGTGTAAGAGTGTAAATGGAATGACGAGCACGTAGTCTACTGAAATAGGTTTACTGAGCAATTGTTTACGTAAGAGAACTTTGTGGGTCGGTTTATAGTCAATATGCATCTGAATAAATCAACTGCCCACGGTACCCTAGTGGGAAAAGGCGACCTTTGAAGGTTATTAAGTTCAGCCATTCGTTCGGTCATTTGACTTCGTTCGAATCCTCTGCTCTTCACACCTCAACCTCCTTTTTGCTTACTTCCAAGTCCCTCTTTCCAGCGTCCCGCGTATCTTCTCTCCCTCTCTTAGGCACCACAACACCACAGACAGACGTTCATGTACTCGCAATACACCGAAGAGTCTTTAGGAAGCTCGTGCGGCGGCACGAGGTGGTCGCAAACAGCCGCTAGCCCGCCATGCGATCTGGCGTGGTGGTCGAACGGCTACTACGGCTCACGCGATTCGAGGAAAGGCAGCTGCGCTGCGGCGCTAGTGCTTGTCCTAGAGTCACGCCGTTAGCTATCGAGTGAGTGATCCCAGGTAGGAACGCGTTCCGGCTTACGCGCAACCATGTTCTGACGAGCGATGGTATATAACGTCAGCGACCACCCCGCACCTCTTCGTACACTATCATCTAACCATCCTCCATCCTCCTCCCCTCTCCCAGCCAGCACCGCCTCAACTCGCTAAGAAGCAGCTCGAGGACGTCCTCACCCTCCCCGACTACACCATCCTGAAGGAGTCGACCTGCACGCCGACCCTGTCCCTGCTCCCCACCCTGACCAGCGGCGTCCCATCTTCGCGGGCACGCAGCTCGACGACCTCCGCCCGCAGCATCCCATCTTCGCTGGCAAGCAGCTAGCGGACAGTAGCAACCTCCCCGACTACAGTTTCCAGAACGAGTCGATCCTCCACCTCGTCCTCCGTCCCACCGCAATGCCCCGACGCCCTCACGCCGCATAGAAAACGGCTGAAGGGGCGGGCTTGCGCCGTAGCGCCCGCTTGGCATCGAGCGCCGCTCAGGCCCCTGCGCCGCTCCCCGCTGCGACAGCAGCTGAGCCTGCTCCTCGCAACGCGAGCGGGAGCCACGCGACGGCCGAGGCCGCCGCCGCCGAGACCGGCGCGTCCGAGGCCGCCGCCGACGAGACCGGCGCGTCCGAGGCCGCCGCCGACGAGACCGGCGCGTCCGAGGCCGCCGCCGACGACAACGGCGCGAACGAGACCGCCGCCGCCGGCGAGACCGCCCGCACCGACACCGGCGCCAACGCGGCCGCCGCCGACGACAACGGCGCGAACGAGTCCGCGGCCGACGGCAGCGGCACGAGCGAACCCGGCCCCGCCGACGCGGGCGCAAGCGAGCCCGCCGCCGCCGAGCCTTCGACGGCGGCCGATGCCAACGACACCGTGACCATCCGATGCCAGTCTGGCACGGGGCCGTCCCAGGACTTCTATCTCGGTTCCGAATTCACGGACTTGTTGTGAGTAATTTGCGGTGTTGACGCGGCTAATGCAAAGTGAGAAGCTCCCGAGGGCGCGCGGGGTAAACCGCGTGATCTCGCTCCGCGGCACCTCCGTGGACGCGATCCACTCCCTCCTTGCGCTCATCCAGTTCCAGTACTCGCCAAAGGATCGCTACTATGAAATGGACGGGTACGCTCAGAACGGACCAGTGAACGCTGAAGGCGTGCTGCTTGTCGACGGGCTATTCCGCCAATTCTCGGCGACGGAGGACGCACGGGCCATGCTCACCGAGTATACCAGAGCGCACGCCAGCTCCCTCTCGGTCGAAGCGGTCTGCTCGTTTCACAAGAAGTGGACGCGCTATGTGGTGTCCACATCTTGCCACAGAACAGTCTTCCTCGCCACCCAAAAGCTCGTTGACTACTGGGAGATCAAGCAACGCATGCAGACTGCGCAGAAGTCGTCCCGGCGCCGCGCAAAGAAATAGACTTTCGGCCCGTAACCTAGTCTGTTTTGTGAGGTTCTTGTCACTCGATTATTGTAGTTTTTTGAGGTCCTCGTCACCATGTCATTGTTGTATTAGTATACCTTCGAGTCTTCATGGCGCTCGACACAGTCCGGTGGCCGGGCATTCCGGGCGCCTTCCCGCTCAGACGTCAGACGAGCTGGCGAGGAGAACAGACACGTAGTCTGAGATGCACCTCGCGAGTCAGGTTTGCGTTTGTGGTGTCGATGTAGTCCGTCGTGTCCGTCGTGTCCGTCGTGTCCGTCGCGTCCGTCATGTCAGTCGTGTTAGTTGTGACAGTTATGTCAACTGCTTCAGTCCTGTTAGTACTTCAACTTACTGTGCTTGCTCCATAGCTCGGGCTCGCTCCTTGACCGCCGCTCGCCTCGCTGCACTCGGCTCCGCGTAGTCGTGACATCTTGCATGGCTCGGACACATAGGATTAAGAGCAGGCGACTGTATTGTCCGTATACGGCTGTAGTGTCCGGTGTGAATGTGGAATGGGCAGGGGACGGATGCTGGAGTTGTACATGTGCGTTGGGGTCGTGAATGATGGGTGGGAGTGTCGAGCGTTGCTTGGGCACGGGCGCGGCGCCCGGTGCTGAGCTCCTTCGGCCCGTTCGGGGACTTGGAGAGACATCCTCGTCGCCCTCGTCGCCTGTGGTGGCGTCGGCGACTCGGCTAGTCGACCCAGAACTTGGCTAACGCTCCCGCCAGGTGCTTGACGCTCTTCTCACTCTTCATCTTCCTCACTGCGCGGTCGTTGCTTGTTCGGTCGGCCTCCTCCGTCTGTGGTTTCGTCAGAGATGCCTCGCTCGTGGCGCCTGATCCCGAGGACGCCGACGCCGAGCCGCTGCCCGAGTTGCCCGACACGGAGGACCCGCGCGTGTGCTGCAGCACCGTGCCGCTGTTCGTGCGCGAGAAGCTGCCGGAACCGTTGGCTGAGTCCTGGGACCGGATCGTGGACGCACCTCCGCTGTGCGCACCGTTGCCGTGGGCGTCGTGGAAAGAGACGGAGCGCGACCCCATCGCGCCCGGGAACAGCGCCGAGTGCCGCAGACTGCTAGGTGGGTTCGGGCCGCGCGAGCCGCTCAGGTTCGTACCGTTAGGACTGGGGCGGGACGCCGCACTCGGAGGTCGCTTGCCGCCCTCAGAGTACTTGGCCTCGTCCCAGTACACCGTCTGCGAGCGAGGGATGCCGGTAGTCGGGGAGGCGGCTGCGCCGCCGTTGCCGTTCGCCGTGCCGCGCCCAGGCTGACGCGAGCCACCGGGCGATGCCATCTCGTCGGCGATCGTCGTCGGCCGCGGGGCCCTATCCCCGGTGTTCTGGCGGCTCATCGGCGCCGGAAAGGAAGGCGGCTCCAGATCGATAGGCGGGAGCGAGAACCGGTTCAGCGACGAGCTAGACCCCCTACGGCTGCCGTCGCGGATCGGTGGCGGCATCGGAAGGCCGGCTCCGGGCGAGTTGAAGGGCGAGTACGGCGCAGGCGCGAACGCCGGCATCGCGGGCGGGGCAAAGTAATCGGTGGGCTGGGCAAAGGCCGGCTGCTGGAAGAGCTGGTCGGGGAGACGAGTGTCGCGCATGAGCAGCTTCTGGAAAGCGAGGACCGTGTAGAACGCTTCGTTGCCCGCGTTGCCGAGGGGTGCATGCGGCGCGACAGGGATCTGCAGGTGGTGCAGCAGCTGGCGCAGTGATCCGAGTGGCTGACGACGGTCGCCAACGCCGGGGACACCCTGCCGCTGTGCCTGCTGAAGGAGCGCAAACTCGAGCTGCAGCACGTCCAGCTGCAGAATGTTCTGCTGTAACGTCGACGTCGCTGGCAACGGGATCGGCTGCGGCTCGCCAACGCTCAGCAGCACGAGCGTGTTCGCGCCACCCTCCGAGTCGTGCGACGCGAGTGCTCCGAGCGAAGCGTCGACAATGCGCTCCACACTCTTCTCCGACACGAACGCACTCCGTCCGAAACCAAAGGCTCGCGGGTAGTTGGGCCGTTCCGTGTTCATACGCTGGGATTAGCTACCTTCGGGGGATGTCAGCTCACTTTGTCCACCCATTCTTCAATGACGTAGTGCGCCTTGCGGTAGTTCTTGTCGGGGATGGGAGGCCATACGTCCTGATGTCAGTTACGATCCTGCCAAGGCTTACTCACGACGGCGCGCAGATTAGCGCAGCGCAGCGCCGCGAGACCAAGCTCGAGGATAAGCGCCTTGCCGCCCTGGCCCGGCTTCGCCATGACAGTGCGGCCGTGGCCGGGAATGTAGCCCTGGGGCGGCCCTCCACGGTCCCACCACGTAGTGCGCAAACAGGCCCATGTGTATCCTTGCCCGTTTGTGCGGACGCCCGCGGTGGCTGCATACGCGTCGGGGTCTGGTGAGCCCGCGTGGAACAACGCGCCGATCACACCGGGCTCGCCCGCGCGCACTCTCGCACGGAGGTGGGACAGCTCGGCGGGGGCCATGGTCGTCGAGAGCTTCTTGTAGCCCGCGATATCGTGAATGTTGACGACGCGATGCAGCGTGCGGTTACGCGCCGGCGCCGGGGTCAGGGGAAGTAGTGACGGCGGTTCCCGGTCGAGCGTCTCACCGAAACTGTTGTCAGCTCAGTTCGAAAACTCTCTAGGCTCACCGAGTCTTGATCATACGTGCGAACAGGGCGATCTGCTCTGCGCGAGCGGCAATGTGCGCGCGGCCGGTGTGCAAGTCGACGATAACTGCGGGTTAGCTCAAGTCGGGTCAACTCCGCGAGCTCGTCCGTGCGACGCCGCAGCTGACGAGACGGCATTCGCGCAAAGGACAGTACTGCGACTTACCCATGGCCTCCCAGCCGAAGCCGAGGAAGTCGTTGAACGAGCGAAAGTACCCGCCCCACGACGCATCCCACCAGTCGATGTTCTGCGCATCGAAGTCACCGCTGTGCGAGCGTCAGCATGTTTGTTTCAGTAGTCGGGGTTAAGCCGCCTGGTCCGCTGAATGTTTTCAGTTGGACCTGGCTCGCGCCAGGTCAGGCCGCCAAGGCTCGCGCCCGAGCCTAAACGCAACACACTCACAGGTACGCGGCGTAGATCGAGTGCAGGTCGATGTCGAACTCGGACGGGTTGCCGTAGCGCGTGTTGTCCCCCATAATGGATGAGTGGCGAGGAGAGAGAGGAGAGAGGGAAGGAAGAGTAGCTGGGGATGCGAGTGCGCTGCGGCAGCACGAGGATCGGCGGGCTAGTGCTGCGGCGGCAGACTAGCGTGCTGGCAGCTGAGTCTGGCCGGGAGGTCGGTGCTCAGTGTTTTTCGACTAAGGCTCGGGGTGGTGTATGGTGGTGAAGACTGAGACAGACCGGCACTGGCTGACGGCGAAGGGGTTTGCGGGGTGAGGGAAGGCCGGCAGCTTGGCCGGACGATGCAAGTGCAAGGAAGTGTTGTGTTAGGGGGATGTATGTCGGATGGGATGGAAACGTGTGGTGGGTGAGGCGGTGCTTTGTGTTGTATTCGGGAACAGGAATCGGTAGTCGAGCCGAGGGGTATAACAGGACAGAGGGTGATGAGGATGTGTGAAGAAGTTGGTGAGAGAGCGATGCCGAGTGTGTGAGAGTGGTGAGTGAGAGTGAGTGAGTGAGAGTGCGGCGTCGCTGGCGCTGGCGGTGGACGAGCGAGGCTGAGGCTGAGGCTGAGCGAGGGAAGACGTGCGGTGCGTTGCTGGGGTTGAGTGAGTTGACTGCGAGCGAGGATGGATTTGCCCCTGTCGTTATGCGTTCCTGATTTCCTCGCACACTACTGCGTAAAGCCTGGGGCGATTGACGAGTTACAGACGCGTGCCGGCCCTGAGCCTGTCCCTCTGAGCCCTCCCATCCTCTGAGCTACGACCATTCAACCACCTCGGACGCGTGAGCCCAGAGACAATTGCGCTGCATCCTTGCTGCTAAGGCCCAATCCGACGTCTGCCCTGCAGAGCGCTGCCCTTACCGTCGTCTCACACTCCCAGCCGCCAACGAGTCTCGCTTGCAACCTGGTGCACACTCAATCGGCCTCTCGGATAGCTTGATCGGTTCCAGCGACTTGCTCATTGCGGCAAGGCAAGCGTTCGTCATTCCATGCGCCATGCATGCTTCGCTGTGATCTGGCCGCACCTGGCTGCATCTGGAAGGCTGCTTCTCCAGCTTGTGGAGCGATCTGCGCTGCATCGCATGACGACAATGAGACGCTAGTTAGCTGCGAGGAGATCGAAGCGCGCTGCGTAGCAACGGATGGACGGCGACCTGACCGTGCGCCCGACACAGCGCTAGAACATATATCGAGGAACCTCTATATGGCCATATGGTCCACGGACCTTAAGCTGGGCGCGGAACGCCGAGCCAGACGGCGAGCGGCGAGATCGAATGCGTCATGAGTCTCAATGTCTTCAAGTCAAATGACCAGTGGCGCAGCGCCAACCAGGACGGCAATCTAAAGATCTCTCCTTGCCCATGCCTCAGCTGCCCCAACTGCCCCAGCTGCCCCAGGTGGCCAGCATGCATGCCTTACTCTGCGCTGGCCTGGGTGCGAGTGAGGAGGAAGGTCACACGTGCTTTGCTCGAAGAGATGGAGGAAGACCACGAGCTGCGGGACTAGTGCTACGGACCTGGTCCTGCGCAGTTCCGTAGGCGCTAGACAGCCAGGCAGGGGGCGCAGTATGCAGCCTACTCATGGCTCAGTGACGGTGGGATATACAAGATCGCGCATCCTCATCTATCGCGCATCACCGTCACTGTGAATCGCACGCCAAGCGGCCAAGGTGGCCAAGAAGCCAAGACGACGGTGCGACAGGTTGTTTACCACTCTCATCTGTCCGAATGTGGTGCACGGCATGTGCGTTCAGTGCGTTCTCCCTGAGCGAGCTGGCCAGACTCGGGCACTCCTGAAGACGATGCAGATCACCGTGCACTAACATGAGCATATGCAGGAGCAGGGTAGGAACGTAGGAGGAAGACGGTGGCAATGTGAGACTGCAAGGTCACCCCGCAGACAACCCGCCGGCTGAAACCGACACTGAAGCAAGGCCACACCCAGATACCGACGGCGGGGTTTGCCACCGAAGCTCACAGCACAGCGCACAGTGCACAGTCCATAGCTCGCAGCAATGCAGAATGTGGGGGAAGACAAGGCCGTACACTCGCTGACGCGTGATGTCACAACGGCAGCAGCCCGCACACGAGACATGGAGATTCAACGACGCCCTCAATGACCAGCTGGCCAGCTGGGAAGAGCTTACTCTGCGCCCCTTCTTTAACACCCAGCGATCGCAACACAATCCTGAGAGCTGGGTGTGGGACAGGCGTCGTCACCTCGATGACAGTTCACACGTGAACGCTTCACACGACTTCCATCGCTTCTGCGCGTTTTGGCGCAGCTTGCGCCGGCCTTCCACACTCCCGGGTCTGTCTTCTTGCCTCTTCTGTCAGCTTGCCGTGTTGCGTTGTCAAGTGCCGCTGTGGGAGCTGGCTGTGGGAGTTGAGAGGAGGAATACGCGATTGACTTTCGCCCGACTGTTGACGCAGCCAGCTGGGTCGCGCGTAACTTTGACTTTGACTTTGGCTCTGGCTCGGCGATCGGTTTGCGTACTCCTCCTCTACGCTGGCACAGCTGCCCAGGCCCAAACAGGCCCAACACAGCCGAGCTTCGGCTGATCCCTCCCTTTCTTCCGACAGTCACATTGCTCTCCTCGCTCAGCGCACCCAGCACGCAGAACATGTCCGCCGATCATAAGCTTTTGGCCCCGAGAGCTATGCAGCGGCGCACTCTGCCTAACATACAAGGCACGCCGAGCGCCGAGTCCGCGGAGCCAGGAACGTGATTCCCGCAAAACGTGTCCACGGCTTGGGAATGGGAAGCAGATCAGGATGGGCGGGGAATGGGTCTCGGACAGCGGACTGAGAAGCACACCCGATTGGGAGTGGGAGTGCTCAACCGAGACCCGATGTACGTGCGGGAACATGCATGACCGATGTCTAACGAGATGAATGCCTTTGATGGGAATATCAGGGCTGTAGAGCCTGGGCTCGGTACGGCGCTCGGCGAGGCTTGGCCCGCCGAGGTCGCCGCCTGCCGCAGGCCGCTCCACCGCCCGTCTCGGTCGCGCGGCGTCCTCATCTATCTATGCTTTCTTCTTCTTCTCCACCTGCGGCCTCATGTTGATCAAAGCCCGGCCGACAAAACACGCCCAAATGAACAGCGCGCACACTACACTCGCCGCATCCTCGCTCACACCAGCGCCGGCCGGCCATCCCTTCACAGGCCCAATGAGGGAGAGGAACAGCACCGGCACAAGCACCGGGAGCCAGGCGTCGACCGCGGTCCATCCCCACGGCTTCAGCTCTGCCGGCGCCTGTACGCTAAGCGTGCCGAACATGTTCAGGCCGGAGAAGGCGAGCGCACCGCCAGGCGCGGCGAGGATGAACGGCACGAGGACGAGAGTTGACGGCGTCGGCGGGAGGTGCGCGAAGAACCCCTCAGCTGGCGGTCGAAGGAGCGCGAGAATGGGGCGGGTCAGGAGAAGCATACGGCCCACGGCGTCGAACGGGCTCACGGCCAGCTCGAGGAGCAGATTCGGGCGACGGGGAAGGTACTCGCGCAGCCGGGTGCGGGTCAGAAGGATGTCTGTCGTTAGCTTGTCATGTCTGCCCTTGGAGCTGCAGCGCGGCACTCACGGACTCCAGCGAAGACGAGCGCGAGCGTCGGGTCCAGCAGCCAGCTGGGCGGCGTGCCCGTGCATGCCGCTGACGTCAGTTCTAGTCTTATCAGTCTCATACCGAGGAAGGTCTCTCCGCCGAACAGGACGACCCACAGCCCAACGAGTTCCTGGAGCAGACTCGCTTTGCCGGGAGTCGCAAGGGAGACCGTGTAGATGCCCATGCTGAGGCGCACTGCTCCGAAGACATCGAGCGCCGGTGTCGACAAACCGGGGACCGGGGCCAGGAGACGCGGCACGTAACTCCCAAAATACGGTGCGAGAGCCTCCGCGCGCGCCGTCAGCGCCGTCAGCGAGCCTGGCCTGGCCGTCTTGGACATCGCACGTGGGTTGTGAGTCGTGTCTGGTGGTGAGGAATGGAGAGCGTGGTGGGTTGGAGCAAAGAAGCAAACGTTGTGCACACGCCGCCGAAACCGTGAGGTACGCCCACCACACGTTATACGCGCCGCCGGGTCATGTTCGGGTCTGAAATTTCGTGTCACCGTAGAGCATGTCGTAGCCGGTCGTCCACACAGCGTCAATGCTTTAGGCACAGAGAGGTGTAAGCATGAGCAATCAACACTGTGTCCAACGCTGCGGAGGGGTGTGTGTGCATGCACTCGAGACGGTCCTCCGCCATGGTGATGTCCGAAGCATCACGGAAACCGGCATTGGGCTTGGTGTGGTGAGTCGCCAGACTTCCGCGATTAGGCTGTCGGGCTCTTCCGAGTCGAGAATGCCGGCCGATGATCGCCGCTCGGATTGGACGTTGCCGCCTGGGCCGTCGAGAATTTCGAGCACCACAGCAGACAGCGCAATGTCAGGCTTGTCAGGCGGCTCTGGCGGCGGCAGCCTTGGTGGGTACGGGCAAGAGAGGCGGCTTTGGCGCTGCAACCGACTCCTGATTCCAGGATACCTAGGATAGCGAGCCTGGCGAGTCGCCGTCGCTTCTGCACACTCCTGATATAAGTACTTTGCTCAATCATCTCCCAGGGATTTCCGATACACATGCTGAAGGCGTGATACTCGACAGCCAGTTACACTCACCACTCATCTCCCCTCTTCACCAGCGACATTACTCCGCCGTTTGTCTTGACGGCTCCTTCCTTGCGACTTCAACGCTCGTCACCTGTCACCACTCACCGCTCACCGCTCATCGCTCTCGCACCAACACTCCACACAGTTTCAGGTAAACAAACCTGAACTCGAAATTTGTCTTCCTCCACACTCCACCTTCCCCACGAACGAACGTCAACAATGGCTCCCGCCCAAAGCAAACAGCCGTATCCCTTCTGGTGAGTGCGACTCTTGCGACGCAGCTGACAGGACAGGTTAGGAGGTGCGTAATTTCCATGTCGGAAAGATCGGGACACTGACGCAGCTTACTTGCTTCTTCTCGACCCAACGTGCTCAACTCTGTGCTCGTGCTCATACCCATGGCCCCCGCAATTCGAAATCCAGGTGTCGCCGCCTCCAGTGAGTCACCAACCGACGACAGCGCTGACCGCAGTGGCTGCGTGCTGCACGCACCCGCTTGACGTGATGAGAGTGTGAGTTACATTCGTCTTGATATAACTGACGCACAGGCGCATGCAGACGGCGCAGCACAAGCAAACGCTCGCGAACGCGGTCAAGGACGTCGTGTCGCACAAGGGTGAGTCCGCTGCCTTCCCTCTACGGCCAGCATACGTTCGCGATAACGGCGTGCGGCTGGCGGTGGTCGGGGTGATATCGCCCGGCATTCGGCTTTAAGCTCTCTAGATAAGCCAGAGCTGACATCCAGGCGTTCGCGGACTGTACACGGGCCTGACGGCGAGCGTCTTCCGGCAGATGACGTACTCGCTCACGCGCTTCGGAGCGTACGATGCGATCAAGGCCCAGCTGTCGAAGAACGGTGAGTAGCACTGCAGTCCGAGAAGAATCGGAAATCGCATCCGGCGGCAACGGGCGGCATGTGTCTGTCGGCAAACTCTGTTGTGCCTGGTTCCAACATCTTGGTTGCGGCACGGCGCACTCTTCCGATCGGGACCCTCCGAGATGGTGTCTGTCGGAGGTCGGGGCCCACTACCCTACATGTAGTCCATAGGAGCCCCAGTCCGATCGTCTCGGAGAAAGCTAGGCGCGCGATGACCTCAGCTGACCCTTAGGAACGAAGAAGCTCAACATGCTCGAGCTCACCGGTATCGCGGCGTCCTCAGGTGCACTTGGTGGCCTCGCTGGCAACCCCGCCGACATCGTGCTCGTCCGCATGGTGTCGGACCCGACGAAACAGCCCGAGAAGCAGGTGCACTACCGCAACGCCCTGCACGGCGTTTACAAGATGGTCCAGGTTGAGGGATTCGGCAGTCTGTTCCGTGGCCTGATGCCCAACACTGTGAGTGAGACGATAAGGGGAGAAGGCGGTGTGGGCGGAGGCAGCAGCGCCTTCACATCACTGTGCCACACATTGCTCATCTGCTCTTCAGCCTGCGGCCGTGTACCGAGCTAACGACAGGTCCGTGGCGTGCTTATGAACTCGGCCCAGCTTGTGTCCTACGACACATTCAAGTCCATGCTGCTGGGCTACGGCATGTCTGACGGCCTGCCGCTGCACGCTTTCGCCTCCTTCCTCTCGGGCACTATTGCGACGACGATCTGCTCACCCGCAGACGTGATCAAGAGCCGTGTCATGCACTCGACCGACCCCCTCGGACCAATGCACGTCCTCACCGAGTCGATGCGGAAGGAAGGCCCCGGATTCCTGTTCAAGGGCTGGATGCCGAGCTGGATCCGCTTGACCCCGAACACGATCTGCATCTTCGTCTTCCTCGAGCAGCTCCGCCACGTCGTCGACATCGTTAGGAGCAAGCCTGTCGCTGCTGCCGCTGCTGCTGCTGCCACCGCCGAGCTCAAGTAGGCGAGCTCACACGAGCGGGCTGCGACTGGACCAGCAATTACACACACCATCAAGGAACATCGACTAGAATCTACCTGTCAAGAGCTTTCACTTACACTCGCCCAATAGAGAGAAGGGCAGAATGACGGTCCAAGGGGATCGCAACACAGAACCATTGTACATTATTGAAATGCAACCAATGTCTTAGATCGGAACAAATCATACATCACGATGTGTCGAGGTATCACTATACGTCTGGTCTCTCTGTCGCTGCGGGAACTCGTACATTCTAACACATTTGGCAAGCACCAAGGGCGGCAATTAAGCAGCAGCCTGCTGCCCCGCGGCGGCCATCTGGCTCCTCTGCCACTCCTGGACTGACTCGTTAGCTTACAAACATGAAAAGCAGCTGAAAAGCGAAGCGAACTCACACTGCGGGTCGTTGACGTCGTAGCCATACGCGCGCCAGTAGGCGGCGTACGCCTCCCACTGCTCCGTGCCCGGCCCCTCAGCGGGCGGGTAGTACGGCGCGGTCGACGCGTCCTGGTTCGCCTGCTGGGCTGCGGCGGCGGTGTCCTGTCTGTTAGCTACAGATTCCACACAGAAAGCTCCCTCTTTCCCTCTACTACTCACATATCCATGAGCTCCCTGCACAGCGGCACCGCCGTAGGAGTCATATCCGGCGCCGGAGGCGGGGTACACGCCGCGGGCCTTGTCGTACTCGATACGGAGGACCATGAGGAGGTCGTCGGCGAGGATCTTGGCACGCTGGATCTGCTCGTCCGTCGGCGCCACGATCGAGATGTGCATCGCCTCGTCGCTCTCGCGGCCCGTGTCGTTCTCGATGAAACCGGAACCGCGGCCCTTGATCTGCACGCGCGCACCGGTCTCCGCCTGGATGTACTTCACGAACATTCCCTGGGCGTCAGCTTGATCGCCATCGAAACGCAGCTGCACGCGGTGGCCACCACCGCTTTCGCGAGTCAGGCCTACCGCGCGTCTCGTTACTCACTCCGGGTCCAACGACCTTCGCCCTGATATTGAAGTTGCGGATGGGGTCGAGGCCGATGAAGAGCTTCTCCTCGGGCCACTTCTGCCTCTGGCCGACTCCGGGCGGGAGCGGCTGGCCGGTCGCACGCGCACGCGCGATCAGCGTTCGCTCCTCGATCAGCGGGCCGAGCTCCTGGTCGATCAACTCGTTCACCTTGGCCACCGCCGCGTCGAGGATGACCTGGGACTTCGCCACGATGTGCAGGTACAGCGGCATCTCGCCTGGCGGCATGCGCGTACGGTCCGGCACCCAGACACCCTTCGTCTCAATGCTCGCACCGGTCTCGTCTTGGATCTGGTGTTAGCTGACTGGTTCAAGTTGATAGCTAGCTAGCTGGGTGCAAGCAGCGAAGCTGACTGCTCTAGGCGGCCAATGCCTGGGCTCAGCCACCAGGCAGCACCACACTCACGTTCTTCTGCGTCGACGATCGCGTCAGCACGTATCGGTTGCGCAGGTCGTTGATCTCGATGTCCTTGACAAAGTCACCCTCGGGAGCACCAGCGCGGCGCGCGACCTCGAAGCCGGTCGATCCTGGCGGTCGGAGCGAGGCCGCAATCTTGGCGGCGATGGCGGCGGCCTTCTGCGCCGCCTCATTGTCGGCGGCGGAGGGCTTGCCGTCGCCACCGGCGGGGGCGGGTGCCGGCGCAGCGTCATCACCGGCACTTCCAGGTGCAGGGGCGTCCCACCTGCTTTTGCGCTCCGTGGTCTCGGACATGGTACGGCGTGGATGGAGTGTGTAGAGCAAAGGAAGCCGACCGTTGGTTGCCGTTGTTGTAAACTCGAGTGAACCGTTCATGAAAGTGTGAAAACGTGAGACTCACGTGGGAGTCACGGGCGTTGCCACAAGCCCTCCCACCAAATATCGCCGGCACTTAAATCAGTCGCTCACTGTGGATGCTACGGTGAGCTCACTGTAACGGCGTCATTGCGATCCAGAACCATCCGCATCAACACCACTGCGGCACAGACCATGGCCTTCTCCTTCGGTGCGTACAGCTAAGTATGGTGCGGACTTAGCTAACCGTCAGGCGCGCCCGCGGCACAGACCCAGGCGCAGCCTGCGGCCTCCGGCTCGTTGTTTGGAAGTACGTCCCCGTTCCATTGTTTACCAAACTGACGACAGACACTGCCAACGCCAGCACGTCCAACACGAGCGGAACGGGAACGGGCTTCAGCGGATTCGGCACTGCCAACAACAACGCGACGCAGCAGCAGCCGAGCGGAGGTCTGTTCGGCTCCACTAGCAACACCGCCAACAACACTACGGGCGGTACAGGACTGTTTGGCCAGCAGCAGGCCAAGCCCGCCGGCGGCCTGTTCGGATCAACGTCGACGCCGGCAGCGAACACGGGTGGCGGTCTGTTTGGATCAACGTCGCAGCCCGCCCAGCAGTCCGGCACGACGGGCGGTGGCCTGTTTGGCTCAACCAGCACGCCCGCCGCCAACACCAACACCGGCGGTGGTCTGTTTGGATCAACGACGCAGCCGGCACAGCAGACGGGCGGCGCGGGGCTGTTCGGCTCGCAGCCTGCTGCCTCAACGACGACGGGTGGCCTGTTTGGTCAGGCAAACAACAACGCGGCCCAGCCGGGATCAGGTGGCCTGTTTGGATCGACGGCGGCGAAGCCTGCGACCGGAGGTCTGTTCGGATCGACGACGCAGCAGCCTGCTGCTTCTGGCGGTCTCTTCGGATCAACGACCCAGCAGCAGCAGCCTCAGCAGGGAGGACTCTTCGGCTCAACAACCAACACGCAGCAGAACCAGCAGCAGAGCAGCCTGTTCGGTGCGCCGAAGCCGGCTGGCGGTCTGTTCGGCTCGACGGCTCAGCAGCCGAACGCCCTCGGTGCCTCGACGCAGCAGCCGGGTCTCTTCGGAAGCACGAACCAGCAGCCGCAGCAGCCGGCTGTCGCTCCCGAGCCGACGATTGAAGAGCGTATGATGGCGATCAAGAACGCATGGGACCCCGCGAGCCCAGACTGCAAGTTCAAATACTTCTTCTACAACGTCGTGGAGCCGGGGACGACGGGAGCGTACGGACGGCCAGCGGGCGCTACGGACGACGCGAAGTGGGCGCGCGCTGTGCGAGACAATCCCGACCCTTCTTGGTGAGTTTACGGCTCGAAAAGATGAACTGACGTTACCAGCATGGTCCCGGTTCTCGCGACGAGCTTCTCAGACGTGAAGAAGCGAGTGCAGGCGCAGGAGCAGCTCGCGAGTGTGCACCAGCAGCGTGTGAAGGAGCTCAACGCTGCGCTGCAAAAGCTGAGCCAGCAGACGGCGCTCTCGTCGAGCGTGCGACTACAGGCTCTGCAGCAGCACCTGGCCCAGCTCCAGCAGCGATTGCTGCACCTTGCGGCGCAGGCGCCGAACTTTGCGCCGGCGCAGTCCTCGGCGTTCCGGCCAGAGGAGGGCGAGATGAAGCAGACGCTCGAGGAGGTCAAGGACACGCTGGACGGCCGCCAGCGTCCGGTCACGAAGAACAGTGTCGGGCTCACC
The DNA here is from genome assembly GCA_039545375.1 of Trichosporon faecale. NCBI lineage: Eukaryota > Fungi > Basidiomycota > Tremellomycetes > Trichosporonales > Trichosporonaceae > Trichosporon > Trichosporon faecale. Next base: position 341,123 of record BCLU01000001.1, read on the forward strand.
GCTGCCCCGCGAGCGCCGAGCAAGGGCCGCATGATCGGACAGATCAACGAGCTCTGGGGCCAGATCGAGGAGGTGCGACGCCTCCGCCGAAGAGGAGACCAGGACTGGACCGGCGACGAGAAGCTCCTCGCCGAGATCGCCGTCGTACTCGAGCAGCAGCAGGAGGCGCTTAGCAAGCTCAGCGCGCTGTCGAGCAAGGGTGTGTTTGACGCGGATGTCATGCAGAAGGGCATCGTTGGCCTCGAGGGGAGGTAGATAGATTCCGTAGTGACTTAATGTAACATTGCTATACTCTGTCCAGCACGAAAATGCGACTCACGGAGCATCGTTGGGTTGTAGGGGAGTTCATCGTGAAGAGACACAAAGCTATGGAGGGAGAATGTGCAACGTGCACTGAGGCGTGCTGGCATCAAAATCAGCCAACCCGTTTCAAACCTTGAGATCTGTCAATACAACGTCACGACCCGAAGGTACCATTGCTATTGCACCCGTTTTCTTCACTACTGCCCGTAAAGTTGACTCTGGAAGAGTCCCGGGCTGCAGTGTACACACGCGATGCGTTGGAGGAGAGAGAGGGAAGAGGTGGAGAGGGATGGAAGGGGGAAGTCGTCAGTAACGTCGTTCAGTAGCGGAACGTCTTGCGTCGCTGACAGCCGTGCAGCCAGGTGTTCGGAGAGCCTTGGATACGTCGAGGTAGGGATATCGATGGGGATGAAGAGAAAGTCAACACCAGAAAAAGTCAGCATGCATCTCGCAACTGACTTTTGGGTGAGTGTTTGATATGGTGAGGACGAGGAATGACACGTAACGGCGATTCCCACGTGGTGGAGTCAGGCGACCTCCACCGGCTGCTCACTGAAGTTTCTGTGAGGTCAGAAATTTGTTGACGACATTCGCACCTGCCGAGCAACGACAGACCGCGATTCAGACTCGTTCCCGAGAGCACCGACGCCGAGCTCTCAGACATGAGTCAAGGGACTGCTTCGGAGCAGTCTCCGCCCGCCTCTCCGGAGGTCGGGCCTTCATCGTGAGCTATCATCTGCTTCCTCCAGCTGACCCACAGACCAAGTTCGAATCCCGCACCTTCCCTTCCCCAACCCGCCCCTATGAACCCGCTCGAGATCGACCTCGAGCAGCGCGCTACTGCACTTGGAGAGGACCTCGGCATTCAGATCCCCCAGCGCGGAGCTGAGCTCCTCTCGACCCTGTCTAGCATCGCATCTCGACCTGGTGGCATCGCGCCGGTTGCCCGGAGGTTCGCGCCGGTGCTCCTCGACATTGTTGTGCGATGGCTCGACAGCGGAGATGAGGTTGGCGACAGACTAGCTGCACTTTCAGATATGGCCGAGCCCCGTCCTGATCTTTGGCCGTGAGTCCTCAGCTAACCGCTCACGACCGCCAAGCTGACGTCCAGTGTCATCACCTCTTATCTCGAGACTTACGTCCCCACCTCACCCCTCTCCCTCACCAACTCCGAGACCTCCGACCACCAGCTCCAGCGAATCCTTCTCGCCTACTACCGCCTGCTTATCGCTGATCCCGCTCTCGCGAAGCGACTAGACTGGCCGACTGCCCCGCTGCACGCTCTCCGCAGCCACAACGATGTCGCCATTCGCTTCCTCGCGATCCAGGTCCTCAGCAAGCTGCGCGGCTGGAGCGAGACGAAGCGCTCTGAGATGCTCGCTTCTTGCGTCGGAGACGAGACTACGGAAATCAAGGTTCTCCTCGGCTACCACGTGCGAGACGGCAACGTTGAGGCGGAGCTCGTCGACGGCTGGACGCTGCCTGTACTCGAGGAGCGGAGAGTCAAGGAGTTCAGCCAGGACACTCAGGAGGAGACAGAAGTGTCTTCCCTCACTGAGGCTGACCTGTCGCCGCGAACCGCGCTTGTGGGCAACAAGCTCTTCCTCCGCTACCCTTCCCCGCCAAATGCTCAGCAGAAGCAGGCCGGCCAGATTCACGTCCCGACAGCCGCCATGAACAGCGCGATTGACTCCATCGCTCCGCACCTGTCAAGATGCGTCCCGGTTCTTATCACCGCGCCGCCGTCCGCCGGTAAGACGCACATTGTCCAGCACCTCAGCAACACCCTCTACCCCTCTCAGCTTCCCACCAGCCGCATTCTCACTATCCCTCTCGCCGACACGACGATTGACGTCAAGTCTCTGATCGGTACCTACGTCTCGAGCCCGACAAAGCCGGGGACGTTTGAGTGGATGGAGGGTGCGCTCGCCAAGGCTGTCCGCGCCGGTCGCTGGGTCGTCTTCGAGGACATCGACAAGGCGTCCCTCGAGATGCTTGTGACGATCTCTGGCATCACGAAGTCACTGCACCTGGGCCGTATCGGACGCCGCGCTGCGCTCCAGGTTCCAGGCCGCGAGGATATCGAAGCCGGAGACGGGTTCGCTGTCTTCGCCACCCGCACCATCCGGTCCGACGCGCACACCCCGCCCACATTCTTCGGTCACCAGGACTTCGCTGAGGTGCACCTCGCTCCCCCAACCGACGAGGACATCCTCAAGATCTTGTCGGCCCAGTTCCCGCGTCTTTCCTCGAACGTCACTACCGCGCTTGTCGGCGTGTGGCACGATCTGCGCCCGCTGGCGAAGACTAGCGGCCAGGTCAAGGCTCGTGACATCGGTCTCCGCGACCTGGAGAAGTGGTGTGCTCGTGTCGAGCGCGCGCTTCCTCCTGCTGCGTCGCTTGCTGCGCTTGAGGCCTCCGGAGCTGGCGCTTTCGGCAACGCCGTCTTCCAGGATGAGGTCTTCCTCGAGGCTGCTGACATCTTCCTCGCATCCCTCGACAACCGCGCCGGCTCCGCTGAGAAGCGCGCCAAGATGGTCGCCGCCATCGCTGACGGCATCAACATGGAGCTCGACCGCGCTGTCTCGCTCATCGACACGAGGAAGCCGCGACTCGAGGCCGAAAAGGGTGCTTCACAGATCCACGTCGGACGGTACAGCCTTGATGCTGCGTCGACGAAGAAGCGCAAGACGGACGACGACCGACCCTACGCTCTGACGCGCCCTTCCCTCGTCACGCTCGAGCGCATCGCTGCCGCCGTGGCGCTCGCTGAGCCGACCCTCCTCGTCGGTGAGACCGGTACTGGAAAGACAACGAGTGTGCAGCACCTCGCGAACATGGTCGGCAAGCCTCTGACGGCTCTCAACCTGTCGACGCAGACCGAGACGTCCGACCTGGTCGGTGGCTTCAAGCCGATCGACGCGATGGCTGCCGCGCGCACGCTGCACGCGCGGTGGCAGAAGCTCTTCACCGAGACGTTCAGCGTCAGCAAGGCGCAGAACGGCACGTACCTCGAGATGGCTGCGAAGGCGCTGTCGGCTCGGAAGTGGCAGCGCTGCGCCGAGCTTTGGGCGAACTCGGCTCGTCGCGCCGTTGACAAGCTGAACAAGTCCAAGGAGGAGCCGAAGGACGACGACCCTCGGAAGCGCCGCAAGCTCCCCAACAAGACCGCCCGTGCCGCCGTCCTGTGGCAGAGCTTGCTCGTCGACATCGCCGAGTTCGACCTGCACCATGTCAAGATGAAGAGCAAGCTCGTCTTCTCCTTCGTCGAGGGCCCGCTCGTCAAGGCGCTTCGTAACGGAGAGTGGATTCTGCTCGATGAGGTCAACCTTGCGTCCCAGGAGACGCTCGAGGCGGTCGCCACCATCCTTGAGGCGTCGACTGCTTCGCTGGTGCTCACCGAGCGCGGTGACGTTGAGCCCATCCCGCGTCACCCCGACTTCCGCCTCTTCGCGTGTATGAACCCCGCCACCGACGTCGGCAAGAAGGACCTGCCGCCAGGACTTCGTGCCCGCTTCACCGAGCTCTACGTCCCCCCGCCTGATGACGACCGCGAGGCGCTCATCGCCATTGTTGAAGGATACCTCGGTGACGCCGCTGCGGGCGACCGTGGTGTCGTCCTGGACGTCGTTGAGCTGTACGCCACGCTCAAGCGCCTCAGTGCCGCCAAGGAGATCGTTGACGGCTCCAACGCCGCGCCGCACTACAGCATGCGCACGCTCGCTCGTGCGCTGATGTTTGCGGTCCAGTCGGCGCCGATCTTCGGTCTCCGCCGCGGTCTCTGGGAAGGTTGCTTGATGGCGTTCACCATGAGCCTGGATGCCGAGAGCGCAAAGAAGGCGCACGCCGTCCTCGAGAGGCATATCCTCACGCCCATGAAGAACGCGAAGGCTGTCCTCGCTCAGATCCCGACACTCCCCGCCAACCTCGACGCCGACGACTACGTACGCTTCGGCCCCTTCTGGCTTGAGCGTGGGCCGATGCCTCCCGCCGGCGAGAGCAGATACATCATCACGCCGTCCGTGCAGGCCAAGTTGTCCGACCTTGCTCGTGTTATTCTAACCAAGCGCTACCCCGTCCTCATCCAGGGTCCTACGTCCGCTGGTAAGACGAGTGCCGTCGAGTTCCTCGCCCGCCAGACTGGCCACCGTTTCGTGCGTATCAACAACCACGAGCACACCGACATCCAGGAGTACCTCGGTACCTACGTCACCGACCCGCAGACCGGCAACCTCACGTTCCAGGAGGGTCTTCTCGTCACCGCCGTCCGCCAGGGTCACTGGATCGTGCTTGACGAGCTTAACCTTGCGCCGACCGATGTACTCGAGGCGCTCAACCGTCTGCTCGACGACAACCGCGAGCTCGTCATCCCCGAGACGCAGGAGGTCATCAAGCCGCATCCGAACTTCATCCTGTTCGCGACGCAGAACCCGCCCGGTCTTTACGCCGGTCGTAAGGTACTCTCTCGTGCGTTCCGCAACCGTTTCCTCGAGGTGCACTTCGACGATGTGCCGAAGGACGAGCTGGAGACGATTCTGTGCCAGCGCTGCGCCATCGCGCCGACCTACGCCAAGCGCATCGTGCAGGTGTTCGAGGAGCTGCGTCACCGGCGCCAGGCGAGCCGTGTTTTCGAGTCGAAGAGCTCGTTCGCGACCCTCCGTGACTTGTTCCGATGGGCGGAGCGTGGCGCGATCGGCTACGACCAGCTCGCGACAGACGGATACATGCTGCTCGCCGAGCGCGCGCGCAGTGACGAGGACAAGGCCGTCATCCGCGAGGTCATCGAGAAGGTGATGAAGGTCAAGGTCGACGTTGACGCTATCTACAAGATTTTTGACCCTGAGAATGCCATGTTCAAGCGCCTGCCGTTCGACAGCGTGCCTGAGTCGGGTATGGTGTGGACCAAGGCCATGCAGCGTCTCTTCGCTCTTGTTGCGACCGCGGCTGCGCACGACGAGCCTGTACTCCTCGTCGGTGAGACAGGTTGCGGTAAGACGTCCGTGTGTGAGGTCCTCGCTGCTGCCTTCGCCCAGAAGCTCGTCGGCATCAACTGTCACCAGAACATGGAGACTGCCGACCTGCTCGGTTCGCAGCGCCCGGTGCGTAACCGCCACGAGCGCCGTGCCAAGGTGCTCGCGCGCCTGGCCGAGCTTGGGGTCCCTGTTGACGCCGCCGCGTCTGATGACGACCTTCTGAACCCCGTCAACGCCGCCCTCAAGGTTGCGCCGAACGATGCAATCAAGGCTGCTCTTCGTGGTGTCCAGCGCGAGGTCAAGAAGCTCTCGGCGCTCTTCGAGTGGGTGGACGGTCCCCTTATCCATGCCATGGTCGACGGTGACCTCCTGCTTCTTGACGAAGTGTCGCTCGCCGACGACTCGGTGCTCGAGCGTCTCAACTCCGTTCTCGAGCCCGGACGCACCCTTGTTCTCGCCGAGAAGGGCGGTGTCGACATCGATGATGCAACCATCGTCGCCAACCCCCGCTTCCACGTCGTTGCGACTATGAACCCGGGTGGTGACTTCGGTAAGAAGGAGCTGTCGCCTGCGCTCCGTAACCGTTTCACTGAGATCTGGGTTCCGGCTGTCGGAGACAGGGAGGACCTGCTTCAGATCATCGTCCAGAGCTGGAAGCACCAGGAGCTCCACCCCGCCGGACCCCTCATCCTCGACTTCATGAACTGGTTCGGAGAGCGTATCGGCGACTCGTCCGGTCTCGGTCTTCGTGACATTTTGGTAAGTAATCCAAGACATTATCTCCAGCTAACTTCAGGCATGGGTCAACTTCTCGAACCAGATGTTCGGACAAGGCACGCTCGGCGTCGCTGCCGCGTTCCACCACGGCGGTCAGATGGTCTTTGTCGACGGTCTGGAGTCGCTTCCTCAGGTCGCTGGCTCGTCGCTGGCTAACATCGCCACACTGCGTGCGGAGTGCATGGCACAGCTCGACACCATGGCTGCCACGCTCGGCGACTACCACACTGCGAGCAGCACCGAGTTCATCATCACGCCCAGCAAGGTCTCCATTGGCGGCTTCACCGTCCCTCGTGGCCCCTACGCCACTGAGTCGACGGAGCAGGCGTTCCGCTTCGAGGCGCCTTCGACGGCCCTCAACGCGATGCGTGTTCTGCGTGGTTGCCAGCTGCCCAAGGCTATCCTCCTCGAGGGTTCGCCTGGTGTCGGTAAGACTTCTCTTGTGTCTGCTCTCGCCAAGGCGGCTGGTTTCAAGCTCCAACGTATCAACTTGTCGGACCAGACCGACCTCATCGACCTCTTCGGTTCCGACCTGCCCGTTGAGGGTGGCGCGGCCGGTGAGTTCCAGTGGCGCGACGCTGCCTTCCTGGACGCAATGCAGAAGGGCGATTGGGTTCTGCTCGACGAGATGAACCTTGCCTCGCAGACCGTCCTCGAGGGTCTCAACGCCGTTCTCGATCACCGTGGAACCGTCTACATCCCCGAGCTCGGCCGCTCCTTCGACCGTCACCCCGACTTCCGTGTTTTCGCGGCGCAGAACCCCCTCACGCAGGGTGGTGGCCGTAAGGGTCTGCCCAAGTCCTTCCTGAACCGTTTCACCAAGGTGTACCTGCAGGAGCACACGCCTGAAGACCTGCTTCTGATCTGTCGCTCGATCCATGACGAGCCCGAGATTGTGCAGAAGATGATCGCGTTCAACGAGGAGATCCGCGAGGGCACCATGGTCACCCGCACTATCGGCCGCGAGGGCAGCCCGTGGGAGTTCAACCTGCGTGATCTCTTCCGTTGGTTCGGCCTTGTTGCAAAGCGCAACGGCCTCGAGATGTCGCAGCACCCCGTCGAGCACCTCGCGACCGTTTACCTGCAGCGCTTCCGCAATGCCGCCGACCGTGCCGCTGTTGCATCCATTTTCGACCGTGTGTTCGGCATCAAGCCGGAGTTGTCTCGCCCTGCGGCCATGATCACTCCGAAGTGGCTCCAGATCGGCCACTCTGCCGTTCCCCGCGCGACCTCGGCCGCTGTCGACGTCAACGTCCCGCACCACCAGCTTCCTCTCGCCGAGAGCATCCTCAAGGCGATCGAGATGGGCTGGCTCGTTATCCTCGCCGGTGACAACGGACGCGGCAAGCGTGATCTCCTCCGTGCCATCGCGGCTGGTGCCGGCACCACGCTCGGCGAGTTCGCTATGCACCCCGGTGTCGACACTAGCGAGATCCTCGGTACCTTCGAGCAGCAGGACCGCTTCCACGCCCTCGACAACGCCACGAAGGCCATCAAGTCGTCCCTCGAGGCTACCGCTGACTCCCACCCTGGTGCTGCCTCTCGCATCGCCGAGATCACCGAGGCGCGTGCTCGTTGCAACGACCCCCGTGCTCTCGACGCTCCCGACGCCTTTGTCTCCACCGCTCAGGGCATCCTGGCTGACCTGAACGCCGCCGGCGCCGACACGACTGACATTGTCTCTGCCCTTGCCGATGTCGAGCGTACCCCTGGCTCCGCCACCGGCTTCGCCTGGGTCGACGGTGCTCTCCTGGACGCGATCCGCAATGGTGGCTGGTTCCTCGTCTCCGATGCGAACCTCTGTTCCGCCTCCGTTCTTGACCGTCTCAACTCGCTCTGTGAGATCGACGGTGTCCTCGTCATGAGCGAGAAGGGCAGCGCCAGCGGTACACCCGAGGTCATTACGCCTCACAAGGATTTCCGTCTTTTCATGACGTACGACCCGCGTATGGGCGAGCTGTCGCGTGCCATGCGTAACCGTGGTGTCGAGCTCTACGTCGATGCACCCAACGCCACCTCCGAGGTTATCACCATCGCCTCGCAGCCGACGGAGACCTTTGCGCTCTCGGAGAACTCTCTTCTGCGCGCCGCCGAGCGCATGAACGCCAGCTACGAGTCTGACCTCTCGACTCCTGCGTTTGTCGCCAACCTGATCGCCTCGGAGAGCCGCAGTGGTTACAACCTTCTGCGCCACTTTGCGTACGGCTCCGGTTCCCTCGACCGCGCGGTGGCGTTCATGGCGCACCCGCAGATCGCGTCTGTGCTTCAAGCCTCGGCGCAGTTCCTGGCCGAGCGCGGTATCGACGCTTCCCTCATCGAGGCCCTGCCGTTCGACGCCGCCACGGACCCCAACACAGGCGCGGTCGACTTCACCATCTTCCGCGTTCTGCAGATCGTACTCCGCAACGCTGCTCAGCGTGCTGACGTCGATGCCTGGATCCTCGACCCGACCAACAGCAAGACTATCCTCGCTGCCTCAGCTGCTGCGGCCCGCCGTGGCACTGGCCGCCGCAAGGCTACGATCGGTGACGAGATATTCCCGTTCCTGAACCTTGTCCGCGAGAATCTGCCCGAGCTCGTGCTGGAGAACATTACGGACCCTGCTGCTCTGCATGCTGCCGAGGCGACCCTTCTGCTTCTCCGCCTTGTTGAAGAACACTCCAAAACTGAGACGTTCGACTACTCGTCCATCCAGCTTCTGGCCGCCTGGCTCGGCGAGCAGCTTGCTCGCCTCAACGCCACCAAGGCGCAGGACGCCGTCGCCAGCCTCGCCAAGACCACTGAGATCACCAAGGGTCTCGGTCAGGCTGCCCTCTGGATGCTCTTCCGTTCCGGTCAGCTGCCGGCGGACAAGCGTCAGCAGCTTGCTGCCCTCGCTGAGCGTCTCGACGGTGTCACGGACACCAAGCTCAAGCTTGATGCTGTCCAGGCACTTTCGGCCGCGGCGCACAACCTCACCGATGAGGTTGTCGCTGAGCTGTCAGCGCTTATCGACACGCTCCCGATGAAGCCTGTTGACCTCGAGTCCACCGCCGCCGACACCCCCTGGACCAATGCCAGCGTCGCGCGCGTTATTGAGCTCGACCTCCTCGACGCCGGTCACGCTACCTGGGACTCGCCCACGCTCGCGCTCCTCGCCAGCGCCGCTGACGCCCGTCCCACCGACCTGCTCGAGCTGCAGGGCACTACTTTCACCGCGCTGTCCGGCTGGCTGCTCCGTCTCTGGCAGCCTGGAAGCCCTGGCAAGCTCTTCCAGCCGGTTCAGCTTCCTGCTGCTCTCCGCTTCAGCCGCACCGCTGGTACGCCCCTCGCCCAGATCGACGCAATGGACGACGCTCTCGCCTTCTCTACCCGCACCCTTCTGTGGTCTGCCGGCAGGAGCGACGACCGCGCCGCCCACTCGTGGACTCTCGCCATGCGTGTCCTTGCTCTCATCCTCGGTGCCTTCGGCGTCTCAGTCGTCGACGGCCAGCTGCAGCGCCCCGAGAGCTTCGAGACGCAGGCTGACGAGGCCGCGTATGAGTACCTCGAGATCTCGTTTGGCGAGCACCTCGCCAAGCTTCTGGCACAGGACAAGACGCTCTCCACCGTCGGTAAGATCTGGTACGGTCTCGGCCGTTTCGTGCTCGACATGTTCGTTACGAACGTCCCCATCGACCCGGGAGTCAGACGTGTTCTTCTCGGCGAGTCGATTGCCGCTCAACTCGAGCACGTCTCCGAGGAGCTCAAGGTCGTTCGCCACGCGGAAGAGATCCAGAAGGGCATTACCGACTCGGCCCGCGTCACTGACCTCGAGATTCGTGTCTCGAACCTGCAGGCGGAGGAGGCTGGTCTCGGCCCGCGCATTGATCGTGACGTTAACGCCGCCCGCCTCGGACACCTGTTCAACGAGGTGTTCTCGTTCTTCGATGACATCTTCAGCACCAAGGCGATTGACTCGCTTCTCTCGGCTATTGCGAGCAACAACAAGGCTGCTCTTGCTCGCGAGGATGCCTTCCAGCTTGCCTCAATGGCTTTCGTCCAGCGTCTCTCGACCGGCTACACCGACCTCGAGGACCTCGCCCGTCCCATCGCTACCGCTGTGCTCTGCGCCAAGTTCGGTGTGCGCCTGCTTGCTCGCGACCTCGAGTTGCAGACTACCCAGCCATCCAAGGTCGTCGAGCCTGTTGTCTGCTTCCCTACTGTTGCCGGTTACGATGAGCTCCAGAACCTGCCTGCCGGTGGCAAGGAGCCCAGCGTTGCCAGCATGCGCGCCGACCTCCTCGTTGCGCTCTCTCACGCGCAAGAGGCTGCTACTCCCGAGCAGCGGATCGCCCACATCCCCGGTGTTGTCTCCGGTCTCGACCGCCTGTACGCTGCCTGGAGCGCGATCCGCCTCCGCGAGCAGCAGGAGCAGCAGGAGGCTGAGAGTCTCTTCCGCGTCCGCAAGACCGACATCGAGGTGCTCTCGGACGAGGAGCTGATGGAGAAGGAGTTCGCTGCTCTCTTCCCTTCCTTCGCCGACGTCATGGACGACGAGGAGCCGGAGAAGGTCGTCGAGGAGGAGAAGCCCTCTGCCAACAAGGTCAAGTTCTCTCCTACTCAGATCTCGGCATTCCACAAGATCGTCGTCGGTGCCTTCGGGGAGAAGCCCGCCACGGTTGCGTCGACTCTGAAGCAGACGGTCGACGAGATTCTTAACTCCCTCCGTGCCAGCGAATTCTGTGAGGATCTCGACTCCAAGTCGCTCGCGTTCCAGACGCAGACGCTCCACCACCGCCACACCGAGATCCGCACTTCGAGCGCGCAGAGCAACTTCTACTTCTCGCCTAATGAGTGCGAGGTTCGCAAGGCGCACGCCACCCTTGAGAAGCTGCGTGCTCGCCTCGACGTTCTCGTCGGCGAGTGGCCTGACCAGATGGTTCTGCAGCACCTCCGCGAGCGTGTTCTGCGTGTGCTCAACCTCGATGTGCGCTCACCCGTTGCCAAGGTCCTCGCTGCGCTTGAGCAGCTGCTTCTGCACACCGATGACTGGGAGCCGTACGCCAACCGTGAGAACAGCCTCAAGAGCTACCAGCACGAGATCTCGAACCTCATCGTTACCTGGCGCCGTCTCGAGCTTTCGGCTTGGGTGCGTCTCCTCGATGACCAGATGACCGAGTACGTCGCGAAGGACGACGAGTTCACGCTCCGTCTGTACGGTGCCTTCGTGCATGGCATTGTCGACTCCGAACACCCCGACAAGTACCTTGCGACGGTGCAGCCCGTGCTCTCCGAATACCTGAACATGAGCACTGTTGGCGCGTACGAGCACCGTCTCTCTGTTCTGTCGGCGTTCCAGCGCATGACCGAGGAGCTCGGCAAGAGCGAGGCGCCCGCTGCGGCTTCGCTCGCCAAGGTCGCCGCGCTCCTGCACAACGTCATTGGTAACGCGAAACTCTTCGTGCCTCGCATCCGTACCAGCCTTGAACAGCAGCGCAAGGTCATCGACAAGGCTGTCAAGGACTTCGTCAAGCTCGCCTCTTGGAAGGACATCAACGTCTTCGCCCTCAAGGCGAGTGCCGCCAAGAGCCACAAGCAGCTGCACAAGAACATCCGCAAGTTCCGCGAGGTGCTCATGCAACCCGTCGCTCCCATCCTCGGCGACCCCAATGCGATCTGCCCGCAGGAGACTGTTGGCGGTGAAGTGCAGGCGCACACTGGCCACTTCGAGGTGTCCCCGCTCAGCCCTGCCGCCCTTGAGGCCCGCAAGGCTGTCAAGGCTGCCGTCCCAGCCATTCTCGCAGACCTTCCCACCACTCTTACCCGCTACTCAGCGGTCCAGGAGAAGGCCCGTGCTGCCACGACGCAGACTGAATCATCGCAGATGGAGGGTCTCGCGACCGACATCATCGAGACGGCTGAGCACCTGCGCAAGCAGACGCCCGCCTTCCTGACCAAGGAGAACACCAAGGTCGTCAACAACCTGACGAGCCGCAAGCGTAAGGCGTTCTCGGACCTACTCAAGACGCTCCGCGCCTGTGGTTTCTCGCAGTCGGTTCCCGCCGACAAGCTGCAGCGCCAGCAGTCGACCACCTGGATCTCGGGTCTGCCGTCGCTTGAGGTTTCTGACCTCCCCGCTGCCTTCGATACACAGACTCTCGTCAAGGTGGAGGAGTACCACCACCGCCAGTCCGTTCTGATGACGGCGATGCGCGCTGCGTTCAACGGCCACAGCCCTGACATCGCTTCGCAGGATCTCGGCCGCGCCATGGGCTTCGTCGAGTCGCTGTACGCGGCGTGTCTTGGCGAGCACTCCGTCCTTGCCTCCCAACTTCGGCAGCTCTCCCGCCTGGCGGCCACGCTGCGCCGCCTCCACCATGTCGCGCACGCCCAGAGCGTTGCCGGTGGTGAGGCGCTCGTTCAGGCGCTCAGCCAGGCTGAGCTCAATGCCTGCCGCATTCGCGACGCTCTCCGTGAGGTTGAGGTCACCGTCCGCGCCTTCCGTGAGCTTCAGCACACACAGCCAGGTACCCACGATCTCAGCGTTGTGCACGAGTTCCGCCAGGAGGTCACCCTTCTCGTTGCTGCGCTCGAGAATGCGCTCGGCTCCGCCCGTGCTGCGGACTGGACGCTACTTGGCCACGACGAGGCTTCGCTCGTTGACAAGACCAATGACATGCTCACCCGTCTCCAGGCGGCATGTGAGGGCCGGGCTCAGGCGACTCCTGAGCTCGCGCACCTCTTCACGCCTGTCGCTGACATGGCGCGCGGCATGGTCAATGCCGTCAAGGTCAAGTCTGCTAAGCTTCCCGCCGCCGTGTGGAAGGAGTCTGACGAGCTTATTCAGGTCATCCTGGTCGCCGCTCAGGGCATCGACATGTCTCCCCCCGCCGCTCGCGGTGATGATGAGTACGCCAACCTGCCCCAGGCCTTCTCGCGCCAGAACAAGTCTGCGGCCTCGCTCCGTGTCGGCGATGTTGTTGAGCGCCTCGACGCCTTCTCGAGGAACCTCGCTATCAAGCTCTCTGGCAAGGAGGCTACTGATGCTCCGGCTGTTTTCGCTCGGGTCCTGCCTTTCATCCAGGCTCTTGCGGAGACGTACGCTTCGACGATCGCCTCGCACCTCGTCTCGACCAAGTCCATCTACAAGCTGACCTATGTTGTCGGCCGCGTCGTTCTCGACATCGCTCAGAAAGGCTTCTGTAAGCCTCAGGAAGAGTCGAAGGACGACGGCGAGGATGGTGACGAGGGTGAAATCGAGGGCACGGGTATGGGCGCCGGCAGCGGCGACAAGAACGTTTCCTCTGAGATCAAGGATGAGAGCCAAGTTGAGGGTCTACAGGGTGAAGACGAGGAGGAGCAAGACCAGCAGGGCGGCGACGACGACGATGACGACGACGCGGTCTCGATGGAGAACGACTTCGACGGCAAGCTGGAGGACGGCAAGGAGAAGGAGGACGGCGACGAGAGCGGCGACGACGAGGACGAGGAGGACCTCGATGACCATGTCGGCGATGTTGACCCTCTCGACCCTGGCGCCGTTGACGAGAAGTTCTGGGACAACGAGAAGGAGGAAGGCGGTGAAGAGGAGAATGAGGGCCGTGAGGACCTCATGAACCAGAAGAACGAGGAGGAGAGCGGCGAAGCCGAGCTCAGTGCGAAGGATGGAGCGAAGGAGGACAAGAAGAAGGACAAGGACGAGAAGAAGGAGGAGAAGGAGCAGGAGGCGAACGACACCCAGCATGACGATACCCCGCAGGTGGAGCAGGGCGAGGGCCAGGACGGCGAGGACGGCGAGGAGGCCGAGGAGTTTGAGGAGCACGAGGACCCGGAGGGCGAGGCTGAAGGCCAAGATCCTGACAATGAGGGCCCCGACATGCAGCAGCAGGACAACGTTGCTGCTGAGGAGGGCGACAAGCTCGACCTGCCTGAAGACCTTGAGCTCGACGGTGACGAGGAGGAGGGTAACGACGAGACGGAGGCGTTTGACGACGACGACATCGACATGGGCGAGCCTGAGGGCCCCGAAGACAACGGCGTCACCTCTGACCACGGTGAAGAGGAGGAAGACGCCCCTGCTGCCACCGGCGTCACAGAGGACGATGCTGCTGAGGAGCAGGAGGAGTCCGCCAACCAGAACCTCGACATGTCTGCTTCCAACGACGCCACCGCCCAGGAGTCCGCGGCTGCTGGTCAGGGCCAGGGTGCCGCGGACAAGGAGGAGGCGAAGGAGAAGGGAGATGACGAGGAGATGGAAGGTGTCGACGAGGAGGCAGCTGAGGCTGAGGAGGAGGCTGAGGCTGATGGTGCCACCCAGAGCGCTCCCCAGGGCGCCGGCGGTGCTGACGAGCAGGAGACCACTGGTCCCACTGACTCCACCGGTGCCGCTATGCCGGACCAGGGCACGGAGAAGGAGCGCTCCCTCGGTGACATCATGGAAGAGATCAAGCGTCGCCGTGATGAGATTCTCGCTCAGACTGAGCGTGAAGAGGAGACCACCAACCAGGACGCGCAAGAGCAGGCTCCTGGCCAGGTGGAGTACGTCCACGAGGGCCAGGAGGACGAAGGACAGGCTCTCGGCGCTGCCCGCGAGGAGCAGCAGAAGCTTGAGGACCTGCACATCGTTGACGAGGAGGAGGGCGAGACCGACAAGCCTCCCGCGATGGAGGACGACGAGGAGCCGGAGGACGCCGAGATGGACTCTGCGCCGCAGGCTCAGCACCCCGACGCCTCGGTCCAGCGCGATAAGCAGGCTGCCGACAACGACATGCCCACCGAGAAGGCCCTCACCCAGGCCGAGATCGGCGGCAGCGCCCCCATGCCGTCCGACGCCATGGATGTCGACGGCGAAGGCGGTGAACTTGCGGACAAGATGCCCGAGGACGAGGAACCCGAGGAGGCAGCTGAGGTAGACCTCACTGTCGCTGCGCCTACCGAGGACGACGGCGCCGAGGACCTCTGGCGCCAATACGCAAGCCTCACTTCTGACCTGTCGTACGCTCTGTGCGAGCAGCTCCGTCTCATCCTGGAGCCCACGCTCGCTACTCGCCTCCAGGGTGACTTCCGCACGGGCAAGCGTCTCAACATGCGCAAGATCATCCCCTACATCGCGTCCGAGTACACCAAGGACAAGATCTGGCTGAGGCGCACCAAGCCCTCGCGCCGCGAGTATCAGGTGCTCCTGTCGCTCGACGACTCGCGCTCCATGGCTGAGTCGCACTCGGTGCACCTTGCCTACCAGACTCTCGCTCTCGTCTCCCAGGCTCTTACCAAGCTCGAGGTTGGCCAGGTCTCGATCGCTCGCTTCGGTGAAGGAGTTGACATTCTGCACGACTTCGGCTCTGCTTTCAGCGACGCCGACGGTGCCAAGGTCATGCGTGCCTTCAAGTTCGACCAGCACCGCACCGACGTCGCTGCCCTCGTTGAGCGCACGCTCGCCTACCTCGCCGAGAGCCGGCAGAAGCAGGCGTCGAACTCGGCGCCCGACCTCTGGCAGCTCCAGATCATCATCTCCGACGGTGTGTGCCAGGACCACGCGCGCCTGCGCACACTTCTCCGCCGCGCTCTTGAGGAGCGTGTTATGATCGTGTTCCTCATCGTCGACCAGCTTGGTGCTGAGCCCGGATCCGCACCCGCATCCGCGCCAACCTCTGCCCCCGCTTCCGGCGCTTCCACCCCCGCACCTCAGCACAAGCCGAGCATCCTCTCGATGCAGACCGTCAACTACACTAACGTCAACGGCGAGATGAAGCTCGAGATGCAGCGCTACCTCGACACGTTCCCGTTCGAGTTCTACGTTGTCCTCCGTGACGTCGAGGCGCTCCCGGGTGTTCTGGCCGACACGCTGCGCCAGTGGATGGCCCGCGTCAGCCAGTCGCAAGAGTAAAGAGGAGAGAGAGGAGGAGTAAAATATAGACTGCAAGCATATCAAAAGTATACCCTACCAACGCATAAAGTATCGCAATCATCTCTGTATGTAGCACCACTGCCGTCATGCATATCTGTTCTCGTTCTGCTCTTCTCGCGCCTTCCTCGTTCCATCACATGCACTGAAAGATTTGTTTGGTTCCACAATCCGTGTTGAAGCCAAATTACGTAAAATTGAAGAAACGCAATGTCTGCATGTGACGCGCGACGCGTCGAGAGCCAAAGTCAACATCACCCAGATTTCGACCTTCCTGGCTCAGACCGACCACACCGCCACCATCAGCGTCCAGTGATTGTCCATTCCAGCATGGACAACGACTACTACTCGCTGACTGCAATTCTGGCCGAGAACCACGTACGACTGCCGATAGCTACGCGTGCCGGGACGTATAGCTGATGACAGAAACTGCCTTGCACGTTCACTCTCGACGTCCCAGAGCTCGGGTACTTGGAGGGCACGGAGCGAGACCTGAAGGCTGGCACGAAGGTTGAGCTGCCTTTGTGGCTGGCGCAGACGCTGAGCTTGAAGTGAGTCCCCCCTCCCGCAACCTGACTTCCATTGCAGCCGTGCGCCTTTCCTGCCGACGCCTGACGTTCATCCTTCCCTAAGCCCTCCTCTGTGCTCTCCGCGGATAGCTGACCGACAGTGAGCTCACGACATTCTCCGTTCCTCCGGCCTATGGTCCGCGAGTGCGCGCCGCGCTGAACGCGTCGGCACCCGCCGTGAAGCTGTCTTCCCTCGTCGGCGCCGGCGGATGGTGGTATCGATTCGGCGCCAGGATTGCAAGCATGTAAGTGTCTCTGCGGGAGTGTGGTGCATTCCTTTCCCAGGGGCGTTCCCCAATCGCAAGCTGCTCGTTATGGTTGCCTCAGCTGACGAACAGGTGGGACAACGGCGATTCTTTGCTCGACATGCTACTCGGCGCGTTCGTGCACCGACTCCCTCCTCTGCAGGATTTGGCTGCGCACCACGCGTCCTCGGAGGGGTCGATGGAGCACGGCGCGGGAACAGGCGAGTCGTTCCAGAGCGGCATGGAGGCCGATGAGAGGGAACGTGAGTTCGTTTACGAGTGTTCAGGAGAGCTGACAGACAGTGTTCCGAGTCGGACAGGAGAGCGGAGCGCTCGTCAAGGCGTGGTACGACTCGACGTGGGGCAAGCGCGGGCAGAAGTAGACAGGCGTTGTACAGTACATAGTTTTGCATTGCATTTTAATCAGACAGGACAGAAGTACACTGAACGTATCGGTATGTATGGTATCTATGATCTATGCGGCTGCGCTCAGCCAGCAGCCTCCTCCCACCAGTTCCCTCCTGAAGACGCGGCAGCAGGTGCGGGCGCAGGTCCGCGACGCTTCGGCTGGTCCTCGACCTTCTTCCCGAAACGCTTCACGACGACGCTTAGGCCGGACGAGATGCCCTTCCGTCCTCCGCCCGGGAACTGCTTCTGCTTGCCCCGCTCCTCTTCCTCATCCTCCTCGCCGTCCTCGGCGTCGCCACGCTTGCGCTTCTTCTTCGCCGACAGCGGCTCCATCCCCGTCTTCTGCCGGTACGTCTCCATGACGTGGCGCAGCGACGCTTCCCACTCAGGCTTGTACAGGCGGTACAGCGCCATCGTGGCTCGCGCATCAGTGACCTGACATTAGCTTTGACGCCCTCACTCACGTAGCTTCATCAGCACTCACCGACGAATGGGACCTTCCCTGGATACGGAGGCCGAGCTCGAGCTCCGTCAGCTTCTTCAGACCGGGTCGTTTCGTCTTGGCGTGCTCGCGGAGCTGCTTGCACTTCTGCGTGTCGCGGAGCAGCGGATTCGGATGCGAGAGGAGGAGCGCCTGGATCGTCAGCTACACAATACGATACAGTGCAAAGCTAGGGGCTCACCTTCAAGTCGTTCTCGACCGCGTGGCCGATCAGAATCTTGTCCTTGATCATACCCGCTACCTGCTTCTGTACGTTGTCGAAGGGCGGCGCGTTCATGACGTCCGACTCGCGAACACCCGAGACCCACGTACGGAAGTCGGTGACGCGCTCGCGAGGCTGAACGAACGTGTCGAGCACTACGTGGCCGTGGTAGTTCACGATGGAGACTCGCGCGAGCGCACTCTCCTCGCCGCCCTGACCCAGACCGACCATTTCACAATCAATCGCAAGGCTGGCAGAGTTAGCTTCCTAAACGCTCTTTACGAGGCTGAGGGGACCAAAGGACCCTCTGGTGAACACTCACTAGTTTCCGATTCTGATGTCAGCTTGTTATTGGAGCCAATCGACAACTGGGGACTCACGACTTCTTCGACTCGTTCAGTACATTTTTTCCTGCAACCATCTGGCGCAGCTCGTGCATGAGCGGCTTGTCGCTCGGCGCAGCGAGGAAGGTCACCTCATCCGTGTTGTACTTCGAAGGTCCGGCGGTGGATGGGCCAGCCTCAGCTTGCGTGCTGATGGTTAGCACAAGCGAAACCCGGAAACCTACGCAGTATCCTTTCTTTCAAAATTCTTCGTGAACGACGCGAGGCCGCCGACGCCCGGCCTGCGCTTCTTGGCCTGCGTACCCCGGCCATCGCGCGCACTCGATGCCGGCTTCTTCTTCGTCGGCGTCAGCGTCTTCTTCAGCTGCGCCCAGTTGGAGCCTGCCGAGGCTTGCGACGTCTAATGTTAGCTCCAATGCAGGTGAACCTAGCTTACCTTGCTCATCGTTGCTATGCTCCTTGAAGATGTGGTGACGGCGCGACGACAAGATCTGCCTTCCCCGCCTGCCTGTGGTGGACCTGGACATCAACAAAATCGGTAATCTTGGACCACGTGGTGCGGAGGTCGCGTGTATGCCGCTTTTCGCCACCCAGAACCAGGCCAAATCCGGCTCGCAGGGCGCTGCCGCGTTCAGGCACGGGCGTCACCGGCCGTCACTACGATGGCGGATAACGACATCGCGGCGTGATCCGCGACAGAACAGTCAACATCACCATCACCACCAGCGAGGGAAGACACGTTATGCCGACCGCCGCGCAAGGAGCAAGCGAGCGCACCCCCATCCTGCCCGCGAGCACGCAGCGCCCCGCGCCCCGCCGCAAGCGCTGGGTCATCACCATCCTCGCCCCCGTCGTCCTCGTGTGGGCGACGATCGGCGTGCTCCTGTTCGGCAAGACAGAGCCAAAGGACCCCCTCGAGAAGGCAAAGTACTACCTGAATACGTGAGCTTGTCTCTTCGTTTCCTATAGCTAACAAACAGTGCTCCGGTCATTGATGGGCACATCGACCTGCCCATCTTCGTGCGCGAGGCGTACGGCAATGACATCAACAAGTTTGACATGAACGCAAAGCTTGTACGTCTCTGGAATTGCTCACAGTACCCAGTACTTTAGCTGACATCCAGCCGGCGCACGTCGACATCCCGCGCATCCGTGAAGGCCAGCTCGGCGGCTTCTTCTGGAGTGTCTTCACCGAGTGCCACGACGACGGTGCCGACTTCCTGACGCCGAACAACCATGTCCGCGGTGAGCTCTCTTCGGGCCTCCAAAAGCTGACAGCAGACACGCTAGAGCAGATTGATGTCTCGCGCAACCTCATGGCCAAGTACCACGACACGTTCCAGTTCGTGACGACTGCGGCCGGCGCCGAGCGCGCGATCAAGAACGGCAAGGTCGCAAGCTTCATGGGCATTGAGGGCGCGCACCAGCTCGGCAACAGTCTCGCCGGTATGCTACGGTTACTCCGATATAGCTGACACCAGTGCTGCGGCAGTACTACGCCCTGGGAGTGCGCTACGCCACGCTGACGCACGGCTGCAATAACGCCTTCGCCGACAGCGGCGGCATCTTCACGCAGCCCAAGCCGCGCTGGCACGGTCTTTCGTGAGCTGCCGCGCCTATGTTGAAGCTGACACCCAGGGACTTCGGACACCAGCTTATCAAGGAGATGAACCGCCTCGGCATGCTGATTGACCTCAGCCACGTCTCAGATGAGACGGCTCTGCAGGCAATTGCGCTCAGCAAGGCGCCAGTGATGTGGTCGCACTCTGCGGCGCGGCACTTCAACAACATTTCGCGCAACGTGCCTGACGAGATTCTCTCCAAGATCGGGCGCGGCAAGCACCAGCTCGACGCAGTCGTCATGGTCAAGTGAGCTATTTGGCGAACCTCAGCTGACACCAGCTTTTACCCCGTGTTCGCGAGCAAGCACCCCGACGAGGTTGACGTCAAGTACATCGCCGACGAGATCGAGTACATCGCGAAGCGCACGAGCCGGCAGCAGTAAGTTGTGACAGATTCGCTCCAACTGACATCAGCGTCGGTATCGGGTCCGACTACGATGGTATCGAGAAGGTGAGCTAGAGAATGCCTAAACGGCTGACAGCAGGTGCCCAAGGGACTCGAGGACGTGTCCAAGTACCCGCACCTCTTTGCGGAGCTGATCAAGCGCGGCTGGGGAAGGCACGACCTCGCCGGCCTCGCTGGCGGCAACCTCCTCCGCGTGATGGGCGGCGCAGAGGACGTCGCGCGCAAGCTGCGCCGCATCGGCCCGAACATGGCGACGTACCACAAGCGCCAGGACATCTAACCCTTCATTTCCATAGAACCCCCCACCACAAACATTCGTTTTTTCCACACCGACCGTAGCAAAACTTAGAAGTGTCGATAGCGAGCGTGCGCAACGCGCGTCGCTCTTATGTCTAGCATTACATCAGGATCTACAGGGACACACTACTGCACTATGTATCTCTCTTTTGTTTTTCTAAGCCTTCGCCTTCTTCTTGATGCCGAGCAGCTTCTGCATGCCCTCGCGCTTGCGCTTGACCTGCGCTGTCGCGGGGGGTGCGACAGGCTCGGCCGCCTTGCCCTTCGCGGCGAGGATGGCGGCGACGCTCGGCTCCCCGGCAGCAGTGACGGCGCGCTTGATCGTGGGGCCCTTGGGCTTCTCCTCGGCCTCCTCGCTGCCGTCCTTCTCGCCGTCCGGGGAGTCGTCCTTCGCCTTCTCCTTGCCCTTCCCCCCGAGGGGCAGCGGCGGCGGTGCCATCTTCGTAAAGTACTTAGCGACCTCTGCGTCGTCCTCCTCTGCCTCCTTCTTCCTCCTCTCCTCCTCTTCTCTCGACAACCGCTCCTCGTGCAGTTTGGCAAGGAGAGCCTCAGGGTCGTCGCCGACCTTGCTCGTGTCCACCCTCGCGTTCCTGGACCGCAGGTCTGCGAGCTCGTCCATGATCTCCATCTCGCGCCTGCTCGCCTCCTGGCTCCGCTCGAGCTCGGCCATGGCGTCGCGCGCTTCGCGCTCCGGGTCGTCCTCGTCGTCCTCGGCTGCTGTCGGCAGCGCGCCGGCGCGCCCCTCCGGGTCCGCCTCGGACCAGTTGTCGAACGTGCACGTCGCGCCGTGCTCGGGCGTGAAGTCTGCATTTTTCGGGTCCGTCTTGAACGTGATCTCCTGGCTGCACAAAGTGCACTTGATGTAGAACCGGAACACCTTCACGCCAAGGTACTCCTCGCCCTCGGCCGTCTCCTTGCGCGCGTTGAACTTGCGTCCGTGGTCTGGGATGTTAGCTTGCAGCTCGAGCGTCGATAGCTGTGTAAGGTGAGAGTTACTCACAGATGTACTCGCCGCACTTTGTGCAGCGCATCGTGTACGGCGCCTTCAACGTTACGGTGATCTGCGAGTTCTTGGGACCCTGCCGTTTCCGGCGCTTGATCTTGGACGGATCAAAGTCCGGCGGGAAGTACTTGTTCAGCACCTTGCGTTCCGACATGTTGGCGAAAGGCCGCTAGGCTGACGAGATGCGAAACGAAGCTGGGGAGGAGGTGGTTGGTAAGAAGTTGTTTTCGAGCGCCGATGGTTTGTACTTTGTCCGGTGACCAAGATCCACTGGCGGGTGGCAAATTTGCTTCCGCTGATCGCCGTCCTTCCTTATCAGTTCGCCAGTTAGCCTTAGTCCTTTCACTCGCCATCACCTTCCTCGTGCTCGCTTATGCTTCAGATGTGAACGTGCCATGCATTGCAGTGACTAGTGTACAATAGCTTTATGTCGATATCTTGGATCCCTTTCACAACCCAAAACACCTCCACTCAGCAGTTACAAGTCCGAGATGAGCCTCTCCAATGGACCCACCCACAGACGGGGTATACGGCAGCCCGTTTCTCACTCTCTATGTGTCCACAGCGCGAACGCGACGGTAGGGTGTGGACGGCCGAGGTCGGGGAGTTGTTATTGATGGTTGATTGTTGTTGTTGTTGTTGGTTTATTCTTCTGCTGTGTCGTCTCGTCGATCGTACATTGTCAATGATGAGATGCCGACGATAGACCGAGGGAAGAGGGATTCTACTGTCACAAACATTATGATAGAGAGGAATAGAGAAAAGAAAAGAGCCGAATTTTGCAAAAAACCCAGGGAGAGGGGAACGTGGTATGATTGTTGCAACACGGAGCGCAGATGGGCTCAGATGGGTTTCAATGCTGAATGTTAGCTTGAACCGGGGAGCCGCACAGCTTTTACTCACCACTTGCTCTAGTGCATTTGCGTTCCAAAGTTCTCGCGCGCACGACGGAACATCAGGAAGATCTCCTCATCGGCGCGGACGAAGGGCTGGTCCCAGAAGCCGTAGACCGGGTTCTCGAGAAGCTCGATAAAGGTGACGATGAGACCCCACGGGTGAGGGCGCGTGACGATGACGCGCTCAAGGAGCACACGCGCGATGCGCTCGGGGATGCTGGAGTCGGTCGACACCTTGAACAGGTACAGCATGAGCGACGCGAAGAACAGCGTGTGCGCAGACGGGAACCTCAGCTGGTCGGCAATGACAGACAGCATCAGGTACTGGCCCTCAGCGTCGAACGAGTGGACAAGCGACAGGAGCATGGGCACAGCTGGGTCCTTGGGGTCGAACTCGGCGACGCCCGACTGCATGTAGTGGCGCTGCACAGCCGAGGTGCCGAGGTAGAAGACGGTCGCGTGGAGCAGCGTGTGGTTCCACACGGTAGTCGTAGTACCGTCAGGCAGCGTCTTCTGGACCGCGATACGGTTCTTGAGCTCGTTGACGATCGCGGCGCCCGAGGGCGAGTTGGTGTGGATGTACTGGTCGATCGCCTGCTTGACGTTGCCAGTGTTGAGCGCACTGACGTGGTCAGAGCGGACACGCGGGAACGACTGCATCTCCGGAACGAGCTCGTCGAGGCGCTTGTACCAGTCGGGCAAAGGGGCCTCGCTGGCAGGGAAGGCGGCCAGAATGATGTTGCGGAGCTGGACGCAGTGCGCGGGGATCGCAGTCGACAGCGTGTGGTAGTACTCGACCAGGAATCCGGGGAAGTCGTGCATGAGCACGAGCAGAATGCGGAGAGTCGCGCGGTAGAGGCTGCGCGCCGGCGCACCAAGGTCGCGGCTGTTCGAGTTAACGAACGGCGACACAAAGCGCAGCAGCCACATGAGACACCTGTGGTAGTCGGACCAGCCCTCCTGGCGGGGAGCGCCGAGGAGCTTGGCCATGAACAGGCGGTGCGACATGATGGAGACCCAGCCGAACGCGAAGCGGGGCGCGTAGGTCGGCTGGATGATGCCGAGGACGTTGGCGATGCTCTTGAGGCAGCCAAGCACAGTCTCGGGCAGGCTGGCCTCGATGGCGGAGAGCTCAGCGAGCATGCTGGTGAAGAAGCGAGCCCAGGGGCGCTGGTCGAAGGGCTCGTCAGCGTTGAGCTGGGCGCGGACCAGGCTGTACGACATGATCGTGATGATCTTGTTGAAGTAGTAGACGGTGCGCTGGACGCTGCCAGGGCCGCTCTTGTCGCCGTAGTTCTTGACGATGAGAACGATGAGCTTGGCGAGCGAGTCGGTGCCGTACCACTGGGTGTTGTCGGACTTCATGTCGCAGTCAACAGCAGCCTTGATGGCCGTGGTGTAGAACGCGGTCGAGACGTCCTCGCCGCCGAGGATGTTGTCGCCCTGCAGCCAGGTGATGTAGGGGACGAACGAGACCTCAGGCGAGTTGGGGTTGTCGGTGAACAGACGCACCCACTCGAAGAAGTAGTGCTGGAGACGCTCGTGAACCTTGGCGTCGATGGGCATGACCTTGCTGTCGCGGGCACCCTCGCCGCGGAGGTCCTCGAGGAGTTGGTCGGCAGTGGGAGTCGACTGGTCCTGCTCCTGGGCCTTGAGCAGCGCAGTGATGCAGAGCGTGAACGCGTTGCGGTTGATGAACGCCTGAGGGCCGATGCAGCACTCGCGGATGAGCTGAGCGGCGAAGTCGACGACCTCGGGGGTGAGACCGCGAGTCATGACCTTGGCGAGCTGGGCGTCGAGCTCGGCGACACGGATGAAGCTGCCGCGGATGAGGACCGCAGTAACGGGAACGTTGTACTTGCGGGGGTCTTCGGCGTAGAGCAGCCACGACTTGACCTCGCGGTCGACCTTGGGGGCGTGGAGGCAGAGCTGCTGCAGGATGACGACGTAGAGCTCGCGACCAAGCGGCGAGTCGGTCTTGTAGAGCAGCTGCACGATCTTCTGGGCGATAGCCAGAGTCGTGGCCTCGCGCTGCATCGACGAGTGAGCAAGAACGATGATGGTGCGGCTGAGCGAGCGGAGGTCGTGGTCGGGCTCGAGCTGCGAGATCGAGGTCGCGTTGGTCTGCGAGAGGAGCTTCTCGATGTCCGCGACGAGCTCGTGGAACTTCTCAACGGTGGTCTGAGGAGCCATGACGAACGACTGGTCCTGGTCACCGAAGTCGGCGTTGCGGGGCGAGGGACCGCGGCGGACATCGGGAGGCGGCACGAGACCGCCGTCACCGAGGCCAAGGTCGCGGTAGCCGACAGGGAGGTTGTAGTCGTTGCCTCCATTGAGGTGGCCGGCCTGCTGCTGCTGCTGCGAGAAGACGCGAGCCGACTCGGCGAAGTCCTCGTAGACGCGGAGCTGAGTGGCGGTGAGGCCACCCTGGCGCAGACGAAGAGGGTCGGGCAGAGCAGTGTGCGAGATGGCGACGCCGAAGGAGGCACCGTCCCAGAAGGGCTGCTGGCTGCGAGAGTCGCGGTGGGCCTTACGCGCCGCAAACTGAGGCTGCAGGTTAACATCGATGTCGCGGGTGGCCTTCTCCATAGCCGCCTTGCGGATGACGTCGCACGCGACGTCGAGGTTCTCGTTGACGACACCGGCAATCACTCCGTCAGGCACGTTCTCCTCCGTGAAGCCATTCTGGCCGACCAAGGCACGGATGTGAGACATGAGGCTGGTGCGCAGCGGCTCCTTGCAGGTGACGAGAGCCAAGTTGCCCGCGAGGTTCTGAACCATGAGGTGCGCAGCCTTGCGCATCTTGATCGAGTCGCACTCGGTGCCAAAGTCCTTCTGCACCAGGTCACGGGACGATATACCAGCAATGGTGACCGAGCGCTCGACGACGGGCGAGACAATCTCGCGGATAGCACGCTCGATAGAGTGCAGGACGATGCGCTTGAAGGTGGGCGCCTGCAGAACACCGAGGTCAGAGTTGAAGTGCAGGTACTCGGGCAGCTGGCGGATGAGGTCGTCGACGTGGGCCAGGAACTGCTCGTGCAGGGCCTGAGCAGCCTGCTCCGTCTGCAGAGCCTGCATGCGGGTGAACGGGTCGTCCGCGATGCTGGGCTCGGTGCTCGTGCCGCCGAATCGCTGCGCGCCAGTGCTGGACAGGTCGTTCGTGATTAACTGGCGCTGGAGCTCGACCTCGAGGCGGTTGGGGCCGTGGGCCTGAGGCTGAGGAGGAGGGACGTGAGTGCGAATCACATCCGAAGCCTCGATGGTGTCGAGCTGCAGACCAAGCTTGCCGAAGAGCACCTCGATCTCGAACTTCATGTTGAGCTTGATGTCGCCGAAGTGGTAGAGCTCGACGAGGACACGTAGGATCGCGACGAACCAAGGGTTGGGCTGGTGGAACACCTTGGAGTCTTGGCACGCAAGCATGACATTGCAGACGAAGGGGATCGCCACAATGAGACGCTTGTTGTCGTAACCCTGAACGAGCAGATCCTTGATCGACAGCTCGCGGTGCTTAATGGGCAAGCCGCGCTGCAGGGTGATACGGCCAAGCCAAAGCGCCACAGTCTTGAGGGTGGCGCGGTCCGAAGCCGAACCAAGGGTGCTCTCCGCATTCAGCAAGTCACGAGCCTTGCGGTACGTCTCCCAGAGAACGTGCTTCTCGAGGATGGGCGTGCTGAGAAGCTCGAGAATCTGGAAGTAGAGGTCGTGACGGTTGGCCTCCAAGGAGACACGCACGTCGATGAAGTAGTGAGCAAACCAGCGAGAGTACTCGGGCTTCATCAGCTTGACCAGGTCCTGCGACTTCGCCTCCCAGTTGCTCGGGGCGATGTTGTTGATTATGAACATGATCTGGTCGCGGACCTTGGGCTCGGGCTCCTTGAACTCGTCCTCGCCTTCCTCGATGAGGATAGGAAGCTTGAGGGCAGGGAAAGCGAGCTTAACGCCACCCTGCAGGTCAAGCTCCTCACGCTCGGCGAGGGCAGCGTGAATGTCGTTGATGTAGCTCGGGTGCGACTCGTGCAGAGCCGGAATCTCGAGCAGCGAGCGGCAAAGACCGGGGAAGTCCACGAGCGAGGCGCGAAGCACACTGAGAGCGCTAACACCGAACTGGTAAGGAGGCTCGTGGGGCGGAGTCTTGCACGCGTCGAGCACGTAACGGGTCGCAACGAAAGCCGGAGTGTCCTTGACAAGGCGGTAGTCGATGATCGCACCGAAGAGGATACCGGTCATCGTGAGCTCACGAGGCGGGTAGGTCTTGATGAACTTGTACTCGTCGAAGAGCGAGTGAAGCGCGGCGCCGAACAGCTCCTGGTCGCGAGGGTCGCTCGACTTCTGGTAGCGCTTGAGCTCCTCAACGACGTCGTCCAGAGTAAGCTCGTGCTCCTCGCTGTACATGCGGCGGTACATCTCGTCGACCTGGGCGCTGACGGACTTGTTGTAGGTCGCGACGACGAAACCTTGCTCTTCCTTCGAAGCCGCGCGCAGATTCAGGAGACGCGGGTGAAGGATGAGAATGTCGGTACGCAGGCTCTTGAAGCGGGCGACGTCCTCGCGAGTAAGGTTGTCCGCGTTGCGCACGACACGGATGAAGATCGAGTAAGCCTCGTCCGACAGGGTGAACATGGGAGGCGGCACCGACTCGGGCTGGTGCTGGTGGTCGATCTCCAGGCGGATCTTGTGCTCAACGAAGTCGAACATGGCTTGTAAAAAGTCCTCGCCGTTGACTGCTACGCTGTCCGCAAGCCAGTTCTCGAGGTTGAAGTACTCCTTGCTGGAGGCGAGGGCGGCGACATCGAGGGCAAAGTGCAGATTGTCGCTGGCGAGAAGCTTGTCGAGGATCTGCAGCTCCCATGCGACCTCGACGACCTTGCCGAGGTTATTCTCGTCCTCAGAGTAGAACTCGGTAAGAGTGTCGAGGAGACCCTTGGGGTTGAGCTCCCAGATCTGCTGGAAGACGAGGGCTGCGGAAGCCAAAGCCGAAGGAGGATTGATCAGGTAGATCTCAAGGATCTTCGAGTGCATGGTGGCAATCGGAGCAGGAAGAGGCTTGGGAAGCTTCTCCAGCGCGATAAGCACAAGCTCCGGCGCAAGACCACCGGCACGGTCGAGAAGCTCGGTGGCGCGGCGACCCATGTCGACCCTCTCCTCGCGGTCGGTCGCGTCCTCGGCGTCGGCGAGCGCACACGCTTGAACTAGCACCTGAATGAGGCCAAGGGAGTTCCAGAGACCGGCCGACTGGACATCCTTCGCCTGCTGGCGGACAACCTTGCTGACGGGAGCGTCGGGCGCGTAGGGCTCCACAATTCTGGTGAACACCTGGGGCGACGGCGAGGTCGGGAGAGTGTAGAGCGGAAGCGAGTCGGGAGGAAGCTGCGACAGGTTGCGGAGGATGTAAAGCAGCGACGACAGGTTGGTCCAGGTTGAGTCGTTCAGAGTCGCGGGAAGAAGGCCGGCGATGGGAGGAACCGGGGTCTGGGGAGGCACCAGAAGCAGACTAGCGGCCAAGGGCACGGCGGAGGGGTGCGCCAGCGGGGAGTTGGGAGTGTCAAACGCCTTGACCACCTCCACCCACGGGATCGACGCTGACGCGGTAGTCGCACAAATACCGCTCAAGACGCCGTGGAAGTCGACAGCACGACCATCGCGAAGACCCATGCACAGGCCGTGAAGGGTGCGGATGATCTCCTCCTTGACATTCTGCTGGTTGACGGGCTCCTCCAGCAGGTACGGGCCCCACCAGCGGCCGATTGCGGCCTCGACAGTGCCCTCGTCCTGAGTGAGCGAGTCGCCGAGCTCGAACAGGATGTCCTCCAGGGGAATCGAGCCCTGGGTGCGCGGAGCACCACCGGGGGACAGAGCCGACAGAGTCTGCAGAATAATCGCGGGCGACGTAAACTTGATGGTGAGCGATTGCAGAAGGAAGCCGCGCTGCAGCGAGTTGAGAGGCGACGGGTGGGGAGGAGTCGGGTTCGTCGGGGTGGGCGGACGCGATGTGGTGCCAGTCGCCGAAGTGGAACGCGGGTAGAGCGCCAGAATCAGAGTGCGTGCCTCCTGCATCGTCAAGTCGTCCTGGGGCTGGTTCGGAATGTTCGTGGACCAGAAGGGCACGCCCGCGCGAAGAAGCTCCATGGTGGGCTGGAAAGTCTGGTGCAGGGTTTGCAGGATCTGCTCGTGCGAGGGGTGCGTCGTCGGGTAAACGTGCGGGTTTGCCAAGGTGAGGGCCGACAGCGAGAACATAACCGCAGGAGGCAGATTGAAGAGTCGGAGAGACGGGAGGGGAAGCGGCGTGCCCTGCGAAGGCGAGAGCATGGTCAGAACAAAGTGCGGGGCAAGGGCAACATCGCGGGCGGCACGGACAGCCTCGGTCGCAAGGAGACGCCAAGCAAGTGCCGCCGGGCCAGAAGTGGGAATCTGAGGGGGAGGGGCGGCCGGGTCATCCTTGTACTGCTGCTGGTGTTGAACAAGTGCTTGAATCACAGGCGAGGCAACAACAGCGGTCCTGCGAACGAAGTGATGGTACATCTCCGGGCCGTTCGATGACGCGAGCTAGTCACGGGTCAGCAACAAATCACACGCGCCTTCCAGCGCTGCAAACACAACACTCACAGTCCTGATCTCTGCTGCGGCCTTGTCGAACGAGTCCTCGGTGAACGTGGTGAGAAGGAAGACGATCTGGGCGCGGACAATGGCAGCTGTGCCGTTGGCCCCACCAGCTCCAGCGCCAGCCCCGGAGGCACCACCAGCGGCCGCTGCGGCATTGTTGGAGCCAAAGCCGGGAGGAGGGCCAGTCCTGGCGACCCCGCCTCCCAAGCCGGGAGGAGGGTGAGACATGGACGGGTAGGTGGTCGGAAGAGGAGGAGGGGGAGGAGGAGAATGGGGGGTGAAAGGTTGGAAGGAGAGAGGGGAGACTAGGACCGATGCATCCCCAAGCCGGGGGGTTGAAAAAGGACGGAAGGTAGGTCGGAGTTGAGGGTTCGGAAGGGGTGCGCTGACCACTGCGACAGGCGGACTGTAGAGGGCAGTGGGTGGATGAGAACGGGTGGTGATGGGTCGAGGTCAGGTAGGACGGGTTCGACGATGACAGATGGTGGTCCAGCGTGAGTTAGACTGGGTGCCACATGCACCGGCGCCCTGAAACGCCGACCTCGAGATGACCTGGCTGCACCTGGTGCGTCACTCGCGCCAGCCTAGTGACACCTTCGTCACGGTAGAGGCAGCCGTACATGTGCATGAGCTGGCTGGGCGCTGCGTGCTCCTGCACGACTGCAGCATCGTCGTCGTGTTTCTTGCACCATCGTCTGACACAGCACCATGCATCTTGTGGGACTCGTGCGACTACTGACTCGTTTTCGCAGACGCCCCTGCTTCGATTGTTCCAGTCGGCGTCTGACGACGAATCATATGGCGACCCGTCGGCTGCACAGCAAGCAAGTTGCGGGCTGCCTCGGGCATCAGCATCATCGCAGGGCTACTCATGACTTCTTCGTTTGCTCAATGACACAGAGTACAACAAGCCACAACGAAGTGGAGGCAGGGGATGATAACATCAAACGTCTTGGCGGCTTATCACCTGCGCCATCGGCTCGCCCGAGAATCCCAGGAACGTGATCGACAGGGAACTCCTGGAGCTGCAGGACTTGGCCATGGCTGACATGCTCACCACAGTCATGGTTCGCAAGACTTCCAGAAGAGGACACTACAGATGAACGGAGGCCGGCTCACGAGATCGTGACAGCTGAGTCTGGGTCGAAAGCTGTCAGTGGCTTGGAGTGATGACGGACTGCCTCATCGGGTGACCCCGTCCGGTGACCATTGATACTACAAATGCATGTCGCCCGTACGCAAAAGATTATACGCCCTATAGCTCAGCCCAGATGCTCTTAGGCGTTGTAGACCTCGTCCCACTCTCCGCTCTCGATCATCTCCTTAAGGATGTCGAGGCCACCGACGAGCTCTCCATTCAGGATGATCTGGGGGAACGTCGGCCAGTCGTTGACCCGCTTCAGTCCCTGGCGGACCTCCTCGTCGCTGAGAATGTCGAACCATGCGAACTCGACTCCCTTCTC
The DNA here is from genome assembly GCA_039545375.1 of Trichosporon faecale. Taxonomy (NCBI): domain Eukaryota; kingdom Fungi; phylum Basidiomycota; class Tremellomycetes; order Trichosporonales; family Trichosporonaceae; genus Trichosporon; species Trichosporon faecale. The sequence continues at coordinate 371,604 of BCLU01000001.1, forward strand.
GCGCAGGAGACCGACGGTCTGGCGCGAGAAGCCACACTTGGGCGCCGACGGGTTGCCCTTCATGAACAGCACGACCTTGTGCTTGTTCATCAGCTCCTTGCAGCGCTCGGTGATCTCCTCCTCGGTACGCGGGCGAGACGGCTCAGCGGGGGTAAAGGCGGCGGCGGAGACATTGGAGGAAGGGGCGGAGGTGGAAGCAGCGTTCTGCGAGAGGAGAGCGTTCAGCACGCCCGTGTCGGCTCCAGAGTGACGGCCGAGAAGAGTGTGTCCCTGTAGCATAAATCCAACATATCGTGAGCGTTCCGTCGTAAAGTGTGGCGACAAATGTAGCCAGTCAATGCGAGGTTATGTCAGCACAACAATCTAGGGATTAGAACAACAGGCAAGAGGCGTGCGCAGCATTCCCGATCACGGGCCAGCACCCCTAGGTGGCGCCTGGTTGCGCTGGAGTAGCCGATACCACTGGAGCTTTTTCAAGTCACCAGCCTTACTGCACGCGTCACTACCTGGGAGCTCTGCCAGAACTCACGCGAAGAAGGACGAAGCTGGGGACGGCCTCGATGTCGAATGACTCAGCGATGTCGGCCTGCTCCTCCGCCTCAATCTGCCAGTTAGCTTCAGACCGACTCCTGGCAAGCTCACGTTAAGGAAGAGAACGCTGGGATACTTGGCGGCAGCCTCCTCGACCGCCTTGTTGAAGGCGGCACACGGCTCGGCCCACGGCGCCCAGAAATTCAGGAGGGAGACACGGTTGAGGTCCTTGGAGAGCTCGTCCTTGAACTGCTCCGGTGATGAGATGTTGACAAAGTTCGAGGTCGACATGGCGCAGTGTTGCTGGGGATGCGCTTCGTCCTGGGTCTAGGTTTTGTGAGTAGGTTGAGTAAGTCGTGACAAAGAACGCGATGGATTTGCGAGGCGGCAAGACCTGTAGCACCTCCACCAAGCACACCATCCAGACGCAATGCCATTACGCTCAGCCCCGGAACCAAACCCACGTGGCACCGCCAAGATGACTGCAACTTCGCGTCAGTCCTCGACGAGATCATGAGCGTGCGCATCATAGGCTCTCGATCACCCGTTACATCAACAAAATCTCGCCCAAGCAACCTCGCGGAAACAGCAACTCGGCTAGGAACGATATAAAACGGTGCAAGCTTGAGATCTTGGCACCAACACCCATCGTAGTCGAAGTAGAAGAACGATCATCGAGTACGAGCCGTTTGTTTTGACATCAACAAGACTGCCTCAAACGCGAATCAAGCATCATGGCGGACGTTGACATGGACAGTAAGTCGATTGGAAACATCAACAGCTAGTGCGAGCGGTTCCTTAGCTAACTTGCAGCTCGGCGAGACGGTAAGTCACTCCCCGATCGCTGGCAACATCTTGACGCCCTGTGCTGACATGTCTTCCTTACTGAACTTGACGCCCGCCCTTCGCCTCAAATACTTCTGAAAATATGCAGCCAACGGAAAGGACGGATACGCTTGGGCTGACCGCTGTACGTAGCTCGTTTGTCATGATGTAGCTGACACTGCAGCCGTCGAGGGATGGATCATCATCGTCACGAATCTGAACGAGGAGACGACTGAGGAAGACCTGGAGGACCACTTCGCTGAGTTCGGGAACGTCAAGAACCTGTCCATGGCGCTGAACCGTCGCACTGGATACGTTATGGTGAGTCGAAGCTGGTATGCAGATGTTTTCCAGCTAACCGTGCCAGGGCTACGCGCTCATCGAGTATGCGACGAAGGACGAGGCCGAGGCGGCGATCAAGGCTACGAACGGCACCGAGTTCCTTGAGAAGAAGATCAACACGTGAGTCTTTAATCTTCCTGGAGAGCTACGTATGTTGGAGCTGTAGCTGATATCAGCGACTTTGCGTTCGCCAAGCCCCCGGCAGGAGCCAGCGGAGGACGACGCGACCGTCCTCAAGGGAGGCGGGGAGGGCGCGACCGCTCTGTGTCCCCTGGACGTCGATGATCGGCGAACATGGCGAGTGCACATTGCAGACTGAGCGGAGAGCGAAGATGCACGTTCGAGACCGAGCTTGCCGAGCCAGGACGGGCCGGCAAGGGCCGCGGTGGTTCCCGGCACGATCACAAGTGTGGAAGGTCAGGAGCTTGGCGCGTGTCAGACTGCAACGCGTCGCGTGCGTCGCGTGCTGTGCGTGCGCACGCCTGGAAGGTGGTTCCAGAAGGTCGATTAGGTCTAGAGGGGCGGTATGCAGCGATTACATGTATGGTAGGGGCGTCCCGGCGAAGTGAATGTTGTGGTAACTTTGGGCGACGGGTAGTCTATTGCAGTAGTGAGCCTGGCCTTGATGGCGCTGGTTGATGAGTGCCCGGTACAGGCCTGGGTCCCGGCAAGGTGAATGCATAGAATGGATGGCGAGAGCGCCTGTTCGCGTGTGGTGATGCTGGCCAGTGGGGGAAGACGGGCAAGTGGCTGCTGGATGAGAGGGTGGATGGATGCGATTTGTAGCAGCGTGCACTCAGGGCCGTTGAGGATTTCATCATGTCATCCCGCGCTCCCGTGTGGATAGCGTGCCCCTGGGTCATCCTGGGTCGTCCTTCCTCGTCGTCCGGTTGCCTTCACTCTCCTTGGCTCCATGGTGAAGCGCGTCTAGACCGACTAGGACTCACTGTCCGTCCTAGTCCGGCACACCGTGCACCACTCATGCAGACAGACATGACTTATCACCACGCACCGTCTGCTCGACATCTGTCCTTCTCTCCATCTCCCACTCGCCCCTCCGTCAGCCCATCGTCACCTCGCCGCAAGCTCGCGCAGTCCTCCCTCTCGCTGTCACGACGCCCCCACGCAGTAGTGGTCAAGGCGGAATCGGAGGATTCCCAGCATCCGGCATCAAGTTTCATCGTAACCTGTAACAAAGTCTCCTCCAACTCTGACCCGTGCCTGCCCTGGCTGGCTCCTCAGATCCTCAGACATCAAGCCTGCGACGTTGCGGCCTCATCTCGTCGCACTCTGTTCTGCACGTCTGCACCAGACGGCATCTCGTACCTCTCTCGTTCCTCTCGCCTCCCACCAACCCCCGCACCTCTGCGCCGGGCACGCCGCCTCCCACCCTCATCCTCACCGTCCCTCCAGGACTCATCCCTTCCTTTCCGTTAAGCCTCTATCCGTTTCCTAATCCTCGGTGCCTTCTGTGACCTGCCCGCCGCGCCGCGCACCGCACCGCTCTCTCGTCGCGCTGGCGTCCACTCCCTCTTCTACATTTTCCATTTGATCCATTCTGATTCCACACTCATTCTCTCCTCACCACCGCAACTGTTTCCTGCGCCATCGTTCTGTTGTCACCGCAAACCAACCCACAAGTCCCCTGACGCCAACCCTCCACCCGGCCGTCCGACCCACTCCCTCCCCACAACTCGACCCCCGCTGAGTCTGTGCGCCACCCTCAACCCTTAGCGCGCGACCGCGCGTTCGACGCACCCATGTCCGACGACCTCGAGACAAAGTCCAACGCCTCGGTGGCCCTCGACGCCCCAGACGCCGCCGCCGGCGCCAGCGTCAATGCTCCCAAGAAGTCGGTCGACCTCGCGGCTGAGCTCGCTGAAGCCGACGCCACTGATGAGCCCGAAATCCCGGCTGAGAAAGTGATCGACGCCGACGCCCAGGAACCCACACACCCCACTGCAGGTGACAAGCCTGCCGCTCCCGAAGTCGAGGGCGAAGCCGTCACCGAGCCGGCTGTCGATGACACGAAAGCCCCGTTCAAGATCGACACCAAAGTGAACGGCGTGAAAGGAGATGCGAAGGCTCTCGAGGCGGACGAGCCGATCGCTGTTCCCGCCAAATCGCCTGCACGCGCCAGGGCAGCTGCAGCCGCCGCCGCTTCGAAGGATGACGTCTCCAAGCCCAACGGCACCGACGTCGACATCGCCGTGGTCAATGCGCTGCGTGCTGAGCTTACGTCTGCCAAGGAGGCGAGGGACGCAGCTGTGTCTGACGTGACTGCTCTGCGCACGGAGCTCATGTCTGCTCAGGAAGCGGCTCAGGAGGCGGCAAAAGCCATGGCTGCCGCCCAGGCTGCCGAAGCCGACATTGGGACTCTCAGGGCCGAGTTGCTCTCCGCCAAGGAGGCCAAAGACGCCGCCGAGTCCGATGTCGGCACGCTTCGTGCGGAGCTTGAGGCCGCCAAGGAAGCGAAGGAGACGGCTGAGGCCCGCGTGGAGGCTCTCGAATCGGAGCTCCAGCGCTTCAAAGACGAGCACGCCTTCACGGCTGCCGCCAAGGAGGCTGTGGAGAACCAGCTCCGCGAGCAGACCACCAAGCGCGAGGCGGCGGAGGAGAAGGTCGAGCTGCTCCGCGGACAGGTTGAAGCTGCCCGTCGTACTGTGATGCAGCTCCAGAAGCAGGAACAAGACCGTGCCACCCGCCGTGTCTCTCAGGCTCCTAGTGCGATCGAGGGATCTGGCGAAGACGACGAGCGCAAGTCAAAGCGCGCCAGCTTGTACGGAGGCGTGCGGGCACGACCAATGTCGACGCAGTCGGCTGCGACGACGGCCGCCAGCGAAAGCGATGCTCCTTCGACCGGCTCCGGCCTGCGAGAACTTCGCCTTGGATCTGGTCACGCTCGCGGCTCCTCCATCGCCTACCACAAGGCCGCACCGCCCAAGTCACCCCTCGGCGAGAAGCCGATTCCTCTTCCTCGCTCCCCCATGTCTCAGCCGGCCGAAGCCCACTTAGACGTCCCTGCTCAGTCGCCTCCCCCGACGGATCGCAAGCCTAGTGTGTCAAGCCAGCGATCCGACCCGGGCGACATCATGAGCGGATCGCCTTCCATCGCCAGCTCGCTTGTCCACGTGTCGACGACTTCTGAGCCCGACTCGACTCTCCAGGCCGAGCTCCAGGCTCAGAAGGACGAAGCCGCGGCTCTCCGTGCGCAGGTGGAGGTTCTGACCATCAAGCTCATGGAGAGCGAGGAGGCTCGCGACGCGAGCGAAACGTGTCTGCGCTCATTGCGCGAGTTCATGGCTGGCGGAGACGGCGGCGATGGCGGTGACGCCATGCAGGGACTCAAGCTGCCTCCTTTACCAACGGAGGACGACCCGGACGACGGTCCCCCACCACCTGAACCGGAACCGGTTGTCGCTGAGCAGAAGCCTGAGCAGACAAGCCGGTGGGGTTTTCGGCTCTGGCGCGGAGGTGAGGCCGCGCCCGGAGCAGAAAATGCCTCGCCCAGCCCGTCGGTAGCGCTCGCCGCTCCGGTCGTGGCACCCCTGGAAAGGACCATCTCGTATACTCCTTCCCTGCCGCCTGCTGTGGTAGCCAGTCCGGCTCCCTTGGCAGATCCGGTCTACTCTTCTCCCATTCCTTCTTCCTCTCGCTCTCCCCCGACTTCTCCTTCTCCGCCACTTCCTGTGCGAGCTCTTGCTGATGAGCTTGCACCACCGTCCCCCGAGCGACAGGTCATCACTGCTTCTCCTGAGCAGCAGGCTCTCTCTCCTTCACCTCCGCCGCCTGAGGAGGCTCCCCCGGCTCCATCCGTTCCACCTGAGGCTCTAACTCCCCCTCCCCCACCACCGCCGCCACGACGACGAGCGGCGTCTCGTGCTGCAAGTGTTGCAAGCTCGACGGCCGACTCAGTCATCAATCCCCCTGAGCCGATGCCAACACCACCTGTCCCCCCGGCACCTCTACCCGCAGTTGCTGCCACCCCTGCCCCTCCGCCGCCACCTCCCCGAGCACCGAGACGACGAGCGTCCAAGCCGAAGACGCCGAAGAAGAGCTACACGACGCCCCTTCCCGCGCCGACGCCGCAGCACGATGCGACACCGGCGAGCCAGAAGTCGGGCGCCTTCGGCTTCATGTCCAACTGGCGCACCCCGCCTCCTCAGCAACCGTCCGAGGCCGAGATCGACCCAGATCAGCCGCTCAATTCCGACGGTGCCAACCTCGACCGCTCGCTGACCTCGTTCTTCGTTCGTGCCAAGCGTCTGAAGAAGCAGCCGCCGAGGCCTCTGGCGCTCGACAACATCAGCTCGCTGAACCAGGCTAGGGCCGCGGAGGCTGCTGCAGCTGCGGCCGCGGCGGAGGAGCAAGGTGACGGGCAGACGACGGTACCGAAGAGCACGCATGTCTCTCGGCCAAGCATGAGCAGCTTGAACACTGCGTCGAGTCTGGTGTCCTCCGCCGAGATGACGCCTGTCGTGCACGACTTTGACGAGGTGCCACTGTCGAAGGCGGCTACGGCAGCCTTCAGGCCGATGGTGAGGACGCCGCCGCGCTCGCCAGCCAGGAGCCTGTCGCCTGTCCAGCGGATCGCTCCGCCCCGCTCGCCGTCACCTGTTGTTGTTCGTCGCCCGCAGTCACCTGTTGTCGAAGCTCGCTCCCCGTCACCGGTCGCCGTTGACCGTTGGCCGTCTCCGTCGCCTGTGCACGTCGAACGCCCGTCAGCGCCGACGCCCTTGGCTGCTCGCTCTCCTTCGCCTGTTGAGGTCGAACGCCCGTCTGCCCCGACTCCCCTGGCCGCTCGATCCCCGTCGCCTGTCATGGTCTCCCCGCCCCCAGTTACATCGTCGCTCATCACTCGCTCGCCTTCGCCTGCCGCTCGTCCGTTGTCCCCCGGTCCTCGTTCGCCCTCGCCACGCCCGCGGTCTCCTACGCCTCCCCCAGTAGAGGAGGAGTGCCCAGCTGCGACTGTCGAGGCCCCGTGCACCAGGAATACTCCGCCTCGTGATGCGCCGTCGTCTCCAGTGCTTGACTACGAGGCAGTGAAGGATCGTGAGGCTCTGGTGTCGTCCGTACCGGGCAGCGCGGTGCAGAGTCCGTTCGACGCTTCTGAAACGCCCGTACTCCCCACGCCGCTGTCGTTCCCGGAGCACCCAGCGTCAAGGAATCGGTTCGAGCCCCAGGAGCAAGCGCCTCCGTCCCAGCCTGCTCGGGAGCCGGTGCCCGCACCGTCGGAACCAACGCCAGTGCCTGCTGTGGTCCCGGTAACGCCGAGCATGGTTCAGACCTCTGAGATGGCCACCCCTACTGGCTTCAGGTCTCCGCCCATTGCTGCGGCTGATCTTCCAACACCGAAGCAAGGTGCCACGGCGCGCGCTCCAGCTCCGATTATGGTCAAGAAGCTGTCGCATAACTCCCCGGCGTCTCCCGAGTTGCTGCTCAGCCCGCAGAGCCCAAAGTCGAGCCCGAAGCTTGCCGCGTACAGCCCGACGAGCCCGAGCGGAAGCATCATGGACCGCCCCCGCCCCAGGGCCAACCGACCCAGCTACGAGCACGGCGCCGCCATCACTCGCGTGAGAAGCCCTCTGAGCCCGCTCAGCCCTACCGCGAGCAGCAGTGGCTTCTCTAGCCCGGTCCGCGGTGGCTTCTCCAGCCCCGTCAGAGCCGAGTACAACAACGAACGCGAGCGGACGCCGCGTTTCCTCGGCTTCGACACCTCGATCCCGGTCGAGGAGAGGGGCTCTCGCGGTGGACCGAGCCCAAGCCTCTCTGTGGAGCGCTCGCCCCGCCTGGATCCGACGCCGTCGTCGAGGCTCAACTCGTTGGAGACTCCGCTGCGATCAGCGACGTACGATGCGCCGAGTCCGACACCATCGTCCACCGAGTCAGTGGTGCACCGGCCTCGTCCTAGGCGCGGCAGCTCCCTGTCGTCTGCTTCCATGCCGGTGGTCGTGTCCCGCGTGACTCCCAGCCCGGTGCATCAGGACCCGAGGATGGACTCTGTCTACTCCGCGTCTGGGTCAGCGAGGACCCCAAGCCCTGTCACGTCGCCGGACGTCTCGACCAAGCCTCCCCGGTCAAGGAACGACGATGACGACGGCTTAACCTCGATCGGCAAGCTTCTCGCGCCCGGGGCCATCAACCAGTCGAACAGCTCTCTGTCGAACTCTTCTGCTGGCGGGCCCGATGAGGAGGAGTACCTCGAGGACGACAGCGGCAAGCCAGCCACTCCGCCTGCCGATCCCGTCACTCTCCGCACGCCGAGCAGTGGCCCCGTCCGCCCTCCGCGACGAGTAAGCTTGTACAGCTCTGACGCGCCTCCGCCCATCACTTCAGGCCCCGCCGCGGCTCCCGCTCAGGACCGTCCCATTGCGCTTGCGGCTGCCGCTCCAGCGTCACCTGTTCAGTCGGTCACACCTAGCATGATGCACTCGCACTCGCGGAACCTCTCGGCTGCCAACTTTGTCGACCCGGGGATGCTGGCTCACGGAACTGCCTGGGCGCCGTTGAGCCCGCGACGACCCATCGACGCTGTCCCGGCGAGCCCGCTCGCTGGTGCGCTGACGCCTGCGTCGCCCTCGACCGCCTCTGTTATTCCGGGTCTGTCCGCGAGCAACTCTCCCAGCACGGCGAACAGCTTCCCGCGCGGCGCCTACAACATCGGCGACCACCTGCCGACGCCTGCGCACCTGATGCGGCCGTCGAACGTCCCGGGCAACCACGACATGCTCAGCGTGCCGTGGGACCGCCGCGCGCCGTCGATCTCGTCCATGAACTCGGTCTCCGACGAGGGTCACGGCCTCTCCAGGATCGGCATGAACCTGCAGGCTCTGAACCTGTCGCCGGTGCCGGGCAACTCGATGTTGAACGCGGACATGAACGTGAACACGGCTGGCCTGACGAGGCGCGAGACGAAGAAGCTGAGCCGGGAGCGCCGGGCGTCGTTCGGACAGCAGCGCGCATGGGCCGACACCCCGCCGACGGATTTCATGGCGCTGGCGCACGCGTACGGCCTAAACAAGCCGCCTGCGATGCAGCACCAGCCGCCGATGCAGCCGCACCAGGTACCTCCGACGCCGCCTGGGGTGTCTCGTGGTGTGCGACTCAGCGACGACGGACCGACACCGCTACCTAGCGTGGCGGCGACACCTACACCTACGCGCGGGGTGCGCCTCAGTGACGACGGCCCCGTCGCTCCTGCGAACGTCTCCCGCGGCGTGCGGTTGACCGACAACCCCGTTCCGACCATCCAGATGCGGCCGCCCGACAACCCGATTCCCGTGCCGCCTCGCAGTGCGCTCCGCCCGGCCTCGCAGGCGATCTCTAGGGAAGACAGCGTCGGCTCGTTTGAACGGCTGCGGTACTCGACCGCCTCGACCGAGACAGAGGAGCACAGCAACTACGTCCTGCCTCCGCGTATGCGTGCCCTCGGCCCCCCGATTCCAGCGAGTGCCCTCGAGCAGCCGCTCCCGATCCGCACCCTCGGCCCGCCCATGCCGCTCGCCCCGCCGCCGATGGACCTCTCCATCCCGCCGCGCCACTTCGACCAAGGTCCTGCCAGTGCGCCCCTCATTCCTCCGGCCCCTTCGCCCGGAACGACGAAGGGCGTGCGCCTCGTAGACCCGGGCAATGGACACGTGCCCCGCCGCGGCAGCGAGTCCTCGACCGCCAAGCCGGTCGTGCGCCCCCGCCGGCCAAGTGAGACGGGCGCGATCCTGCCCCGCGTCGCGCCAGGACCTGGGCCGGGCTTCGGCGCGGGACCGAGCGCGAGTCCGATCGTCGGGCAAGGGTTCGGGTTCAACCGACCCCAGGCCGTCGCGCCGCTGGACCTGAGCTCCGTGCCGAGTGCCCCCTTCAGGCGGGCCGAGGACCACGACCTGGGCAAGGCTCCCCCAAGTCCGACGCGGCACACGATGACTTTGAACGCGTTACTCGGCAATAGCGCCCAGAACTCGCCGGTGAACTCGGCCTTCTCCAGTTTGACGGGCACGCGCTCGCCACCGCCAAAGGCGTCGACGCCACAGCTCCAGTCCACGCCCCAGCTTGCGCAGCAGGAAGAGATGGAAGTCGTGGAGGATCCGAAGAGGGCAGAAGGACCCGCCCCCGTCCGCCCGATGCGGTCGGCGAGACGCACGCAGCAAGGAAGCATTAGCGGGTTCTCGGCCGTGTCGGCTGTGAGCGCAGTGAGCGCAGTCAGCCAGGCGAGCAACGTGAGCGGGAACTCGGGGCGGAGCCGCGGAGGATATATCTGAGCGAACTTTGATTGTACGCCACAGCCCATAGCCCACCTCATCACTCTACCTCACCCACACCTAGTCGTAATCATACCTTTCCCCCGCATGAGACGGTAGATAATTGTACGAATGTTAAGTGTTCCTATCCATCTGGCTGATGCACGATTTGTCTGTGCCTTCTCTCCTTCCACATGATTAGACGTGGGATGGAACATGACACATTGCCCCATCAAGCAAACAGTGAAGACATGAGCTGCAACGTCATCGCTCTTACACCATTCCAGAGTTGAGTTTAGCCCAACCTGGACTGCGGCACGATGTCGGCTCTGACTTCAGACACGAGACGGGAGGAGACGCTGTCCCATCCCAAACCGAGTGCTATCTTATCAGCCGCTGCTCTCCCACGCCCCCTCCCTGCTCGGAGCCAACTTGCCCCGCTCGCTGCGCACTCCCTGTCTCACGGCTCGCCGCACCCCTCGCTCCGCTCGGCGTGCTCGACGCTCGCGGAAACCTTTTGCATGTCAAGGTCGTCTCTCCCTCGTTACAAGAACTACATGGCACTGTGTGTGGATGTGATTGTGGGTGTCTCTATGGGTTTGTGTGCTTCCTCTGCTTGACTCTCTCTGCTCTCCTCTGCTCTCCTCCTCCACCACTCACTCCCTCCTCCTCTGCCCTGCCGCCGCTGACTGCCCGCGCTCTAGTCGGTGGGCGTAATGGGCGCCGGCTTCGCCGTCGCTTGATGGAGCTGGCTGCGCTCCGCCTCCGCTCGCTTCCCTCGCGGCGGCTATCCCAGCAGCTTCCGCCACAACTCCTTGCACGGTTCCTGCCCCAGGACCTCCCTCTTCCCCAAGCCAGCGACGGATCCATTCTCGACCATGTCGAGCGTGAGGCTCTGCTGGAGTCCCGGGGCGATGGGTGCTTTGGCCGGTCCCGGGCCCTTGTCGACGAGCTGGTCGATGACAGACCGGAGGAGGTTCTCGACGTGTCCGACGCTGATGATAGGCAGATGGCCCAGGGTCGCGGCCATGCTGACGAGGTGCAGGATCGCGAGCCCGTACAGCGGCTTCAGGACCGTGAAGCTGTAGCCGAGCGTGCGGCTGATCTCTGGCGAACCGAGGGCAGAGAGCATGGCGAGAGCGGCCTCGCGACCGCGCTCCAGCTGCTGGTACCCCTCCGACGTGGAGGACATGGCGAGCCACACGTTCCGGTCTGCAGTGAAGGCGGGCGACGCCGCGTACAGGATTGCGTAGTGGTAGTACAGCGTAAGGACGGGGTCGTGGCGCGCGCCGTTGCTTGAGGCCCACGCCTCGAGCTTGGCTGCCGAGCGGCGCCAGATCTCGCGCGCACGCGCACGCAGCCGGTCGACGGCGGCCTGTTCGGCCGGATCCGGAAGGACGCTGTCGCGGCCAGGGGGCGATGGAGGTGTCTCGCCCGGGAGCCGCGCTGCACGCTGCATGCTCTGGATCTCGATCAGGATCTCGGAAAACTCGAGCCAGCCAAGCAGCTTGGAGTCCCGGTCGTGTGTGGAGGGATCGCCTGGCTGGCTGGCTGAAACGAGCTCACGCCACTGTGCAGCAACGGGCTCATGCACGATCGGCACGTTGAAGTCCGGCAGGTGCAACATGTGGTCTGCCAAGACAACGTAGATCCATTCCCGCCACTCGTCATGACTCTTCCGCAGCGTGTGCGGGCGATCGAGCTGCAGGTCTCTAGCGAGACCGGTCGATAAGCATCCGAGTGCCTGGTCGCTCGTCCATGTCGCGTAGACTCCGAGCGACAAAACCTCGTCACGCGTCCAGGGCACCTTGGCGGCTAGCAGACGGCCGATTTCGGCAGACACGGCGTCCCCAGCAAGGTCCGCCTCACGACGGTTCTGCTCGGTCCGCTCGACCGCTGCCCGTCGACCGAGACATTCCAGCACTAGCGCGGGAAGAGCCGCCATGGGTGAAATGCCGGGCAGCCAGGGTGTCAACGGCCACGCTCCCACGCGATAGCTCTCCCAAACATGGTCAGGCACATCGACCGGTGCTCGAGGAGCCCCGCCCGCAGGCTGCGCACCGCTGTATGCAGGATTTTGTCCGCCGGCGAGCTGCGCCGCGAGTGCGTCCTGCGCGCGAAGCAGGGTGCTCAGCGTCGTCTGAATCGCGGCCACTGCCCCAGGGAGGGCCTCCACAGGCCTGAACGCCGCTTCAAGCTTGTGCAGACGAGAGTCGAGGCGAAGGTGATCAGGAGGCGGGCCCCCGTGTGGCGGTGGCGCAGACGGAGGAGGTCCGTACGGTCCAGACACGGGAGGTGGCCCAGCAAAGTAAGGCGGCTGACCCGGCGGTGGTCCCCCTGGGGCGTGCATGGGGGGCGAGTGCGGTCGCAGGGGCGGAGGATACGGCACCGCACCGGCCGCCACGGAAGCGAGCGACGAGATGCTCGCGTTGGGCGGCGGTGGCATTGGCTCACGCACACCACGCACGGCATAGTCTCCGGGGCCAAGCGCCGGACGTGAAGTGATTGGAGGTGCCGGCTGGCTGGCGCCAGGGTAGAACGAGGGCCCGGCGGCTCCGGGGGTCCCTCCCCTTCCAGGCGGTAATGACCCAGCGAAGAACGGCGACGCACGGGACGGCAGAGTCGAAATAGATTTCGGGCGCGCACGAGACTCGAAGACACAGTGCACGCCTGCCTGTCGGCATCCACGGCACGGTTCCTTTCCAGGTCCATCACACTTCATCCTGGGGAAACCATCAGCAACTTGCTCACAGACTTGCCACTTTCGGTCACGCCGCCGAAATGTCTTGTGTCGTGTCTGACTTACTTTTGACGACGACAACGAACACATGCCATCATACTGCGCGGCTGTCGATTAGTGACATCGCGGGTGAACACGACGTCGGGGCCGTTTGTCGGTCCAGACCCGCTTGCCGGTTGTTGATCGGACCTGCCCTCAGAGGCCCCACTTTTCTCAGCCGATGGGCGCTCCCGATCCGGCGACGAGCCCGGCGAATGCGACTTGATGTTGACGCTGCGCGGAGCATCGAGCGAATGCCTGTTCTTGTGGGTCTGCCAGTTCGGGCGCCAGGGCTGCCCACCTGGTCCACGTCCCTCTCCGTGCCAGGCCGTCGACGCCGCCGGCGATGGGCGGTCTCGGTCTCCTCCGGCGCTGGACGCGCCGCCCGTGCCGCCTGCTCCGGACGTGCTTCCCGCACCGCCAGAGGAGCTAGCGGGGCCGGTGCCGCTTTGTCCAGATTGCGTCAGGGGGTGGAGTGGAGGTAGGGATGGGCGTGAGGGCGAGGATTGGCGGATGATGCGGGGCGAGGTAGCGGACCGGCGAGCTTCGGGTGATGCCGATCGCGAAGCCGAGGAGCGCCTTTGACGCTTTGCCTGGTGAGACTCTGCGACGTGTTAGTTTCAGCCCGACATCCAGCCCAGTCCGGGACAATGACAATCAACGCGGGATATGATGGGCCCGTCACAGACATGACGAGACCCCTCTTGGAACGTCGCAGGGATAAACAAAAAGTCCCAGGGACGACATCATTCACTCACCTTGAGTGCCCGCGGGCCCAGGAGGGCTATCAGCTCGTCTCCGCATACCGGGGCGGACTTCGTTTGGAAAGCTCAACGAGCTGAGAGGCTGACGAGGTGATGTGAGAATTGCGGCGGTCGACAATCTTGGGTTTACAGATACACAGGAGCGGGTAGGCTGCGGAAGCCTGCAGGGTCGGGTTGAATTGCAGCTGATAAAATGATGGGCACAGCCCGTCCTTGCAGCGTTAACTGGAGGGGCGTCGTATGTTAATGAGAAGCTTGTTTCCGGACGTCGCCTTGCAGTGATGCAGCGGGTGCGAGCGAATCTTCAGCTGGAGGGTCGAGAGAAGGAATGACGGCGGGGTGCGGGCAAGTGAGAAGTGTGCGGGTCGCGCGTTTTGAAAGCGAGGTTGCTGCTAGAGTGCGTCAGCGGAGGGCTCGGTTGATGGGGGCGGGAGGTGACAACCGGAATTCCGGATGCAAAGGACAGATGATTGGAGGCCGGGTCTGTGGGATGTGCGGTCTGGGTGTGATTGGGTTCGGATGGTTGGATGGGGTGCGCCGGGGTGCACGGGAAGGGTGTGAGGGATTGTGATGCAGTGATGGAATGTGCGACTCGGAGTGTGCTTGGTGGATGATGAGTGACAATGAGGGCAAACATGCAGACGACCAACAAGGCAATCTTGGGTCAGAGCCGGGACAGCGGGCACAGGTGCAAGGAATGGGCTGGGAGCGCCAGCCAAAACCCTCCGTCCCGGACGGCCTGCGACCATTGACCATTGGCCTGGTGACCCGGTGACCTGACCAGTCGACGCACAGCTCACAGCTCCCACCCCTCGCCGCCCAGCGCCCGGCCTCATGCCTGCACCCCGCACTGCACTGAACGCCGTCCAGCTCACAGCACTGCACCTGCACTGCGCGCGAGCCCGTGTGCCGTGAGGCCGCCAGCGCACACATGCACACACACACTCTCTCTCTCTTCCTAAGTCTTAGGCTGAAAATGAAAAGGCGTCCAGCGGCGGGCGGCGGCCAACGACAGAAACGGCCAGTGACGCCGGGAGGCGCGACGCCTCGTGCCTCGGACAAGTCACAACTCACACTGTTCCTTCAATCGTACCGTCCGTTCAGTCAGCCGGGCAACCTCTGTTTCTCGATGATCGACCTTGTCTCGTCTCTCGTGTCAGATTGTCCAGGAGCGTTAAGTGCGAACGGGCGAAAGGCGACTATGTGTTGGATGCGGTTGGATGCGTTGCGCGAAAGGTGGACGATGCGGCGATGTGTCGTCGGGATCGCGTGTTTTGTGTGTGTGTGTCTCTAAGGGTCGGGACGGTGGGAGAGTGGGTTGGGCTAGAGTGAGCCTATGCGACTGGAGCGAGATAGGTGGGGAAGGAGGTGACGGAGGGTGATTCGGATGATTGATTGACTGTTGTTGCAATGCAGGCGGATGGTGTAATCGATGCTTGCCTTTGTGGATGCAGATGCAGTAGTGTGTGTTGTGCCGAGGGGCGGGTGTAGCGGGTGTGTCGCTGGGCAGTGGAAGCAGAGCCGGATGTTTGGGCCGAGTTTAAACAACAAAGGAGAGGAAGGAAGAAGCCAGATTGCGCAGACGCACGCGGAGAAGGGGTGGAAAGGGAGCTGGCGAACGCAAGGCGCAAGGCGACGCAACGTGCAGGTGCAAGGATGCAACGCAGGATGCAAGGATGCAACGCAGGATGCAAGGATGCAAGGATGCAGGACGCGGTGCAGGACGCAGGATGCAGGATGCTAGGATGCAAGGCAAGGTTGAGCTGGCAAGTTGACAGGTCAGGAGCACAGGATGACCGGGATGATAGGGAAGAAAAGATAGGGCCGGGTGTGGGAGGAAGGGAAGAGGGAGAGCCGGCCGGAAAAGGGACGAGGATCGGGGACGTCCAAGATGCACGGGGGGGGGGATCAGGCGAAAGGGGGAGGGTTAGAAAGGTGAGAAGAGAGGGAAGGAAAAGAAATGGTTGGTAGGAATGGATGAGAGCAAGTCCGAAATGACGGCAGAGAGTTTCGAGTGTGCGTTGCGGCTGTTGGATGCTGGCTATGTTGGCTGGAGATGTGCAAGTGGCCAGCCAGGCAACGAATGAATCGAGTGCAGGATGCAGGGTGCAGGATACAGGGTAGACAGGGTCGGAGTGAGGACGAGGACTGACTGGGATAGGCTGTCCGAGTGCGCACTATGTGAGAGCGGTGCCGGTCCCAGGGCATTCAACTCAGGACCCGGTCACTCCTCTATCCACTAGACCTTCAGCACCCAGGACGGTGGCCCAGCACAGGGTCGCAACGATATGCACGATATGCAGGGCTCCAGGGCCGCAGGGTCGCAGTACGGCACGGCACTCACGGCACTCTCCCTGCCGACTGCCCGCTCACTCGTTCACTCGCTCGCCCGTCGGCACTGGGTGAGACACCTCCCAGGACATGGGAGTGGGAGTCTGGGAGCCGCCAAACCCAGCGCCTTGCGCCAACCCCCCAGCCAGCACTCCTTACCCACACTTCACCAGATCATCCGGCTCCTGGGCCGCTGGAAACGAGCTGGAACTACATGCTCTCTATGCATATGCGTCCCGCTTCTGGGCCTGTGAGCCTTGTGGGGCGTCGGGACGTTTTCGTCGTGGCGCCGCGGCGACGGAGGGACGCTCACAGCGCAGCCAAACCCAGGCGGCAAGGCACGCTCGGCTGCCCTCACCTTCTCTGCGGGCGTCCGGCTGAGGGAGGGATCTGCTGGGAGACGAACAACCAGAGTGGGCCGTGAGGTAACGAGCCTCGAGCCGCCGGCTGCAAACTGCTGCACAATGCAGTGGGGCCTGCGCAGAGGTTCTCGGGTATCTCTCCGCGGGAGGCGCCGGTTACGTACTGAGTGCGCAACGGTACAACGGTGTCGTGCTGTTAGGCTACAACGCTGCAGCCCTGTGCCGTGAGGTCCGGGTCAGGCCAGGAGCGACACGGCTTGTTTACAACCCAGCTTGCATACAGACGGTGGAGTGAGAACCCGGGCAAGAAGCGACTGAGACATGCGCTGCAATGAATGTCTGAATTGCGGCACACTTCCCAGCTTCCGAACCCACGTCTGCGCTATTACTGAATGCGACCAGATCCGGTTGCGTCGTACTATAGCTACATTCGATTCGATGTGCTCGACGGTCGCAACAACGATGCAGCAACGAACGATCGTCGCGCAGAACAGAATGCGCGGAGACGAAACACAGCGATCGAGTAAACACCGGCACGGCACGACGACAGGGACGCGTGATATTAGGGTACCAGGGTCTCGTCTCCGGCTTTCTTCTGAGCCTCTGAGCGGGGTGCCGTAGGCCGCCCGCGTCGCTGCGACAGCGGGTCCCTGGCGACATGCCGTGCGACACGAGCTGCGACCAGCCTGGTCAACTTGTCTGTTTGCGTCGTTGCTTGCCAGCTCGCTGTCAGGCAACCCGACTGTCCCCCGATTGGCAGAAGCCTGGATGCCTGGGGACGTGGCATCAGATCTCGCATATATACAGGGCTGAGTGCGTTGGATGCGTTGGGTATCGTCATCTGTGCATTCAGCGTGAGAGCTGGGCAGGGCTTGAGGTTGACTGAATGCAGACCCGGAATACAGGGACCGACACGGAGCCGGGCCCTACGTGTGAACCGGCCGGTTCATTCTGGGTTATGCACACAGCCAATGCAATTGACTTGCCGCACAGTGTCAGGTAGTGGCATATTGTACCCCGGCGTCCAGCGAGTCCTGCAGATATCGTCATCGCCGCCGCCGAAAGTGACGGCGTTGTGCTCTGCGACTCTGACGTCGTCGTCGATCGACTGACGAGAGCCTCTGTCGGTTGCCAGATCTGAGCAGCAAGCGCAAGCGAGTACCGGCAGCCGACCTGGAATCAACGTCTGGGTCCAGATCTGTAGGGATGCACAAGCATGACCGCATCAGTCTCTGCAGCACTGGTATCCACCGACAGTGGTAACTGCGTGCCCACCGCGACTACACCTGTCGGCGTCGTACATGGCACAAGACCTCCCGCTAGCTCAGCGGGCCGTTGTGCCGATGGCTCTGTATGGCAACCAGCACCTCGTGCCTGCCGAGCGCCGTACGTAAACGCGGGCTGTCGATCGTCATTCAGAACCCGGAGTGTAGTTGTGCAAGCATGCAGCGCTTTCTGGATCTGGAATTCCGGCGATGACGAGGATTGACCTCACCGTAACTCAACTCACTGCTCCTCAGACTCCCGTAAGCTGGGTTCCGGATGTGTGCAGGGCGTTGGGACCTGAAAGGCCAAACCGTGTGAGTGGTGTGAGTTGAGGAAGGTGTGATCGGGACGAACGGTTTTGGCAGTTGTCCAAACAATTCACCCAACACTTCGCTGAGACAGTCCCACCGTCTCACCGTCCCGGCAACGTACGGAGGCTACGGCAGTGTCTCACTGTGCCTGCAGCTTCCCAGGATGGCATCTTGCACTTAAATCAGCAGTGCCCGGCCGTCGTGTCTTCCCCGCTAAGTCTTGCTCGTGCCCCAGCGGATCAACACTCCAGCTGTGTGGATTTCGCAACTACGAACGGCGACAATGAAGGGGCCGGCGTCGCCGAGGAATGTCTCAATGCATCCAGGCAGCTGCCGGGCTGCCGGGGCTAACCCGCTCATGCCTTTGTTCCTTTGAGCTATCGAGGCTAGTTCCCGCGCCCGTCCAGTTGTGCCTCCCAGCGTGCGGCTAGCGGGCACGAGCGGCACGAGCAGTTGAGCGTCTGGTGCAGGTCTCGGAGCCACGGCGTTAGCGTTGCCTAGTTGGACGCTAGTGCCGGTTTAGTGCGATTCTTGTTCCAGATGGACTGAAAGCACGCAGCCACACCACCGATCTGCTCCTCTTCATCCATCTAGGCTCGGCGGCAACGGAAGTCGGGCGGTGCACGGATCTCTACTGCGTCATTGTCTCACGCCGTTGCACACAATGCGAGCCCACTTTGCAGGTGTGCGAGCGATAAGATGACCGAGCTCTGAGCGAGATCGCCGAGCTCACCCAGTGCAAAAGCAGGCATCGCAGTATGCATACCGGCCTGTTCCACCCGCTTTGGTCCAGGCATGGTGGGATGCAGGGCGGGCAGCATCCCCTCGGCGCTACAGCACAGTGGCCCAGACATGCTAGCCCACTGTGTGCAGTTGCATCCGGCACCAGGTGCGAATTAGGTTCGTCGCATAACGTAAGCTGGCACCTAGCGAGCTGGGTGAATGGCGCTGAATCGCCCAGTGAATGACGTAGCGTACCGCGAGCCGGGGCTGCCGCTGCCGCTGCCGTAGGCCCGGGCTGGCGGCACTGCCCGCACTGGCTGGGCACCAGCCCACACGCACGCTGCTGGCTGGTTTGGTTGGCTGCCCAGTGGTGGGCGTCAGTCGCTCGCACCGTGGCGAGCGAGATGAGAAAAGCCAAAGACATGGGGAACCGAGGGCAAGGCGACATGACGTGCCTGGGCCTGTCACGCTGAAGCAAGTTGGGCCGGCCGAACATTGCGCTCGGCGGCGCCGCGATAGGTGGGGGACGAGGAAGGGACGGCGGGACAGAGTTTTGGGTGTCAACTTTGTTGGTGGCCAGGTGCCGTGTATTGTCACACTGATCAACAACACGTCTACCGCACTGGTCAGAAAAGAGGGCGCTGAGGCGATGTCGTGAGCTGACCTGGCGGTGCTGTAATTCGCACCTAATCGGCGTCACGGGGTCACCATCGCAAACTGGAAGAGATGCTCCGCAGCATGTGGGCAAGAACCAGTGCACGGGAGTCAGACGGTGGAAGGTATGCGGCGCAGGCGATACGTCAGACTCTTAAGTCTTGCTTTATCACGAGGGCCCTTCTGGAGCAGGAATCAGGACGCCTGCTGCTCCATAAGTCGCCGTTCAGTACCTCACAACGAGGGCACAACTAACGCTCTGTCCCCGACACTGACCACCTCTAAGCGGCCACCGACAGACGGAGCAGCTCCGCTTCACAGCGCGGAGCATATCACGGAGCAGCAATGCCGACATCGGACAACAGCCCGAGCGCCGGACGCCGCTGACGCACTGACCCATCCGACGCACTGACACCGAGTCCGACGCCACTGCGCCGCCAAACCAGCCAGCGCCGCCGACGCCGGAGGGAAACGCCACACGCAGCCACATCGGGTGCGCAGGCTCGCTCAAGCGCCTCAGGTTATCAGGCTGTGTCTCACCGGCCTCGCCGGCGTCTCCGGATTCGCACCGGACAGAACTCAGGGCTTCTGGCCGGGTGCTGCGCCTGAAGCTGGAATGCATGCGACGGTCATGACTGCGCGCGTGGGTCTGCACACTGCACGCTGGCTACTCAATGGATGTCACTGATGCGACAGGCGATAAGCTTGGACCTCCGATTCAATGTGGGTGACTGCCAACCTTTGGGTCCAGGCAGGCGCCTGCTGCATGAGACTCCTTGATTCATGGGATAACCGTCCATCGGATAACACGGCCACGATGGATGAACGGTTAGGGGACGGAAACGGAGGTTGCGCCAGCCTCGGGTAAGCATCGCTCACCTGGTATTCGGAAAAGCTGAAGCAACGATTCGCACGGTCCGAGCGACGAACTCCGTGCTGGCGCTCCTCTAGAGATAAACATGAGGCTGCGTGGGTGAGTGCCGGACACACACAGCCGTGGCGCACGAAGGAGCCACGTAGCTGGCATCACCCTAGTTGGCTCGTTCGCGGCCGGCCATGGCGCTCATTGCAAGACGCCAGACACACAGGCAGGCTGAAACATGGCTCTTCGTAGAGCACACAACCACCCAAGCCTGGTTTGCACTGTTCTCTGCAGCAGATGCACTTGCACGAGCGAAGCACACAGCGTTGAACTGTCCCTTACCTCGCCCACACTGCGACTTTCAAGACATCCTGGCTGCAACTGCGATGAGCACCGCCAGTGGCGCAATCGGACCAGTAGGACCAGTAGGGCTCGCTGGATTGTTCCTTTGCTCCTTCTCGGCTGAAGCGGGGGATGCAGGACTAGCCTACACATCTGGAAGTCCGGTCGTCGTAATGGGAACAATGCTGGCGGTGATATCCCCATAGCCTAGCTGCTGCAACGACCTTGACCTTAGAGTCTTATGTGTAGAGCTGCTGCTGATTTGACTACTTCAGCTAGGCGAAACTTGAGCGGGGAACACACGGCTTCCAGACGGAGTACACGGTGAAGAGGGATGACAGGCTGAGGATGGCGGCGGCCGCTTCGCGGTAGGGGGAGGGGGGGTTGGTTGGTTGTCTGGTTTACATCTACGGCATGCAGCTGATAAACTCCTGCGCTACTTATACGTTCAGGAGCTATCTGAAGTTTTGCAGAGACCCGATGCCCGCATGGGGCGGTATCGCACACATGAGGTGCCGCACAGCATGATGACCCGTGGTCGGCGACGGACCTAAGCGTCGTTCCGTCGGACTCGGAGTCGTGAATGCCGCATACCGGACCAATGAAGTGCAGCACGTCCATGCTCGAGACAGGCACCGAAGCACGTCCGACGGAGCTCGGGTATGCACGCACAGCCCGCACCTGCCGCAAGTAGGACCTCATGCTCCCCGTTGCTGCCCCATTTGTTCAGCGTAAACAGAGGGCTGCAGCTCCGTGTGGCGGCGTTCGACATTTGAATGGATTTTGGGGAAACAGATCTCATTTCTGCACGCGCGCGTCCCGTGATTGTCTAACAACATGCGATTGTGTGGCGTTCTGACACTCCTACAGAAGGACGAGCAGCACCAGTGCACTGGCACCAGCAAGTGTGAGAGAAGCTACGCCTCGAGGAGAGCCCTCGTTGCCTTTCGGTTGAACACTTGCAGGTGACGACGTCTTCTCGCCGTAGATCTTACCGGTTGTTGTCGCCTGAACCGGAACAGTGCTGAAGGGGTACGGAGGAGAGCCAGAGGAGGTCTTGTTGAGCACCTCACCTCCGTCTTTAACCTTTGCGAAGCCGATACGTTGGTCTTTCAGATCCCAAACGCTGTAGACACTACGCAGGAAGGGGAGACCAAGGAACGGCACACTCTTCCAGGTGCCGTCCTCTACGACCGAGGACAGGAGTGCGGTACAGTTTCCGTTCTCCTCGCGCATAATGAGGTCTTGCGCATTCATAGAGAACTCAGTCCCGTTCAGATTGACGTTAAGGTCCAGCTTGGCGTCGCACGGGACGGTCCAGAACGTCTGAGGCTTGTACTCGGTACTCGTGCGGTTCCACTTGGCAGCGCCGGGGATGGTGCTCATCAACACATCAACCATGGGGCTCGGCAGGCCAACGTAAGGCTGGTTCAGGGTGATGCCGATCAGGCGCTCTCCCCAATCCTGTCCACCTCCCGGCCAAAAGTATGTGGTCCCTACACTCATGGGCTGGGCGAGGCGTACTAGCCGCATGTCGGCGGCGACACTGTTGAAAGTGAGGTTGTCAAACCTAACGTTCCAGATACCATCTGCAGTGATCCATTGGGGCTCGCCTTCCGCGTGCTCCTCGTCGATACTGCCGAAACTGATACTGCCCACATCGGGTGTGAGCGATTCGGTGGAGGACCATGCCGATTCCTGAGTCACCGCGCGCCGCAAGAACAGGCCAAAAAGGGGCTTTTTCCATGCCTTCCACAGTGGTTCGCTCGTCTGGCTCGGTGGCCGGTGCCACCCAAGCCCGAGTGTCGCCTTGTACGGGGTCGTGCTCGAGTCGTCAGGCGCCCAAAACGCTATCGTTAGGGAATGTACATTCTGAAGAGGCTCACCGAGCGGGGCGTCCTTCACTCGCCACCCATCGACAGCGAGCTCGTCTGTCGCTGTGGAAACCGTGATCTCGTTGGGAGTAGTTTGAGATTCTGCCATGCTGAAGTTCCCTTGCGACTTGAAAGTGCCACTGTTTTCCGTCTTGAACGCGCCAGGCGTCAATCGAGTGATCCCATTGACCAAGTCCAATGAGGCAACCAGGGTTTGCGGCGGCGTGCCGAGCGAGATGTTGATGCTAGGGACTAGCCAAGACGACATGCCATCGACTTGCACATCATCGGTGCTGCCACTCTCCTGGCGGTAGAGTAGCGGGTGACTGCTGCCGGCCGCAGCAACAGCCAAAAGCAATGCCGAAGCTGGGAAGATCATCCTGTAAGGGGTTGAAGGTTGGACTACATACTGGCTGCCCATGCATGTGCGTATAAGTACGTTCGGAGCGGGCTGGCAGACCAATGCCAGGCAAGCATGGCATCACGCGGGCCACGCCTTGTTTCCGACGGAATCCAGCAGAGAGCATCAAACAGGTCCCAGGAACGCGGCAACCTGCAGCGGACTGCGACGTGCTCCTGGGCGGTGCGCGGGCGGCTTGAGCACCGAGAGGACGGCGATGCACCTGCCCGAGTAATTCGAATTCTCGGCATGCGGCATTCCAAGTGTTGCAAGTGCGAACATGCAGGCAGTGTCGTGCCCACGGAAGCGCCGACGCAATGATGTGATCCGAGACGCAGATCCCGAGGTCGGGCCAAGCTGCACGGGTTCGTTCCAGTTGTAAATGCCGAGCTAACCGAGATAGGGCTGTTCTTAGTTCTTCACGACCCTCGCTTCGTTGCATAAGTAGGGCTTCTCCTGTTGCTTGCCTCCTGCAATCGCTACTTGCACTAGTGCGACGCCCTATAGAGCTGCGGCTACAGTTGCCGCAGACTAGGACGCTAGGACTTAGGGCATCCAGCACTGCCGTCCCTCCCAATCTCGTCAGCCGACTTGGTCCTGTGGTCGTTGCGGACAGCTGACCTCCACGACCTTGGCAGCCGATAACAGAGACAGTATCTCAGAACATGCTGAAGCCTCCACCTGCCCAATTTGCCAACCACTAGGCAATGTGCATCAGGTAGCGAAATGCATGGGTGGATGTTTGCGTTTGTACTGCAACGTGGTGGAGTTGGAGGAGACGGTGCTGATCTGAAGGAACGCCGAGCCCCATTGCCACCAGTCAGAGCCTGAAGATAAAGATCCGGTTGAAGATCCGATCAACTACGCGAAGACGGCTGCTGAAGACGGCTGGAGCCAAGAGCCGTGAATCTCGTCCATCGAAGCTGTGGTTAGTTAACGTTAGTGTACGAGGCCGCAGGGGTAACTGAACCAGATTGTGGGAATCTGAGGCTGGATGTGGCGTCTTCCGATCAACGCGTGCCGAATGCAGACTGACTAGTGCGCCCGCTATGCCCTGATAGACCGCTTGAACACATCTTTTAGTGTCAACGCCCGCACCAGTGTTCACAACCGTTGGCGGCTGTCAATGTGCATCTAGCGTGCGCCCAAGCTCCCGCTCGTGAGAGCTTTGCATCGATGCAGGTTACTCAGGCTTACTCACTCTCCAATTTGACCTCAGTGCCATCAACACCCTTGTCTCCATCGACCCTCTACCCGCCATCGAGTGGCGACTCCAGGATTGCACCGACACTAGCGTCGGTCTACTCACCTACACTCAGCTCCTCACAGGCTAGAATGCAGCTAGGCTTCCACCTGTCGCGCCTGGCGGCAGCCTCTACAGATAAAAGGCTGCTGAGCATTCGAAACTTGCCATACTTCCATCACACATCTGCCCCTCCTCGTATCCAAACGTTCAGCATGAGTTACTACGGCCGCCGCAAGAAGGAGAAGGTCGCGCCCCCGCCCTTCAACCCCGCGCTGTACGAGAAGACCGACGCCATCGCAGACACTCTGGGTGCGAAGTTCGAGGGGTGTCGCAAGCCGTTTGCGTGCTCGGGAGCCATCCCTCTCGACGGCGCCCTGAACGACCTCCGCTTGTTCTACAAGAATGATTCAGAGGCTGCCAGGTGGGTTCTATCATCCTTCATTAGTGTCTCGTTGCTAACATAGAAGTGTCTCCGTTCCCCTGGACTCCAAGTCATCTGAGGTGATCTCGAAGGCAGGCGCACCTTCCAAGTTCGGACGTGACAACAGCGACGTCTACGATGAATCGTACCGGAAGGCCACGGAGATCCGCCTCCCCAACTTTGCGTTGTCGGTTGATCCGCTCCTCGTCGGCAACGTCATCGCTCAAGTTGAACACCTCATGGGCACCGACCAGCACCTCCGCGCTGAGCCGTACAAGCTGAACGCGTACGGACCGGGAGGCCTGTTCAAGGCGCACCGCGACACCCCGAAGTCTAACGACCACGTGGGCACCATCACTCTCTGCCTCCCGTCAGAGTTTGCCGGCGGCGAGCTTGTTGTTCGCCATGGGGGCCTGGCGCGCCAGAGTGACTGGGCTAACCTGAAGGGTGAGATTGGCTGGATGTTCCTGTACTCCGACTGCGAGCACGAGGTGCTCCCAGTGGAGAGCGGAACTCGCATCACGATTGCCTATGACGTCTTCTCGGCAGACAAGCAGCAGAATTACTCTGAGGATGCGGCACTTAAGGACTTGGAGCAAGCCCTCAAGGCCGCATACAACGACAAGGACTTCCTCCCTGAAGGCGGCTGGGTCGGTTTGGGACTTCAGCACTCGTACCCTCTGGAGAAGTGGGAGACCGATGTGTCTCACGTGGGAGCCCGTCTCAAAGGATCCGACAACACTTGGTACCAGGCAGTGAAGAGCCTCGGGCTGAAGCACAAGTTTGTGGGCATCTACGATTTGGAGGATATGGGCTACTACGAGGACGACTATGAGGACGATGACGAGGGAAACGACGATGGCGGCATGCCTTCGAACAGAGGCTACTACAAGTACCAGGGCCGCTTCCTGGCAGCGTTCGACACATTCCACCAGATGTCAGACACAATGATCGGCGATGACTACGGCAGCTGCCCGTGGGACGGCTTCGAATTTGGAACCGACCACGTCGCGTGGCTCACGACGCCCGCGGCCTACGGGGGTGAGAACCATTACGCCCAGTACGGCAACGAGGTGAGACATCTGCCAACCGAATGAAACTAACAAGCAGTGGTCCACCAGCGTGTGCTACGTCGCACTCGGCCTGACCGTCAAGTTCCCTCCTCCCGAGAAGCGCAAGCCCATTCAGTCCGGCCAGGAATAGTTCCGTGGCATTTTCCGTAATTTTGTGAAAGTCATGTGCAGCTCAAGGTTGCATGCATGCAGTCGCACTGAAAGGTGACCTACGGAAATGCAATGTTTCCCTCAGTAGTGCCACTGACGGACCCAAATGTTCCGGCTTCACGCTTCGATTCGGCGACGTTTTAAAAAAACTTTTGGAATCGGGGTCGGAGCTCGCCTCCGCTAGTTTCAATGTCTCCCACGGTGCTAGATTCGATGTATCCCACGGCCGTTCCTCACCCACCGCCACCTGCATGCTGATTTCTTGGCCCGATGCATCGATGCTCATACTCGCTGACGCGAGCCGGTCACATGCATAAACAGAAGCTGCGAAGCAGGCGTCGTCGATGCGACAGCGGTGCACTGGTTGTTTCAGAGGAGTTTCATTGGGCGCATTGGGCGCTGCGATCGCGGTACCTGCCTCTACTTCTTCACACCAGCTTGCTCACTGCTCGGCGAGCTGCGGATCGGTGCATGCATCCATGCATCGCTTCAGATCCCGTGGTGCAACCAAAGCATTACGCCCCACCAGCGCCGCAGCATATAATCATTAAACTTCATCATACTACTGGACAATGCTAATGACGTTGGATGACCCGAACGCCATGGAAGGGCGTTTGATGTGGGCGTGATGTGTGGACATTGAAATGGAGGTCATGAGAATGAAAACAACAGAGGAGGAACTGAGGAATTATCGACTTTTGGTTTGTGGCTTTGGTTTCGGGGTCTGGCCGAGGAAGGAAATCGGCCCTGTCTTGGGCGACCAGGCGAGTGAGGGCGGTGTCGGTGCGGTATGCTGGTCGACTGGATTCACTCTGACGAGGAGCTGGAGCACATTGCCGGGGCGCACGCGAGTGGTGACGGCCGGTACGAGAGCGAGTTCCTGGTGTCGTGCCTCTGCGGGCCATTCTGCACGTCGGGGTAGGCGAGAGACGCTTTGGCAGTCGTGCCGCTGCCGACGAGGCCCGTAACCGCGAGACGGCCGCGAATGACCTCCACACTCTTCTCAACGAGGCGGTCGGCGCTCGGCTCGCAGTCACCAAGAGGACGGTTCTTGCTCGCGAAGACGTACTCGTCCGGGTCGACGAGGGGGCGGGCAGTGATGGCGTCCAGCTCTCGCGCGATGATGTGTCGGCAGAAATAACCCAGATTCAGGTCATTGCGGTCCTGGAGTCAGCTCTCCGAGACAGGTACGTCAGCACGCACGTAGCCGAAGGGCTGTTCAATCTCCTCTGCGATGGAGGCATATCCAATGATGATGTAGCCGACGATGACGGTGCTGCGTGTGAGTTCGAGCATGCGTTAGATTAACTCACGCAGGAATGCTGATGTAGCCGAATCCTCCGCCGTAGATTTGGAACGGCAGCGCGAGGCAGTAGATCCAACTGATCTCCCAGATGTGGGCGTTGAACGACCAGGGAATCGGCGTCGTCAGGATGCGCTCAAGCGTTGCAAGTGCCTCGTTCAGCTGGTTCAAGCAAAGATTGAGCTGGTTGATAGTCGGAACGCCAATGACCTTGCGCTTCTCCATCGTTGCAACCCAGCTCGACATGAACATAGTGATCTCGAGAGGGATGTTGTTGCACCCGAAGGGCATGGGAGCTGTCTCGACACGCTGGGCCTGACGGGCCTTCTCCTCGTCCGCTACCTTGTTCTTCTTGTGGAACCGGAACATGGAGCTCCAGTCGAAGCCGGGGGCATCGTCGGCAGGACGCAAGAAGGAGGGATTCTCAGGGCTGACATAGGTGGGCTCCTTGCTCAGAGTGCTCGTGGGTCGGGGATGGTACGCGGGGTGGTTTGAGCTGAGCGAAGGTAGGTCAGGCTGGATAGTGGCGTTGCCCATAGCCATGCCGGAGGGGAGGTCGAGGCAAGGGATGAAGTTGACGAGGTGGTAGAGGTCCTCGTAGTAGATGCCTTCCTCACCACGCAGATAATGTTTCACTGAGACTGCGAAGGCGAGGGCAAGCTGTACGATCGTCTTCTTCTCAATGACTGCGCGAGCCTCGTCTTGAGCCTTGGCCTGCGGATCTGACGGGGGCGCGTTCGACATGCTGTCGGGGCAGTGGAACCACACCGTGCGAGCCCAGTTGCGGGACGCGAGGATGATCAGAGCCCACATCCTGCGACCTTCCTGGTACCTCTCGTATGCTGAGGACGTACGGTAACTGAGCGTGAGACCGAGCAACACACCTGCACATGTCAGCCAAAGATGAGACACGGTTGGGCCCGCGCAACCGTCGTGACCGCCGTGGGTGCCGGACCGTCGAGCGCCACATTCCACGCCTTCCCTCATCACTCCGGATCACTCCACCACGTCGTCACAATTTCACCTACCAAGCACCTTTGAGTGTCAGCTAAGCTCTCAACGGAAGATGTTCGAGCTACGCACAGTGATCATAGTGGTCGGGATGCCGAGATCAGCCTTTGTCTTCTCCGACACGAGGACCACCATGGCTGACCAAGCGCCGAGGAAGACCAGCATGTGCCAGATACGAAAGAGTGCCGTGGCTCGGAGCGCATTGAAGAAGTAGATTGCGAACTTGTGTGGACGGTGCCGGAGCGGATTGAGGTCCCTCCTCTGGACGAAGTGGACACCGTCGACAGAGGTGGGCCGGCTTGGGAACGGGGAAGCCATTGAGTATCGCCGACCTTGACTTTGGAAGGTCGTGGTTCGTTCTGGCGGAGCGGGAGGTGGAGTGATGAAGCAGTGAAAGTCTTGAGAGGTGGAATGGTGAGAGCAAGTCTTAAAGGGTTGTGCCGCACGGGGAGCGGTAGGCGGGGATAGCGACGCGAATGAGAAAGAAGCAAAGGGTGACGTGCCAAGAGGGGGAAGGGCCGATAGGAGCGGCATCATGGCAGAGACGTGTGCCAAGGGGTCTGCGCAACAGGTGAGTGGTGAGTGATCAGAGAGGTCAGTGCGTGCGTTCCAGACGTGCTGCGCTCAGTGGGACGGTAGGGGTCGAAATAAGCACCGGCGGCACCGGTGGGTGGTTGGAGGCGCCATATGGGCGTGCGGTGCAGTGCAGTGCACGGGCGGGCACGGGGGCCGGGACAGGCCAGGTGTGCAGGTGTGCAGGTGTGCAGGTGTGCCGGTCGGCGAGTGCGTGCTCGCACGACGCGCACGAGTCACTGTGTGGTGGGCGCAGGTTCAAACTCGACGGGCCTATCCGCTGCTCCCTAACCATGGGGAAGCCGGTGGGTGGTGCAGAGACGCATCGCGGACTAGCCGGTCCGAGGCGAGCCTGCTGGCAACTGTTATCCTTCGAGCCGCGGTTATGCAGCTGCATGCTGGGGCGTCGGGACGCAGGGAGCAGGCCCCTCATGATGTGCGATGCAGCTATATCATACGCTATGCACAATGGGGCGCTGACTGGATGCATTGGCTGTGGTATGAACGGCGCGCCTTCGCTTACGGATGGCAGTGGTGTGGCTTCAGCGCCGCATAGAGAAGGGCTGGCATCAGTAGGAGCAATGAAGGGTAAGGAGCAAGAGAGCAGCGTACTACTGCATGTATCGTACTGCTGCGGAGCTTGTCGATAGCTGCGGTTTGCTGATTGCTGAGCTGCTGAGACGTGAGGGTCGATATACATAGATCGTCTCAACGCCACCTGAAGCGTCAAGAAACGACTCGCAAGGATCGCCAGGAAGTGGTTTCGGCGTAGCGACGGCTGCGCGTGGCGTCTCGGACCGGCCCAGGCTCGGTTGCCCTGCACATCTGCAAACCACAAGCTGGAATTGGTGAGCTTGAGCACGCGACCTGAGCACACGACCTGAAGGGCGCAAGCCATGCAAGCCTTGCGGAGCAGCCGTAGCCAGTCGATGGGTGACTCATCCTTCCGATGTCACCCTCACATACCGAGCCACCCTTCCGTATCACCGGAACGGAACACCAGGTTGACACCACTTGAGTCTTCCCTAAGCTTCCTTGCCTCTCGTCTTCCTCGTCGTCAATCACCAAGCAGCCCTCACACGCAGCGCTGCTTCTCTTCACTACACATTCTGGCACGCAATTCACTCATTCTCTCACAGTCCAGCTTCTCCCCTATCTTCTCACAAGATTCCGCAAGTCGCCGGACTCTAAGAATGTCGGCGGTCAAGAGACGCCGGCACTCGCTCAACTCCAAGTACGACCGTCTCCTGAAACCGAGTCACTCCCCAGCCACTAACTCTCACCCCTCTATACTCACACCTTCCCTCATCCCGGACAAATCTCGAGTCCAAGCAAGCGGTGCCCGGGTGCGACGTGACCGTCAGCGCAACCGCCAGCGTTTGTGGGACGACCTTGGCTTCGGACCGGAAGCAGAGCCATCGGAACCAGTGCTCACGGAGTCTACGCTGGTATGCAAGATGGTCTCACATGTCACACCACACCATCCCTGCTGATTCCCCCAGGCAGAGTACCAAAGTCAGGCGCCGTCGTGGCCAGCCCATGCGGGGATCGCCTCCATCGCCGCGGATTTGCCACCCACTGGCAGCCATGAAACCCGAAGTCAACCACAGTCCTATATGCGTTGGCAAGACAATGCCTCCCTACCTGCTGAATGGCCATTCGAGCCTTTCTTGCCCAACCCTAACCCAACATCGGAGCCGCCGGCTGAATTGATCAACCATGGCATCGAAGGAAACGTCCATAAACTGCCAAGCCTTCCTCCTCCCGCACCCATTCAGCTGCTCTGGACGCCACACGGCATCATAAGCTGCAATGGGGAGCCAGTTGAGCTGTTCTACCCGCCGAACATGACTCTCTCCGTGCCTCCCAATCGCCCTTCCACGCACACCACTACGCAGGAAGCTCATGAGTGGAGTGTCAACGCACGAGATTCTGATGGGGACCAACTTCACCATGAGCTTCGCTCGCAGCCCCTTCCCATTCATGGCAGGGCTAGGACTACGGGCAGGAACGATATCCAAGAAGACAGTTTCCCACCCCAGATCAGTCACAGTCAACCCCTCCAGCACGCCCAGCAAGAGGCCCATCGGCTCCACCATGTCCTGAGAGACGACCTCTCGGACTCTCTGCACTCCCTGACCTTCGAGGAGGCAGCTCCGCCAAGTACAACTGCCGACACCCATTTTATGGCGCACGTAGAGGAAGGGGATCCGATGGAGCTCGACGGCTTGGGCGAAGACTCAATGGCACTAGCCGGGGAACGCCATACGCATAGCGAACCACCACTCTCCCAAGAGAACGAGATCAGAACTCACGCAACCGAGACGCGGCAAGAGCTTCCAGCTGACGAAGGAGAGGAGCCGACAGCCATCAATGAACACCCTTCTTCAGGTGCAGTGCAGCGGTCCGAGCTCAACTACGGCCGTCATCGCTCAAGCCCTAGGGTACCGGACATGTGCAATAGCCATCATCGTCGTCTTGATGTGGAGGAGGGAGGCGGCAATGCGGCGCCGCGCATGCAGTCAAGTCTCCGACTGGAACCTCTGCTCAGTCGACTCGTTCAATCTCGTCCCCGCCAGGGGATGGAGCAGCAACGACATGGTTCTGAAAGCGGGGCCTCGACACCATTGCCCCGTGCGAGCCGGGCGCCCTATGCTCCTCGTAAGATGCCCACAAAGCACACGTTACGTTCCCAAGCCCCTGCGCCGCACGCGCCCATGCTTCGCCCCAGAAAGCCACCAGTAGACCATCGACTGCGAACGCCTGATCGACGTGACGAAGAGTCCGTCCAACACTTGCAGCAAGCACCCAGTCCACCACCAGCGGAAACCGACACCGACGCTTCACTCTTCCAGGACCTGACGCCCCACAAACCGCCCAATCCTTCACTGCGAGAGACCAGCGACGGAAAAGGAACAGCAGACTACGGCTCTGAAGACGAGCTGCTGCTCAAGCCAGACGTCCCCGCTGAACCGGCTATGGCGACTGAAGTCATGTCCAGTATGAACGGACTGGGAGGTCGCCAGACAAACGGCGGACCAGGTCGAGTGGTGAGTAGGAATGGAGCGGCTCAACTGTGACATTGCGAGACAGCTGATAAAGCAGACGCCAACCTTGCCGCCAGGCTCCACCACCACACCCTATCACAAACCCGGGTTACACACATTATCGCAGACGATCTTCAAGCGGCGACCCGAAGCCTGGGCAAACCTGACATATCTGCAGCAACCCGGAACGAACAGTCTGGACCCTACAACGCCAGCGCCCCCTACTCCTACGATTGCGCCCGTTGACGTTTGGCTGGCAGTCGGTGGCGTGGATCAGGGTTACAAGCGACTGGACAGCATCGGAGAGGTACCAGAGCTGGAGGAGATCGAGGTCGACGAGGAGGAGTCAGAGTCGGAGGAGGTGAGCTTCGACGCCCGAGCCTGCCAGCTGACATTGCAGAAGGCACCAGACACCG
The DNA here is from genome assembly GCA_039545375.1 of Trichosporon faecale. Taxonomy (NCBI): domain Eukaryota; kingdom Fungi; phylum Basidiomycota; class Tremellomycetes; order Trichosporonales; family Trichosporonaceae; genus Trichosporon; species Trichosporon faecale. Next base: position 403,441 of record BCLU01000001.1, read on the forward strand.
ACGTGGATGAGTCGATCCGGTCGTTCACGCCGTCACAGGAGAAGCCGCGGAAACGGAAGAAACAGGTCCGCTTCAACCTCGACCACGAGGAGTTCTTCTACGAGCCCGAGCCGGATTATAGGAGAATCCTCGGGTTGCTGAAGCCCCGGGCGGAGGACGAGCACGACGTCGGACTCCAGACGGCCGTGTATCAGATCGGCGGTGGGACGAAGACTCCTCCTCAGGAGCAACGAAAGAGTGAGCCTGACAAGGAGGCGAAGGCGAAGGAGCCAAGCCCGTCACCTGCTTCTCCCGCATCGCCCGCGCCATCCGCTTCGTCACCTCCCCCAGGCCCAGCCTTGCCAGCTCCTCCAGCTTCTCCTGGACCTGAAGCCGAGGCCCAGGCCAGCCGGGAAGACAATAAGAATGACATCGGCTTCACAATCTACCGCGACGGGTATTAGTGTATGTACTCCTGTACGTTTATGTACGTGTGTGATATAGATACAACAGTCTGGGCTACGTCTCTACTCGTCGTCCTTCTTCCCCGTCGCTGCGCCTCCGCGGCGCATGACCACGCCGCGCCCCTTGCGCTCCGGCTCGACGTGCACCTTCTTCGGCACCTGGACGTTGAAGCCGTCGACGACGAGGTCGTGGTAGTTCTCGAGCACGAGCGCCATGTCCTTGAGCTCGACGCGGGAGGACTTGCGGTGCGCCGCGAGCCGGATCGCATCCTTCGTCGCCGTGTCGATGAGCGAGTCGAGGATCTCGCCGAACACCTGCTTGTCAGTTCGAGGTCATCGCACAGCCCGGCCAACTCACGTCATCCATGCCCAGCTCGAGCTGGAGGTGCGGCGCCGTCTCCTTCATGTACTCCCTGAGCTTCCTCTTCCGTCTCGGACCCTCGGGCTCAGGCGGAATGACCTTGGGCGGACTCGGCTGGCGGACAGGGGCGGGAGGAGCGGGTGCGGGAGCGGGCTGAGCGGTCGGTGTCGGCGGGGCCGAGGTCGTCGGCGACGCCTGTCCCGATGCCGGCTGCGCAGCACGCGCGGCGTTCGCCTGCGACCGCCGCTGGTAGAAAGTGTAGCTGGATAAGAAGCGCTGCTTGAGCCCGGGCTCGGTCTCGAAGCGCCTGTTCCGCGCATCGTTAGTGAGCGAAATCAGGTCCCGGACCTCCTGCACCGTCATACTGGGTGCTGCCGGCGGTCTCGGCGGGGGCGGAGCCGGACTCGGCGCAGCGGGCGCCGCTGTCGGCGTCGCTGCCGGAGTTGCGGCTGGCGTCGAGGCCGGCGACGCATTCGCGGGGCTCGCTGTCCCGGGCCCAGGTGAGGCGGTTCCCGCAGTCGCGGGCTGAGCAGCGGCCTGGACCTGCGCGGCGGGCTGAGTCGCCGCAGCCTGGGCCGGCGGTGGCCGCGCGGCCGGCGCAGCCGGAGCGGGCGGGCGCACCTGCTGATTCCGCAGGGCTGCTTGCTTGGCAGCCATGGCGGTCACGAAGGCGGGGTCGGCGCGGATGTTCTTCGCCTGGTTCATGCCCGCCGCGACCGACTGGAGGAACAGCGTCTCAGTCGTGATCGCCTCGTTGTTGCCGACCTTCTTCGTCGGGTTTAGCACATCTGGGAGGCTGAGGAGCGGATTCGGCTTGCCTAAGCGCGCGTGGAAGACGATGATGTCCTTCGCATGGTTCGCGAGCAGGTTGCGCAGCTGGATGTTAGCTCTAGCACGGGCAACAGTAGCGGGCAGGCGCTCTGGAGTAGAGGAAGACAGAGATGTGACATCTAGCTGTTGAAGACCAGCGCAAGCTGCGGCAGACACACTCACTGGCGGGATCTGGTTCGCATTGAGCTGCCCGTTGCGCACGCGGTTGATGAGGATCGGGATGTTGGCGTAGATGCCCTCGAGGTTGATGGGGGGCGGGCGCGGCGCGGGCGACCCGGCGGGCGAGGGGCGCGCGGACATGATGCCGTTCCTGCTGACTACTGTTTTGCTGGATGCGCCAGATGCCAGATCGTGATGATGTCGTTGTCCGATCCTGTCAGCTGTCGTAACAAGCCGATGCTCGCGAGCAATAGAGCAAACAGCGATTTGGTCCCGTCGATAACAGTGGCAACTGGCCGCGGCCAGCCTGAGCCTTTTACAGTGCTGCGGTATCACGCCCACGTCATTGTTTTCGAGATTTCGATCGATCACCAACGCTTGGTGGAGGTTGTCACCTCCCTCTCAGCCAACAGAGGATCAGAGCTATCAGAGGAAGCGCTAAGCATGCCCGACGCTCGCGCAAACGCACGACTACAGCTCAGTAACCGTCTTCTCCCGTTCACGCTCCCCGGCTTTCTCTGCTTGTCTTTATTCGGATTCGACGCCGGGTATTGTCTTGTCACGGGGCTCGTTTCGCCGTACGTCATCGCCTGGGCAATGGTGCAGGGTACGCCAGAGTCGGACCTCGAGCGTGATGCCAATGCCCAGCATGACGAGTCGAAACGCCCAGTAGCGCAGTCCGAAATCGACAGTGTGGCTCAGAAGACCCATGATCTGTACGCTAGCCTGCCGGCGCACGGTAAGCCACGAGTCCGAGACAACGGCGTCGCTGAGTGGACGATTCTGGCCTCGATCTCGCTCTGCAAAGAGGGGAAGGTCACGCCGATCGCCATCGGGACCGGTGTCAAGTGTCTCCCGGCCGCTCGTCTGCCTCCACTCGGCGATACGCTGCACGACAGCCATGCAGAGGTGCTTGCGCGGCGTGGATTCATGCGCTGGCTGCTGTCTGAAGCTGAGGTCGCTTACGCTGGCAACTCAGCCTTCCTTGTCTGGGATGGGTCTCAATTCTCCCTCGCGCCAGGAGTTGAGGTGTGGCTTTATGTCTCTGCCCTTCCGGTAAGTGCTGTTTCTGTCCGACCATGTCAGCTGATGACAGTGCGGCGATGCTTCGACTTTGCACACAGCTTTGCACCAGGACAGCACCATGCGAGACGCTTTCGCCGCGGCCCCGGAACTGTCACGGACTGGCGATGGTGCCGTGCGCGGACGCAAGGGGTACGAGACCTACGGAGCGATCAGGACGAAGCCGGGCCGCGCGGACTCGCAGGCGAGCGTAAGCTTCTCTTGCTCAGACAAGATCGCGCTCTGGAACGCTCTGGGACTGCAGGGTGGCCTGCTCACGAATCTCTTTGCGCCGATACACCTTGACCACATCGTGGTAGGCGGAGTCGAGCCGCCGGAAGGCACCGATGCGGCGACGTACGGTCCCAGCATTGTACGGGAAGCGGAGCGCGCGCTCTTTGGCCGCCTCGACAGCAAGCATCGCCCGCAGGTGCACCTGACCAACGAGGATTTCGAGTTCTCGAAGCCCGCCGTCGAAGGAGAGGGCAAGAACATCGCCACCAGCCCGATATGTCTCTCCGCTGTCCCGGCGCTCGGGAAGAACGAGGTGCTAGTGGATGGCTGCGTGCAGAGCTCGGCGTGGAAGACGCCAGGCACGACGCTCGTTAAGCCCAAGATGCGCTCCCGGCTGTGCAAGTATGAGCTGCTGCGGGCGTACCTCTCGCTCCTTGGCAAGGTCTCGCCGGAGGAGAGCGAGAAGGCGGCTGCAAGCACGTACCACGACCTGAAGGATGAGGCGTACCGTGTCCGCAAAGCCGAGCTGCGTGGGCGGGTATCTACCGGCGTGCCCGAGTCCTGGACGAAGCTGCTCCGCAACGGCGAGAAGTTCGGTACAACGGAGGGCGAGGCGCCGTTCAAGGGCTGGATCGTGGCGGGGAGGGAGTTCGAGAGCTTCAACGCGGCGGGCGAGATCGTCCCGTAACGACGCTTGTCTGCATTTCTCATCTGTATCTGTACCATTATGTAGCATTATGCAGCCTAGATCTTCGGCAAAAGGCAGCAGGAAGCTAGGAAGCACAATCCAGTGCCACAGGCTGGCTGAGGTCATGACGTCGCGTTCAGGGAGCTGGGCGAATTTGGTTCCGCCCACGCGGTCGCGTCTCCTGTTTGGCGACGAACATGGGCGCGTCTCGCTCAACCTACACATCCACCATGGAGGTCGAATACGAGCAGCCTCCGGAGCACCCGCACGAGGAGGAGTCGCATCACTCCGATGGCGACGGCGCCGAGGGCGTGGAGCCGGCTACCGGCGGCGAGGGTGAGGGTAAGTAACCACAGTTCCTTCCTCCGTCCTTTCCTATGGCACGCAGCTTATACATCGTTGATCCGCAGCTGACACCCAGCGCCCAAGAAAAAGCGCGTGATCAAGTCGCGCCAGTCGCTTGCGGAGAAGCAGCCGGGCACGACGATCTTCCCGATGGCGCGCCTGAAGAAGATTGTCAAGGCCGACAAGGACCTGGACATGATGACGACTGAAGCCGTCTTCCTCGTCGGCGTCGCGACCGAGTACTTCATCAAGCACTTCATGGAGGAGGGCTACACGAAGGCACGCCTTGAGAAGCGGCGTATAGTGAACTACCGCGACATGGCCAACGTCGTTGCGCGCAGCGACGAGTTTGGCTTCCTCTCTGGTGAGTGCCGTTCTATGGATGGGTGGAGGCAGGGAAGGAAGGCAAACACGCGGGCAAGGATGTAAGCAATAGTATCAGAATCGCTCAGACTGGCCCCCCGCCTCTCTGGTGGGGCCAAATGTCGACCAATCTTCTCACTGAGCCCGCGTGTTGACTTCTTGCTACCTGAACCTCCGTTCTCGGAATATGAGCTACATGTGGTGCAGGTGAAGCTGACGAACAGACGTGATCCCGCAACCCATGAGCATGTCCGAGGCGCTCGAGCTGCGGAAGAAGAAGATGTCCGAGGCGCCTGGATCCGGCGCCGAATCCTCCGAGGAAGAGGAGGAGGACTCGGAGGACGAGGACGGCGAGCCGAAGGAGAAGGGCCCCGTGAACAAGGGCCACGGCGAGCTGCCGCCTCTGACGTCGAGCACGAATCCGGCCTTCCCGAACGCGATCATGAAGAAGCCCTCGAACACGCATGCCCGGCACGCGATGCCCAAGCCGGAAGAGGAGGAGAAGGACGCCGAGAAGAAGGAGAAGGAGAAGCCGAAACCGAAACCGACCAGCCCGAAGGTGCCCCTCTCCGGGAAGAATGCGCCGAGCACGCCGACGGGACTCACGACGCGGAGCAGGCGGAGTCTCGCTGCCGAGGAGCCGGAGCAGAAGGAGGACGAGGATGACGACGACGGCGACGAGGTAGACGAGAAGATGGCGGTGGACGAGTAAGGAGGGACGAGCAAGGAGCCTCACCCATGTTAGATGTACCATAATGTATGAATAATTGCACCCTCTGACGCAAGACTGGTACACGATGCATTGAGCTAGAACTAGAAACTGACATTACTGACTGCAGGCCCGCCTACAGGTCCTTCTTTCCCTCGGCGTGCGTGCCCTGGAGGGCCTGGACGATCTGGCCGTTGATGTCCGCGACGCCGGCGAGGCGGAGGCGCTCGATGACGACCCCACCGAAGGCCGTAGCCGGGGTGAGGACACCGCCGACATCGGCGAGGGGCGGGAGCTTCGTGCCCTTCGGCGCAGGGAGGGCGAGGGACAGCGCGCTCTCGGCGAGCAGCATGGCCGTGTGGCTGTATCCCGGGTCGCCCTTTCCGACGTACTCGGTCTTGATGGCGGTTCCGTCGTGGCCCACAGAGACATTGGTGAGGTGCGTGCTTCCCTTCGTGCACTCCTCGAGGCTGGGGCCCTGGCCCGGCTTGGGCACCCAGGGGGCGCAGAGGCGGCGGAACCATCCCGCGCTGACGTACAGCGCGCCGAAGATGATGACGACGAGCGAGGTCAGGAACGCCCCGACCCAGGACGTGACCTTGCGCGCGCCCATGCCGCTCATCGCCTCCTCAAACGTGACCTGCTCGGCGGGCACGGGCTCGCTGTCGTCCGCGAACTGCCCGTTCGACTTGTGGCTCACGCTCGAGGGCGGCAGGCGCAGGAGGTGCCACGTCCGCCGCAGCACGGCCCGGTTCGGGAGGTACTGGATAAAGAAGGCGCCGTACTTCGGCGCTCCGGCGACGCGCACGGGGGGCTCGTACACCAGCTTCACCTTGGGCGAGGGCACCTTCGTCGCCTGGCCCAGGAGGGCGGACTCGCTCGCGCCGTCGGTCGCTGAGCCGCTCTGAATGCCAGCTTCGACCGAGGCCATCGTGCCACCCGACACGGAGCCGACAATGTCGTAGAACGTCGTGCTGTGTGCGATGCCGACGTTGCGCCCGACGTGGTTCTGCAGCGTCCGCAGCGCCTCGTACACGATCAGGTCACTGCGGTTAGCTCAAAACTCGGCAACGATGCAGCTGGGAGAAACTTACCCAGGAGCACTCTCGAAGCCGCACATCGGCACGATGACCGAGCCCGTCTGGCTGGCCGCAAAGTCCCAGCGCGGCACGACGTCGGCTGCCAGCATGCCGACATCTCCGTTCAGGTCCAGGTAGTGCTTGCCCGCCGTGGCGCAGGCGCCGATCAGCTCGAGGGCGTTGTACAGTCCGTACGGGCCTGGGTATGTCAGCTATCGACCGTCTGTTCCGTGAAGCTAGTGCGTGCGTTTCGCGTCGCGTGTGGAAAACCGGGCTCGACATAACCAGCCCAGAATCGATACCAGAGAAGCGGCAATCTGCCCGTGCCCGTCGGGCACGCGGCACTGGGCGGACCGGCGGACCGCTAGCGACTAGCCTGTTTCGCTCTACCGCTTACTCGTTCACCCGCGCCCATTCATGCAATGCACGCGAGTGCAAAGTCATTGAGTGGGGAGTCACAGTGAGCCAAGCCGGGGAACTCGGTGAGGCGCCACACCAACTCAGAGGGGCGTAACTCAGACGCACACAGAGGGGCGCAAAGGGGCGCACGAAGAAGTCCCCACAAATCCGATCCAGCATGGCGGAAACACACACAGCGGGCTTTACTCACCAGCAAGGTTAATGACTACATCGCTCTTGTCGACGAGCGCCTTGACGGCCGCGGGGTCGTCGAGGGTCAGCGCCGCGACGGAGCGGTGCTTCTCGTTGATGGCGGAGAGCGAGGCGTTGAGTGCGTCAAGCTTCGAGCGGTTGCGCCCCGCCAGAATCAGGTGCACCTGCCCCGCATAGTTCGTGTCGAGGTACGGCAGCAGATGCGTGCTGCCGGTGTAGGACGTCGCGCCGTAGACGGTGACGGTTTTCATCTCGGTGTTGGATGGATGGAGGGAAGGAACGTTCGCGGTTCGCTTGGATTCCTTTGGGGTGTGTGGGGAAACGAGTGGAAACGGTGGGCGGCGCTGTTACGTTGGCGAAAGCGCTCTTTATGCTTGTCCTTGACAAGAGACTGGTGTGGATGTGTGTGTGATGGATGAGAGAGTGGAGAGGAGAAGACTCGGTCGCGGAGGAACTGACGGGACGCCTGCAGGCTCGCTGGCGCCGGTCATACAAGTACGTCATCGCCATGCGAAATCGCCGGCCGCCTCGCTGAACGCACGCAGCCCCTGCAAACTGGCCCTGCCAGAAGCCGGGCGACGATCACTCGCACCCTGGCCGACACATGCATCCCAAGCCACCCAGCACGGCACCTGCACCCCCTCGCCAAGACTGAACTTGCAAATGCATTATCTATGTCGCCGGGGCAGCCGCGCAGCGATTGTATGGTAGCTATGAACTGTAGTGACAACGGGCGCAGCCGTCTAAATCATGATAAATGGGTAGGATAGAGCGATTGTTCGGATGAAGTTGAGGATGAGATGTCTATCAAAGTTTGGGGGAAGGCGTGATACCAGACACCTTCGGTGCAGAGGGCGCTTAAAGCACGGCCCAGAGCGAGAGCGCGATAGCAGCAAGAGTGCTGACGACACCAGCCTTGGTCGCAAGAGCGGCCGAGTCGTCGTCAAGCGGGTGGTCCTTGTGCTTCTTGTCGACGCCCTTCTTGCCCTGCGCGACCCAGTCCTTATACGCAGAGTAGGCGAGAATGATGAAGGTTTGGCCTTCCGGCGAGGAGTCGCCCTCGACCTTGAACAACATCGGGTTCGTGACGTGCGTGAGGTAGCCGGTCTCGTTGACGTTCTTGGAGGCGGCGGCAAGCATCTGCAGCGACGTCGGGACGTAGTCATCGGTGAGGTTGAGGGTCGACATGCGGAGTCCGGTAGCAGCAATGAGGGCGGTCGCGCACGAGTCCTCGAAGGACGACCCGTTGTTGACGTAGTTGCGGATCATGTGCTTGTCAGTCATGTTGTCCTTGGTGGCCTTCATGATCTCGTCGGCCCAGCTCTTGAGGTCGTTGAGCTTGTCCTTCATCTCGTCCTTCCACTGCGACTGCTGAATCGTAGCGATGACACGGACAATGCCGGCAGCAGCCCAGGCGTTTCCAGTGGCCCAGAGCCCGTCGTCGATCTTCTCGTTGTAGATGATGTGCTGCCACAGGTTGTTGTCCGAGTGGCGGAGGGCATCACGGTACGCCTTGATCTGGTTGTACGACTCCTCGACGAGCGTCTTGTTGCCAGTCTGGACACCGTAGTAAGCGAAGAAGGGAGGGACCATGTAGACGTTGTCGGCCCAAAGCTGGACCTCGTCACGGCGGTGAGAGATAGCTCCGTTCGGGGCACGGGGGACGTGGTAGAGAAGGTAGTCGACCTGGCTCTGAGCAGCGGTAGAGTACTTGGTGTTGTTCACGGTGGCGTCGCCAGTCGCCTTGCCAGCAAGGACGATGGACATGCCGAGCGCAGCGGGGTCACCGGCAGCAGCGTCATCGACGAGAGGGGTGCCGTCCGGGAGCTGCGTGTTGTTCTTGGCGGGGACGGTCTGGTAGCTGGGCCACTTGGGGGTCGGGGAGGGGTGCGCAGAGCTGGAGTGCGTCGTCGAGGGCGAGGAGGTCTGAGCGGCGGATCCGCTGGACGTGCCTGTCTGCTCTTGGCGCTTCTGCTGCTGGTTGTCACCCTCCTGGCCCTGCTCATCACCCTGCTCACCACCCTCCTCCGCCTGCTGGGTGGCAGCCTGGTTCTGAGCAGCGCGGTCGGCGGCGTCCTTCTGCTGAGTGTACGTTTTCGGGTGCTGCGCGAGCGCCCAGTTGGCGATCTGGACAATCTCCGGGACGTCGTCCTTAGTGACACCGTCGGGGATCGGGACCGCGCCCTGGTGGTAAACGGAGTACTGGGGGTGCTTCCACTCGACGACAGCCTCGGACTGAGAGCCGTTCTCCCAACTGCGACATGGTCAGCTACACAGCCCCACGGAAAAGGTCGTCAGAACCTGCCGAGCCTAAGCTAGCGTGAATCATTTCTAAAGCAAGCCTGCTTCGTGGAAGGCTCGCGGGGTGGACAAAGGATCGGCCAGAAGCGCCAAGCCCTCTGTTTATGGTTGAGAGTGTTTGATACATACGTGTGCTTGGTCATGGAGCCCATGAGGTCGTAGACCTTGTTGAGCATGTCGTCGCTGAGCTCGACGGCGCCGCCCATCATGGGCATGGCGAGCGCAGCAGCGAGCGCAATGGTAGATCGCATCTTAGCTCGCGGGGAACAGCCAACTGGCGGAAATAGACGATCGGGATAGTTTAAAATCAAGGAACGAAAGTGGAGGCAGTCGGTCGACTGGAAAAGGACAGCGTTGACGAGCCGGGGTCGTTGTCGGGGTCGACGTCGAGGGCGAGTCCACAAGAAAAGCGAAAGCGAAGAAGTCTAGGTGTCACAGACAAGAGACAGAGAGAGAGTGTAGAGAGTGAACAACGCCGTGACGGGAGAGATGATACAGGAGATGATGTATTCCAGTGAGAGGGACGCCGCGGAGAGTCGGGCGGGCGTACGGGGGATGCGGCGGCTGGGGAAGCGAGGACAGGGCAAAAACAGGAAGGCAGGTATGCATGCTCTGGGTTTGGGTGAGGTGGCTCTGGGTGAGGAATAGGCTCTCTGGCTCTGGATCGCTGGGCACGCCGGCACGGCAAGAGAGAGAGACAATGTATGCAGGAGGGAGTTAAGGGGAAAGACGGCAGTTTGAGCGCCGCGCGCAGTCAAGGATCAAGGGAACAGGGACGGGCGACGGGCGGCGGGCGACAAGGTGCAAGGCGTCCAAGGCGAGCGACGGTCGGGCGGGGTCGCGAAGGTCATGGTATTCCTGCTTAATGACCGACGTCGACTCGTCCAGGGACTAGGAACTTGGTGAGGGACGCGAGGGACACCGAGAACCCAGTTTGTCAGTTTCAGGCGTCTGGCGTCCACCCATGGCTCACGCACGATGCCGACCGGAACCGCACTCGAGCAACATCCTCCCACATCCAGCTAAGCACTCTCGGCTCTGAAGCGCTGCAACGCCATGCACGCCAAGACATAGCTTCGCTCTTGGCTGCAGGAGGCACACCCGAACTTTTGCAGCTCATACAATAGCTCCTGCTTGATTTGCGTCGCGGTTCCGTAGATACGCTGATTGCGGTGTACGACCTGCGTATCTCACCCTGTCGCGCCTGTCGATGCTCAGACTCACCGGACGATTCCAGGTCAGTGATTGTGTCAAGCTGTCACCTCGACGCACGGTGCATCATACCCCCGCTAGTCGGTTCTTGGCGTTGCCTGAATTGATATATTCAGCCCGACATGCGTGTATGGGCAGGAGTCCGCAGGCGGTGCGCGCGCTGCCCTGTTATTAGCGTCGACAGAGATAACGCCAGCCATGGCCAGATCGAGACGTGGGGGCAGGCGCCGTAGCGCCGGAGGCTGCTGCCGAAGTGCATGCCAAGTACCGCGCATTGCCGCGATGCGTGCCGCCGCATCTCTTTCGTGAAATGCAGGGCTTGACCGTACTGCCAGATGCAGCTCGGATCCTAAACGACGAAAATGTTGATCGATCACGACAGGGGCAGAAAGGCGAAAAAAGCGGTGAACAACGGCCTGTCTGTGTCGTAACGGTCGTGACGGGAGTGGGCCCTGCCCTGCTGCCCCGATAAGGCGACGGCTGCTCTCATGTCGGCCACAGTTTCGTCTTGATCATCGTTCATCTGCACTTCTTCCTGCTCCGAGCGAGCCTATGGCATCCCATCGCCGAGCCGCGGACATGCCCAAGCGGACTTCAAGCTCTGAACCCGACGAAGTCAGTGCCTGCCATGAGCCTCGGGATGTACCCTGCTCCAATGTTCCCACTTCCAGTCGTCAAATCGACACAAGCCCGCGAGCCTGACAAACCTTACTGATTGACTGCGCACTATGCGGGCCCCAGCGCGCACGACTTCCGCTGGATGCTTGGCAGTGACTCACGCCGTTGCTCAGTCGTAAGACTGCCAACAGCCAGGGAGCAAGCCATTATAATTATCGACGCTGTGGGAACCGGGAATCGGACGGACCGTGCCGTGCCGTAGCCCAGAGGAACCGAACACCGACCGACGCGCCTGCTCCTGCGCGACTGTCGCTGCATAAAGATGCGACTTCTGCGAACTTCTCACACCTCCACCCAGCACCAATCACCGCCCTGCTCTACCCCACACTCTCCTCCCTGGCAGTGTGCCTAGTGACGTTGCTTACGCTACACTTCTCAAACTCACGATCATCCCTAATCTGCAATGTGTTCATTCTGCGACGAAGTGTTGATTGCGCTTTCGGGCGGTGGCATAGCCACCACAATCAACAAGAGAACAGTGTGGATCAGCAGATCTTGGTACAAACCGAAAGTCGAGCACACTAGCAAACCTTGAGTAGTTAATCTGGTCGTGTGTGCAAGCTTAGCCCGAAAGCGGACGCCGAGCTTGCGACGACACAAGCTCCGGTGACGTACCCCGTCCCTTCGCGACCCTCACCTCGACCCTGTGTGCATCGGCCTTTCGCTCCTCGCTTGTGCCTCCGCCGATCCTCCACACATACACACAGCCCGCCGTACCGCTGTGTTGCGCACAGCTAGTGAAGTGGGCGTTTCGGAGGTGTAAGCACACACGGCGCAAACTTTGCACTTCTTCAGAAGGTCCGATCGCAGCGCCCCAGAGACCTGGCCTGGCAGCCGGCTGAATGGACGCCGCCCCCTGGCCCTGGTCATCAACTGTAACAGCTGTGGCGCAGAGAGGACAGAGACTTGGCGGAGGCCCAGGTTGAGGAACGACCGGCCACGGCCCACTGTCCTCTGCACAGCTGTGAAATGTGAGGTGCTGCTGAGGAAAGCTTCAGTGAATTATCAGGGATGGCACACGATCAAGCTCTCCCTCGCGCCAGCTCGCTTCCGGGCTCGCAAGTGGGCAAGTTACCAGCAAGCTGCAGCATAGCCAGAGCCCTGTGCCCCGCAGTTGCTCGTGTGCATAGCACCAGGGAGGGACTGGCCTAGCTCTCTGCGGCTGTGAACATACAGCAACGGCTATCGAAGCAGAAGTCAGATATTAGACTCGACGGAGCACCACAGGTCCTAGGCATTGCCCAACTCACCCGGCAGCTCTGTCTAACGTCTCCTTGGTGTTGCAGCCTCGTCAGACCGGTACTGCCTGCTCATTATGTCGTGAGATCAGACTGGCGACCTCGGCTCCGCTCGGTGGCATCTCGGACATGAACCTCTCCCGTATAGCTGAGCTCGCCTGCTCCAACCTGCGGTGTTCGGTGCTTCCAGGCTTCCAGGACGTCGGCAAGCGTAGTTGACTGTCACACTTTGACCTTGACCTGTGCTGGCCGAAGCGTTCTGAGGGCGTTCGTACGAAGCCGTGCCAGGCGCAACATGGACTGGGTCCCAGATTCACCCTTAGGTGCGAAGCGCTGCGCCCAGCGTTCAGGCAACTCCGCCTGCCCTCCTCAGAAGCAAAGGCCGCTTCTCGCACCAGAACGCCAGCACCTCCCCTGCAGCCCGTCACCGCACCTCGCACGTCGAAGTCCATTCATAGCGCTGAGCAACCGCCCTCACTCACCCAGTCAGCTGGCGAAGTAACTAGAGTCAGGACAGATTAAGCATGCAGTTAACGTTGGGCGCTGGTATCGATTGGCTCTCGACCGAGGATCAGGCTCGAGCCATTTTCTCGTGCAATGAGCAGCGCTGGACGTCGAAGCAAGGAGATGGGTGCACAGTCCACCTCGAGTGGCTCGCTCGTGGCTCTGTGGCTTTGTGCCGAAATTTAAAAATCGCGCACTTCAGGCTCACCGGCCGTTCCGGCATGATGTCAACAAAAAGATGCAACGCACTTGGCCACGTGCTGGACGCGCTCGTCGCGTCGAATCTGGTCCCGCTGCCCTCGCTGCAGGACAGACCGGGACACAACGCGTGGAGGCATCAGCGAACTCTGCGCGCGCTTGAGCCTGGCTCGGATCGTGCTCCGTAGCACCGCAGAACTCTGGCAGTAGCAACAACACCACCCCCAACCCTTCTTTCTCCAACCCTTCTCCTCATCCATCTTCCATCCACCTTTCCATACCCCCGCACCACTTTCACCATGGGCAGAGAAATCGTCAACGTTTCCGGTAAGCTGGTCCGCTCTCCTTGAGATCTGTAAGCTAACATCGACAGTCGGACAGGGTAAGCTTCAGCCTCAGCCGCGGCGCATCGCACATCAAGACAAGAACCACAGTCACTGACCTGCCACAGCCGGTAACCAGATCGGTACCGCCTTCTGGGAGAACATCCTCCAGGTGAGCTGGCAGCTACGAGATGGATAACTTCGAACTGCAGCTGACGCGTCCACAGGAGCACGGTCTCAACAGTGAGTAAGCCTTGACCGCCGGGGCACAGCGGGAGCCCTTCGACGGAGGCGTAGGACGGCTTGGACGGAAGCCACAGGTGCCACAGAACTGACATCGCTAGACGAGGGCAAGTACGTCGGCAACGATGACCAGCAGCTTGACAAGGGTGAGTGCAGAACGCGATCGGATGTATTGGTCAGCACTGACATCCAGTCGGCGTCTACTTCAGTGAGGCCAGCAACAGGAAGTTCGTCCCCCGCTCGGTCCAGGTCGACCTGGAGCCCGGAGTCGTCGACCTCGTCCGCTCTGGTCCCCTCGCCAACCTCTTCCGCCCCGACACCTTCGTCCACGGCCAGAACGGTGCCGCCAACAACTGGGCTATGGGCTACTACACCGAGGGTGCTGAGCTCGTCGACCCTATCCTCGACGTCCTCCGCCAGCAGGTCGAGAACACCGACTCGTTCCAGGGATTCCAGCTCCTCCACTGTGAGTTTGCGAAGTCTGATGATTGCTAACTCTCAGCCCTTGGTGGTGGTACCGGTTCCGGTCTCGGTGCGCTCCTTCTGAGCAAGATCCGTGAGGAGTACCCCGACCGTATGCTTGCGACTTTCTCCGTTTTCCCCTCGCCCAAGGTCTCCGAGACCGTCGTTGAGCCCTACAACGCTGTCCTCTCCACGCACATCCTCGTCGAGAACTCGGATATCACCTGCTGCATCGACAACGAGGCCCTCTACAACATCTGCGTCAACGACCTCAAGATCAAGGCTCCCGAGTACTCTAACCTCAACCAGCTTGTCGCCAAGGTCATGACTGGATTCACTTGTGAGCTCTTCTTCAGGTGAATGGAAGCTGACCGCAGCCACCCTCCGTTTCCCCGGTGTGCTCAACTCGGACCTCCGCAAGCTCGCGGTCAACATGGTCCCCTTCCCGCGTCTCCACTTCTTCACCGCCGGCTACGCTCCCCTCGTCGCCACGAGCAACCGCGCCTACACCGCGTCCAACGTCTCGGACCTCACCTCGGCCCTCTTCCAGCGCCGCTCGCTCCTTGCCGCCATCGACCCCGCCATGGGCAAGTACCTCACCGTCTCGGTCGCCTACCGCGGCAAGCTCTCCATGCGCGACATTGAGACCTCGATCTACGACTTCCAGAACAAGAACTCGGACCACTTCGTGCCCTGGATCCCCAACGGTGCCCTCACCACCCTCTGCACCGTCCCCCCTGTCGGCCAGACCGCGTCCGCCACCCTCGTCGCCAACACCACTGCCATCTCCGAGGTCTTCAAGCGCTCGCACGTCCAGTTCCGCCAGCTCTACGTGAGTAGTCGACCCAAACAAGGCCATTTTGGTGGTGGACCCATGGTTTCAGGTGTCACGTGACAAAGTTTCACCCACCAAAACCGTGTGGCGCCACACACCATCGACCTTCGTCCACTCCTTTTTTTTCCTTCCTCGACCTCTTCTCTTTATGAAAGCTAACAAATCAAAGCGTAGGAAAGCCTACACTCATTGGTACACGGGTACGTGCAGAAATGCTGTCAAATGGATTTTTAGCGACTCAGAACTGACGAAACAGGCGAGGGAATGGACGAGATGGAGTTCACCGAGGCCGAGTCCAACCTGGCGGACCTCTGCGAGGAGTACGACCAGTACGAGTCCGCGCAGCTCGACGAGGAGTACGAGGACGAGGCCGAGGAGGTCGCGGAGGAGTACGCTGAGGACTTTGCCGAGTAAGCGACCCGCTGACCTGGCGTGCTCCCCCGATGCTGTAGACTGTCGACGGCGACCCGGCGGCAGCCCTGCCGTCGCCCTCGCCAGCCGCACTCGCCCCCACCCCCCGGAGTGCGGCGAAGACAATGGCTCTGCCCGAATACCCCCTGCATTGACCCCCCTCCATCGATCCCCACGGCCATCTGCCCACCATCTCCCCGCCACACCGTGCACACCGTGGCACCCCACTCACACCCCCATCCCCCTCCTTTCTGTGTTTTAAACCGCCTCGCTCGGGTTATAGTCACCCGGTGTCTCGCGATGAGACGGCGTGCTGCGTTATTTTCAATATAGTTAAGTAAATGCATAAAAGTGTAATATTAGTGCAGTCCGGGGATTCAGCAGAGGCAAGGTGAAAAGACTAAAAACCCCATCGAGTGCCACCCTGCTCCGAGCTCCACTGGTAACTATGACTATGCCACGGACCAAACCGATGCATATCGGTCTGTCTGCCGGTGGTCTGCCTTAGCGGTCGCTTATGCAGTCGCATGCGGGCGGCGGAAGTTAGCTGCTGCACCCGCACGTGAGGAAGTCGCTCCTCGACCGGGGCGTGCAGCGAGTGGTGATCGTGATCATCCTCTGATTCCGCCTATGCAGCCTCACACATCAACACCCCCGGCTTCCTCAACCCCTTTGTCTTCACTGTTCTCTCTTCACCTTCACCGCCTCCTCTCTGCCTCTTCCTCGCCTACATGTTCCCGCACATACCGCAAGATGGCGGGCCCCTTCAGTCCCGGCACATTCGAGGCCATGCGTGCCCTCACGCCCGCACTGCCGTACCTAAAGATGACGCCGGAGACAGCCTTCCGCGCAGGGATTCGTAGCCTCTACCCCGACATTCCCGAGCCGCCTGCTCGTAATCCCAACGCTCCCCGTGGGCTTGACGAGGTGAGTGCCGCTACTCCTGGCAGCAGGGCTCTGAGCTGACATGCCGAAGTAAAGCTGACACCAGATCCCTTCCCCGGTCTCGATCCATATCTGATGACGACAGCAGTCATTGCGACAGCGACAGTGTGAGTCTGTCACACGGAAGCTATCGTGAACGACCGAGCAACTTAGCTAACAACCAGGACGGGGAGGAGGGCGATGAGAACAAGGACGGCAAGGAGAAGAAGAAGGACGGCAAGGAGAAGATTCTGGGTGGCTCCGAAGAGCAGGTGAGTTGATCGGTACAGCATACCTCACAAACTGACGGCCCAGGTCGAGAAATCTGTCTCTGAGCAGAGCGCACCCATGGGCAGGTCAAGGACAAGCAGGACACCGAAGGCCATGCGGAGACGGTAAGTTATGCACAGCCGGGTCACAACTGACAACAGCGTGCCGAAGCCGCGTCTGAAACCCAATCTGGGAGTGGGACCGAGAACGTCAAGGCTGAGACGAGGGCGGGGCCAAGGATGCCTTGGCCCTTGATAGCAACAAGTGATGGAGTGTCAGTTGGGGTGTAGATAAGTAGAGGCAGCCGAGCATGCATCCCCTTCGTGATCAGTCGTCAACTCTCAGCCTTCATGCGCTGCTTGCGCTGTCCGCTGCAACAGGTGGTGAAACGTTCCCCAGTCAGTCACCCCTCGGCACGTTAGTGGCGATCGCGATCGTCCTCTGATTCCGCCTGCGCAGCCCTCACACAACCTCAAAGGACCACCTCCCCTCTTCCTTCCTTTCTTCCTTACTTCCGCTCACGCTCACCGTAGCTCATCACCTACCTCTCTCAGTACCCTCGCCCACCCCCAAGCCAAGCCTCGAGATGTCCTCCAACCCTTCCGAGCCCAAGTCCTTCGACAAGCTCGACTCCCTCGCCGCCCAGGCCGCCTCGCCCCACGATCCCGTCATGAACGAGGCGACCAAGGCCAAGATCAAAGAGCAGAGCGGCGTCACCCCCGAGGCAGCGGCGGACCGCCCCATCGTCAAGACGAACAAGGGCAAGAAGTACCGCTCGAAATACAGCTCGAAGTTCCACGACCCCGTGCCGCCGCACATGCTGAACCCGGGGCCGTGGCCCGTGCCGCTGCGCAACCCCCGCGGCAGGCTGAAGAACGTGAGTCCGGCTTAGCAAAGGGCCAGCGGACTTAGCTGTCTTCCCTGTGGATGAGCTGACACCAGATTCCGAAGGTTGTGCCGCTCACGATTCTGCCGGCGGACGACAGCGTGCTTTCCGAGAGTGACAGTGAGGTGGGTAGGCGGTGAAGCTGGTTAGGTGCAGAGGTCTAGCTGACATCCAGGACGATCAAGGCATGAAGGACACGAAGGAGGAGGCGGAGCTCGAGGACGTCAGTGGGCGTGATCTCGTGGAGGGACAGGTGAGTTAACCTGAAGGCCGGATCAACTGACGAGCCAGGCAGAAGTCCCTAACCAGAGCGAGACCGACGACTCGCAAGTCGCTGGTAGTTCGGAGAGGACTGTATGTTTAGCCAAACTCCTCGGCACTGACTCCAGCGTTCCAAGGTTCACGCGGATAAGGTCTCGGAAGAATCTGCCACGGCTGAGGATGGCAAGACCGAAGGCGAAGGCTAGAAAGAGGTCAAGGACACTTGAAGTTGATAACAAGAAGTATATGAGCGCCAGCTCAGTGCACATGATCAGTACATTCAACCGACATGCAGTTGTATCATAGCAGCCTCAGCTGAACGAGCAGCCCAGTAGATCTCAGTCATTCGGTGACAGCATTATGATGAGAGGTGAGCACGCTGCGCTACTCAGACGGGCTGGCGGTGACCATGCGACACAAGGAAGAAGCCATTATGTGGCGATGCCCGCGATCGTCCTCTGGTCCCGCCTGCGCAGTCCACACACAACACCTGTCAACTCCCCCGCATCCCATCTTTCCTCGTCACTTCATTACCCTCTTACACAAGCAGCAAGCAACATGCCCCTCCCTCCCACCAAGGACGACCACAAGTACGGGCCCGGCAACAAACCTCCTGAGCTTCTCAAGAAGGAGGCGGCTAGGCGCAAGGCTTGGCATGAGGAGAACGAAGCATGGCGATACACGCCCGGGCGCTTCTGGCCTCCCGGGTACGGGATCCATAAGGACAGTGACGCTGGCAGTGTCAGCGGCAGCGGCAGTGGTGGTGAAACTGTGAGTCGGCGGTACCCTCAAGCTAGCTGGGGACCTTTTTGAGCTGACACTCAGGCCGGCGACGAGGCGAAGGACACCGCGGCGGAGGAGGCGACGGAAGTGGACGAGCAGGAGAAGGCCATGGCTGAGAAGGAGGGGGTGAGTTTGCTCATAGAGAATGCGAACTGACACCCAGCCTGGGACTTCTGCGGTGGCTGCGACTCAGGGCGACTCTGTCAACAAGCAGGCCGCCGGAGACGGGTTCGGAGTGGTAAGTTATGGCGCCACCGTAACAGAACTGACCCTAGCGCGATGAGAGCGGGAACGGCAAGCCAGCCGCTTGATGTGACTTTGACTCTGCGCTGCATCAGAAACCTGGGTTAGCTCATGCTGTGCGATAAGTAGAACCGATACCATGCATCCTGTGGCATAGCAGTGCTGCGCACCACCGCGCTCGATGTATCTCGCAACGAGATCACCAGCAGCTTGCAGAGTGCTTTCGACTTGTGGTCCAAGGCCTTGGAGATGATGGGGGGTCTACCGGGAGCTGGGGAGATAGCATCAGTGCGTGAGTGTGCCAGTATACGTGTACACGTCAACTTGAGTCTTGAGGAGACGATCGTCACGATCGGGGTCTCATGCCCCTGTCACAGCCGCATGACCGTCCAGAACCTCGTTCACCTCAACTCGCTTTCGGCTCTCTCTCCCTTCGTCCTCCCGCCTCCTCTCCTAGCCCGAGCAACATGGACTCCCAGGCCTCGCAGCTGACACCACCTGCCGGCGACGCTGGCGCCAAGCTTCTGAGCCTGGCAGGGCTGAACGCAGACCACTTCGCTGTGCTCGTACGCTGTCCCGACGACACATCTCGCAAGCACGCGAAACCGAACCCATTCCGCATCGTTCTCCATCTCGTCGAGAAGGACGCTTCGAAGATCCAGCAACTCGTGCCGGACCTCGACAAAGAGCCGACGGTGGCGGAGACATGGTAAGCGTGCTCGTCTGGTGTTGCTCACCAGCGCAGCGCCGTGCTGAAACATGTGCACTCTCGCTCAGTCCCGTTCGACGACTCGTGGAGTGGCTTCACTGAAGGGTGCAAGAAGGTCGGGGAGACGATGGAGAAGTTCCAGACTGTGAGTGAGCTGCGAGACTGCGCTGACCGCAGCTCATGGGCGACATGTACGACGAGGAGACGATGAGCCACCTCGTGTACATCGAGAGCCTGGAGGCCGCGGAGCGCGCGCAGCTCGAGGCTCGCTTGTCGCTCTCCCCGGACGAGGCGGTTTCTCTCGGCGCGCTGCTGCGATTCAGCGTCGGGAACCGCCTGGGCCACCTCAACAAGCCCAAGTCCTGGAGCGCCCTCTCGTTCCTGCACCAGCCCATCGAGGACATGGGGATGCGTCCGTCGCGTGCGAGCGCCGTGGCACACCGCTGGCTCGCCCGTCCCTACTCCATCGCGTACTTCAAGATTGGCCGCGCGACGCCGCCGTTCTCGCTGGTCCCGTATGACAACCACGCCAAGGCCGTGTACTGGCTGAAGAAGGACCAGGAGGTCGCCCAGAAGGCGTTCAAGGAGATCGTCGAGGTGAGACCGATGACGGGTTGCACTAACCTGACAGGAGGAGAAGATCACCGTCGAGGACGCCGGAGCCGCTATCCGCACGGCCCAGTTCCACGCTGCCGGCCGCTGGCTCCCGAAAGAGGGAGAGGACCGTGACAAGATCGTCAAGGGCCGTGATTTGGTCATCAAAACTAGTGGGAGAGGGCATACTGGTGGGTGCTGACGCCAGTGAACCGGACTGAAGAGTATGATGAGCGCGCGACCGGCTCCGGTCGTGTGCTCTATGACCAGTTCCAGACCTACTTCGACCTCCCTGCGCTGTTCCTGCCCGAGGAGCCGGACGAGGCCATGCTTGCCAAGTCGCCTGGTCTGAAAGCGGCCGCGGACGCGTGGGTTTCACTTACCGAGCATCGCTGTTCTGTTTCGTGGTTTAGCTGACCACAGACTCCTCGCCGTGTACAACGAGAAGGGCTTCATCAGCCCGATCGATATCGATAAGGTGTTGCCCGGCTACCCGTACGATTCCGCCCTCACTTTCCTTCGCTGTAACGTGAGTTTTCCTTGGCACCCAACGGCCCATTGAGAAGGCTAACGAAGTCAAGGGCGCCGACGACTTGTCCAGCGACAGCGACTCGGACGGAAATGACGACTGATCGCGCGTCATGTACGTGCAGACTAAGTCTAAAGGCTGGTTGCGGGCACCAAACAGACTCACGGATCGCACCCATATAGTGATATCTATGCGAACGTTGAGAGAATACTGTTACTCAACGGGACAGATGGGAGACGGATGAATGCAACACCGAAACGGCTCCGTCGATGTCGAGCCTGGGGCGTTGAATGCGCTGAATGGTTTCGGGAGTGCAAGCGGAGATGTGCGACTGGCGCGGTCCTGGCTGGCTGGACCCTGGCACGCGACGCGCAGCCCTACGCCTCTGTACCGCGGGTGTGACGCGACTGGGACTGAGGGTCCGGGGGCTTCTGACGCTTCCGGGGTCCTGGCTCAGCGTTGGTCGCGATTTGAGTTTCGTGCTCTCTTTTAGATTTCCTTCTTGATTGTTTACGACTATCCTACTGCTAGAACTATAGACTACGCCGCCGCACGACATACCCCGCTCTCACGTTCGCACGCCGATACACGACCTCGACACACGACACACACGGCGCACACAGCGGACGACCCTCGGTCCGAACCGACACCGGCTAGCACACCTCCACCTCGACGGCGAGCAGCTCAAGCAGCTGCAGACCATAGCTCGAAGCCTCAGCTCGGCCAGCGCAAAGCAGCAGGCTCACGGACCGCGCTGAGGTAGTGCCTCTTCCTCGCTCTACCTCAGCCTCAGCCTCGTGTCGCACAGCGAACTGCTGAGCTGCGGCTATTCGTCGTCTCCCACTACTCGGCGAGCTACGTACGCGACCCCGTAACATCTTCGCGAGTGTGAAGAGGTACTAGTAGACAATGGCATTCGCAAGCCTAGCGGACGAGCTCGACCTCGACGGACCGGGCTATGACTACGACGACGAGTACGAGTACGACCGCGGCGTCGGCGTGTCACTGGCCGATGAGCTACTGGACGGACCAGACGATCTGGGGCGAGGTGAGTCAGCTGCAGCAGGTGCATCGCAGTGCTCTGCACAATGTGCCGAGTGCAGCTTGCTATGTGTGCTGTGTCACCGGCGGTGACATGGTGGCGGTGTTTCTTTCAGCTAACGCCAGAACCCGGGCTCGGATCGCTCGCGGCGGAACTCGACGCCCCGTCTCTGGACTACGAGGCCGAGCGTCTCGACGCCCTGGAGCCCACGACGCCGACGTCCCCGACCTCTCCGGCGGTGCCGACGCTGGCCGTGCCGGTGCCGAACGGGCACTCGCATTCTGCGCACTCGTCACCACGACGCGCGCCGCCAAGTCCGCTCCGGACCCCAAGCTCAAACTCGAACGGGTACGCGAACGGGAGCCGGTGCTCGCCGAGTCCGGAGCCCGAGCGCGTGTTCTTAACGGACTTCGAGTCGGGCTTGGAGGCGACCGAGTCCCTGATCGCGCGCCTGCAGGGCGCGAGCGACGAGGCCGTCGAGCTCGGCCTTGCCAGCCTCGTTGCAAAACTGGGCGAGAGCGAGCGCGCGCGCGAGGACGGGATTCGCGAGCTCACAGTCCTCCTCCGCGAGTTCGAGGCGGTGCGCGGCGAGGGCCTCGACCTCGACTTGCGGCTCAGCGAGCTCGCGGGACTCGGCGAGTCGAGTCGTGTCGGATGGACGGGCGAGCCGGACGCGCCGGGCTTCGGCACCATAGAGGAGGAGGACGAGACGCCCCCCGCGTCGCCGATTAGCCCGACAACCCCCCGATCCCCGACGACGCCGCTGACGCCGCATCACGCGCAGCGCCGAGGCCTGCTGCCCCGCCATACCGCCGAGCTATCCGCGCACACGCTCTCCCTCAGCGCGTCCTTAGTCGGCATCCTGGAGAGCGCGAACCTGTCTCTGTCCAGCATTGCGTCCACGAGTGCGAGACAGTTAAAGGGCGTGCGTGTCGGACTGCGCTCGTTCAAGTCGACGCAGGACTACGAGGACGAGTGCTACGAGGGCGTGAGGCGGTTCGAGCTCCTCGAGGAGCAGGGCAGGCGGCCCAATGCCAAGGCCGAGATGAGGCGGATCATGGAGGGCTTCGAGCGGAGTCTGGAGCGCGCAGAAGAGGAGTGGAACCGCGCCAGGGCTAAGGCGTGAGAGCCCCGAGCGGAGCGCGGAGCAAGGAGCTCGACATGAGAGCGCGCCGGCGAGCAGCGGTCGACGTTACGACGAGTCAGACAGACACACCATAGGCGACACCGTAGAAGTCACTTTGTATGCATACAACCCAACTATATGTACATGCTGTAATCGTGCGTGGCGTGTCTATAGTGTAGCGAGGGATCAGGGGGGAAGAAAGTGTCCTGGGTCGTTGTCATTAGGGTGTCTCTGCGCTTCGGCGCGGCGCGATACCGGGAAGAGCTACCTAGGCCCTCCCGGTCGAATGCGGCCAGAGGTGGGGGAGCACGGCCGGTCGTCGAGCGCGAGCGGGCGCGGGGCCGCAATGTCAGCTTCCTGGAGGTGGAAGTCGTCTGACTCGCGCGAGTCCTGCCGCCCCATCGGAATGTCGAAGCGCTCCAGGGGGTCGTGCTCGGGCGAGTGCGTCGGAGACTGCGCCGGCGACTGCACTAACCCGCGCCGCTCCTCGCGCTCCAGCGCCGCCTCCTTCGTGCGCGGGTAGTCGCGCATGCCGCGCGCCCCGCCCCCGCGCACGTCGGCGCTGCGCGAGTCGCGCCGCCCTTGCTGGCCGAAGCCGAATAACTGCCAGATGTGCGTCGAGTCGGGATGCTCGTTCGGGTCCAGCTTCTCCTCGCTGGCGTGCGAGAGCGCCGTCTTCTGCGACGCGTGCGACGGCGCGCGCTGTGCCACGCCCGGGGACAGCGTTGTGCCCGGCGTCGGCGCAGGCGACAGCTCCGTGATCGTCGGTAAGCTCATGCGGTCGGCCGAGGTCTGGTGCGTCGGGCTGCGCAGCTCCTCGTGCGACACGTGCGAGTGCACCGACGGCCCGCCGTAGCCGTACTGGTGGACTGTGTCCTGGTCGTCGAACTTGAGCGTGCTTGCGCGGCTCCTGGCCGCGGCGGAGGAGCCGGTCGGCTGCGGCGCGAGGCTGATAACCTCCGGCTCGTCGTGCATCGGCGCATCGTTCAGCTGGTACCGGGGTAAGTGCGCCAGACCCTGTGTGCTCAGGTGGTGCATGTGCGTGCCGCCCGTGTACGCCGAGTTGGAGAAGCCGTGCGAGGCCTGCGAGGACATGGTCGAGCGCCGGCGCTGAATCGAGCGAGCACGGATGATAGAGCCGACACTGCCGAACCCGCCGCGCAGGGCGTCCATGCCCGGATCCTCCATCGCCTTCAGGTCGCCCTTCTCGTCGGCCTCCGTGTGCTGGCGTGCGGCCTGGAGAAGAATGGTCGTGCGCCGGTCAAGACCCTGCAGCTTCGTCGGGTCGACCTTGGACATCTGCAGGATCGTGATGCCGAAGCACGTCACGAGGAAGCCTAACACCATCGTGATGAGAGTCGGTGCCGACGCCTTCAGGCCGCGATACAGGATGAACGAGGTGATCATCGTCGCGCTCGTGAAGTAGCAGAAGTAGACCGGCACCACCATCGACGTGTTGAACAGCTCGAGCGCCTTGTTCAGGTAGTTGATTCTGCTGTCAGCTAGACTGCCTGACTATAAAAAAGCTCACTCGATCAGCAGCGTCACGACGACGAACACGAAGAGGAACCAGAAAAACCAGTCCTTGACCTGGCTCGGGCTGTTGTCAGCTGGAATGTACGTGTCTCCGAAGCTTACCCAGGCGAGATGCTCGTGATAATGGCCGCGCCGAGGCCCTGCGTGCACGACACACTGATACCGCCGATGAGCGAGCACACCGAGATGTACGGCAGCATGTGCTTCTTGCCGTAGCGCGGGGCGACCCATACGACGATGAAGATCGAGATCGCGATACAGATTCCCGCCCACGTCAGGAAGCCGGGCGACACGAAGTAGCCCTGGAACTCCTTGATCGTCCGCACCGAGCTCTGCTCCGGGGCGTTGAGGGCGAGGATGACTGAGCCGAGAATACAGAGGATGCATCCTATCCATCCCTGTGTGTCAGCTTGGCTCCTTTCGGGTGTGCCCTCGAGCTTCTGCGCAGTTCTTTGCTCCGCGTGCGTACTCACAAAGAATGTCAGCGACTCCTTCAGGAAGTAGTGCGACAGAATCGCAGCGACGACGACAGAGATCGAGCCCATCGGTGTGACGAGAATGGCGACGGTGAAGGCGCTGGGGTCAGCTGGAATCAACAAACGAAACTTACTAGGCGACGAAGTTGAGGACCTGGTTGTCAGCTACGCAAAGGGTTTTGCAGCTCACCTCTCCAATGATCATCATGATCATGCCCGTCCACCACAGCCAGCTCTTGAGGTACGCATGGCCCTCGCCGGCCTCGTTGCCTGCCTTCTCCGTCGACTTTAAGAGACCTTTCTTCTTGATGACGAAACTGAGTGTCAGCTCGGGGAAGTAGGGAGCCAGCCGTAGTTGTTGTTTGTGTCACAGGGGCCATACACTCACCTCGTTCCGATAAACAAACCACTGCCGACAGCCAAACACACACCGACGATTTTGAACGTCGTGTTGTTCTGGTCGAGTCCGAGGCCCTCTGCGTGCGACGACGCAGAGGCGGACGCCGACACGGACGCCGACATCGTCGCGCTCGCACTGGCGGACATGGCGGGCTAAGTGGTGGGGCGAACGACCAGCGCTGCCGAAATTTGCGTTGCGGTCGAGGCTCGGAGCGTGTCTCAAGCGTTTTACGTGGTGGAGATTAGCGATGGAGAGTAATGTAGTGTGCTGTCGTGTCCAGTCGTAGTTGTAAGGTGTAGGTGCTGTGACGTCGAGATGTGCGATCGTCGCGATACGACCGGGCGTCTGCTCGTCTGGCGACCGATCAAGTTGGAGATTGATGCCGTACGACGATACGATGCGAATTGGAAGTGGAAGGGGCCCGAGTGCGTTTCAGGAGCCAGCAGATGGCAGGTCGCGACGGCAGTGACGATCAGGCGTAACGGTCTGCGTACTGCACGTCTGTCGAGTCGGTCCAAAACAAGGCGCAAGTCGCAGGTGGGCGCAGAAGGTCGCGGGTCGAGGACTTGCGGATCGGGCGTAGCAGGCTGTTCTCGTCCTCGTCAAGTCGTAGTCTCGTGCAAGACAGAAAAATGTTCAGAGCACAGAGCGCACGAGCACGAACTAGGCTGCTAGTATGCGGGGGCAGGCGGTATCAGGCGATTTCCGGCTGTGGACGCTACTGCCGTCCAAACAGACCCGGCGACGTACGATGCGGTATGACTGTCGAGCTGTCGAGCTGTCGAGTGGCGCAGGTATGGGGAAGAGCACGATCGCTGCAATGTCGAGTTGGAGGCGTCGAGCTCGTTGGCGAGCGTACTTTAGTGGGGCTGGTTGAATTGGGCCCTGGGCGAGGAAGATGAGAAGGCGCAGCCACTCTCAGATCTGGTCGGTGTTGTTTGGAAAGAGCAACAGAGAAAAGACAAGTTCGACTTTGCAGCGGCAAAGAACGATATGACATGCGGTGCAGACATGACTGACATGGAGATCCGGGGTGGACAGGTGGACAGCCAGGCTGCGCCGAGAATAGTCGATGAAATCTCCGTGTGCCTTATGCATGCCATGCTGCACTGCATCTCGTCGTCACGATCGGCAGGCGGCGGCGAGCGCCAGTCCCCGGGCGGCGTTGGCAAGGCGGCCAAGGGCGGCGAAAGGCGGGGGCACATCAGGCATGCCAGGATACGGCCAGGATCTGATGATAATCGGCCGGCTTTCGCAGTTGCGGTGCCGGGCAGCGGACCAATGATGCGCGCCCACATATGGCGGAGGGTCGACCCCAGTGTCTGGACCCTCGCGTAACTCTCTCTGGTAACTCTGCGGTCTGCGGGCCTGCAGGCTCCCTGCGCTTCTCACTGAACGACGCTCGAGATGCACTCGAAAGGACGCCGGACGGGAGAGTACACAAAACGGTGACACACTGCGACGCACACGACGGTCTACACAATGGCCACACTGCGCAGACACGAACGCGTCAGATGTGCTAAGCACGCGGTTCGGCTTACGTTCTTTCGTCTCTGAATGGTCTTGGTTCGGACCTCATTTAGCACACCCGGGTCTTCTTTCGATCACTACCCTGAGAAAGGAGCACAGCTTGGTCGCGCAGATAGGCCTGACACTCGCGTGGAGCAGGTGCCCTTCGGCTTAGCTCGCCTAGCAATTTTCCAACAGGCGTGTCAGGTTTCCGTGGTCACGTGCAAAGTCAGGCGCGGGGGCCGATGACCGTGCACGTGACGTTCCTCCAGGGTGGCGCGTCCGCGTGCTCAAGTCTGCTCAAGCCTCGCGCTTCGGACCGTGCTGTCAAGCCGAAGCAGCCGCTAGTGCCTCGTTATCTATTTGCGTGGATGCGCGATGGGAGGTCTGGCGCGTGCTTGCCGGGTGATGTCCGGCGAACGACCAACCAATTAACACCTCCCCCACCCACTGAGCCGTCCTCCACAGGAGCTCCACAGTGCATTTCCCGACCTCCCCGGGCCACTACCTAGTGTCAGTGCTAGCAGGTCGCCACCGGTCACCACCGGTCGCCAGCGGACGGGTGATGGACGCTGCAGTGGGATGAATCGCAGGGTGTCAGAACGCCGCCTCCGCCGGGCATGCCGGACGCCTCTCCCGTGCCCGTTGCCCTTGCCGCACATGCTGTGTCTACGCTGTACGCTTGTACGCTGGTACGCTAGGTGCAGTGGTTTGATTCCGGGTCGCCGGATGGGAACGTCCATTGTACGTCACCGTGGCCGCACCAATGGGTTCCCGGCAATAGCCTGGCCCGACGCTCGCACTGCAGCTTGTTGTTATAAGAACCCGGCAAGGTGCGCGTGGAACCGTCTTCTCATCTTCACCTGCTCTCTCGTCAACCTACCACCCCCACACACTCTCTGCCACAATGTCTATCAAGGAGGACGGTTTCAAGGCCAGCGAGGTCTTCGCTGTGAGTAGAAAGCTGGTGCCCAGGTTGCGTGACAGTGCTGCCGCGCCGTCGCTCGAACCTGGCTTCACGAGGAAGCTTCCTTCGGATCTCGATGTTAGCTAACGTCAACAGCAAATCGAGGAGGCGCTCGGCAAGATGTCTGACGCTGAGAAGCAGGGCCAGATCAAGAAGGTGAGTAGTGTGTGGATGCGCCGGCATCGATCGGCCTCCAACCAGCTCGTCGGAGTGCATAGAGCTGACGCCCAGACCAACGGCATCTTCCAGCTCAACATCAAGAACTCGTCGGGCAAGGAGCAGACCTGGGTCATCGACCTGAAGAAGGACGGCACCGTCTCGAAGGGCGCCGGCAAGAAGCCCGACGTCAACATCTCGATGACGGACGACACCTTCCAGGGCCTCGCCGACGGCAAGGTCAACCCCCAGAAGGCCTTCATGACTGGCCAGCTCAAGGTGAAGGGCAACATCATGCTCGCGACCAAGCTCTCCACCGTCCTCAACGCCGCCAAGGGCAAGCTCTAAGCGGGCCGAAGCGGGCGTGCTCGCGTGGACTTGCGGCCTGACGCCTGACGGGCCGCGAGTGAGCCACCGGGCCGCAGCAACGGCAACGGACACGGCCAAGGGCCTCAAACCAGTATAATTGTATTCTCACCAGTTGTCATTCGGTAGTTCCCTCGTATCAAAACTATGATGAATCGAGAAGCAATCGCTCCCCCCACCCCGTTGCTGAATGCGATGCGCGCGCAGATGCGATACGCGCCGCTGCACTGATGTGAAAGTGACAGCACCGCGAACCAGGGGAAGGAAGGGGTGATCGTCACCACGTCATCTCCCCGCCCCCGCATACTCATATGCCGAGCTGATTAAGCTCACCTCCGAGTCAATCAACCGGTAAGCTATGAAGCACCGTACGATGTGAGTGCTCTGCACACTCGCAAGTATTGAGCAGGTGGTCATGTCGCCGCAGCGCTGGTTCTCGCTAGTGGCAACGACGTCTGAGCACCGAGCTCACAGGAGCTTTGTGTGTGTAGGGGGGAGGGCGGGTGGGGGGCAACACGACAGCCAGCAGTCAACAACCAACCAGCCGCGAGAGTAAGATTCTATATATTTCATCTCTTCTATGGAGAGACTAGTAGGACTACCATAACTGAAAATTACAAACACGACCGCGTCTACGCCTCGACCTTCTTGAGGTTACGGTGCAGCTCGGGGTTGACGGTGAGGACACGGGAGACGATCTTCTCGACGACGTCGGGTCCGTTCTTCTTGACCTCGGCGTCGAGCTTCTTCAGCTGCTCGTCCTTGGACGAGTCGATCGTCGTCTGCGACGTTGACGTCTGCGAGGTGTGCTGCGGGTTAGCTAGGCGGGCTAAATGTAGCTTCCTTCGGTGCGAAGGGGGCAGTCTCTGAAGAGGAGGATGTCACCACACCCTTCCACTGGAGTGCCTCCGGGAGAGAGGTGCAGGCAACCCGTCCCCACCTGACGCGATTCCCCTGCATGCGCCCGGGACCAGCGCGGTGACTACCCGCTTCGAACCACACACTCACGTCAGACTCGAACTTCTTGAAGTCGGCCTCCTTCTGCGCCTTGTACTGCTCGATCTCCTTCGCGGCCTCGGAACGGGCGTCCTTGAGCTTCTGGACACGGTCTGTGGACTGTTAACGCAAGCAATTGGGGAACAAGGAAATGGAGGCGTGCAAGGTCTCAGGTTCAATCGCAGCGAGGAGGCTGCCGGAAGAATCATGCGGAATGGGAAGAGCGCGTGGACATCGAACGTGACACCAGACGGGCACACTTGAGTTGACAGAGGCAGCCATCATGGTCGGAGGAAGACGAGGAAGGTCGACGACAATCGTTGCTCAGAGCTGGAGCGCAGATAGGCGCAAGCAGGAAGCACATAACGAGCCCATGCCTATCGGACACCGGAGGCCGTTATGAACCAGGATATCGATGTTGGTGTCACCGAGGAAGACAGCAACCTGGAGCTGACGATGGCCTCAGCATGACACCCTCGACGCCGGAGTCGACCGAGCAATGCAGTAGTCCAGCGCCTTGAGCAATCGATGCGAAGCCGTCTGTTGTTGTGATTTAGGCCTGATTCCGTTTCCATTGCGCTCTCCCTGCATGCCATCACACCACGCAACGTTGTTGATCGCCGAACCTGACCCCGATTGGATACTCACACTGGCGAGCCTTCTGGACGACCTTGGCGGCCTCCTTCTCAGCCTCAAGAAGCGTCTGAATACCCTGAGAGTTCGCCGCCTGTATTGTTAGCTGGTACCCCACCACAGGTTGTAGCTTCGTGCTCACCATTCTGGATGTGTAGACTGGTTGGAGACGTCGAGGTCGGAGGTGACATCGCGTCACTGACGCCGGAGGCGGTACTCGATCGGCGTATCAGGTGTGGGGTCGGCCACACGTCATATGCCACGTGGGCGTACATCATCCACCACCGTTCAGCGGAATCTAGGATCGAGAACTGGCTGAGAGCGCGAAGCTTCCTGCTGCTGCACTACAACAATCGACATCCGGTCCGCCTGCTCGCCTGCTCTCCACGCCGAGTCGCAAGCTACCGACCATGTCGCTCTACGCCGACGATGAAGACCTCTACCCCTCGCTCCCCGGGAGCACCGTCTCGGCGACGCCCACGGACCCGCTGCAGGCGCTCGCGGCCGCGGTGCAGGCGACCCCAGAGACACCAGAGCAGGCCGACGCTCTCCAGGCCGCCGGCACACGATTCGAGGACCACCCCGACAAGCTTCCCGAGGTTATCGAGAAGCTACTCCCAATGGTCGTCGAGGGTCCGGACTCGCTCCTCCGAGCATGGACGCTCGACATGCTCGCGCTCACGGTCGGACGGGCAGGTCTTCGGACAGAGGTCAAAATGGATGGTGAGTGGGATGCAAACTGTTGTGAGGTCGAATGCTAACAGAAACCAGTTGCGACGAGCTCGCTGGAGCACCTGAACCGTCTGCTGAACAGCAGCAGCTCTATGACCATCAGAGCCGTTATTCCGATCTTCGCGACGGTCTACCCCATGCTCTTCCGGCATCTGTGAGCTACATGCAGCATGTCCCAGCTGACCATCAGTGCTGTTACAGGACAAGCTTCGGCCAAGCTTTACGACGTTTTCCAGACCTCGAAAGCGCGCATTCTGTCCCTCGTGCTCGACCCCGGAGCTCGACCGCAAAATGTCGGTATCAAGGCGGCGGCGTGGAAGTACATCCAGCGGGTGCTGCTCGTGGGCGTGCGAGCGGGCGGCGACCCGCGTCTGCAGGCTCGGAGTAACGACGTGAGCGTTGCTCTGATCCAGCCCGGCTCGCTCCTGAACCCCGCCAAGGTGGAGGAGGAGGCGAACCTGCTCCGAACGCAGCTTGTGACGCAGCTGTACGGCCTCGACGACCCCGCCATCCTCGCTCCGATCATCAACACCTTCCCGCCTCTCGTGAAGCAGCGCCCGGCACTCGCCCCGCTCATTGTGCAGTCTATGGCGGCATGGACGCCAAGCGCGATGGAGGCGGCGCGCCGGCCACCGATGCAGATCCGCAGTGTGGAGAAGACGATGCGCGCGGTCATGGCGCACATCGCACGCCACCCGCCGCTCGTCGGTTTCAGCGCGCAGCTTCACGATGCCCTCGGACGACAGAAGCAGCGCATGGAGATGGCGTACGCTGCGGACTCGGACGCCCGCCGGCAACGGCGCGCGAACATGGCCGCCGCTCGAGCGGGGAAGCACCCGCTCGAGAGCGAGGCGGAGAGCAGCGGGAGCGCGGCGAAGCGCGCACGCATGGAGGTGCTTCTCGGAAGCGGAGACGGCAAGGGCTCAGTCATGTTCGATGTGTCGCAACTTGCACTCGAGCCGGTCATCGACGCCGTTGTGGCCGCCCTCGGAGCGGCGTCAGATGACTTCCTCACCCGCGCTTGCGAGGCGGGCCGACAAGCGATCCTCGACGACCACCCGGATGCGGTGCAGGCGCTAGCTCCGGCGCTCCTGAAGGCAGACGACAGGGAGGACGCGGTCGTAAACCCGCTCGAAATGCTGGACGACGACGACGATGAGCTGCTCCTCGAGCCGCTGGACGACGAGCTCGAGCAGCAAGTGACGATCGCGGACTTCCGTTTGCCGCCGCCTGAACCCCTGCCAGAGACGGAGAAGGAGGAGGTGGTCGACTACGCCGTGCGGCGGATATGGGACACGGGCGCCGATCTGTCGCACCTGGCCGATTTGAAGATCAGCGATGCGCCGCGGAGTGCGGTGCAGCCGCGCGAGATCTGGATGCTCCTCCTTGCGCGTATCTCAAGCCGAGGAGGAGAGGACAAGCGGAAGCTGATCGGCGAGTTCGTGGCGAAGGACTTCTCCTCGCGGTCCAAGTTCGCGACCGTGTGGCTGAACGAGGAGTGGCTCGCGAAGCGCCGCGGCCGGGACAACCAGTACGACGCCGGCCTGATGGCGATTCTGACGGCGTACATCCCGACTCTGGACGCGAAGGACACGAGCCTGAGCCAGTTCCTCCTCGGCCTGCCCGAGCTCCCGGAGAGTGCTATTGACGCGATCGAGCCGCTGTGCGAGGACCCGGAGCGCATGATCGTTGGCTTCAGAGCCCTCAAGGAGCTCGCGGAAGCCAGGCCCCCGCTCCGCCCCCGTGCCGTCCAGACGCTGCTCCAGTTCTGCACGCACCCCGAACGCAAGGTCCGCGTCATGGCGATTACGACGGTGCGCTCGTGGGTGCCCAACTTCCCCATGTCTGAGGCTGTGGTCAAGTACGCCCTTGGCGTGCTGAAGCGCCTCGCGACGGCGAAGGTGCGCGAGCCCAAGCCGGAGCCGGAGGGCGAGGACGGGGAGAAGCCGGACGTCGAGGGTGCCGAGGGCGGCGAAGGCGCCGAAGGCGCTGCGGAGGAGACGAAGCCGGACGTCGAGATGGGGGCGGCGCCGGAGCCGGAGCCAGGGCAGCCCGTGGACCCCGACGCGGTGCAGTCCAAGTATCTCGGCGAGGTGGACCAGGACACTGTGTCGCAGTACGTCGAGCTGCCCTTCGCGCTATCCCGGCGCGACCAAGACTTGCTCGACGACATCTTCGCTTTGTACCCGAAGCTCGCACCATCGGTCCAAAAATCGGTCGAGACGATGCTGATCCCGCTCATCCGCTCGCTCGGCCCGACCAAGAAGCTGCTCGAGATCCTGCGCACCTTCCCGGCGGGCGCGGAGCGGCTCGCCTTCCGTGTCGTCACCGTGCTCAGTGCCGAGGGCAGTGGACAGCTGCTCGCGCCTGTCGTCAGGCAGCTCATGGCCGAGAGACAGGTGGACCCGCGCTTCGTGATCCCCATCATCAACGTGCTGGACAAGGCGGAGATCGAGGCGCAGATCCCGCGCATTGTTGCCTTGCTCGACAGCCCGGAGTCCGAGGACGAAGTCCGGGGTGCGTTCGCGGCGGCGCTGCAGAAGATGACGCCCGCCGACCTGCTCGTGACGCTGCACAACGAGCAGGCGGGCCTGAACGCGACAAAGGCAGCGATCCGGATCTGCTTCACGATGACCACTGTGTTCCGCTCCGACGTGCTCGCAAACGCGATGCAGCGCATAGTCGACCTGCACCCGGAGCAGGGGGCCGACGCGCTCCCAAAGGTCTTCATCAGGACCATCATCCAGGCGCTGAAGCCGTACAAGAGCCTGGTGCCGTTCGTCGCGAACAACATCATTCCCAAGCTCATTGGGAGGAAGATCTGGGACAACCCGGAGCTATGGGAGGGCTTCAGTTTGCTGATTCGTATGCTGGGCCAGGCGAGCTTCGGCGCGCTGCTCCAGATGCCCATTGAGCAGATTCGCCAGATCATCGAGAAACAGCCCGCGCTCAAGGCGCCCCTCAAGACGTTCCTTGCCAACAAGCCTGCCGCGCGTAATTCGCTCGCGGCCATCTTCGAGGAGAAGAAGTAGTCCGAGGTTCACGTTGGTGTCGTCGCAGAGATAGATGGGCAGATGGGCAGATGGGCAGATGGGCAGATGGGCAGATGGGGGTGTAGGATAGCAGCAATGTACGTTTTAGATCTTTCATAGGGACATGGGACAGACACAGACAGTAGATGATACAACAATATTATACACCCTAGGCAACAGGCGGGTCGGCGGCCGGCGGCGGCGTGTTCGCCCTACTGTCCAGGAGCGGCACGGGCATCTGCACGAAGCTAATGGCCGAGAACATGTCGCACCAGTCCTTGATGAGCGTGTTGTCCTCGCTCGTGTTTGTGTTCACGAGCGCGCAGGCGATATGTATGACCTTGCTCCGGACGCTCTCGCCGTTGCTCGCGAGGTCCTCGACGGGAATGGAGATCAGGAGATTGTAGATCTCCCTCGCGATGACCTGGCGCTCGCGCTCGCGGTCCCGCGTCTCGCGCGTCTCCCTCGATTCTCGTGTGTCGTGCGAGTCACTCTCGGGCTCGCTCCTCTCCCCTCGATCGCCGCGCTCGTCCTCGGCCAGCGCTGAGCGCAGGTCATAAAGCGCAAACTTGACGATTGCAGTCGTGATGAGGATGTTGGCGCGCTGCGTCGCGAAGATGGCGCGGTTCGCTGACGCCGTGTTCGGGTCCTGGATACTCAGGGGCAGCTCATTCAGGAGCTTGTGTATCCGCTCCTCGGCGAGTTGGGGCCATTGCGCGTTGATCGTCTTCAGGCCGCTCTGCAGGCAGCGGTGGTGGAAGAAGCACTCGGACATGACTCGGAACAACTTGGACACGGCGACGAAGCCGACGAGCAGGCTGGTTTTGGAGGACGGTTGAGGAAACATTCCCTGAGAGGTTATGAAGTCGTCGTCGACTGCTTCGGGATAGGAGCACACGCCCTGGAAGTCGTTGATCAGCATTGGGTTGCCGGGGATTGCCCGGGTTCTGGGGTTAGCTGACACGACGAGAGATGCCACAGCTGTGCGAGGAGTACTCACTTGTCGCTCGCGTACAGCTGCCAGAACACGCGCCGGCGCAGCTGCACTTCGACAGGGTCCAGACCGAGTGCCTCAGTGCGAGCGTCACTGTGCAGGCCGAGGCAGAACGCGAGCT
Source organism: Trichosporon faecale (assembly GCA_039545375.1). Classification (NCBI taxonomy): domain Eukaryota; kingdom Fungi; phylum Basidiomycota; class Tremellomycetes; order Trichosporonales; family Trichosporonaceae; genus Trichosporon; species Trichosporon faecale. Next base: position 438,017 of record BCLU01000001.1, read on the forward strand.
GGACTGCCTGTCCGAGCCTTGCCGCCGCCGTGTGCTGCAGCCCGATACTCAGGAGGTAGAAGTTGTCGCTGCGGTCAGATGAGCACGGCGTATACGAGCTTACAAGATTATGATGCAGATCTGCGTCAGAGTCACTTGCCCCGTGTATCCCTTCTGGAGCGCCTGGCTCGTCCGGTGACACTTGCGCTGCAGGCGCTTCAGGCCCTCGACGTCGAACTGCTCGGTGACCAGCCGGGTGGTGGGCAGCTGGCTAATGGTGAACGCGACGATGGAGAGGAGCAGCGCGCGGAAGTCCTTGTCCCGCAGGTCGAGGCGGGAGACGAGGTTCTCTGCAAACGTTGGCCGGTGGACGAGCGGCAGCAGCGGCCAGAGGTACGCGAGGTACAGCGAGATGTAGTGCGAGATGTTGGCCCAGCTCGTGACGTCCTCTATCTGCGGCGAGCGGTCCCTCACAGCCCTCGGTACTCCGTTCGCTGATGATGTTGAGCCAGCACCAGAGGCAAGGTTCTCGGGACTTTCAAGGGAGAGGAGCTGCGCCTGCTCATTGCCAAACTGCGTCGTGCCGGGACCGAGCATCTCGAACCCGCCGAACTCGGGGAACAGCGAGCCATCAATCATGCTGTCGAGCCAGGACAGGCCGCCTATGTCGCCGCGCAGCGCGCCCGGATTCGGCGCATAGGGCGAGCGCGGCGTGCCCAACGCAGCGTACCCGCTCCTCGGCGTCCCGTGCACGCTCTCGTACTCGTCGTACCGGTCGTACGGCCCGTAGCTCGTGCGGCTGAAGGAGTTGCGCACTGGTCCTGTCCCCCCGGTGCCGCGCGGATCCTGCGCGAACCCGTTCTCGCCCCCGTTCGCTGCCGCCGCCTGCTGCTGTTTCAACGCCAGCGCGAATCTGTCATCAGCTTCTACGCACCTCGGACCAGCTCACGCATTCTTCCGTCCCGGCTTCTTCTTCACGTAGTCGTACGTGCAGTCGATCGCGAGGTTGCGGCACCCGATGCACGGCTTGGGGTCCGGGGCTCCCGGGGTGTCATCCTCAACACACTTGATCTGCCGTTAGCTCGGTGCTCCAGACGGAGCATATTGTGTCCGGGACTTAGCTCGGCACACGACCACACGCACTTTGCGCTTCCTGCAGTTGTCGCATGTGCGCGACGTTTTCGGCGGCATCTCGATAACAGTAGGCTGGGTTGCTGGGGGATGTTCGGTGGAGAGGGGGGCTCGGGGGATACACGGCGGAATGGCTCGGTGCCCCTCGGGCGGGCTGGCGCACGGTTCGGCGTCGGATGGCGGAGGTCCTCGACGCCAGCGTCGGATGCAAAGTAGGGGCGCCGGTAGAGTTGCCCGCGGAGGGTTGAAGTGTGTGCAAATGCGCAGTTGTAGATTGTCGAGGAAGTGGAGTGCGATGGAGGAAGACAAAGCGGAAGAGGGGTCGAGTCGAGAATGGACCGAGAGCCGGCCGAAGCCGACGGATGGCCAACAGATCAGGTCAGGTGGCCGCCCCCACCCTTGCGCACCCGGGCCATATGACCAGCAGATCCCTCTCACCTCTCTCACCTCTCACCTCTCACACCGCGCGCTCCGCGTTTGGAACCAAATAACCCCGCGTCAGCCTGGCTGCCTGTCAGCTTGTTGCACTTGTCGCCGCTCCGGCACTCCGGCACTTAGGGCTGCCGGCTACTGCTTACTGGCCACTGACTGGCACACGAGCTGGATACACCCCGGATCTCTCCCTTCTTCTGGGTCGTCACGGTCTGCTAGCGCCATGCTTACTTTGCATCCCTTTCCGACTCCTGCAACACCTTGCGCTTTGCGACTTCTCCGCAATTGGCCGCAGCGCACATCTGCTGCGCCGTACTCGGAATCCTCGTGCTGGAATCGCCATGCATCCCGCCCGCCGAGACCGCTTTCTGCCGCCCTTTCCCCGAACGCGGACCCACCACCCTGCCACCCCGCCATTGGTTCCACCCGTTGTCCTCACGGGCCAGATCTCTCCGTCGAGTCCCTACAATTCAACCCAATCATGCACTTTTCCTCAGTCAGCCCTGCGATCCTGCAAAGTGCACCGCTGTTTCCATGTTCTGCATACTGGTTTACATTCGACTGAGCAGTGGGAGTCCTGGACGCGAGAACCAAGAACACTATGATTAAAACTTATGGTTTGCTAAAGACAATGAACAAAATACCCTTTTTTTCCTGTGGTTTGTAGTAGAGCGCTTACTTGGAGACATCGCTGACGCGCTCCTGGTCGAGACCCTTCTTGTCATCGACGTCAAGCGCGTTTGGGTGCGACTCGTAGTCGACAGGGTTGTCGATGTACTCGCGCTTCTTGAAGCCCCACGCGCCGGCGGGACTGTCGAAGATGGACGCAATCTCCTCGAGCGGCAGCGGGCCGTGCTTGCCGCGCGTCTCGACGACGAAGAGGTAGCAGTACACAAACTCGAACGCGAGCACGACACAGTAGATGATGTAGTACTTCCAGTTGAGGGCCTCGAGCGCCACGGGGTTCGCGTACTGGTTGAAGACGAGGGCGGCACTGACCGAGAGCTGCATGAGCATGAGCGTCTTGGAGCGGTTCTTGAACGGGACAATCTCGACCGTGTAAGAGACCAGCAGGGGCGACATGGCAATGTCGTAGAAGGCGTAGAAGAGGAAGATGAAGGCGAGCACTCCGTTGCCGGCAGCGTGGTTGGCGTTCAGCGCAGTGCAGTTGTCCTCATAGCTGTCGGGGAACTCGGTCATGCACGACTGGTCGAAAACAGTCGAACTCTGTCGGAAGATAGCAGAGCAGATCGTCCAGCACACGAACGAGAGACACATGCCGGCAGTCGAAGTCAGGAAGAGGAAGCGACGGCCGAGACGGTCAACGGCCAAGGCTCCGGCGTAAGCCCAGAAGAGGTTGTAGACCTGGAGGATACCGTTGATCAGAGTCTGGTGACCCTGCGAGCGAATGCCGATACCGTTGAGAACAAGGACGAGGTAGTACGAGACGAGACCGTTACCCGACCACTGCGAGAAGAAAGCGATGGCGATGATAATGCGGAGACGGCGGAGGTTGCCACGACCCTTGAAGAGATCGAGCCAGCCGGTCTTGTTCTCCTTCTCCGCGCGAATGCTCTCCTCGATCTCGGTGAGCTCGAAAGCGACGAGAGGGTCCTCGCGGTCTCCGTTGCAGTGGTACTTGGCGATAACGTTGGCCGCCTTCTCAACCTTTCCGTGGTCGACAAGCCAACGGGGCGACTCGGGGATCGTCCAGATCAGAGCGAGCTGGAGAATCGACGGGAGACCCTGCAGCAGCGACGGGATACGCCAGGACCAAGTGCTCTGGATACGGAAGGTGCCGAAGGTCGTCCACGCGGCAACGATACTGCCCAAGTACCAGTTCGAGTTGTACATGGACGTGAGGGGAGCGCGGTGTGTCGGGAAGGCGATCTCGGTGATGAGGACGGGGGAGGCAAGACAAGAGAAGGAAAGGCCGAAACCGATGATGCCACGGGCGGCAATGAACATGCCAAAGTTCTGGCACGCAGTCTGCAGCGCAGTGCCGAGGAGCATGAGCACGCATCCGAAAGCGATGGCGAAGCGACGGCCGAACCAGTCAGAGACGTAGGGGGCGAAGGGGAGACCAGCGATGGTGCCGATGTTCTGAATGGCGTTGAACAAACTGAGTGTTGTTCCCGACGGGTTGTTGAAGTACTCCTGCCAGTTCTTGACGGACTGGAGACCTGTGATCGTGTAAGCATTGCGTCGTTGTGTGAGTGTGAAAGAAAGTTTAGTTGATATGCGAAGAGAAGTACGTCGCAGATCGACGAGGTCGCGTGATGAAGTGTGGAGGTGTGCCTGCCCGCCACGCCACACAGCGTTGCGGGGCAGTCATTCCCAAGCTACTTACCATTCATCATGGAACCATCGTATCCGTTGGTCATCGAGGTGATGATGATCAGGAGCTGTACGCTGGTCAGCTTTCTGCTCTCGTCGCCGCTGAGGATCGACTTACACAAATCATGGTGAGCCTGAGGTAGTGGCCCTTGTACCAGCGGATGTCCCTGCCGGCCAAAATACTTGACAGGCCTTCAGTGACGGCGCCGGCGCCAGCGGTTCCAGCTGCGACCATGCTGGGCGATGAGTCGTCGTCGGGGGCGGGGAAGGGTAGAGTGAAAGAGGGAGTGTGAAGTCGAAGAGCGCTGCGCGCAGCTGCTGTGGAGAGAGTCGTCGACTGGTGAGGCGTGGAGGACGGCGATGAATGGGGCAGAGAGCGATGGCATCTTTATAGCATTGCCATTCAAAACGGGTCGGCCGGAAAGTTAACGGTGGCCTGGCCGGGAAAGCCTGAAGAACCTGAACCTGCGGAGTCGTGATGAGCGGGTGTGGGGACCCAGGTGATCCTTGGCCCTGAGCCTTTGATGCCTTGCTGAGCCGGGGTCCTGGTCCTCGGCGGGACTGCGGGAGATATCCAGCTCAGCCACGGCCCTCCCAGGCGCCGGCTCGTTGTGGCAAAGACTGCCTGATGCGCATGACGCGCAGAACCAAACGCCCGCGCGCGGCGAGTCAGCTGGCTATTCTAGCCATTCGCGCGCAGAGCCGTCCTGGGCCGCAACCCGCAACGGAACCCCGCCGCACGGCCCACCGTGCCCGTGACTTGTACCTCGTCCTTGTTCCACATGCCATTGCCCTGCAGCTCCGCCCTGTGCTCTCACGCCGTTGTTTGCCTGCTCTTACGCATTCCGGACATGCCCCACCGATTCAACCAGTCATCTTTCGCATGATCGGGTGGGATAGCGCAGGATTAGCATTCGCAAGCACAGGGATATGATCCGCAGTTGAAACCACGGCGGAAAAATCAAGGAAAAATGCCCCGGATTTGGTCGTCTGCCAACCTCTTACCCCAGCTCCGCCATCCGTCTTCATGCCTCGGCGTTGCCTGTTCACGCTACCGGGGCGTCGTCAGTTGGGCTCGGATAATCCACGGACCTCCCATTGACCTCGTCAACGTGCGGATTACTGTGACTCCACCAGTCTACCTCTGGAGGTGTCCACAAAGTCGCTAATACCTCGGAAATACTAGTTATCTGCCCACATCGCTCTCGTGACGACTTCTGCACCACGTCTGTTCTGCAGACGGAATGCGGAAATGTACAATTGCCTTCGGAAGCCGTGCTTGCAAAGCGTTCCCATGGGGTGGGCGATGCAGTGTCTCGCCGGGGTTCGGCGGACGCGGGGCAACAGATGGAGGAAGAGCCCCGGCATTGCACGGCGATGGTGCCCCCAATCCCCCGACTATGGCCCGAGGCCGGGGGTGCCAGGGACGGCGTGCAGGTCGGGTGACCCACAACACCCACGCGCCACAAGGTAAGCAAGCCACCGTCTCCGTTCCTCGAACCAGGAATAAACGGCCCGATTCTCGGAACGAGCGCCATGCAGCCCGTACCCTTGCATTCAACACTGGTTTCGCACGCCCAGATCCATACCCAGGACGAGGGCGCATCGGGCGGAGCCCTCGCTGGAGCAGCGCAAAGCCAGTGGCCCCTCTTCCGGGGATGCGGAGGCGTTCCAACTCGCGACGATCACCGAAGAACTCTTCCGCATCTCGAAGGGTGACAACTCGGCCGCACGATCCAGAAGCCAAGACCCGGTGGCTTGTGCTCATGGGTATCAGCTGCACGTAGCCGGGCGCGCACTGCCGCAGCAAGTGGCGAGAGGGTGGACATTGCAGCGAGATTCCTGCGAGATAGGCATCATGCGCGCGACTCTTTCCGGCATCCTCCCGCCCACAGAGAGATCTGCCTCGGAGCCGCCGGAGCATTTGCTCCCATGCCCCGCATCAGCAGGTGCGTAGGCCCCGAGATCGTGGACGTAATCCCAGCCAAAACCGAAATCTGGGCGCCGCGAATGATGGTCGACGGAGGATCTGCGGGCATCGGTGAAGTGGCCCGTGAAATGCGCCGAGACGCGCATAGCGAGGTCAGGCGCTCTCAGGCAATCGACATTCCTGCTGTCTCGCCAACGCGGACTGGACTCTGATGTGCCACAACGGGCGTGAGCTAACTTGCAAGTCTGGACTCGGACTTCGGCTGGAATGAACCGGTTATGTTCGGGCAGCTGACGCAACCATCCCATGATCAGTTCTAACCAGATGGATCCGATTTCACGATCTCCCAGCTCACCATGCAGCACACACAACATGCAGACAGCGACGACGACGCTACGGATCGTGTCGACGCCTTCGAACAAAAGCGATGGAGAACGCCTCTCACCGCACAGAGCGCCGCCATCAGGTGACGTAAGATCAGCAACCTCCACCGCGTGTTCCTGCTAACAAAAGTCTAACCTTCCATGGCGCGAAGCCTTCCTCTTCACTCAATTCCAAGCATACAGTCCAACCTCACGCTTCGCGCTCGACCGGCACTACCGCTCCACTACGTCCCGCTAAGCTCACGTGCAACGGAGCGCCGAGTACCTCGTGTCTGCAGCCCTTACGATGGAGCCGCTAAGCACTCCCCAGGGCAAGCAGTCGGCGGCGAGCCAGGTTTGGGGCATTGGACACCTGCGCGAGGCAATCCTCGACGACTGCGCCAAGCTGTTTACCTCGCCAGTTCAGAAATCTCAGTTCTTCCGACGATGCATCAGCGGCCTCGACAAGCGGTCCGTCCGCGAGTGTGCTCGGCACACTCACGCTTCCGTCAACCTCGATGATTTCCCATGGGACTGCCCTGATAGAGTGCGTAACGGATGTCGCAGGAGTCTTACCGGCGTTCACACGTACTAACGTGATTGCAGGATCGACTCCGCTGGTACGCTATGGGTGTGAAGCGGCTGAACATGGCGGGCAGCCTGCCGCTCTGCCATCAGTGGACGCTACCGGCGCTCCTGGAGCAGTTTCCGAATGTGGACGAGATCGGGTTTCCGATTGACAGGCCTAACCACCGGTTCACGACGCTGTACCGCCCCGGACATGCCGAGAGCTGCGCCGCTCCAGACAAGTGGAACTTCATCACGAGGATCTCGCTCAGCCCCGCGCGGCTGCCGTCGAGCTCGTTCTTCGCCCCGGCGCAGGAGGAGCTCGAGCACGTACACTACTACGATGTCATCGTCACTCCGGACGTATTCGATATGGACACGCTCATGTCCGGCAACACGCCGAGCTTCAACCTGATGCGCATCCTGGCGAGCGGGCAACTGCCGCCTATTCTGGACCAGCCGGTCCGCTGGCTTTCCTTCGAGACGTCGGACGGCATGCTCGACGCGCAGCTGTGGATCAACCTCTTCCGCGTGCGCAAGCAGCACAACATTCCCACCCTCGGCATCGACACGGGCAGCACGCCGCAGTACGTCAACTACTTCAACGTTCTGAGCGATGACGTCGGCGCCGACCTGCGCTGGGTGCGCCTGCACGAGGTCGAGATGGACCTCGGCGCCGTGTTCGACGTCTTCACCGAGGCGAGGTATCCGAAGCTCGAGTCGATGGAGGTGTTCATCGAGCCTGGAGGAGACTTCGGGGAGCCGCTGTCGCAGCCAATCCCGCCCAAGCTGAAGAAGGTCCACATCGAACTCTCTGTGTACACCTTCACGCTGAATCAGCCCGAGAGCAGGGGCCTCTTCCCCGAGGACAGGCTGCCGTTGAGGACGCTGCGTCGATTGAAGGAGGAGACCGGTTCGGATTCGGAGATCACAGTGAGGGTCATCACCAACTATGGCACAGAGGGGCCTAGGTTGCAGGCGTTGGTGGACGAGGCCGTGGCGCGGGGCGATCGAGGTATGTGGGCCGAGGTGATGTTTGGAAGCCTTTAATGCACTGTTGCCGGGTTTTTGAGGCCCAAGGAGCTTCAGGTGATGCTGATCAACAGCGGTGAACTTTGAGATTGCCACTGATTGTGTGGTGTAACGTGTAACGACGCGGACGCTGGGCGCTGACTAGTGGCATCGGACTTCGTGTGTAGACTTCACGGTTCCTCACTGTTGGTGTTCTCTACTTCACATCGCCGGCCGGGCGGAAGCGTAGACTCATCACCGCCATTCTCGAAGGTGCCTCTACCTTTAGGCAGCACGTACACACTAGCGGGGCGGGGCGCAAATCTGGGCCCCGCATGTTGAGTCAACCGCACAGAGCTGACGGGTGTTTCACGTCTCCTCACAGCAACACAATCATCACCGCACTGAAACTCCTCGCCTTGACGTTGGACCTCAACTCTCTGCACCTGCATCCCYCCCCCCCCCCCCCYYTTGGCCGACATGAGCGACTCAGCAACCCCGGCATCCTCCCCTGCACCTCCGGCCGAGACGGCTGGCCATCGCTTCTGGTCCATACCTCATCTCCGCCTTTCGACCCTTCGCTACCTGGCCTCGGCAGCCGAGGTGGACGCAGAACGCTTCTCGCTTTGTGACGTAACTAGGAGAGCAATGCTGCTGCAATACCTTACGTTGAATAGGGCTACTTCTCACGACGTTGCCTTCCTGCTTTACCCGGACATCAAGCTGGACCAGTTCCCGTGGGACAGTACTTGTGAAGTGAGCCACGCCACTGCCAACACCTGTCAGCTGACATCAAAGGAACGTACAAGACTGTATGCTGCAGGAGTTCACACGATCAGAGCCGAAGGCTGCCTACCTTTGTGTTCTCGCTGGGCGTCCCTGGCTGAGATGCTCCAGTTCTTCCCGAACGTGCGCAATGTCCACTTCAGCACCACGGGAGATGCTTATCACCGCGCTGCTCTCAAGGGCAGCCCAGGCCACCCTTCCGACCAGCTATACATGAGAGAAGAGATCCGAATCGAGGGCTCATCATTCTGTCCTCCCAAAGTGCGCTACCTTCCGGAAGGGTTGGACTACGAATGTTGGTACAACGTGTCCGAAGTCATCGACGATGTCGCAGCGCCCGAGACTACCGCACTATTCGATCGCGATGGCCGAGGAGAACTCATCTTGCCCGACGTCTTCCGCTTGCCAGCATATCAACTGTCACTCTGGGGAACGGAGGCCAGAAATCTGGAATGGCTCCCGGTTCTGCGACGTCGCAAAGCCATGGGTATCAAGACTCAAAACATCCTCTGGAGAACCTCCTCCTTCGACCAGCTGGAATCTCTGGCCGAGGTGGCAGGTGTTGGCCTGTCGGGTCTTGAGGTAATGTGTTACGCAGAGGTTTTTGAAGACATCTCGCAAACGGCAACTGCGATCATGAACCGAATCGACGCAGCACGGTTTCCTGACCTCAAGACACTCACCTTGATCATCAACTTCCCGAGCCCTCTCGCGTCCGCTTCGCCGCCCGTCGCTTCGGAATGGCTGTCAAAGGACATGCCACCCCACCTTTCTTCGATTGAGCTCGACCTAGTGATGGACATGTGGCTTCTGGAGGAGGATCTTGGCTTCTTGCCAATGGAATACGTCGAGTATGTCTACGAAGAAAGGGCTCCCAGGAGGTTCATCCTCGACATTCGCTCCAAGTTTGGAGAAGACTTCAATGTCATCGTCAACACACAGTACAACGACGAAATCGAACTTGTGGACTACCCGCGATCGAGTTCGTCCTTCGTGGACTTTCTGCTCTACGAGCCCCTAGCGGTCGCGAACGGGGACATCTCGAGCAGCAGTAGTGACTCGTCGAGTGGCGACGAGTACGCTTCAAACTCCGGATGTGACCTTGGCTCGGACTCTGGGGAAGACCAGACCGGCGCTGACTCTGGGAATGACATGTCGAGTTCGGACTCTGGAGACGACGAGCACAGTGCAGACTACGTCGACGAGGAGCCCAATTCCAACTCTGAAGATGACGATTCGGTTATCAGAAGTGGGGAGTCGGATGAGGATGGGTACGATATGGATGAGGAGGACGACGACGAAGACATGGCTGCAGAGGACGAAGTCTCGGGAGACGGGCTCGAGTACTGGGACCCTGATGATGAAGATGTGATGATGGACGAACTTAGCTCTGACGACTCGTACTAAGTTGATAGAGGAATGCATGCGAAGTGATGAGGAAAACACTGTGTAGTCCAGCAAGCTGTGGACTACCTGGAAAGATCTCAGCCTGTGCACTGTATTGCACGGTGTACTGCTCTGTGGAGCGCTGCAGGCTTTGGGTACGGGTGACTCAACCAGCTAGTACCGGCTGCGACAATCACTGGCGGGTGTTTCACCATCTGATCCGAGCATTCCTCCTCTTCCTTCCTTGTTTTTGGGCTTTTCCTACTCTTGACAGCTATCACCACCATCTTCCACGACCTGATTTTTCGACCATGAGTGGCTCCTCTCCCCTCTTAGGGGCTGGTACAGCAGCTCACCGTGTGTGGTCGATTGCTCACATCCGCCTCTCCGTCTTCGAGGGCTTGCTGTCCTTGCTGTCTGACGACGACGACTCAAGCACAGTCGGCTTCGATCCTGAAGACCCTTTCGACATGGAAGAGCGAGCCCAGCTGAAGCAATATCTCACTCTTGAGCAAGCGTCATTCCGAGAAGTAGCGTTCTTGCTATACGTAGACATCCGTCTGGACCAGTGTCCATGGAATTGTCCATGCGAAGTAAGTCCCTCGGGCTGGGTTGGACATTAACAGACAAGGAACGTAAGAGAGTCTACGCCGCCGGTGTCCGTTACCTCAACGCGGGTGGCTGCCTCCCGCTGTGTGGTCAATGGACCTCCGTGGCGGAGATGCTTCGCTTCTTCCCCAATCTCTTATCCCTGTATTTTCCGACTGTCGCGACCACTTACTACGTCCGATCTGGTAAGAGAAAGGATGAACTCCTATTTGAAGAAGTCCTCAATGCCGAAAACGGCATTCTGTGTCCTCCCAAGATTCGCTGGTTGCCCCAAGATCTCGAGTATCAGTGTTGGTACCGTCTCGATTGCTATCAAATCGACACCAAAGTCTCCCCATTGTTCACAGTCGACAACGAAGGCAACAACCACCTCGCAGAGGTCTTGCTGCTGCCAGCAGCTGATATTCTGGTCTGGGGTCAATTGGACGACAGAGATGACTGGATATCTGCCCTGAGATATCGGAAAGAGAAGGCCATTCCCACTCGTGGGATTGATTGGAGGATCGACTCTTTCACGGAGATGGAACAACTGGCACAGGCGGTTCCTACTTCCCTTGAAACTGTTACAATCTTGAGCACGGCTGGAGTCTTTGACGACATCGCCCCGACTGCAGACTCCATCATGAAGCACATCGACGACGAACGATTCCCCTCGTTGAAGAGTCTCAACATGCGCCTCGATTTTGCTCCCGGATTTTTGGCCGTCGCCAACTCGTCTTCGTCAAATAACGCACCTCAATGGATGCAGAACAACATGCCCGCCAAGCTGACAAGCATTGAGCTCTCCCTCATCTGTGATAAGGAGGAGTGGAATTCAAGCGATGACGGTTGTTCTGTTGCCTCTCACGATTCAAACTCGTCTCTCGCCATAATGTACAACGGAGCAGCCCCAAAGGAGTGGATTCTCAACGTGCGACGCAAGCTTGGAGAGAACTTCTGTCTTTCAATTGAATCACTCTACCAGGACGGGACAGGCATCAAGGAGTACCGCCGCAAGGGTTATTCTTACCTCGATCATCTGCTGTATGGGTCTCTGTCTGAAGTCGAGCTCGATACCCCGACCGACAGCGATTTCACCGACACTGAGAATCAAGATATCAACTACGACAGTGACGAGTCGCAGGCCGGAAGCGGCGAGCTGAGCGACGCCAGTGCCGATCCTGGTTCCGAAAACTCAGGCTCAGAAGGTGACAGAATGGATGACAACTAGTTATGCTGTAAGATACAGAAGCCTATGCATCGCACTACTTGAGAGGATGACTGGTTAGGGACGGAAAGAAGCCGCGATAAAGGTTGCTGAATGCGGAGCCCCGATTCCGGTTGATCTTGACAAGCACTCAACCTCGCGTATCCCGAAGTCACGGCAACGTCAAGGTCAACTTCGCACACTTCCCCACGAGATAAGCACCAAGATGACCGCTCATCGCCACCCGACGCCGCGGTCGCATCACTCAACCCACTTGCCGACAAAGCCGTACGAGTACAGCAAGAAGCTCGACCTGCTCTGCAGCGTGAGTTCCTGGATGCGAAGGATCGGCATTCGTCGAGGATCCGAGTATGGTGTTGCGGCGTTCGGGGCTGGGAGGAATGCAAGGTGAAGCTGACACCAGCACGACATCCTGGCCAAGCGGACGTGCAGAGCGTTCGGCAAGTTCAGAGGGAGGTGGTATCACGCCTGCGGGCAGCGACCAGGATGTGGCTTCTGGGTGTGGGAGGACGAGGCAGCGGCGGGATCGCGCAGCTCGACTGACCTGGGTGGGCGAGACCCTGCGCCTGCTTCCGCCTCGTCTGCAGTCCAACGGCGGGACGTCTCCCCATCCGAGGGCGCAGTCGACCGCAAGTTGACTCCCGACTCTGGCAGTACGTGCAACACCCCAGCACCCGAACCTGCAAGAGAAGCCAGCGCGGCGTCAAGGGACCTCGCTATAGACGCCGCCCTGCAGCAACTCCGGGACGAGATCCTGCCGGAGGCCGAATCGGCAGTCGAGGAGTGGAAGGAGAAGTACACGGCCACGAAGGCCGCTCTTGGATTCGTGGAGAACCAGTACCTCGTGGTCATTGCGGAGCGGGATGCGCTGAAGCGAGAGAATGAACGGCTCAGAGCGCAGCTGGCTCAGAGAGCGTAGAGTCGACGGGATCTGTAAGCTACGAGAGGACAATGCAATAACTACAATTCGCGCAGCCGGTGTGGAAAGTCCGCAGGCTGAAGAAAAGCGCTACTGACCAGCGGCGCCAGACGGATCCAGAATCGAGGAGTGGGGATCGATCGGTGCGGTTTTGCCACCTCTCCTCTCTACTTCGTTCCTTCATTCTCCCATCCTTTCACTCACTCACTTATTGACTCCATAACATTACACCACTCTACAATGTCGGAAGACAAACCCGTGAGTCCAGACAGTCTATTCCTCTTCATCTCCACAAGATCGCATAGCTGACGCAACCAGTTACTTAACCACGGCCCCAAAAGGTTTTCTTCCGAGGATACTAAGGGCGTTTTGAGCTACCCCAACAAGCGCCCCCGGAGCGATGGCACCGACGCGCAGCGCCCTATGGTTAACAGAAAACCGGGCCGTGCCGCAGTGTCCAGCCTCGTGAGTGGGATGGCAGCGATCCTTCCCAGTTTCAACCAAGGAGAGCTACATTGACACCAGTCTTCACCACAGGCCGACATCAAGCCGTCAAATCTCTCTAATACCCGCATGTCTCTTGCGCCGCCGGTAGTGAGGTTGTGCGCCGGCCGTCACTGATTACAGGTTGTCGACCTGACGGAGGATAGAGATGAACTTCCCTCCGTCGGACAGGCACAGTCGCCTGTCGACCGTCTACCTGTCATGAAACGCGAAGAAGGAATGCCGTTAAGCTCTTCTCCTGCTCCCAGACCGACAGCGAGGGTCCCAATGATATCACCCTCCCCCATTCTGTGCAACGTGAGAAACTTTGACAAGTAATGTGATCTGACACTCAGCACAAACTGCCCGCAACCTTACAAACGGTGAAGGACGTGACGAAGGCGACCTATGGCAAAGGGTTCTATCGTTGTCCCCTCCGCCCAGACCATCCCAATCGCTGCAACTTCTTTTCCTGGGCGCAAAACATGGTCGGCACGCACTCCCCTCCCTCTCACTTGACGCCAGCGTACACGGCACAAGCGTACTCACCGCCAGCTCCCCAAGCCCCCCTCCCAAAAAGTCACCGCGCTCTGCAATCCCTTGTCAGGGAACTGCAAGGAAGGGTTCATGCGCTCGAAGCCCGACACGAGCGCGATCAGACGACTATTCAGGAGTTGAGGGAGCTTATCGAGGAGCTGGTTGTCAAGGAGGACCGTCGTCCTCGTCCGTAGCATGTGCATAGCAGCCTTCTGACTTATGTATCCACCGATGAGAGGATTTCCGCCCTGCGAAAGCTTTCTGGATTCAGTGTCTATCGATAGCCTTCAGGCTTGGCCATTGATCATTGAGCGCGACGCGCTGGCGCAGGGTCACGGCTCTTCCAATCAAACTTGGAGCAGAGAGCATCGAGCAGGGGAGCAGCGCAACAGTGCAGTGAAACTCCAGGTTGCTGCATGCTGCATGCGTGTGTGGAGATCGCTACCAAAGGCGCTGGCGTAATGCAAGCCACTGCCGCGTTGGACTGATCCAAAGGCGAGATGATCAGTGCACTTTCTTGCCACCCCTCAGTCTGCTTTCGTCCTGTCACTCACTCCACCGCCGTCGAAGCATTCCCAGCAAACCTCGAGACCCAGGCTAGAGTTCAAGCCCCGGTACGGGTTGAATCGTGAGCACTTCGCCCGGGCTTCCTTCGTGGTGCCAGCTAACAGCAAGCGACGAGCAACATGTCACTACCTCGCAATAACCCAGCTCCGACACTCGCAGCAGATCGCCCGCTTGCTGACAGAATCAATCTACCAGGTGATCGCGGATCGTCGACGAAGAAGAGTCCCCACTGGGTCACGGAACCCACAGCGGCACCGCAGGTGAGTCTGAGCCCTTCTGTTCACTTGCGCCTCCTGACGTCAGAAACGCCCTCGAGAGGACATCAAAGCCGCCACCGTTCCAGGTGCAACTTCAACCAAAAGCGAAGAGACGGTGCGAACTGGGAGGACCTCTGGGAAGCTTACTGTAGATTGATCTCACACTCGACGATGATGACCTTGCGCCAGCCAAACCCTTGCCTTCCCTCCGGCCGAATCTTCCTCGAGCTCTTCCCGCAAGTGCCGCAACAAGTGCACTTTCACTTCTCAGCGGCAGTGACAGCGCCGGGGAAGATCCAGACATCCCACTGGCCCTCCTGAGGAAGAAGAAGAAGGCACGGTCTAACCCAGCCAACGCTGAAAGCAAGAAGAGCGGCATCCTCAACCCTGTCTGCAAGGTACGTGCAACCGGTCTCGACGGCACCTACTGTGAGGTTGTTGGCTAACGCCCAGCACGGTCAACCAGCCGCTCGCGTGCAAGTTCAAAACCCTGCAATGTCTCAGTGTGGAGAGCACTATTGGTGTTGCTACCTGGCGTACGGACACCCCGACCGCTGTGACTACCGCCAATGGGAAGAAACTGCCTCGCACTCGATCGCGACACCAGTGTCGCCGGCCGCTGTTATCCCGGTCAGCCGCTCTGCCTCGTTGGAAGGTTCGTCAACGGGGACAGACGGCCTGCGGGGACAGTTGGGTCAACATGGGCCTGCATCGCGTTCCATCCTCAGGTCAAGCCATCAGGTCGCACTTTCGCAAGTTCACTCCCACCAACTCCCAGCAGAGGAGGCTGTCGGAGAAGAGCGGGACAATGACACAGTGCGGGAGCTGCTGCGTCAGAATGTTAGGCACCTCGAAATGATCGAGCATCTGCGCAGGACGAATGACAGCTTGCTCCTGGAACTGCAGACCGCTCGTGGGCAGAAGAAGTAGCACAGATACAACAATGTGAACATGAATGTGAAATGCAGTCTATCAGGGCTCAAGGCAACGACATCTGTAACACTTTGAGGGTGCCGTGCAGTATCACGTCGTCAGGATTCTTCTCCACACACTTTTCGAGACAAACCACACCGTACTTGGTAGCCTCCACCATCCTGCGCGCCTCCTCCTTCTCCTCAAGGTACGCCTTCTTGTACGTGTCGCCGCGCCGCTTCAGCTTGTGCACGTATCCGTCCTCGCCCTCCCGCTCGTGGAGCAGATGAGAGCTGAGCTTCTCCCACCGCTTCGACATCTCTTCATGATATCGCGCCTCGCGCTCGAGGACCTTGATCTTGGCCTCCAGCCGCTTGATCTTCTGGTTCGTCTCGGCCTGGTGTGAGAGGGATAGCGGTGAGCCAGAGGGCGCTGATGGCGAGGGCGGTGGGGAGTCGAATTCGTCGGTCGGGAACACCTGGCTCCGTCTCGGGGCCCGTTTACGCGCAGGTGGGGCCGTGGGTCCGGGATCCTCGCGGATGGGTGACCGTGTCCGCGGTCGTTTCGACGGCTGCTCTTGAGCGGGTGCGGCATCTTGCTGTGGGGGTGTCTGGGGCCGTAACCGTCGTGTGCGCTGCCGCTTCGCCCTCTGGGGCTCGGGGACGGGGCGTGACGGCCCCGCATCGTTTTTCTTCTCCGTCGGCGGCTGTGGAGTGAGCACGCGACCGGACATGAAAACTCACCTGCGCCGTCGTTGTCCTCGCGCTGTCCGCTGCTGCAGCGTCTGTTGGCGGATACGTCCGTGATCGTGTGCTGACCATGGTGAGTGGAGGTCGGGTGTGCAGTGGGCGGAGTTGGAGCCAGAGTGGATGATAAGGAGCGGTAGCAACGTCGCCCACCGACGCGCTCGTGCGTCATGGCGCATGCTTGGACGCGTCCGGAGTAATGTCGCATAAAGTTTGGACCGTGCCAGGACCGTGCCAGCAGCCAGCACGCGGGCACGCGGTGCAGGCTCGGTCCGGTGCCTGGCTGGCACGGATCATCGTGAGCCTGAACGCTGAACAAGGCATGCCCACCCAAGCTTGCATGCACCATGGAGTCCCCGCGAATCACCACTCGCATGCTGCATGCCGGCCATGCCGGGTGTCATGGTGAATGCAGCCATACACGCCAGATACGGAAAGCCGGCCGGGCCCTGATCGACAATGGCTTGCTCTGCTTAGACGCTCTTCCAATGGGATGGGCTCATGTCTCTCGGTCAGGTGTCTTCAGGTGCCCCCCCACTTCCTTTTCAGCATGACCGAACGACTGCGCTGGCACCGAACCGCCCACCTGCGAACATATCGTACATGCATCACTCTAGCGGCGCGCTCACCTTCTCCAGCACCATGTCGACGAGTACGGCGCTGCCGGCCGCGTCACCCGGGCTCGCCGCTAGTCGCGTCAGGACGGCACTCAAGTCATCCATGACCTCGCATCGGAGTGCCTCGCCGCGCTGTAGTTTGCTACTCGTGGTGTCGAGATCACTTCGTAGACCCGCAACGTCGTTGCGTAATTGAAGCACCTCGATGCTACTGCGGTCGGCGACGCCGCGCAAAGTCGCAGCCCACGAGGCCATCCTCCTCCCCTCAGCCTCGAGCTCCGCTATCCGCGCCTGTGCCGACTGATCGCGCATCATCAGGTCTAGCCGCTGCTTGTCGAGATCGCAGATGAGAGACTCGTACGCCTTCTCTCGCTCGAGCTGCTCACAGACACGCCGCCGCAGCTCCCCAACGCAGAGATCGCCCAGTGCCGGCTTCAAAGTTTCAGACTGTAGCGGCGGCGAGACTAGCGGTTCATTGTGTAGCGGTTGAGGGTTCAGCGGCTCGTAGTGTAGTGGTTTGGACAGCTCTTCGCTCGCCTTATGTCAGCTATGCGACCAAAAAGGAGCTTACAAGGTCGACGGGCGGTGGTGAGAATCTCGATCTTGGCCCTGTGGAACAAGGAGTCGCCGCCATTTTCGAAAGCTCGGTCGTCGTCGGCTTCCCGCCGGTTGTGACCTTGATCTCTGCCTTGGTCGGCACAACAGTCTCCTTCGCCTTCTGCTTTAGCCGCTGCTGGTTTTGCATCGCGGACGACACCATCCGCGCGAGAGACGCCTTCATCGACATGTTCACGCCCTGACTGTTAGCTGGACGCAGCCGGACGCATACATAGCAGCTCGACGTGCATACTCACCTTGACCTTCGACGACGAAGGCGCACGAGGACGAGACGGTCCAGCCCCAGTCTGGAGCATGACAGCGGTGGCGCCCATTGAGAAGATGTTTGTGTGTAATATGTATGAAGGGAAGTGTGAACGTGCCGAAACACGAGGAAAGGAGGACGGGGCCTTCCCTCGTTCGTTGGGCTTTTGCATTCCCCGCATTCGGGGAGAGGCAAGCGCGATCCAGGACAGATCGCCCCAGGACAGATCGCCGCCAGATCGGCGGGCGATCGCCATGGCGTCATTTGGAATTGATGAATCTTCTGCTGTCGTCTCGTTTCGCTTAACACACACTCCGCCTGGGATCTCTCTCCTTACGCCGCTGCCATGGATACACATGCTCTGCGGTACATGGCCATTCCGTGCGCTTATTGTCGTGTTCCTGGTGACGAGAGCGAGATGAGCGAACCCCGTTCGTTGGCCAGTCACAATCCGGGGTGGCCCCGCAGTGCTCCAGCATGCTCCGTTCCGACACAAACGAGGATGTGGAATGTGCAAACCCTGTTTTTCACCGCGTGGGCCCGCGTGTAACCGTTTCTGGTACTCGGGATCACATCGGTCCACGGTGGTTACGCACTGTTGCTTCGCTACGCTGCCCTGCCCTGCTCTCCACGATCGCAGACGCTCTGGCATGCCGCTGACTTGCCGAAAATACCGCAAACAACTTGGGTCCACTGACTCGGTGCAGTCGGTTGTGCCTGCTCAGGCTGACTCGCCGTCGTGATGATCACACTCACTGAGCCTTCCTCCACCCGCAACGTTGAGCTCGTCGGTGCGCTCAACAACCCGGGGATTGATCAACTGGCAAGGTCACCAGCGACTGTGCAACGAGTTGGGGCCTGCAGCAGCGCTGCGTCGGCGGGAGAACAGACCTCGACACGGTCTACTCCCTTCACATGACCGGGTATGGATCGACATCGCGCCCGACAACAACGATGCAGTTACCGACTCGCTGCCCCAACGGTAGATCATTGTTGGCAACTTCTGGCTCATCGGTCTGCGACATTCAGCCAGATGTGTCGTGACGCCGGCTAAGATGTCACAGTTGCCCGATATCCCCAGTATCCTTTTGCGGGTCCTGAGGTCTTTCCTTGGTCGGAGAGGAGTTGCTCCCATTCCGCGACCAGGGCAGTCACGCTCAGCCAGTGCATATCCCGGGCAGCACTGAGCACCGACCGGCATTTTGATCTCCATCTTGGCGACTCTTCGCATCCCTCGAACTCGCCCGCGTCAGCAGCGGCAGGGATGAGCGGGGTGCGCTGCCCGACTTGCGTACGACTCTGCATCCCGCTGGACACTGTACCGAGTCAGCAGCGGCGCGGATTGTTCCCACCGCCTGCCCGACTTCTGATAGCCCGCAAACTGCCCGCAACACTTGCGACCTTTGATCCCATTTGCGGGGACCTCCACCTCCTGATCCAGGCCTGGGGTAACAAAGGGGTGGTGGCAACGGAATGCCTGCAACCCACTGTTGGACATCAAGTAGCCGGTGCTGATCGACCCACGCACCCGCGCCTCCCACTCTGCCCAGCCAACGCAACAGAAATGGGAGGGGGTGGCTTGCCAAGCACGCCGCCAGGCGCCGCCGGTGTGGAGGGCCACCACAAGACCTATCCGGTGACCCCGCGGCGCCCATTACGGTCGGGTCATCCGCTCGGTGCGACCCAAGGATGTTTACGCTGCGCTGCGCTGGGCAAGCCACGCAGCCACTCAGCCCGACCGGGGGATGCCGCACCTGAGGCGCAATACCTGAAGCCACCGCTGAGTCGAAAGCTGCTCCGCGATCGCAGGTGAGGTCCGCCCGCTGCTTCCTGAAGCTTCTGTCCTGATTCGAACCGTGCTCAGTCTCTCTCTGATGAAGGCACAGACGAACGAGTGGAGTGGAGGTACCCGCCTCGTTATCTCCAGCCCAGCTACAAAGATCCAGTCTGTGGTTCACCGACGCTGCAATTGGTTGGGAGCAGGCACACGACCCGCTCCGTGCCCGAGGAGCGCTAGGAGGGATCGCCTCATTCCTCTGGTGTTCATTTGAGTTTCGTTTCGTGTTAGCCTGATTCCAGGCCCGACGTCCGCCAGGTCCCGGTCTCGGTCGTTTGTCTGCCAATGTGACGTAGATAATGATGGAGTTCGGCTTCGCGAGTCCGGACCCTGGCCCAGCTGGCCCCTGCGCCGGGATCGGGGTCAGATGTCCAACCTTACTTGGCTCTGCACAGACGTGTGCCGGCGAGCATGCGCGCGCGCCTGAATGCTCGGCGTGCAGGTGCACAGGTCGTGCTTCGTTCGTTCGGCTCGCGTGAGGGGGGCAAATGAGCTGCGGTCGGTTTTCGTTAATGAACGCCAGCGCTCACGTTCCATCAGGCTCAGGGCTGGCGAGCTCCCTGTCCAGCTTGTTCAGCCTGTTCAGCCTGGCGCGGCCTCTTCCCAGGCCTCCCCGGCGTCGTATCTTGCAGTGAAGACAGGATCAGGACTCCGGCGTTCATCGACGCCAGCATACGCAACGAAGTCGCGCCGGTCGGGCGAATCACATGCCGACTTGGCCGCACGCAACCCCAAGACTTTCAGGAGCGGCGTCGACCGCCAAGCATCCTCACGCCGTAACCGCCGGTACTTGGCTCGGATAACCGACACAGACTGTGCATCTGAACGCTGGGGCCGTCGGTCGCCTGACGCGGAGAGTGGGCAGCACGGTCAGTGAAGTGCGTTCGTGTTCGCAGCATGCAGTCACAAGATGAGTTGTGATCGATCCGGGGCCCGGGCGTGCCGAGGCGCGGGGTCCCCCAGATCTCTACCATGGCTGTCTTGAGTGAGACGAGCAACCACGGCTACTTTGTCGCTGCATTCTCTGCCTCGGCGTGTTGTCTCAGCAGATGCTTGGCGCGACGCCGTCCGTTATCGCGAACGCTAAGAAGGCAGCTAGTATGGCGACTGGCGGCTTCCGCATGCAACCGGTGCAGTTCCAGACCACGGCCAGCGGCAAGGCTAAGTCGGGCTGCTTGGTCGGGCTCGTTGCCGCACCGGGTCAAAAACGTGATAACAGCAGGTGGGCAAGCTCCGCGGCGCCAGGTCTAGATTTGCCGGCCCACTGTCCCGAGTAGCAGGCAGAGCGAGCAGACACCGCTCCCGGAAACTCTACCCCGCGCAACCATACGCAGCATACGCATCTTGTGAACGCATACGCTGGGCTGCGCTGGCCGGGGTGGGGGCTTCGGTATTCACTGGTGACTCGACGAGCGCGAATCGCGAAGCCTTGCGAAATGGCGCAAGATGCCGCCGAGCTAGTCCCAGGCGCCAGCCACAGCCATCAGCCATCAGGTGTACGCTTGTTCTCAGCCAGGCCCCAGGGGGGTCCCAGCTGCTCCGGTCTGGTGTCAGGCGGACGGCGGGGGGTACAGCTGGGGCAGCTGGGGAGCGCGAGGTGGCCCTGGTGATCTCGGTGCGTCTAGGAATAGCTGGGACTGGCAAGCAGACGCTGGCAACCATGTCTCAGGCGGCGCACACCGAGCATACCTCGCCGCCACCTGTTCGTGTGAATACCGAGGTGGTGGGCGAGAGGAAGACATCCCCAACCCCGACAATAGACGAGCGACGCGAGTTGATCAGGAGGACAGCAGCCAGCAGGGCCAGCAGGCACCGTTGCAGGTGCGTGCATATGACATGTTTCTCTCGGCGGCCACCGTCGCTGTGGTGTTGCAGGCAGGAGACCCGAGAGAGAGTTGCGAGGCGGCGCTCACCGACTCAGGGCTTCATCGGATTCCGGGCTTGCAGAAGCCATGAAGAGCCGTCTCCTGCCGCGCTGATTTGCTCGTTCCGTCCTTCGTCCCTCGTTCCGTCGTGTCGCTTGCGTCAATCGCAGGAGCAGTGGAGGGAGCGAGGCACGTCTTGCAGAGCCGCACAAGCTCTCCTCGAATCAGTGCGCGTCACAACCCGCAGACCCACTCGTCCCCGCTTTACCGGTTCTGTGCTCTTGTGCAGGCGCAAAGAGCTCCGACCCCGGGTTCCAGGGCCGAACGCCTCTGCGCACCCCTGCGATCTCCTTGATCCCCCATGGGGGAACCCGCCGCCGCGACCCGTCCAGTGGCCAAGAGCGCGATGGGCCCCCGGCCCCAGGCTGTGCGCTGTGCGGGCTCTCCACTCGATTTACTCGACGAGTGTTCTGGCGCTGGCGTCTGTCTGTCCCAATTCCGGGACTCACGTTTCCAGGGCCCAGTGCCTGCAGCTCCTGCAACCGGCCTGCAGCGCAGGTGCTGCGGCGGCATTCCTGAAAGACAAGAAGGGGCCAGGGGTATCGAGTGTGGAGAGCGATGAGATCTGCCCCGCCCGGCCCCTCGGCCTCCCACTCGCCGGTACCGCTCTTGATGTGGGGGACCTGGGCATCAAGGTTGGAGTACAAAACAGGCCGGCAGGGGGCCCGTCTTGCCTTCTTCCTCAGCCTCAACTCTCACTGTCGTTCACCAGTCACGACTCTTCTTCTTCTTGACTTGACTCTTCAACTGTCCTTGACCGACTAGTAGTTTAACCCGCTCTCCAACAACGTTACCCCTGCCCACACCCCGACTCGCGCGTCAACGCGACCACCACGACCAAGATGGCGACCTCGAACGCTGGCTTTGACGAGAGGGCCATGTACCCGATCGACAAGCCCGAGACGACGTACTCGGACAAGATTGAGCCGCAGTCGTCCGACCTCGACGTGAACCGTCACTACGAGGACATCGATGAGGGCTACGACCCCGGGTTCATCAAGCGCGTCACGCGCAAGATCGACCTGCGCCTGATCCCCATCCTGTCGCTCATGTACTGTATCTCGCTGATCGACCGTACCAACCTCTCGATCACGCGCCAGGCCAACGAGATGCGCATGAACAAGGAGCTCATGCTGATCGGCAACCGCTACTCGATCGCGACCATCGTCTTGTAAGCGCCACTGTCCAAGGCGGCAGCTAACGTCAGCTTCATCCCTTACATTCTGCTCGAGATCCCGTCGCAGCTCGGTCTGCGTGCGTTCGGCGCGCGCTGGTGGCTCGGCACGTCCGTCATTTGCTGGGGGTGAGTGCTTTGGTGGGCAGGCGGTAGGGTGGAGCAGTTCTCCCGAGGAATATCCGCTAACCGCGGCAGTCTCGTCATGATCGGCATGGGCTACTCGCACAACTGGAGCATGCTCGCTGGACTCCGCGCGCTCCTCGGTGTGTTCGAGGCGACCCTCTTCCCCGGCGCGGCCTACCTCATCGGATGCTGGTACCCGCGCAAGCAAATGGCTACCCGCAACTCGTTCTTCTACACGACCTCTATCGTCGTCTCGGGTCTCTCGTCTATCCTCGGCTGGGGCATCTCGCAGATGGACGGCATGCGCGGGCTCGGCGGGTGGCAGTGGATCTTCATCATCGAGGGCGTCATCACGGTCCTCGTCGGCCTGCTGGGCTACCTCCTCATCCACGACTTCCCGGACAAGGCTCGCTTCCTGAACGAGACTGAGCGCGAGATGGTGCAGACGCGTATCCAGCGCGACCGCGGCGACGCCGTCTACGACCCCATGACCATGAAGAAGTTCCTCAGCTACCTCTGCGACGTCAAGCTCTGGGTCTGGGGCTTCATGTTCGGCTCGTCGACCGTCGGTTCTTACTCGCTTGCTTATTTCCTACCGGCCATCCTCGCGTCGATGGGCTTCGACAACGCGCTCGCGCAGATCCTCATGGCGCCGCCGTACGTGTGGTGCATCCTGCCTTCGATCTGCACCTCAATCGTGGCGGACCGGTACAAGCAGCGCGCCGCTGCCGTGGCGTTCAACGCGCTCTGCCTCATCATCGGCACGGTCGTCTACTCGCAGCTGCCCGCGGGCCAGAAGGCGGCGCGCTACGTCGGCATCTTCCTCGCGATCGGCGGGTGCAACTCGAACGTGCCCCTCATCGTCGCGTGGGCCCAGTCCAACATCCGCGCTCAGTCCAAGCGCGGCTACGCCTCAGCCCTTATCGTGGCCTGGGGCGGTATCGGCGGCATCCTCGCCGGCGTCGTGTTCATGGACAAGGAGCGCCTCACCGGATACCCGACCGGCGTGTACTTCACCATCGGCATGAACTCGGTCGTCATCCTCCTCTGCGCCACCATGAAGCTCGTCTTCCGCCACCAGAACCGCCGCGCTGACCGCGGCGAGGTCGTCCTCGAGGGTTACCCCGAGTTCCGCTACCAGGCGTAAGCGGGCGCGGCCGGAAGGCGAGCGCAGCGAGCCTGCGAGGAGGGGTTGTGAGTCCGTGGCAGCACAATACCAGTGCCCCACAACATGGCAACCCCGTATTTCTTATCTGTATCGCTCCGCCGAGCGCAATTGGATTCGTTTTCACCATAATCAGGGCTTCATCAGGGCAGTAATCAGCATAGCAGTAATCAGTAGTGGGCAGTAGTGTGGTAGTTGTACGAATGCACGGGTGGACTTCTACACCGGCGCGAGCGCATGAGCAACACGAGCGAAGTGAGTGTTGGAGTGTGCGAGTGTGCGAGCCTGGGTACTGCGAATGCGAGTGCAGTGACAGTGCGAGAGTTGCGGCTGCTTACACATGCACTTGCTCAGGTTGAGATAGAGAGCGGGTAGCGCACTTGATGACCGAGGTTGGCGGCGGAATGAGTGGTCGAAGACGCGGTTACGTCACAAGACACCGAGCGTGGTTCCATGGACTTCGTTGACCCGAGCCGTCGTGTTCCCACCGTGATCTGACTCACGCTCTTGCTTTATCTCAGCATCATCTACGCCACGGCACTGTTCCCCTGTCTCAGCCCCGATCTCGACCTCCCTAACGATCAATAGCAAGAGACCGCGATAAGGACAAACACGATGTCACACAAACCCGACGCCGACGCGCAGGCAGCCTGGGGCACCTGGGCCGACAACCTGTACGACAGAGCGTACGGTATCCCCCTCGCCTCGGCTTTAGGTGATGTGTTCGAATCCAGCCCAAAGACAGGCGGCGCCGGCGCGCAATGGGTCGACACAGCCCTCTCCGTGCCAATCTACGAGGCAATCAGCCGGGGCGACGACCTGCTCTCCGATGTGACACAGGGCCGCATCGTGAAGCGGTGGCTCGAATTCTGGGCCACGTCTCCGAAAGGCCTAGGCGACACGACGACGGGCGTGTTCGAGATCCTCGCCAAGGAGCCGACCGTCGAGGATAAGGACGACGCGGGGCTCAAGAAGCTCGCGGACAAGGCGAGAGATGCCGCTAAGCAAGTGAGGGCGGCCGAGAATGTGGGTGAGAAAGGAGGTCTGGTGCGCGCTGGGCCTGTGGCGCTGGCGTATCTCTGGAGCGACGAGGGAGGGGGCAAGACGGCCGACGCGGCGAGAGCCTTGTCGGGTCTGACGCACTACGACGACCTCAGCGGCGACGCATGTGCTCTGTGGGCGTGCGGCATCCGCCACACATTGCTCACCGGCCAGCCGAATATGGCCTCGGCGCTCGCTCTCCTTCCGGATTCCCGTAGGCCGGACTGGGAGCGCAGGCTGCAGACCACCGAAGGTCTCACTCTGAAAGAGGTGCCGGACTGGTCCGTCTCGACGCTGCAGGCAGCGTACGCGTCGCTCTGGCAAGGAAAGGGCCTGAAGGATACGTTGGAGAAGGCGATCGGCGCGGGAGGGGACGGCACGGGCGCCGTCTGCGGGGCGTTTGCAGGAGCTATCTTTGGAGAGGGGGAGGTGAAGGACGAGTGGAAGCAGAGGCTTAGCGGATGGCCGGGGTGGAAGTCGGATGATTTGGAGAAGGTCACGGGGGAGATTCTTCAGAGGCAGACGGAGGCGAGGAAGTTGGACAAGTCGTCGAACTAGGCGTAGGAGTACGGCTCCCGAAGCTCTCCGGAAGCTCTCCGGAGGGGAATGAGGCTGGACTGGTAGACGGGGGAAGGGCCGCCGACGTAGTCTTGGAGCATTCCGAAGGTTGCAGCCACAGCTCGTGACGAGGCTCGTCGAGCGCAACACTGCGACGACCCCGACGCCGATATTCTCGACCAGAGACGATGTTAGTAGACCATGAATGTTAAAACACTGTTGCACCTCTTTGCACTTTGTAGCTGTAGCTGCTGAAGCAGACTACGGCTGCGTGCTCTAACCGGTAGAGATGTCGGAGCCGTAGTTAGTGCTTGCTAAGGCTCCTCCACCAGACCTCCACTCGCCTCCACCGTACCTCCACACCTGCTTGCTCAGCCCCACTACTTCGTTGCGCTCCTAGCCGCTACTAGCGCTAACAGGTCGGTCATGATGGCGGGTGTGACGATTTGCAGACTGTTGTTAGTTCGGCGAGAGTTACAGACTAGAGCGCACCGCCGCTCTGAAGTGCCGAAGAGATGCAGCCCCCGAGAATTGGATCGGCGCCGAGAGATCGTTGAATGTCAGTGGGATCGCCGTGCGCCACGAAATCCACGGCGGGCGTGGCTTCTCCCCGTGTGCTCCCTTCTTCCACTCCCGTTATGCACACTGCTGCTTGTGCAGTTAGTTGTGCAAAGCAAGCAAGCAAGCAATGCAATCACGGAAGCGAGGAATGCGGCAGGCTTGTTGAAAAGGTAGCCTTATGTGCCATGAATAGACGGCGCGGTGCCCCATAGTCCGCACTTTGGCTGGGCTCTGCCGGCTCAGGGCCTGCTTTGGTGGCCAGGGCGGTGCTGTGCTGCTGCGACGCGTTACATCAAGTTGCAAGATCGATCTGGTGCAACAACGTTCGCCCGCACAGCGCACAGCTTATGGCTCAGCACTGCACAGCCCAGCCGCGCGCCTCTCTACGCCTTCGTCACTGATAACACATTGCTCCTCCTTCCAACGTTCTTCTTCGCGACTTGACTGATCACATCCAAGGACGACACGACGCGACCAAAGACCCAACACTGAAAGCTGACCTTCAATTGCCACCCACCCACCCTTTCCTCGTGCCTGCACCTGTCCATCCATCGGTTCGCTTTCTCTCCCGTCGACTGGACACCAACTAGTCCAGCGACCCAGCGCCCGGCCCTCTTCTCTCTTCTCAGCATCGACTCCTCTTCTCCTCCCCTCCATCATCGACATCTCTGACTGCTTACTCCGACCCCTCGCCGCTCTTTACCACGTTACATGTCCGAGCCACACCAACCACACCAGTACGCGAGCTACCCCTACGGCGTCCCCATCCCCGCCTCTTCTTCGACCCATTCCGCCCCGGGAGAGACCAACATGAACGCAGACCTGGACCGGCAACTGGCCCAGTCCGACGCGGCCCGGAACGAGCGCCAGGCCAAAACCGCAAGCTGGGGGAGCTACAACCAGTTCGTCGGCGTCGAGGCCGGCCCGAGCACCCCGAACGCTCAGTACATGGGCAATCCCTACGATTCCCCGCTTACTCCGCAACGGAGCTACGACCACACGCCTGCGGGCTCCCCTTCTCCCAGCCCGTCCCCAGGGACAGCGTACCACTACCGTCCCACGCGGCAGGCGAGCCGGGAAGCCGACATCGCGGACGGCATGCAGGCAACAGAAGAGCGCATGTCCTGGCACGCAAAGGGGGGGAACAAGCTGAGGCGCGTGAAGGAGCGCATCCAGTACGATGAGGAGGGCAAGCCCCGCCGCGAGAAGAAGGACAAGTACGGCGTGAAAGAGATTCCCGAGGGGTGGACGGCGGAGGACGAGGAGGCCGAGCGCGAGTTCCTCGCGAGCTCCATGTTCAACTGGCAGGAACTCATGACTTGGCGCTTCTGGATCAGAAAGGAGTGGTGGTGTAAGCTAGATTTCTTGGTTGGAGCTGACAGCAGACTGGTACGTCGCGCTGGTTATTATTGGCGTGCTCGTGCTCCTCATGACGATCTACCATGATGATGTGAGTGTCTGCTGGCGCTGAGCCCGAAGGGCGACGCGCGAGGCTGAGCGAATACGACGCTTCTTTCCGGACTAGTCGCTGCGGCGCAAGCTGCTCCTCGTGTTGCCCACCAAGCTAATACCAGATCGTCAAGTGGCTCACGCCCGCCGCAAACTGGATGAAAAACCTGCCCGCAGGCTGGGTCATCCCGATCGCCGTCATGTTCATCATTTCCTTCCCGCCGCTGTTCGGACACGAGATCGTCGCCATCCTCTGCGGTGTCGTCTGGGGCCTCTGGGTCGGATTCGGCATCGTCGCGGCGGGTACTATGCTGGGAGAGGTGAGTCGACTGCGCCGAGGGCCTGCGGCCCGAGGCGCCGGTCCGCGGTCATCGAGTGTCATGGAGTGTCATGGGTGGCAGACTACGGACGTCGGGCCAAGGGCACTGAAGGCTAGCCTGGGCCGACTGCGATCACGGACCGGCGGCTGCACGGATGTGCGCCGCAGCACCTGTTTGGTCTGCTCGTGGGCCAGTCATGTGGCCTTGGCAGGGTGTTCGCACTCGCTGCGATGCGCAGCTCTTGTCTCGCGCACTCTCAACTCGCTCGCTCCGCTCGCTCGTCGCTCGTGCTGACCTCAGATCGGCAACTTTTACGCGTTCAAGTACGTGTGCTCGTCCCGAGCCGAGAAGTACGAGAAGAAGAACATCAACTACGCGTGCCTGGCCCATGTGATCCGGCACGGCGGGTTCATGATCATTGTTGCTGCGCGTCTCAGCGCAATCCCGGGGCACCTGACGACGGCCATCTTCGCGACGTGCGGGCAGAACATCTTCATCTTCTCGCTCGCCGCATTCGTGACGCTGCCCAAGCAGCTCGTCGTCGTCTACCTCGGCGTGCTTTTCAACGCCGAGGCGAAGAGCAAGACGTCCCAGGCCATCTCCTACACTGTCCTGGGCGTTGGAGCTGGTGAGTTAGCAGAACCTTGGCTCATAACTAACGATAAAGTGATCACGGTCGGCTCGGCGTGGTACATCTACAGGGAGATGAACAAGGCGCGCATCGTCATCTGGCGCCGGCACAGGATGGCGCTGGCGCAGAAGGGTGTCGCGCTGAACGAGCTCGTGTACGACGCGAACGACGTCGAGGTAGGCGGCACAGGGCTGCGGGACAGCGACGGCCGCCCGATGCTGCCCACCTACGCTGTGGGGTACAACGACAGCCGCGAGGAGGTCATCTCGGACTCCCCTTCTCATGGCCGTACCCGACCCGTTGGACGAGGGGACAGGGCAAGCTACGCCACCCCCTACGACATTGCCTACGACCACGATGGGGAGATGAGCATCTACCACGTCGACGGGCTCAGCGAGCGGATGGAGACGGAGAAGCGTGTCTCTCAGCAATTACTCGACCGCCGGTCTTCTCGCGGGTCTTCGTCGGCGCACGCGACGCCGCAGATTCGCGTTGATGCGACCGGCCCGCCGCCGTCATCTTTCCCGCCGTCATTCCCGACTGCTCATCCGGCGCCGGGCCTGCAGCGCGCCCCCTCCGACGCGAGCACGTACAGTGTGCATCCCGTCGCCCCCGCCACTTTCCCCGCCGCGATCCCGAGCCACAGCGAACACTCCGAGCACACGGCGTACTCGGCCCCGTCGGCTTATTCGCAGCCGAGCGCTGTGCCGACGCACGCGGCGCACGGGAGCGTCGGACACGCTGTGCACCCTAGCCTTGGAGGCCAGGGAGAGGGACGGGCACACGGCGGCTACGTCTAGTTGTACAGTACGCTTATAGAGATCGCAGAGAGAGAGAGAGGCTCCTGGCTTGATGCTGGTTTGGTTTGGACAGTGAGAGTTACATAGAATGTATCCTAGACAAATGTACATAGAGTTACACGCGAGTTGGGAGCGCAGCGAGCCCGCGAGGGCGGAGCGAGTGAGCGCGGCGAGCGTCAGCTCTTCTACTACCCTTCCACCACTCGATTGCCAGAGTGGAGAGGAGAGAGGGGTCGTGGAAGGGAGTGAGTGGGGGAGGGAGGGTATCAAATGTAGGAAGCAGGGGTCTAGACATCTAAGAAACGTTTATGAGTCGAGCGTTA
This sequence comes from Trichosporon faecale, assembly GCA_039545375.1. NCBI lineage: Eukaryota > Fungi > Basidiomycota > Tremellomycetes > Trichosporonales > Trichosporonaceae > Trichosporon > Trichosporon faecale. Next base: position 467,564 of record BCLU01000001.1, read on the forward strand.
TGAGTCGAGATACGAGTATCGCCTGTGCACGCACCACCCCGCCCCGGCCACCGCGAGGCTGGTGAGAGCATAGGGGTACACGAGGAGCGGGTCGTGCAGCAGCGGCAGGAGCAGCAGCACAAGCGCCCCAGACGCAGCGACCATGAACAGGAACACGGCCGTGACTAGACTCTGAAGACCAGCTGGACATCAGCTACCACTCTAATCCTCCTGATCCTCCGTGAGGGGCGGTGAGGCGGTGAGGCGGTGAGCGGAAAGGCAGGACGAGGTAGGAGGGAAGGAAGAGGGAGGTGATGACGGAAAGGTAGGACGAGGCAGGAGGCAAGTAAGAGTGAGGTAGGAGGCAAGGAGGAAGGATGGGGGGAAGAGGGACTCACGCGGAGACATGGTGTATGCCAGCTGCATCCCGCTCACGACTGCCAGGGCCTCGGATACGCCCTGCAGCAGCGGTCCGGGGGCGACGAGGAGGTTGCTGAGTGGCGACTTTTGGGCACAGTCGGTCGCGAGAGTGCCGCAGGGGGAGGTTGCGTAGACTAATGCTTGGATTAGGGCGAGGTAGAGCATACCTGTTGTCAGCGCCTCTCCCTTTCCTCCCTTTCCTCCCTCTCCCCTCCTCCCCCTCCCTCTCTCTCTTCTCCCTCCCTCTCCCCTGCATTCCTTCCTCTCCGCTCAGGGGACTCACTCAGACTAGTCAGCCCGAACCCGACCACGACCCTCCGCACCGGGCCCAACTTGACCCCCCTCGCTTCCAGCTTCGGATACACCAGATTGAGCACCGGCACGGCCACAATGACAGCAAGCGGGTTCATCTTATCGAGTGCGTCGTTCGGGAGTGCCCCCCGCATGGCACCGGCTAGGGAGATCGTGGCACTGTTCAGACCCGGCGCGACGTTGTAGATCGCGAACCAGAGGAAGAGCGTGCATGCCTTTAGCGCCTGCTTAATGTCCGCGTTGTCGTCTGGCGAGGAGGTAGGGAGCGTTGAAGGGAGAGAGAGGGGATCAGGGGAGGAGGCGGAGAGGGGGTCCTCGAGAGAGGCCGGGTCGGCGAAGTCCCATCCGCTGTCGTCCTCCTCCTCAGGGGGGTCCGAGTCGTCGCCTAAGCCATGCGTCTCCTCCTCCGTCGTGAGCCTCCGTGTCTCTTCAGAGGACACTCTGAACACCGCTTCCATCTGTGATCGGCCACGGACAACGTGCCACACCCTTGTCAAGGCTGAGGAACTAGGCTCAGGCTCCGGAACCAGCCTCGGTCGCACAATCCACAGCAGAGGGGGCATGAGGCAGAATATGGCCCCGGGAATGGCAAAGGCGGCCCAGAACCCCATTTTGGCTTCTGCCCACACACTCCCGAGCGCGACGAAGGCGCCCACATTGATCGAGGCGTAGTACAGTCCCATGGTGCGGGCTATCGTCATTTCTTGACTTTCCACTACCCATTCTCCTCCTGATTCCCCCATCTCCACGTCTGCAATCTCTGAGACGTCGGAGAGAGAGGGCGGGGGCAGATCGGTAGAAGGAAGCGATGAAGAGGGAGAGGGGATGTAGACGACTCGGTCGGGGGGACATTGACTTGCCATGAGTGGGGCTATGCTCGCTTTGATTAAGCCGGCGGACAACCCGAGCAGGACGAGGGTCAGGAGAAAGGGAGGCAGCGAGGTTCCCGACACAATGACGGCGGGGAGCGCGGCCCAGATGCTTGCGGCGTGCGCTAGACCGGCGAGTAATGTGCCGAGGGCAATGGAGCGAAACCGGCCCCAGCGCGTGTCGGCTAGGTATCCTCCGAGCTGGAGTCAGCTATTCCTTCTCTTCACAGCTATCCCCCGTTCTCCGCGCTCCTCCTCTCTTCGTTCCCTTCTGTCACTCCTCACTCCCTCCCAAACTCAACGCCGGAGCACCTCGGCGCTGCGCGCCTCGTACTCACAAGCGGACTCGCAAAAGCGAGCATAGTAAACGTCGTAGTGAGCGCGGCACTAGTCCTAAGCCCGAGTCCCATGGCGCCGGGCGTATCTCCCTCTTTTACGGGTGCTCCAGTCGTGCTTCCTTCCGGTAATGGGCGCTGGACAAAGTTCGCAAACACGCCCCCGGCGCCGTAATAACTGGCTCGTTCTGCGAACTCGACAAGCGACAACGCCAGCGTAGACCACGGGACCGGGGCTGCTATCCGCCTCAAGCCGAGCCTTTCCGCCTCGGCGAGGTCGATGTCGGCATCGTCGGTGCTGGTAACGGGGACTGTGTGTCAGCTGTCAGTTCTTGAGAAGCTCGGGTTGGGAAGCGGCGGAGGGGAGAGGGGAGTGGGGGACAGGACGCACCGCTGTTGACCAGTTCGTACTCCTCGCGTAATGGTCTATGCCCGCCGCCTAAAGGCTGCGTCGCCTGGTCGAAGAGCTGCCGCAGCACGCCGAGAGTGCGCGACATGGCGACTGGTTGTCGTTGCGAAGTCAACAAGGCCCGAGCCTAGTTGACAGCGAGGCGAGGCTGGAAGCGGACGCGGACGATTCCAGGCACGGACACCGCCGCCGTTATCAGTGCCCTGAGCCTGGGGTTCGGGAATCGGGCCTCGGCGCGGGCCGGGGGGCGCCGTTCGCCGTTCGCTGTGCACTCTACATCATCATGTACAACGTGCAGATATCTGCTGCGTCCGGGGTCTGGGGAGAGGGAGAGGGAGAGAAAGAGAAGCAAGGCGAGTTGCTGAAGCAGTTTGTGCAGTCTAAGGCTGCAAAACGAAGACCGGCCGAATCCGCCCATGGAGAGCCGTGCGCCGAGCGTCGTCGGGGGAAGATGGTCCGCGCCTGGTCTAATCAGATATCTTGGTAGCACAGGCCCAGCACATTCTGTTTGCTCTTGTCGTACGAAGATCTTCTCAGTCTGTAACGTCAGAAAGCTCCTCAGATGTGTCCCCCAATCCAAAGTGCAGCAGAATGTATTTTGCCGACGCGCGACGCGGGGGATGACCGTAAAGTCCTCGTGAACATCTCAGGAACCAACCGAAGAGCAATCGAGTCTGCGCATGGTGTCATCCCCTCTCCCCTATAACACCCATCCGTCCCCCACTCCCTTATTCTCTTCTCTTCACCCCCAATCCACAACCATGGTCTCCGGAACCTGGACGAAACTCGCGATTCCCGCGCTGCAGCGCTCCTCGCAATCCCTCTCCATCGTCGGCCCCAAGGCCTACATCTGGGGCGGGGAGCTCGAGCCCCGCCGTCCCGTCGACACGGACGTGCATGTCGTCAACCTCGACTCTGGGGAGTACGAGCGCATCGAGGCGCCGGGCGCGCCGAGCCCGCGCGTCGCGCACGCTGCTGCCGCAGTCGACGGGAAGATCTACGCCTTCGGAGGTGTAAGTACGAGCTGCTGCGGGACAAGCTGACATCAGCGCGGCGGGCCCGAGATGTCGCCCATCGACGAGTCCGGCCTCGTGTACGTGTACGACCCGTCTTCGCGCTCCTGGGCGTCCCTCAAGCCGAGCTCCTCCGAACACCCCGAGCCGCGTTCTTATCACTCCGCCGCCGGCGCGCCGGGCACATTCGTGATCCACGGCGGGTGTGCGGCCTCCGGCCGGCTGAGGGATACCTGGGCGTTCGACGTGAGCTCCCGCGCCTGGCGCAGGCTGGCGGACGCCCCCGGCCTTGGACGTGGCGGCACCGCGCTCGCGATCCTCGACGGGCGCATTTGGCGCTTCGGCGGGTTCGACGGCAAGACCGAGGCGGGCGGGGCTATCGACTCCATCGCCCTTGATGGTGCCCAGGAGTGGAGCACGACTGTATTCGGCGAGCAGGTTGGGCTCGGGCGCGACGCGGTGCCCGGCGGCAAGCTGCAGGGCAAGGAGGACGCACCCGGCCCTCGCTCCGTGTCTGGACTGCACCGCGTCGGTGACAAGCTCGTCCTGCTCTACGGCGAGGGTAGGCCGAGCCACACGGGCGGACACGACGCGGCCGGTTCCTTCTGGGACGATGTCTGGGCCTACGACACTAAGGGCGAGAAGTGGAGCAAGATTGACATCGGAAGCGAGAAGCCCGACGCGCGCGGGTGGTTCGCCTCAGATGCTGGCGAGGCGGGTCTCGCCCTCTCGGGCGGGCTGGACGACAGCAACGTTCGTCAGAGCGACACCTGGGTCCTCCGCTTTGCTTGATCCCCCGCCTTGTCAATGCTAAAAGAAGGGCGAGCGCCCCAAAGGTTGTACATAGAAAAAGTCGATGAATAAGGGAACTCTACATCAGGCGTTACATCAGGCGCATCTTGGCAATAGGCAGCTGGTACCCGGGCAGCTCCCAGTATCGCCTGCGGACGCCCTTCCACACCTCCTCGGCGAGACTTGAGGGGATCGGCACAGTCGTCCACTCGACCTCGAGGCCGACGTCGTCGAGGTGCAGTTCGGCCAGCGAGGAGGACACGGCGTAGATCGTCGGGTCTGCGAGCGTCAGCGAGCATGAGCAAGGGCGACTTACTCGTCGCTCCCAATCCGTTCCAGAACGAGAACACGCCCTCTGGGTCCAGAATGTCGGGGAGGATCTCGAAGAACGCCTTGAGGTCTGGGGTCAGCTCACTCAGTCGTCATTTAGCTGTAGCGGCCGCGCCGCTCCGCCTTCGGCGTCGCAGCGCGTCGCGGCACCTAGACTCACCCTCATACCCCTCCGCGAACGTGTCGACGAAGACCGCGTCGAAACCTCCACCGGCAGCCTCAAGGAGCTTCTCGAGCCCCTCACCGGCCGCAAAGTCCTGCCACCGCCCTTCGAGCACGGTCACGTTCGGCCAGTCGTAAACGCCCGTCTCGCGCATATGCGCCAGCACCTGCGGGTGCGCCTCGATGATGACGTGTGACCGCGGCTCGGTGGCCTGGAACAGGCGGTCGACGATGCCAAGTCCGAAGCCGACGTTCAGAATCGAAAGGCCTGAGCGAGGGGCCATCAGGCGGACATGCTCGCGCACTGGTGTCAGCTCGCAACAAAATCAAGGCAGCGGGGAGGAGGGATGGTGGGATGGAAGGTGGGGACTTACTCAGCGGCTCCTCCCAGCCCATCATGACACCGTTGCCGTCCGCGTCGAGCACGCGCTCGCGCCCGTCCTCGCCCGTCTCCCACGTCAGCTTGCTAGCGAGGAAAGCGAGGTTGTCTCCGGCCGAGCTATCGTCGTGATTCCTGAGCGTGATGCCGTCGCCAGTCTGCGTGACCTCTGCGCCCTCCTTTCCTTCTTCTCCGGGCTCGACCGTCGCCTCAGCAGCTTTGAGCTTGTTCGCCTCGCGCAGCGCGTGGTGGAGCATCTCGGCGCGCACGCCCTCGTTGCGGATGATCTCCCATCCCGTCCGGTCGCCGAGCGAGAGACAGATCTCTCCCGCCGTCCGGCCCCACTTGTCGACCGCGTTCCAGACTGCTCCGCCAGCAAGGAGTTTGCGGAGAAGAGCAGGTTCCCGCCGCTCGGCGGCGTAGTGCAGGCATGACCAGCCCAGCGTCTCGTCCTGGAACCAAGCGGGAGCGTCGCGCTCAAGCAGCCCCGCTACGTCAGCGACCGTCCCTTGCTGCGCGGCAGCGAGGAGGGCGTGCGCGAGCTGCAGCGCCTCGTCGGGCAGCTCGATCTTGACTGGTACGCCGGCCGCCGCGAGCTCCGCCATAACCGTGTCTGCGTCTGGGGTCAGCTAATTCTTCGAGCACGCGAGCTTACCAGCCATACTGTTTGTGTTTATGTAGATTTGGATGAAAGGAAGGCGAGATCTGAGCTTCTGAGCTCGACGGTGATCGCGGATCCAGGGTCTCGAGCCAGAAATTTCAACCCCGCACGGCTTACTCGGCACGGCGTCATTCCGGACAAGGCCGCCCGATCACAACATTGCCCCTTCCTCCATCTCATCATCATCCATCCTTCCTCCATCACGACCAGCAACGACCCCATACGACAATGTCAACACCATGAGCAGCCCACGAACGCCGAGGCGCTCCCTTTCGACGGCCGAGTGGCCGATTGACCCAGCGCTCGAGAACTCGCAAGCTTCCCCGCCATCGCCATCACCACCACGACGAGTGACGCGTTCATCGCAGGCATTTCTCGCCTCTCTGGAAGCATCACAGAACGAAAAGGAGGACGAGCTCTTCGAGATCGAACCAGAGGCGGGACCGAGCCGACCGCGACGTGCCGACGCCAGCCAACCCAGCCAAGCTACCCAGCCCAGCCAAAGTCAGCGGAGCAGAAGGCGACGCCGCTCCTCGAGCCCGGAAGCCGAAGGCGCAGACGTGATCGATCCCCCTGCTCCGAAGAGGAAGAAGACGCAGGCGGAGAAGCAGCAAAGCTACGCACAAGGATGGGACACGAGGCGGCAGAATATCTGGGCCGAGCGCGTCCTGCCAACGTACAGCACTGGTGCGTCTTCCTTCTTCTCTCCTCCAGTTCCATCCATCGCTTGCTAACTGATCCCAGGTCTCGAGACGGATTACTCTGACCTGCCGCCTGACGTGAGTACCTCTCACCACCTTTTCTTATTCTCCCCTATGAGACGGGTTTCTCCAGCTTCAATGTCTGCCAAGTCGAAGCTGACCTCAGTTCCTCCTCGACTCCATCTCGCAACACGCAGGTCGCTACTTCCGCGACAGGGGGTTGATGAAGAACCCGAAGAAATGGTGGCTGCGCCGCATCCAGCCGAACAAGAAGAGGAAGATGCTCGAGCAGGGCGGTGCTGTGGCTCGTGTTCTGCGCGAGAGCGGCATCACGCCGAGCCGGTTATCCATCGACTCTACGGCTGAGGTTCGCGGAGAAGAAGGAGCGGAAGGACGAGAGGGAACAGGCGCGGCTGGAGCAGAGGAAGGGACTGGGGAAGGAGAGAGCGGAGAAGGAAGGGAAGGGGAGGAAGGAGAAGGGGATGAACAGACCGACCGCGTCCTCCGTCCTCGCGCCAGCACTGGCTCAACTCAGGCAGCTGAGGGCGAAGCCGCCCAGGGCGAAGGCGAGGCCGCCGGCTCAGGATCCGACACAGACGCCAGCGAAGACGCCTACCATCCCGAGAAGGACGCCGAGCCGGAGTCTGACGACGAGAACCCCTCCAATCCCCACCCCCCCTTCAAACCTAGCAAGACCACCGGCCCCGCCAACTCCATCCAGCCCGCGCCAGCAGCCCGCACCCAGGAACTCCGGGCTGAAGCGACCGCCCCTAAACGCAGACGTGGGCCGTACATCAGGCGCGACATGCGGAACGCGATCCAGGGCGCCGGCCTGCTCGCGCTCGGCGTGCTCGTTGAGGAGATGATAAGGGTCCAGCTGGCACAGGCTGGCTATGCCCCGCGCGCTAGGGACAGGAGGGCGAGTACGGCCGTCGAGAGTGACGTCGAGCCCATTTCTGATCCCGAGGAGGCATAGCCTCTCCCCATCTTGGACTGAAGAGCGAATGATCGACCACTGAGCCGTGAGCTCAGTCCTCGATCCTCTCCATCTGTACACTAGCCCCTGTATCAGGACATCTGGGACGATTGACTAGATGCATACATGTAATATCTCCTTCTGACTCCAAGAAGCTCCATACTCTGACTCGACGTGCGAGACGACAGACGCGCTCGGCGCCTCGCGGCGCCTCACACGTCCTCCTGCGCGACCCGCTCGTACCCCGCCCCCTGCGCCATCTTCTTCCGGTACGCCGCCCAGCCCTCGGGCGGCACGTCGTAGAGGGACACGTAGTCGACTCCGTTGGCGCCGAGCCAGAAGTCCGAGCAGTTCTGGAAGTCAGCTATCCATCCAGGCCGCCGAGCTCACCTTGACCAAGCCCAGGTCGAACGGGTTCTGGTCCCTCCTCGCCCTCGCCATGCCGCTGACAGCCTTTCCTTTAGTGAATCTATCAAACCCGAGGAGTCGGAACAGTGGCCCCGTGATCTTCATCCAGAGCGCGCCGCAGATCCGTCCTGGAACTCCGCACCGGCCATGCCCATGTTTGTGTTCGCACTCCCGCTCGCCGCTCGTGGCCTGCGGGTCCGCACGATAGACTTTGGCCATGGCGCCGTCCTGCTCGCGCAGCGACGTGCCGCCCCGCCCGCCCATGTAGCCGTACCTGCCGAGATTGGAGACTTCGAACGTCGTCATCTGCCGCATGATCTGGTACAGCTGCGAAATTGCGAGGACGAACGTCCACGAGAGTTGCAGGGTTGCCCACCCCGCGACCGCGAGGAGGAAGGGGTCGAATGGCGCGCCGCGGCATAAGACCGTCGAGAAGTCGCATAAGGAAGTGTCGTTCGGGTCGATCGGGGGCGCGGGCGGCGCGCTCTCCTTGATGTCTGATGTTAGCTCGATGTCGCAGTCTTCTGAGCTACGTACAGGCAACAGTCAGCCGGTCGAAGAAGATGACGCCGACAATGAGCGCTAATACGAACCCGAGGAAGTAACGGTGGTTGTTGTACCCGACTGCTCGTCAGTTCGAGAGCGGCGAAGCGAACTCACCGCAGTTCCAGATCCAGGGGCAGTGGTGGTCGAATCTTCCGACGCAGCGGTTGCACGTCTTGCAGTGCTTTGAGCGCAGCGGCTTGCGCACCATGCAGAAGATGCAATAGTTTGTCCCGTTCAGTCTCCCTTCGTCCGTCAAGTCCTCGATCTCGGCCTTGATCTCCGCCTCGGACGAGACGGGAACGAAGCCGGGATCGGCCCGGATCGCCTTGTACAGGCAGAAGGCGCAGGCTGCGAACGCGACGACGAAACACAGGTTCGAGACCAGGTACCCCGGCGTGCCGGCGAAGAGGCGCGTCGCCCACGCCTCCCCGACCCAGAAGAGCGAGGCGATGATGATGCTCGGGAAGAAGGGCGAGTACTGCGTCCGGTTCGCGAGCGGGATGTGCTTCAGCACCACCTTCAGGTATACCTGTTGTCAGCTCCATCCAGACTGTGAGCTTACCAGCTGCATCGCCCACATCGTTACGAACAGGAGCGGCCAGGCGTAGTACCACTCGAGCCACTCGAAGTTCTTGAACGCGATCAGCAGCGTGAGCACAGGCAGCCCGAACGCGAGCACCAGCGTGACCCGGTCGCTGAAGCGGGGCTGTATCCTGTGCCCGTCGCGGTAGAAGTTGGCCTCATCCAGCGCGTCGTTCAGGTTCTTCTCGCCCTTGAGCTCGACGGCCATGTCGCGTGGCGCCTTGTTCTGGTTGTCCCGCACGTCGAAGTCGCCCCCCGCCTCGACAATCTTCTTGATGCACCCGACCGAGCCCTTCACGACCGCCCAGTGCAGAGGCGTCAGGCCCGAGTTGTCGCACTCCGTCACCGAGGCGCCGTGGCGCAGCAGCAGGTCCACGGACAGCGCGTCGCCTGGGGTCAGCTAGGGCGTCGGAGCGTAAGCTTACCCTGGTAAGCGGCCCACATGAGCGCCGTGTGCCCGTCCGAGTCCTTCTCGTCGACGGCGACAGGCTGCTGAAGCATGTACAGCAGGGGCATGATCGCGCTCGAGTGCGTCGTAAGGTGGAGTGTGTTGAAGCCCTGCGCATCGCGGATGCTCGGGTCGGCCCCTCGCGAGATGAACAGGTGCATGACGTACAGGTGCCCGTTGCTGCTGTCAGCTTCCTAGCCTCCATCTTGCAGCTCACCGAGCGGCCCATTGCAGCGGGGTAGCTTTCAGGTCGCCTCCGATGGCGTCGACATCCGCCCCCTCGTCTAGGAGCAGCCTGCACGCTCCGATGTGGGCGTTGATAGCGGCCCAGTGGAGGGGCGTGACGTCTTGGGCGTCGCGCTCGTTGACGAGCTCCGGGTTGTCCTCGAGCAGGTTCTTGATCGCCTGCACGTCGCCCATCTGCGCCATCGCGTGGATCGTGGGCTGCTTTGTAAGCATGGCTATAGATAGCTCGGTGTAGCTGGGCGCTTGGGATAACAGTTCTTGGGCAGCCAGTCGTGGAAGATGAGTCGCGAAGCGAAGCAGCTGCACCGACGCTGTGGGGATGGGCAGGCGTCGTGCACGGCCGGCTTCCGTTCCTCCGTTCCTTGCACCGCTCTGTGCTTCCAGAACGACTGCCGCGCTGCCGAAGTGCGTCCTCAGCCGCTGTTCGGCATGGCACGGCTGAGAGCCGACGGGTTCTCGGCTCCGTACGACACGGCAGACTACACCACCCAAGCGAGCACGTCAGCCGACACTCACAGGTGGGGGCGCCTCCTCGACCATGGTGTCGAGCCCGACCTCAGAGCTGAGCGGGTCGGGCAGGTCTGGTGATATCGGCGGTGGTGTCGCGTTCGTGGTGATTATAGTCGGGACCGCCATGGCGGTCTAGGGAGAGCTTGAGCTGGCGGCGGGGTAGTCGTGCGTGCGCGCGTGCGTCGAGCTGGTGTCGAGCTGCGGTCCGGGTCGTCAAGAAGCGAAGCCAAGAGTGTGCGTGTATGAGTTGTTGGCTGAGGTGAAAGGCGAGTGGGGGAGAAATCAACAAGATAGCAGCAGCGAGGTCCAAGGGCAGGGTGGCGGCAAGGGCACGTCGGCCCCAGTCCCAGGACGTCAGGATCGACTGCGCGCCGCCAGTCCAAGCCCAAAGGCGATGCTTGGCGGCGACTGCACCGATGTTATGCACTCATCGTTACTCCGTGACTCTGCATGCAGTGCTCCGAACACAGCTGATACGTACGAAGACGTCCTTCGATGCCCGAAATAGGTTTATACATAGTACAACAGGGGGAGATAAGATCTATGCCAGTGTCGTCTGTCGGCTCACGGGCTGACGAATCATTGAGTAGTGTTGTCTGTTTGGATCGGGCCCGGCGCGACAGTCTGCATCGGCGCACCGTCCACCGTCGTCGGCAGCTTGTCCGGCTTGCGGTCCGCGTTGACTGGGGTCAGCTTTACGTACGAGGATCTCGAAACTGTTACGGGCTCTGAACGGAAAGCCAGCACGAACTGCAGCAAAACCCAACTCACCCCACGGCCGCCTATCGAGTGGACACTGCTGCTTCGAGCTCTCGGTATCGATCCACTTGAGGAGACAGTGCATGTGGAAGACGTGTGTGCATTCTCCCCAGACTGTGTGTCAGCTATAGCCCAAGGGCCAACCCAGCGGATGTCCGTTGATGCGAGCACAATAAGAACCCAGCCAAGGATCAAAGCAAGGGCCAGCCAGCCAGTCTTCTTTCTCATCACCACTCACTCAGCGGACAGTCGTCTCCCGGCACCTTGCACTCGGGGCAACAGCTTTCAAAGGCGAGGCGGCAGATTCCACACTCGGCGTCGTCGTCCTCCTCGTACTCGTCGTAGATAAAGGGCTTGTGGGGCTCAGAACTCGTGTCCCACTTCCAGTACGCGACTGGGCGGACCTTGGTAATGGTGACCTTCATCGGGGGCTTGCCTCCGGGCGACAAGGTCAAGGAGGTCGTAAAGTGAGTCCGGAGTCGGGCCAGTCGTCTCGAGCGGCGAAGAGACTGTTGGAAGGAAGGGTGTTTGGACGAAAGCAAAAGTGGAGGCCTGGAGTGGAGGTTCATGACGGCGCATGTTGACGCGAATCGCGCAGATGGATTTCAGCGTCGGAAACCTCACAAGCACGACACCCCGCCATGGGATACTCTGTGTAAGCTGCTCTTCCCCTCGTAGCTAACCCCAGACTCATGCAGTGGACGGCGCCTGGCCCCACGGGCCGCATGAGCGTCAGCGACCTCGTGCTGCTGAAGGTGCTCGAACACTACAACGTGGGTCTTCCCTCGCTGCCTTCTCGCCTCACCTTGTCTCTTGCTCGTGGTTGGAGATTGTTGATGCAGCTTCTAGGAGTTCTGTGGTAGCTAACGACAGATCACCCACCCGCTCCGCTCCACGATCCAGCTGCGCACTTTCCGCGCCAGTTTCCCTCCACCACCAACACCGACGCAAGACACGGCCTTGGGCGGGGGGACATTCGCTGCTCCCCAGACCTCGGCCGGCCCAACCCGCGTCCTGACGACAATAACGTACTCCCAGCACCTCCCGCCTGTGCGTGAGGTTCCGATGCCATTGGGCGCGCGCGACGACGTGACATACCTCTTCCTCGAGGACCGGGGCGTGACTGCTGCTCAACCAGCCGGCCCCGGCCCAGGCGAAGTGAGAGACGGAGTGGCGCCTGAGCCGGCGCCGCCGGCCGAGAAGCAGGAGAAGAAACACATGATGCTCGCCGTCCGGCCCGCGACATCTGTCATGCCTACGCTTCAACAGCTGCTGAGCCCGTTTGTTCTGGGTCTGTCCAAGTCGGCTAGGGTGCAGGCGAGCACGACGGCGCAAGCGGCCGCCCCCACGCCGCTGAGCGGGACGCCGTTCGTGCTGACCTCGCTCGCGTTTCCACCAGCAATGGGCACGACCATGCCCCCCGTCGCGCTCAGCCTTCATGTGCTGCCAGGAGGCACGGCACAGACCATCTTCCTCGAGGCGGAGTGGGACGCGCCGCTCAGCGGCGAGGGCGCCGTGAGTGGCGGGCGCCGCGAGAGCGAGGCGGGAAGAAAGGACTCGGCCTACCCCGTGCGCGTGGATACGGGGTTCACGGAGACGGACTCCGTCGCCGTAGGCGTGCTCAAGGAGTTCCTGGACGGATGCGTCCCCGACGGCGGGGAGAGAAGGTACTGGATCTGGGAGAGGGAGGATCCCGAGGGCTGGGTCGGGATCGAGAAGAACAAGCGTACGGCGTTTTTGCTGGCGAGGGCGCTCAGGGAGAGCGGCTTCATCTAGATGCTGCAGTGTAGATGATAGAATGCATGTCTATGCGTATTGTATGTTGGCTTCTACAAGTGGACTAGCGGTCCAGAGCGACAGCAGTCGCATTTCCGTACGTCGTGTTCGCGAGCCCGCGCGCGACGAGCGCAAACTCGTGCAGCGCCTCGCGCATCTTCTTCGTCGTGCGGCTTCGCAGCACAGTTCCCTTGAGTCGCGCCTTTGACTCGGGCGTGCTCCGCGCATCGGGGAAGTTGGGCTCGGCGAGGATCCCGTCCAGCCACGCGCTCATCTCCGGCCCTGGCACACGCGTGACCAGCGACGCGAGCAGCTCGGCCAGGTTCGGGATGACACTGCGCGGGCCCTCGGACCCGGCACTGAGCAGCAGAGCACGCAGGATGCGCGCGCCGTACACGTTCAGAAGGCGCTCGGTCGGCTCCTCCAGCGGAGAGGGGTAGCGCGTGTTCGCGAGCAGGGCGATCTGAGGACAGTTAGCACATTGGGAGTCTACGAAACTTACGAAGAACTCGGCGGCCGTCTTCAGACTGAAGCGCTCCTGTGCACCCAGGCCGAGGATGCCGAGCGACATGAAGGCGTCGATGATCTGCTCGTCCAACCGCAGCAGGACGCCGGGGAAGCGCGACGCGACGGCTGAGCAGAACTTGAACCACGCCTCCACTACGTCGGGGTTGTCCCGCAGCCCGCCTTCCCGTCCCAGCAGGGTCGAGGCGCAGACGGCTAGCCGTTGCGCGGCGTCCGCGACGACGCTGTACCGCCGCTCGTCCTCTGCGTCCTGCGCCGCCTGCTCCTCGGGCGTCTTGTCCTTCCGCTTCGCAAGCGGCGAGTTGTTGCTCCCCATCCGGAGCGTCAGCGTCGACGCGAGCGACATCCACAGGGCCGACGGCTGGCGCTCGCACGCCGCGCACACAAGCGAGAGCAGCGGCAGCGGGGACAGAGACACCAGCGTGTCTGAAGTCGATAACGTGGCCTGCTTTAGCAGGCTGGAGATCGCGTCCGCGACCTCGCTGTCGCCGTTCCACACCTGCACGACACCCTGGATCGCCGACTCGGTACGCTGCCTCAGGTCGATCATAACCGGCTGTGACCGGGCGATGGCGATGCCCTCGTTGCGTGCCGTCTCATCAGCCTCGGTCAGGTCGAACATGTCGTCATCGCTCGGCGATAGACCCTTGAAGCACGCCGTCAGAGCGTTCATGGCGGGGACGAGCGCGTTGGCTGCCTCGGCGGGGTTGCCCTGAACGATCTGGACAGCGGCGCCCAGGCGGTCGACGATCGGCCCGAGAATGCCCTGTACCGGGCCGACGGCCTCAGTCGGCTGCAGCGCCTGGATCACGCTCGTGATGCCCTCGATGACCTTCGTCTGCTCCTCCGGTCCCAGGTCTCCGATCTTGCTGTGCAGCTCCGAGAACGCGCCAATGTGCGGGACGAGCTTCTGTCGGCAGATGTCGCACAGCGCCTTCAATGAGTCGGCGGCGGAGCGGGAGACGAGGTGCGAGCTGGTGAGGGATGGGACGAGGTAGCTGAGCACGGGCAGGAGGTAGTCGGGGTGGAACTTGAACCACTCCTCGTACGCCCGGATCGTGCACACGAAGGTGAGACGTAGCCGCTCCTCGCCCAGTCCCTGCGCGCCACGGGACAGCAACCGGTTCACAACGTCGTTCGAGAAGATGATCGGCAGGTTCTTGTCCTCGCCCAGCGGAACGGCCTCGCCAGAGTAGCGGATGCAGTGAAGGGTCGCCTCAATGTCCTGCCACGGCGCGTTGTTGCCGATCTGCTCAGTCGCTATCTGAACCAGAGAGGCGAGCATCTCCTCACGCAGAACATAGTACCTGGACGTCAGTTGAGTCCCGAGATTGGCTAACTCACGCTCCAACGATGACCTCTCCAGCGTCCCTACGCCAAGTGTCGAAGGCCTCGCGGTCCTCTTTGTCGAGTCCTCCGAGTCCCGAAGGGTCCTCGCCGTTACCCGGCCAGCGGACCTTGCGCCTCGTGATGTCGACGAGCTGGCGGAAGAAGTCCTTCGCGACGGCCCAGGACGGTGACGTCTCGTGGGGCTCCGAGAAGACTTCCGAGTCCATGATCGCCTCCTGAATCAAGGGGTAGATAGGCAGGGTCAGCTCGGACACGGACTCGTCGACGCCACCCGAGCCCTCCCAGTTGGTGATGCGCAGAATCGTGCCGAGGAACGCCTGCACGTCGGCCTGCTGCAGCCGCGCCACGAGCCACTCCGACGAGTGCTCGACGAGCGCGCACAGCATCTTCGTGAACGCGAGGACTTCTTCTGACGGCTCTGGTGGGTTAGCAGAAAAACCACATGGATACCTACCATCGTTGGCTGCCCCGATCAGCTGCTGTCCGTTGGGACCGATGACCCAGGCCATCAACGGCTCGGTCAGGATCTTGGTGCCCTTGCCGAACCGGAAGATGCTCTCAGACAGCACCTCGACGAGCGTCGTCGACGCAGCCGGGAGCGGGAGGAGGTTGTAGAGGTGAGGCAGGAGTGCCGTCAGCTCGTCCGCCCCGAGGCCGTAGTTGATCCAGCTGTCCGCGCACTTGCACGCCGCCTCGGCCGCCTTGACCCGCTCGGCCGGTGACAGCACGCCCTTCTCGCCCGTCATCGATTCGGTGATAGTCTGCATGACGGCCGGCACGTCCGTCTCAATGTACTTGCGGAGCGCGTTCCTGCTGTCAGCTCGGCTCAATAGATAAGCTTACCTCTTCTGCTCGCTGATGCCCGCACGGCCGATTTCCTCGACGCAGATGCCGCACCACTCGAGGGCCCACAGCCTCATCCTAGAGCGTAAGCGCGCCTCGTCCTCGAGCGACTGGCCCCGGGCCGGGAAGGACGTAGGTGTAGCGTACCCAGAGGCAGGGACTGAGGGCGGCAGGGTCGTTGCGCGCGCGAGCGCCTGCCCGATGACGTTGAGGACGGTCTGGATCGGATTCGGGAACTGGTGGAACGGGAGGCGGAGGAGGAGAGAGGCGAGCTGCGGTCAGTTTACAGGGGGACCTTCAGACTCACACATCCGAACAGCTTGCGCACGACGACGGCGTTGCCCGGCTGGAAGGTGTGCGGCTGCGTCGGGCTGACGGCCTCGGCGAGCGTCTCGAGGAGGAGACTGAGAAGCGCAGGGCGCAGAGCTTCGGGAAGCGAGTCCCTGTCATTAGCTCTACAGTCCGATCGTCCAGCTGACTCACCAGTCGCGCGAGATCTTGACCTGCGCCGTGTGCGCCGAGAAGAAGCGGACGTTGGCGTCCTGCTGTCAGCTACATACACGCCGTCCAATAGCTCACATCATGCCGCGCAAGGCCAGAGATGAGGCCCCAAGCCTCCTCGCGACCTTGGATCTCCTGAAGTTTCTGCTGAAGGCTCTTCGCGAGCCCCGGGTTTGAGGACGTCACGGGGTCGAACAGCTGGAGGATGATCTGCTATCAGCTCGGAACAACGGCCGCTAGCTCACGGATGCGACCTGCTCGACGTCGCTCTGCGGGAGGACGGGGAACGGAGGCACCGGCGCGGGGGCGCGCTTTTCCTGCTCCTCGTCCATCTTTTGATCGTGTGTGAGTGTGAAGGTGAGGAGAGAGTAAGGAAGGAGGAAGACAGATCGGCGCCGTCAAAACAAAGTGCGAGCAGCATCTCAAGGCTGAACGTCATTAGGCTCATTTGATTCCGCTAATCGCGGGTGATAAGCGACGAAAGCGAGGCATGTAATGTCAACGACCTGTTACTCTGACAACAAAAGTGAGAGGAACCTCGTGTCTCCTCCAGAGCATGTCTACGGAATGCATTTGTGCTGTCCTGGAGCATCGCGTCAGCATGTTCCTGCTGTTCAGCTCGAGCGTCGTTCTGGAAGCTGTCCTAGCAGTGAGGATCACCGCGCAGAGCCGCCATGTCCACCAGGTGCAATCTGCTCCCGTCGTCCCTGTTTTGCCACCCAAAAGTTCGAAAGCCCCAGCTCCGTTGTTGACACTCCACCAGCCCAGCGAGCCCAGCATGGCCTCGACCGAACCAGCTCCCTCAAAGACAGCCGAAGAGGAGACCGCAGCCCAGGCGCGCGCCGACGCCCGTGCGGCCCGAATCGCCGCCGCCGTGGAGAGGAGCAAGACCGAGTATCAGCCGCAGCACGCATACACGGAGCGCGGGGTGAGTCTTCCTTCCATTCCCAGCTGTTCAACACCGTCCTCGAGCTGACGACAGTGGTTCCTCGAGGCCGAGCAGGCCGGACCGAGCAAAAAGGACAGGCAGCGCGTCGAGTATGCCGCCACTTATCGCCTGCTTTCTCCCTCTTCCTCTACAGGCGAGGCACAGCGCGCGCTGGACGATATCCTCGCCTGCCTCCCGCCGCTCAAGGGTGCAAGCGAAGATGCCGACCCCGCTACGTCGCGAGATCTCTCCAAGCTCACCGGAATGCCTAGAGAGTTGCTCGGCACGGCTCTCCGCGCAGCGTCTGAGGCGGGGCAGCCGCAACTCGCGGCCGAGATCGCACGGTCGCTGAAGAAGCACTGGAAGGCGAACCCGGGCCTCGCTCTCGCATCCTCCGACGCATTGGCCGAGGTGTCGGCTACCGAATCCCTCCGCCCGCTGTTCGTCATCACAGCCGTCGCGATCCACTATCCCATCCTGCTCGCGCTCGCTGAACGACTCGACCTGGCGCTGAAGGCCGGCGAGGGACAGGCCGAGGACGCGACGAGCTCCCTTGAAGCAGTGGCCAAGGTCGCCCACAGTTTGGCGAAGAATAGGGCGTGGGGATTCCAGAACGACCTGTTCGCGGACGAGAAGGGCGAGAAAGTACGGAGTAAGCGGCCGCCGCCCTTGGCCGGGGGAGAGTTGAAGGAGGCCCTTTTGGGGGCGGATCAGAGGAAGTTGGAGAAGGTCGTGGGTGTGGACGGGAGTACATTGGACCAGGCGTTGAAGCGGCTCGGCAAGGCGCTCGGCAAGAACGAGGACGAGGTCGTTGTCCCGGAGGGGGAGCGGAATGAGCGCGGCGTCAGGGACCTGTAGCACTACTTGCATACACTTGTTTTGATCGATGCTCTATGGACGACACAACACGGTCTACAACACTAACACTGCACTCTTACGCGGCTCACGCCTCGCTGACGCTCGCGCGCCTACAGGTTCATACCGAGGATGGTGCCCCGGCCAATCCACATGCTCCCATTCACGGGCAGGCCGGCCACGTCCATCTCCCCAATTGGGAGGCTGGCGCGGGCATCCGCGATGCCGTCGATACCCGCGAGCGCGCCTCTCTGCAAAATGATTTTGCGGATGAAGCCCTGGAACACGCTCTCGTGGCCGTCGAGCACGCGCAGCGGCAAATGCTTGAACGGGGCGCGGACGACGGCGCCGTCGTCGCCCATTGTAGTCGTTGCGTTCAGATACTCCTGCGACTCGATGCGGGAGAACGCACGCGGCGGGGCGTGTTCGGGGTCGTACGGGTCTTGAGGGAGCGTCTCGCCGTCGTAGATCAGGACGTCGGGACGCACACCCGTCACGTTGAGCCGGACGCCTTCCAGACCCTTTGGCATGACGAGGAGCGCGACCATGATGCCACTCGCGGCCATGCCGCCGTCCTCGGCCTGTTCGATCGACATGTCCTCGATCGACATGCTCTTCACGAGCTCGGGCACGGGGTCTGGCCCAGGGAAGGAGAGGTTGGCTACCACGTCGGGCAGCTGTTTCGCGAGATAGGCGGGGGCGGGCTTCGTGTGCGGCAGCCCGGGGTCGGCCGTCGCCTCGCCCCGGACCGTCACGCTGTTGGGCCGGCCCTTCATGAACCGCTGCACGAAGCGGGCGAGCGGCTTCTCGGCTTTCCCGGTTAGGTTTGTGCCGAGCCCGGCGACAGAGACGAAGAGGTGCGTCTTGCTCGCGCCCGAGAGGGTGGCGACGCCTTGCGCGACGGGGACGCTCTCCAGCTCCACATCGAAGGGCACGCCGAAGTCGAGCTTCTCGATAGTGTCGGTCGGAAGGCCGGGATTCGGCACAGCGGCCCGCGCAGTGATGCGCAGCCCGTCGTCGGTCGAGACGTTGTACGTCCTCAGATCCACAAGTTGCGTAAGATTAAGCGGCTTGCCAGGCTTGGGAAAGTTGGGGATGACCGGCACTGCTGTGTCAGAACAGGGACGTGGGGAGGGCATAGCTCCGGGGGACTCGGGTAAGCCAAGACAGAGAGAGAGAGAAGGGGGGAGTACTCACTGCGTCCCTCGAAGGGCAGTGTCAGGTTCGAAGCACTGTAGGACAGGAAGCTGGCGATGGGCAGCTTGACTCTTGCTGTCGGGATCGAGACGACGAGCTTCGCGTCGTTCTCCTTCCACGCCTTCTGAAGCCAGTCCCAGGAGTCACTCATGGGTGCGACGGGGCGCGCAATCGCCTCGAAGCTGAACGGCTCCAGTGGGTCGTCCTTCCGGATTATGGAGACTGCAAGCGTATTCGGCACGCTGATCTGGAGGAGGGGTAGCTTTCCTGCTCCCTCGGCATAGATGCGGATCGCGGGCACGTCGACGTCGAGAGTCTTAACGCCGAGTCCGAGCGCGGTCCGCGCCGTACGCCTCGCCACCGCACTCCACCACTTGCCCTGCGACTCCTGGGCGATGGCGTCGTCGGCGTCCACGCCCGCCACCATCGAGAGATTCAGGTGCAGGCCCAGGTCGTCGATGTTCAGGATGTCTACGCGGGGCTCGGCGAACTGCACCGGCTCGGGATCATCCGAAGGGTCGTCGAGCCCCACCGATGTGAAGGCCACAGCGACACCGGCGACTAACAAGATCAACACGAGCCAGCCGACGAAGTGCCGCCATGTCCTGCGGGGAACGCGGGCACGCTCGCCGAGCAGAGGCGAACGCTCGGTGGATGGAGAGGCGGGCGGGGTGTGCTGCACCTCGACGGTCCTAGCGGTGTTGGGGCCGGTGGAGGCTCGCTTCGGCTTGGCGGGAGCCATGGTGTCTGGCGTGTCGGGGCTAGCCTCGTTCTATCGTCTTAGTGCTGAGCGAGTGTGAGGCGAGGTCGGAATGAAGGAGTGTGTGCGAGTGTAAAGGGGTCGAGGTGAATAAGGAAAGGAGAGAGAGAGAGAGAGTGGGGAGAAGGATCTGAGGCAAGGTTTGAGTATTTGGGTGGCAATCTCGGTTCGAGCCGTGACGTCGTTTCTGCGTTTGCTCATATACCCTGTTCCCCCGCCAAGACGCATGTCCGCACCCACCTCGCCCGTCTCTCCGACGCAGTCCTTCATCCTGGACCGGGGACGCGTCGTGACTCTCGGTACGTCCTTACATGCATCTTGACTGACACTAGGTGCGTTCATTCTCGACCACTTTGCAGCGAATGCGACAGGCGAGCCGACCGACCGCCCCACAGTGAGTCATCTTGTCTTTCTTGATGAACTGACGGTACAGATAGGCGGCGGGGGAGTGTACGCCGCCTCTGCTGCGCGATTGTTCCTCCCGCCCCAGAACGTAGGCTACATCGCCGACTGCGGCCCCGACCTTCCCCCGGAATACCGACAGGAGCTCCTCGGCCTAGGCAACGAGACGGTGTGGCTGCGCCCGCGCGCCGAACCGACCACGCGCGCGCTGAACCTCTACTCGGGCGGAGCAGTCGGCGAGGGCCAGCAGAGCTTCGAGTACCTCTCCGCGCCGAAGCGGCTCGTGCTCTCCGACTACTTTCGCGAGGACAGCCCGCTCGCCGATCCCCCGGGGGTGTGGGTGCACGTCGTGTGCGACGCCGAGCGCGCGAAGCAGGTCCTCGAGGATGCGCGCGCGTGTGCGCGTGAAGGATGGCGGGGCCGGTTAGCGTGGGAACCTTTGATTCGTGTAAGCTTGTACATGCGCGCCAAGCTGACAGACAGGAAGGCGAGGACGTGAGCACGTCGACGTACGCGAGCCTCGCGCGGCAGTTCGACGTAGTCAGCCCGAACCACCTCGAG
Organism: Trichosporon faecale; assembly: GCA_039545375.1. NCBI lineage: Eukaryota > Fungi > Basidiomycota > Tremellomycetes > Trichosporonales > Trichosporonaceae > Trichosporon > Trichosporon faecale. Next base: position 488,099 of record BCLU01000001.1, read on the forward strand.
CTGCAGCAGATTCTCGACACGGAGGCCGACGTCGAAACCTGCGCGCGCCTCTTCCAGGGCCGCATGGTCATGTATGGTGGCCGGGTGCCGTCCATCATCGTCCGGGCCGGCGCACAGGGGTCCTTCACGCTCGCCGAGGACTGGACCGGATGGGTGCCCGCATATCACCAAGCAGTGACCAAGATCCAGGACGTGACTGGTGCAGGCAACGCTTTCATGGGCGGACTGCTTGCGGGGCTCTTCGCGACGCACAACAGCCGCACAGCATCGATCTGGGGCGCCGTTGCGGCCAGCTTTGCGATTGAGCAAAGAGGACCGGCGATCGGCGTCGATCACATGTTCGTGAACGCGCGGCTTAGGGAGCTGACGCGCCGGGTCGACGAGAGCGAGGGCGTGTACTGGGGCGAGGAGAGTGTGGGCCGCTCCTCGATGGAGAGCTCGTCGCTCGGTACGATCTCAGAGGACGACAGGTACCTCGACTGTGAGGAGGAGTAGGTAGGGGCGATCTTGTGGCGCACGGCATGGCATTTTCGAGCCCAGCAAAAAGTATCAAATCAACCAGCTATAATTTCTTGCCTCCAGTCATGAGTGGCATCTGTAGAGCGCGCATAGACTTCCGGGAACAACATGATGCATAGGCGCATAAGAAACGAGAGAGCGAAGCGAAAAGCCAGGTCCATACACGAGAAACAAGATAAGGTGAGGTATACAGATGCCGAGAACACAGGCGCGCATACGCTTACGCGACCTTCTTCTGGATCTTCTGTTGCGGCTTCGTGATGAGGTTCTGTCAAGTCAGCTGAAGTCGTTACCATGTAGCTCACCTTGTGGATGTGGGGCAGGACACCACCGCCAGCGATAGTGGCACGGATGAGCAGGTCGAGCTCCTCGTCGCCACGGATCGCGAGCTGCAGGTGGCGCGGCGTGATACGCTTCACTCGCAGGTCCTTGGCAGCGTTTCCTGGTTGTCAGCTTGCAAACAACATTGCCTCCACTCAGCCGACTCACCAGCAAGCTCCAGCACCTCTGCGGTCAGGTACTCCATGATAGCCGCGACGTACACGGCGGCCTTGGCACCGACGCGGACGTTGTTCGCGTTCTTGTTTCGCAGGAACCTGTTGAGTTCGTCAGGACTGTTCATGCCCTTCCCTGAGGAAGTAATCTCGTGCATACCTGTGGATACGGCCGACAGGGAACTGGATGCGGTGTGAGTTCATGTCCATGACGCGATGGAGGCTCGAAGCGGGGACATACCTGGAGACCGGCCTTGGAGGAGCGGGTGGTGAGGACGCGGGTCTCGGAGGAGGTCTTTGCCTTTCCGCCCTTTCCTCCTGTGGTCTTTGAGGACATGGTGGTCGATGGATGGATGGGATGGGTCGAGTCGAAGCGAGGGAGTGCTTGGTGGTGTCCGAGTTCTCGACGTTGTAACTTAGGCGTTTGTTTACCTCGTGCTCAACGGCGTCATTTGACCCCGCTCCACCTACCTACCCCCGCATGTATGGCACGCAACGCTAGGCGCGTCACTTCCACTTTCCGTTATTTGGCGGTGGCACGCCTATCAAGGGAGGAAATCAGAAAACATGCAAGAGAATAATCCACGTGGTCCACCTCATTGTGGCCCCCTGACGCTCCTGGTTGTTGAGATTTCACTGACGTCCTGGAGACAGACATCATCACAAGCTTCCCCCGAGCTACCACTCACCCCCCTCCCCACCACCACACTGCTGCTCGCCATGTCGCGGCTCCCACTCGCACAGTGGGACCCGTCCCTCTTCACCGAGCTGCAGCACCTGCTCGCTCTCGTGGCGAGCCAGCCGACCACCTCCCTCGTACGCCGATTGTTTGCGTCCCTCGACACGGCCCGCCCCTGGATCCTCGCCCTCACCGCCCTCCCCGGTCCCAACGAGGCAGACAAGAAGGCCATCGCCGAGTCGCCCATTACGACGTCCGAGGGCGTCGAGGTCCGCGTCAAGGACGAGCTGCTCGTCACGACCAACACGATCGCGGACAACCTGAATGTGTCGCACCTGTTTGCCGCCATCCTGGCGCTGAACGCGGTCCAGGAGCGCCCCCGCTTCCCGGAACGGTCGGACGCAGAGATCGCAGTCTACATCCTGCACGAGGCGCAAACGGCGCTGCTAGACTTCGTCTCGGAGCTCCTGCGGCTGACGGAGGGTCCCGATGCCGAGGTCGGGCAGCCGTTCGACGACCTTCGAATCTGGGTCGAGGACTTGCTCGACGAGAAGGGGCCGAACGGATATATCGCCGACGTCGCCATTGACGAGATCGACACGATCCACACCCGCCTCGACAACCTCGTCCGGACACAGGCGACGGGGGCCGCCCTTGAGCTCGTCAACTTCCGCGTCGGCAGCTTGCGGTACGAGCAGAACCGCCTCGCAGGCATCCTCGGCATGCTCGCGCAGGCTGGCTTCCTCAAGGCGTCTCAGGTCGTCAAGGTCGTCAAGTGGCTGAAGAAGTGCACGCGGCCAGACGCCGTCGCAGCCACCATGCTCGCGACGTTCATGGCTAGCACGCCCCCGATCGACACCCTCTCTGAGAACGACCCCCGCTACGAGACTGTCGCCGCGTACATCCAGAGCCCGAAACAGGGGATTGCGGACCCGTCAGCGGCGAACAAGCTCCTGCGAGTGATCGTTCACCAGGTGGTAAGTAGCTAGATCGACTGATGGCTGCAGCTGACATGCAGTTCGGCGAGAAGTGGGCTGTTCCGCCACTCCAGGAGTCTGCCCGCCTTCACTGGTCGCTGTTCTACCTCTCCGCTGTCCGAGACAACCCCGCGCTGCCGCCGTCGGTTAACCTCGACGCCGACGGTGCTGAGCGCAAGCTGCAGGAGGCCGTTGCCGGAGGAGCGTTCCAGTTCCTGACTGGATTAGTCGTCAACCTGGACAACACGCCCGAGGACCCGACGTACGCCCTCGCGCAGCGCTCCGACCCGGCGAACAACCAGTTCCTGTACCAGCAGCTCGACTCTCTCACGTTTACCCTGGGCACGAAGCGGAATTTCCTGCGCAACTTGAAGAACCGCGAGGAGGACGTTAGCCTGCGGAGATCCCAGGCGCCCGTCGCCAACTACCAGGCGTACCTGGCTCTTGTCGCGGTTGTGTTCAAGAACCTGCCGCCCGACAGCGCCGAGCCGTTTTGGGACGAGCCGATGTTCACGGGCGTCGTCCTCGACACGCGCAACCCGTACCCCGGCGTTGCGTTCTGGGACATGCTGAACGCGATCGCGAGCGGACCGACGTGCGCGTCCAAGTGCTACGAGAAGCTCAAGGACACGCCGTACTCGTACAGTCACCTCATCCGCATGGTCGACCACTACATCAAGATGATGCCGCACCTGTACGAGACGATCAAGCGGACGGACCAGGTCTCGCTGGACCCGATGGCCGAGGACGAGTTCAACCTGATGGACGGCTGGATGAGGTTGCTGGGCACGATCGTGAAGGGCTCCGCCCTCGCGCGCGCCGCCATTCTGCAGCACAAGCCGAGCCCGTTCACGTCGCTGTTCGACCTCGTCAACTGTGACATCAACACGGAGCTGAAGGCGACTGTTATGGACGCGATCACAGCGCTGGTCTCAAGCCGCGGGGACACTGCGGACGAGGCCGTCGCCAAGACCGCCGTGGACAACTACGACCGTGTCACCTTTGCCGACCCGACACTGGACGTCCGGGAAAACTCGCGGGTACCCGCCCCGATCGGCTGGGTGCAGCGCATGGAGATCAACGAGGAGGAAGCCGGCTCGTACCCCTTGACGCGGGCCTACATCCGCTTCCTGACTGCGCTCGTGCCGTCGACGAACTCGACGGTTAACAACGCCCTCCGCCGCGGCGCCATGTACGTGATTGACCGGGTGCTGCTCAGCAAGGGACGCAAGTACAGTCAGGACAATGAGCACTGGGAGCTCCTCGATGCCGTGTTCGCGTTCATCGAGAAGACCCTCGTCAACTTCGATTTGACCGAGCTCCTCTCCCCGGTCCGCGGCACGGCCGCCCTGCTCGCCGAGCAGCCGGGCTTCCTCGTCCTGCTCCGTATTCTGAGCGACCCGAACTGCTTCACCCCCATGGCCGACGTGGTCGACCATGTCGTCAACATGTCGCCGCCGCGCGCCGCCATCGTCGACTCGGTCCTCCTCCACGTCCTCCGCATCTACTACAGGATACTCGACATTCAGCTCGTGTTCAGCGACGTGCTCCTCCTCACCCTCGCGTCGACGTCGGGCTTCAAACGCCCGCTCAGTTTCCAGTCCCTCGACCACTACCTCCTCAACCGCCTGTCGAACATTGTCTCCATCGCGCTCCTCGTCGGTGACAACAACCTCGCCATCTCGCTCGTGTCCCTGAAGATCGTGTCTGCTCTTGCTGAATCACCACTCCTCTCCACAACCGACATCTTCCGAGGCGAGTACTCGCGGGCAGTGAACCGTCTCGCCGGCATCATCGAGTCGTCGGACGAGTCGCTCCGCATCGCGCAGGCGTTCTACACCCGCCTCGAGGCTGAGGGCGAGGACCTTGCGCCGTCCGAGATCGACCAGGAAGTCAAGGACGTGCTCTCCGCCAAGTCGGACGAGGTGCACCCGATCGTGATCCGCTCGAACATCCTCGACCTCCTCGTCACCGGCACCGCGGACAGCAGCGGCCCGAACATCTCGCACTTCCTGCTTGGCTTCGACTTCCGCGCGCGCGAGCTCGGGCTGCAGGATCCGCGTGCGCCCAACTCGCGCCTGTCCTGCCTCGGCGTCACGCTCGAGCAGCTCAGCGACCAGCCGCCGATGATCCAGCTGCACCCGAATCTGGCGTCCAAGAGCGCGCAGCTCATTTATCAGCTCTTCGCGAACCCGATCACTGGCCCGCCGACCATGTCCCACTGCGAGTCTTACGAGGCGTTCCCGGCCCGCCAGCTCGCGACGCTGCCCCGCACTTGCCCGCCGGTCATGCGCGACGTGCCTGGCCTCGGTATCGCGTCGACGTACACGGACGAGGTCGAGACGTCGGCCGATGTGCTGGTCGCCTTCCTCGATTACGAGAAGTTCATTCTGTCGATGACGGCGCTGCAGACGTTCGCGTTTGACGCGCGCGGCTCGACGTCCGAGTTCATCGCGCAGAACCTGCTCGCCGACGACAACGAGGACGAGGACGACCAGCGCCCGCCGCTGCTCATCGACCTCGTCTCCGCCGTCGACGTCAAATTCACCGAAGCTGACGCGGGAGACGCGACGCAGAACAAGGTGCTCGAGTTCTTCTCCGGATTCAACTTTGACCAGTACAAGCGCCCCGGGTCGGAGTGGTACGACGTCGACCTCCTCGGCCGCGCGCTCCGCGCCCAGGGGCGACACCTCGCGCGCCAGTCCAACCTCGTCCCCTCGTCGGCGCAGGCTATGGGTCGCGAGATCGACTACATCCTCCGCCGGCTGTCAATCAAGAACCGCGAGACCGAGATCGACATCGCCAAGGGCACGTTCCTGACGTCGTGGCTCGAGGTGCTCAAGGTGTCGCTCGTCATGCTGTTCCACAACGTGCCCGAGGACCGCCAGGAGGTGCTCCTGTTTGAGCTGCTCGACGCCATCCTCGACCGTCTCAGTAACGACCTCGCGCCCGGCGTCCTCGAGGTGCTCTGCGAAGCCGTTCTCGTCGCGTTCACGACGCTCGCCAACGTCCTCTCCGTGTTCGACTCGACCAACCTTCCCATCGACCGGCTAGGCGCCACGCTGCTCAAGGTCATTGATGCCGCCGTCAAGCCCGGCACGACCGAGAACGCGCGCGGCAACCTGTACGCTGCCGTGTCGCAGTACCTGCAGCTCGTGCCGGACGACCCGGACCACCCTCTGCACAAGAAGACGGTCTTCGTGCTCTCTGCGCGCAAGGACCGCTTCGTCGCCGTCGTCTGCCGCGACGCGATGGACATGCGCGACGTGTGGAAGACGGAGTGCTTCTCGCTGCTCGCCAGCATCGTGTCCCTCGGCAGCCCCGCGCTCACGACCCCGCTGACGCAGGGCGGGTACCTGATCCAGTTTGTGCGGAGCATCAAGGACCGCGAGATGGCGCTGCAGGAGTGCCTGTCGCCGGAGCCGGAGAACCTGCACGCGTACTGGGTGTACGAGTCGAAGCTGAACTTCCTGACCGCGTACGCATCGACAGCGAAGGGCGCCGACGACCTGGTCGAAGCGGGCGTGTTCGAGGTGTTCGCGACGTGCGGCTTCATCGCGGCGCAGCCCTTCAGCGACGACGTCTACTCCGAAGTGTCCGCTTACGAGACGGTGGAGCGGCAGCACAGCGCGCTGATCTGCGCGCTGCAGCTCCTCGTGCGCATCCTGGCGTCGCCGACGCGGAGCGGCGTGCAGCACGCGCTCGCGTTCCTGCACGCGCACTGCGAGTCGCTCGTGGTGCTGCTCCGCGAGGACGCGGCGTACATCACGGTGCCGGGCATCGACGAGTCGCGCCTGATCATTGCGCTGCTGACCGCCGTCATGCCCAAGGTGTCGCAGGAGGACCTGTCGAACCCGACCGCCTTCGGAGCGTACCACTACGCCGTGCTTGGCCTGGCTGCGAAATTCTTCGACAACTCGTGGGCAGACAACCTGCACGGCGACCCCGAGGGCAGCGCCGCAAAGGCCCTCGCGCTCAACCAGATCATCCTGTCCTACCTCGTCAAGACGACTAGCGGCCTCAAGGCGGGGCAGGGCGTGCCCGTGCTCGTGACTGGTGTGGCCCGCGCGCCGGCTCACGGCATGCCCGCCGCCTCGGCGCCGAGCGTCGGCGAGACGGTCGAGCTTGTTGCGGAACTCGCTGAGGCGGCACAGGACGTCGGCGCCGCCTACGACGATGTGGCGGAGAAGCTCGCGAGCGGTGAGGACGCGCCCCGCGTAGACATCCCCGGCATCGAGGGCGAGACGGTGCAGGAACTGCATGACGCCTTCGCCGTGCGTCTGAGTATGATCAACAGTGAGTATCTTTGTGTCTCTCCTCCAGCTTTATCACTCTCGAACCCAGCTGACACACAGACATGATCGAGGAAGCCCTCCTCCTCATCTGGCGCCATATGCTGTACTACGCCTCCGAGACGAGCCCGGTGCGTCCCGAGGGCCTCAGTGCCAGCTGGGCGGCGAGCAAGGCGCTGAACGCGACCGCGGGCGGCACGAGCGGCAAGGCGCTGCAGCGCGCCGCCGCCTCCCTCCGCGGCGTCCTCGACCGCCTCGACGTGGTCATGGAGCGCGACGGAGAGGACGCGTACGGTAAGATGCTGGTACGGAGGCTGAGGGAGCTGTGCGCGAGCTTGGTGGACCAGTAGTTGAGCTGAGAGATAGAGCAGCGTAGAAAGGAATAAGGACAGGGAGTAGAGGGATTCTGTAAGGCGTGCATTGAGAAGAGTTCGTAGATAATATCGTGACCCACAGTGATACTCGATAGATGTAACAATTGGCCTCTACTTGCACACCTTGCACACCATCAAGCATCTTCGGATCATCGTCGGCTCGGAGGTCGGCGCCATGATCGTCATCGCGATCGATACGTGGGTGGGTCGAATAAGATCCGCCCAATGTCCTGAGATGTGCTACGTCAATACGTCCTGACCAGCACGAGTACTCCTCACCAACTCATTCACCATGGCACAGGCGCAACAGCCCCAGGGCCTTCACTCCTTGAGCACTATTATGTGAGTGGACATGGATCTGGCCGTTCTGTCGAGTTCTTGAAGGGGGACGGTCGGGAACCGCTCCGCGACGAGATACGGGCTGTTCGACCGGCGGAGCTGGAAGTGGAGGTCGTAGCTGCTGAGATGATTGAAGCTGACAACGCAGTAAGCGACTCGAGGGTGAGTAGACTCCCACAACAAAACAGAGCTGTAAACGCACCCCCTCTGTCCCACCTCTTTTGACAGTGTGGACATCGATGGGCAGAGGGGGCCGCTCGGATCTCCTCGTGACGACCCAGCTCTTCGTACGCCGATCGTAGCTAACATACAGCCGTAACCTCGCGCCTCGAGGACGTCGCCGTCTCGCAGCAGTCTCTCGGCCCGACGGCCTCGCTCCGCTCGCCCACTGGAAGCCAACACGACTCCATCGCCGGTATCGTGGCTCCGGGGGCCGCGGGTGCCGCTGCTGGCGCCGCCGCCGGCGTCGCTGCTGCCGCTGCCTCTGGCGCTGGCTCTGCTGCCGGCACGCCTACTGGAGCGCCGACCCCGCCCCCGCCTCCTCCCCCTCCCCCGCCAGCGGCGCCGGCCCAGGAGGAGGTCCAGGACACCCCCGCTACGAAGGCGTACGAGGACGAGGTTGGCGGTGCGCTGAATGAGTTTATTGAGAACAGTAAGAAGGTCGGGGGACCTGTTGAGGAGCACGTGAGTATCCTTCCCTCCCTCTCCTAATCTTCTCCGCCTTCCCGACCAAAGTTACGAGTCGCCTTCATCTAACTGACCCCAGTCCGCCCTCGTCAAACCCCTCGTCGACGCGCAGCTCGCCTTCCTGCGCATGGCGTCTCAGCACCAGAAGCCCGGGTCGATGGAGGCGTTCGCGCCGCTGCTGAAGCCGCAGGCCGACGCGATCGGCGCCATCATGGAGGCGAAGGACAAGCTCGGCCGCGGGAAGGAGGGGCGCGAGTGGGGCGCGGCCTTCAGCGTGCTCTCCGAGGGCGCGCCGGCCTGGGGATGGGTGCAGGTCGAGCCTGCGCCGGCGCCGTACGTGGGTGAGATGAAGAACGCGGCGCAGTTCTGGGTCGACCGCGTCATCAAGCAGTTCAAGGAGACGAACCCCGACGCCCTTGCCTGGGCGCGCTCCTTCAGCTCGCTCGTCGACACGCTCCAGAAGTACGTCAAGCAGTGGCACACGACCGGCGTCGTGTGGAACCCGAAGGGAGAGCCTGCGCCTGCCTCGATGCCGGCTTCCGGAGCTGCGCCCGCCGCTCCTCCCCCGCCGCCTCCCGCCCCCGCCGCTCCCGCCCCTGGTGCGTCCAGCAGCGGAGGCGGCGGTGGCCATGCCGCTCTGCTGGCTTCGCTGAACAAGGGCGGCGCGATCACCTCAGGCCTGAAGAAGGTCGACCCCTCGCAGCAGACGCACAAGAACCCCGAGCTCCGTGCGGCCGGCACGGTGCCGGAGCGCTCCGTGTCGCCGTCGAAGCGGCAGGGCCCGCCCGTGAAGGCGAAGCCGGCGGGCTTCTCTCGTGCGCCGGCTGCTCCGGCAAAGAAACCGCCCAAGCTGGAGCTGGAGGGGAACAAGTGGGCGGTCGACAACCAGGAGGACGCGCGCGACCTCGCCATCGCAGACACGGCGCTGCACCACACGGTGCACCTGTTCAACTGCAAGAACACGGTCCTCCGAGTCAGCGGCAAGATCAACGCGCTCACGATGGTGAACTGCAAGAAGACTTCCGTTGTTCTCGACAGCGTCGTGTCCAGCGTCAGCGTCACGTCCAGCCCCAGCTTCGAGGTCCAGATCACGGGCATGTGCCCCACCGTCCAGGTCGACACGACGGATAGCGGAAACATCTTCCTGAGCAAGGAGTGCATGGACACGGTCGAGGTCGTGACGAGCAAGACGTCGGCGCTGAACATCTCGATCCCCGCGGGTGAGGACGGAGACTTCGTCGAGAGGCCCGTGCCCGAGCAGATGAGGAGTCGCGTCGTCGACGGCAAGCTCGTCACGGAGATTGTCGAGCACGCGGGTTAAGCATCTATCTAACGTGTCCGCAACTTAGCAACATAGAAAACTAGGGCGTAACGAAATGCATCTTTGACAGTAGCAGTCTCCAACTGGAGCTTGCGCGCCTGCTCTCGCTCTTCAGCATGATTGGGGCCCGCACTGGTCATGTCGTTCCGCGATTGTGGACGACTAAGGTTGGCAGTAAGCGTCGCAGGCTGAACGAGCGCGGGCTCTTCCGGCAGCCACATAAAGTTTGGCATCCCAACACGCCGGTAAGCAGATCTCGACACGGCTTTCTCGCAAGTGAACGACTAGGTCTCGCTCATGTCAGCTGGCGTCCTTCGAGCTAGGAAGTGTATCCCTTCCTTGGACGGCAAATGAGGCATGGCTACTCTCATGATACAATGCGGTAAGCTACAACAGAAGCTGGAAAGGAAGTGACTATAGGAAGCCCTACTAGGCCACGGAACTATCGTTGCCGGGCAGACCGTCGTGGGTGTCGTCGTCCCACTGGTCGTGGGCACCGAAAAGCGCCAAGAACTTAACTGTTGGGGAGATCGCGCTCGGCGTGTCCTACACTTCCGGAGCGGCCTTCCCCATCTCCTCTACGCCTTCGCCTTCTCGCCACCCCGCACCGTCGTCGTCGTCGCCCCAGTCGTACCACAGCCGGAAAGGAGGTGGAGCTCCGGGAGCGAGGGGAGTTCTATCGTCGGGCTCGTAGTAGTTATCGTCAGATAGCCGGTAGTCGTCGAGCTCCGAGCTGAAGTCGGCACCAACGTCCTTAGCGCCGTCGTTGTAGACCTTCGTCTCCTCTCCCACTTCCTCTCCCTCACCAACGACACGCGCCTGCACGCTCTCGCGCATGATGTATCGAACATCTTCCAGGTGCTTTTCAGGCATCAGGGAATCGATCACGTGCGTGATCTCTGAGTCGGGGGCGTCCAGCTCCTTTATCCACCGCGGACCCGGAGCTGAGCTGCTGTCGACGCCAATGGTCCACTGCGTGTTGAGAGCAAGGCGAAGGAAGCGCACCGCCACCCGCTGAGTAGGGGCATCTCGCCGCTGCTGGAGGGAAAGGGTCTGGCGGGCCTGTCGTCAGCGAAGTGAACTATACAGCGTACTGAGCCAAACGCCTTCTGACTCAGTCGAACTCACTGTCTCATACACGACTCGGATGCACTCGTCCGTGAACGTGTGCCACTCATCATAGGTCGGCAGCTGCGGCAGCAGGTCGTGGCTCGGTGGCCTGGCGCGGGAATTACTATAATCAGCTGGAAATCACCTCTTCTATTCTGTGCAGACTTACAGTTCCAAGACGCAATCGAGGGCAGCGCAGAGGAAGACCTCTTGGTCGAGCTCTGAACTCGCCCGGTCCTCGGCCTTCCACTGATGGGTCGCGATGAGGGCGGCCCAGGGCACATCCTCGACGATATCGACGCTGGGAAACGGAGGAAGCTCCTCGGGAACAGGGAGGGAGGGGCGAGGGAACTGCGTCGCAACGACCGTGGCGGTCGACGAGACCTCCGAAGCAGTCGGGGACGACATTTATTCTGACGGGATTGGTCGAGTCACAACAAAGATCAGGGCTGAACCCCGATTTGCCACCGGGTACACATGCCTGAACGGTGCGTGAACGGAAGCAAACTACTATGCCACTCGGCTCCGTTTCATGTTTGGACACACAAAACCTCAAACACAAACAAAACACACACACATCGTGTGACGTCACCGCCAGCTGATCGACATGAGCATCACCACAAGTTCGACGTCATCTGCTCCGCCTGTCCCACCTGTGGACCATGAACGCCCCGCCTCTGTTCTCGACGTATCCCCCCAGCCGCTGAGCCCTACGGAGAACCTTCGGGCGATCCTTCAGCATCATGATCCTCTTCACCTCTCTATGGGTGTTGGGAAGGACCGGTCCAGGCGATACTATGCGCCGAAGCATTTCGTAACAAAGTGCTTCGAAGCAACAGAGGGATTGAAGACCATCAGTATCAAGCCCCTTTCTGACTGGTACCTGGACAGATGTCTCGCTGCAGCCGCCCGAGGTGATGTCCCCGTCATAAACCGCGGTCATGTCGAGCTGCACCCCCTGGACAACGAGATGACAATGGTGTCCCAACTCCTCAGTGAGGCTCATCTGATATCTGAATATCCATGTCTCTGACGCCACAGCCAACTACGGTGAGACTCTGAGTCAGGCACTGCGGGAGATGCCCCGGCCATCACGCTACTGGGCCCCTGGCTTCTACGGGGAATACCTGCCCGATCGACTTTTCTCCTCTGCACGAGCCGACATCATAGTCGCATTGCATGATGACAGGGGAATTCGGCTGGACCAGCATGAATCGCCTCTGGTTATTCTGGGGGCCGAATTCAAATCTCCAGCGGTCCTCACGGACCATCTCCTGGACATCTTCGAGAGCTTCATGCACGTGAAGCCGACGACCCTGAAAGCGCAACTAGGATCGCGTGTAGTGATGCGGGATGGACAGGCGATCACCGAGCCCGACATGGAGTACAAGGTCGTTCGCCGAGTCCAGCCCGAGGAGTACGATCAAGTCGATGAGTCCTCGTCTGAGCCCGACACGACCCCGACATTGGTAGCCTCAGTGCTGAACATGGCTCTGGAGGCGGTGCTGTACCCCGTCGTTGCTACCGGGATCTCGCAGGCTGTGCGGCGCCGACGCGTGCCGCTGTTCGCGCTTCTGAGCAACGGCGGCCGTCTCGTACTCATCAAGCAACAAGGCCAGACTATCTCAGTCTCGCGTCCATTCGGGATCCGGTTCAACCGCTTCGATGACGTCAAGTTCCCTCGTGGCAACAAGGTCGTTACGCTCCTTTCCACGTCTCCGAGTGTGAAAGTGTAGGATTCTTTTGGCGCTCGTATCGTGCACGCAGGTTCCTGTGCCGATGTTAATGACGGAAACGGTGACGTGACCGACACGGCTGAGACGACAGGCGCCGCGGGCACTAGCACCACGATGGCTACCAGGGAGACGGCGAAGCCGCTTAGGTCACTGTGCACGTTCCCCTACGCCTTCCTCTCCATCGCTCGTTTCGGTCTCGACGCGGCCGCCGGAGCGTTGAAGCGCGACGCCTATCTCAACGACCCGCACTTCCGTCCCGCCACGAGATCGGCTGCTGCCGCAACCTCGGCGCCTGCCCCTCACTGAACGTTCTGCTGTCGCTATTCGGCTGCAGGCACGCTGATCCGCAAAATCCATCCTACGCCTCTCTCCCCAGCTCTTTGAACGCCATCCGTGCCGAACCTTTACTCTTTACGCTCAAGCTCACGCCGCACAACCGGCCTGAATCCCGAGCATTACCAGTCAAGCCTTATACTCGAAACTACATTATTAGTTCGTGATGTGTCATGAATGGTTTGGCTGCGCGAACGCTGAATGTTGCTGGTTAGGTGTGTGTCTGATCGTACCAGAGGGCGCAGTCAGATGGGGCAGAAGAGAGATCGGCAGGGCGCAGGGGTATCGAGCCTCCTGCCGCGTGGAAGGACGCAACACTCCTTGACGTCGTCCACTCTCCCATCCACTCGCCACCGCACTTGATGGAGTGGGTAGCATGGTGGTAAGCTGTCGCGGTCTCAGGATACGTAAGCTGACACCAGGCTGTCCCCTCCGTGGCACCGAAGTGGGGAGGAGCCGTGAGTTGAAAGGAGGATTTGAAGCTGACGGCAGACGGAGGCAAGCTCCGCGGACCGCATCCTAGCTGACGCCAGTGGATGTCCCAAGGGAAGGGAGGTAAGCTGTGGAGTTCCTTCGCTAAGCTGACCTCAGTCCCGGGTTATCCAGAGATGCAAGCAAACGCAAGTCATGCATAAATGGGAAGAACCGTGGGTGTGCTTGGGTTACGCGGCGGAACAGCTGACTCCAGTGTTGCAGTCTTACGACAGGAGACGGAGCAAACAGGACGGTGAGCTGTTGCGCTCATGGGCATAGCTGACCCCAGAAGTGGTATGCTATGGCGTGCCGAACTTAGCTGATTACAGGCCCACGCTTCCGGCTTCGGTCGAGGTGGGGAGGTTCAAGGATTGTGAGCTTTGCGTACGTGTCTGTGCAGCTGACAGCAGACCTCCTGTGCGGACATCAGTGAACTTTTAGTGCAAAGTGGAGAGCTGACTGCAGACTCTGGTCCGAGAGCTAGTCTGGTTTTTCTTATATCAGGATGGTGAGCCGCATGGGCCTTTGGCCAAGCTGATACCAGGCTCGGTACTCGATCGTGAGCTAGGTGTTTGGTCATGGCTGAAAGCAGTCTTCACACCTCGACTGAACGCGAACGCGAGACAGTGGGCTGATTCAGACCGTGAGCTGACGGCAGCACACTACGAAGACACTGCTGGTGAGCTTCCGGCGAGTTGTCTAGCTGACCGCAGAGTGAAAGCTGGAGTGAAAGCTGTTGGTGGTAAGCTGGAACGCGCTCTTCTTGAGCTAACGTCAGTCCCACCCAAAATCGACAGTACTCAGTGGGTATCCAGGCTGAGAGTCCTGTTGATTTCATTGTCGCTCCAGGTCGTGAGCTCTCCGAACACCACATAGCTAACTTCAGTCAAGCTGAACCGACAGAGACATAGGGACATGATCTCCATGCTTCTCGAACGAGCTGACCTCAGCCTCGACGCCACTACAAGCGACGAAGGGAGCTCCTGACTCGTGGGCCTAAGCCCGCGGCGGCGAGGCAGATACGAGGGTGAGATGCATGTCGAGCAAGCGATCTAACCTCAGTTTGTGGTGAGCTGCTCCTTAAGTTCTAGCTGACCACAGACTGGCGCGCATATCTCGGGCAAGCTAGTTAGCATGTCGGTGAGCTGAGGGACGGTTTCGTAGCTAACGACAGGAACATGCCCAGAACTGGCAAGGCGGTCAGAGGTGAAGTCGCGGGTCCTGGTTAGCTGTTCAGCCCACGAACCCGAAGCTGATACCAGCCCGCGGAGCAGAAAACGGGTAAGCTGCTGTGGCGGGCGTCTAGCTGATCGCAGCTTCAATGTGTCGTGAGCTACGAGGTTGCGAATGTTCAGCTGACCTCAGCCTGCATCTAGGGCGACCGCGAACTGGGGTAAGCTCCTTCACGTTGCCTACAGCTCATCGCAGTGTCAGTGCACGGCCCGGTCAAGTTGCCGAACTCAGGATGTAAGCTACACGCCAATCGGTGATGAGCTGATGTCAGACTTGACCGAGAATGAGGGGCAGTGTAAGCTGGAGAACTCTTGCTAGCTAATCTATCAGTTCCGTCCAACACCACCATCACGCAGCAAACTACAAGGGGAGGTAAGCTCAGTCGCAACGGCCCAGTGCGACGCGCTGACCAAAGCTAATGAGCGGCTTGTAAGCTTCGCACTTCGCCGTTAGCTGGCCGCAGCTCCTCACTGGAGTCCATAGCTGAACTTCAGAGAGGGCGTGAGCTTCGATTCCAGTCGTTGGAGCTGATCGCAGCTCCACGCCACGTATCGCCCAGAGACGAGCCTCGGGTGGCGGTGAGCTTTGAGAAGGATGCTTTCAAGCTAACGTCAGTCCGCCGCGTAGGCTGTCTCTACCGGACTAAGCTGACAGCAGTTTGGCCGTTGATGAACCCTTCAAATGCACTTGGGACAGCAGGTAGGCTGCTCCAGATCCCCGGTCATGTTGAAGATTGACGTGAGTCATCTCACACCAGCTTCTTGGTACGAGGCATAAAGCTAACTCCAGCAAGCGACAGCTGGTAGCTGGCAACGAGGATCTAGAGCTGACAATAGCCCGGCGAGGTGTGTAAGCTGTCCAAAAGACCGCATATAGCTGATATCAGCGCACGGTCTGCCGGCGCCTCCCGCGAGGGTACAGGAATGGAAAGGTAATCTGATTGCACTCTCAGTCCGAGCTCATTGCAGTCTTCGCTTGCCTTCGGAGGAGTCGGCAGGGTACAGGTTCGAAGTGGACTTGGTGAGCTTCCTTCAAGTCGTGATAAGCTAATCTCAGCCCCCAACCTCGCGGAGATCGTAGGCATGGCATTGCGGGAATGGAGCGTAAGCTTTGTCAGTCTGAGCTCGAGCTGACGACAGATTCGACGTCGAAGGTCAGCTTCCCTGGGCGTCACACGAGCTGATTGTGCAGTCCGGCGCACACCGTCACTACATTTGCAAATCCGACTGCAACTGAGGTGAGCTTCAAACACGGGTTCACAGCTGACCGCAGATCCGTCCTGAGGGGTGGCAAGCTGGAGGATCCGATGTGAGCTGACGGCAGCTTCGGACATGTCGTCGGTCATTCCCCTACGTACGCTGAGGGTGAGATAGGGAGCTAGGCATAGTTCGAGGAGCTTACCGCAGCTCTACGTTGCACACCGTCCGGCATGCAGGCTTGAAGGCAGCAGTAGTGAGCTTTACCACATTTGCTTAGTTGATCGCAGTAGTAGCATCACGCCTCGTTAAGACATGCGCCCGTTGTAGGAAACCGCGGATAGTTACGGACCAAAGCAGGCTGCGGTCTGGGTTAGAACAGGTAAGCTTTGAACGTGTGAGGATCCTTAGCTGACCGCAGGTCCTCTCCGCGGTGCGTCAAACGAACACTGTCGGTGATTGCTAAGCGCCTCGAGGCTGAGCTGATGACAGTTCCACATGTAGTCTTGGCTGGGCAGATGTGTAAGCTGATGGGAGGTGCGAAAGCTGATGTCAGGTATGGCGTCAGTGCAAGTCCTAGACTGAGCGCTTCCTCCTCGCGAGTCAGTCGGGGAGCAGGTCTGAGCTGATGCCAGACCTGATCGCGAAGCCCTGGGCGGATAGAGCAGTGTAAGCTGCCTGCCTACGGCCTTGAGCTGACACAAGTCTTCTCTGAGCGGAACATCAAGTGCGACAGCAGTGCTGAGGCGAGGGCAGGGGGTTGGTTGGATAAGCTCCAAATCTCTCGCATCAGCTGACCGCAGCGAAACTCACGATGCCACCCAAACCAGACAGGCCACGGCGAAGGGTTAGCTCTGGGTCACGGTAACTTCGAGCTGACCGCAGATCTGAGAATCCGAACTAGCCTGCACGTTCGCTTTGCGTATGTGAGCGACGAGGCAGTTCGGAATTCGGTCCGAGGGCTATCAACTCCTCTCCACCGAGCGTCTCCGAGTTCAGCCCATTACGTCACATGCTGATCATGTGTCCACTCTTCAGCCCAGTCGCACCGCATGAACCACACCTTTGGAACCACCATATCTCATCCTCATGCTAGAGACGTATGCGTCGCACCATCCACGATGCTCGCGCTACGACTGACCGCACTGATCCTGGGCGCAGTGCAGGCGGCGCAGATCCCCTTCCTCGACAAAGGGGACAGGCACCCCGGCGCCCCCGAGGACATCTACATCAAGCAGTGTGAGCCCCTCCTTCCAGTTCTCAGCTCCTTCGTCCCGGACCATTTAGCTGATTCCAGTCTCGGCGCTGAGCGGAAACACAGCCGTCGCGCTGCAGTCCAAGATCGAGGCGCTGTACGCCAACTCGACCGTGCTCACGACGCAGACGCCCTTCGACCTGCTCGGCTTCGCGGAGGACTCGGGCCTAGAGCTGCGACAGCGGAAGGACCTCGCCTGGCTCACGTTCCGCGGATACACGGCCGGAAGGTCGAACCCCGACCAAGACGACCTCCGCGGCGACCTCAGGCCGCCAGGCCAGGCGGCGCGTATGGCGCGGGAGGCTCTGCGCACTAGAGCGTCCGAGATCCGCCTCGACCTCAAGGACGGAGAGGAGAGCCAAAGGAGGAGCAAGGGCAAGCAGGAGGCCATCTTCGACACGGTGTGGACGGGCGCGTGGGAGCTGTCCTGGGACGGCGCCAATGTGCTCGCCATAGTCGCCGTGTTTCCGCAGGGCTTCGCACTCGCGACGCAGTGGCACTTGATCACCCCCCACAGTCCCGCCGCGGACTCGCTCTTCGCCGCCGTCGCCAAGGCGACGTCCGCGCATCCCGATGTCGTCTGGGTCTTCGACCGGGGGTGGTGGGAGCCCTCGGCGGACTTGTGGCGGGACGTGCGCAAGTCGTCGTGGGACGATGTCATCCTCGACGACGACTTCAAGAAGGGCCTCCGTGAGGATTACACTGGTTTCCTGAAGGGACGCAAGACTTATGAGAAACTCGGCGTGCCCTGGAAGCGCGGGCTGATCTTCCTCGGCCCACCCGGGAATGGGAAAACCAGCGCTCTGAAGGCAATCATGGGCGAGGTCGGCGTGCCGAGTCTCTATGTGCGGAGCCTGAAGTGTAAGTGGCCGTTGGGCGTGGGCTGACAGCAGCGTCCTGGGAAACGTCGCAGGAGAACCTCGCGACCATCTTCAACGGCGCGCGGAACATGGCGCCGTGCCTCCTCATCTTCGAGGACCTGGACAGCATGATCGACGACGACAACAGGTCGTACTTCCTGAACGAGGTCGATGGGATGGACGCGAACGATGGCTTGCTCATGATCGCGACGACTAATCATTTCGACCGCCTGGATCCGGGGTTGTCCAACCGACCTTCGCGCTTCGATCGCAAGTAGTGAGTCCCAGTGTCGCCTAACCGTTGTAGTCCTCATCAGCGAGGCAGGGGGCGGCGGAGCGATTGAGCTGGGTGAGAGACCGGCTGACGCCCGCAGCAACTTCCCCAACCCCCGCAAGCACCAGCGCCGCGACTACGCCGTCTACTGGCAGAAGAAGCTGAAGCACGCGGACGGGATCGAGTTCCCCGACGCGCTGCTCGACGAGTTCGCAGCCAAGACGTCCAAGTTCTCCTTCGCGTACATGAAGGAGGCATTCGTTTCCACGCTGCTCGCGATAGCCGGCGACGACAAGAACAAGGGCGACAGGCATTTCCCGCAGCGCCTCATGAGGGAGGTGAAACATCTCCGCAAGGAGATCGACGATGGTGATGAGGAGTAGGTAGGCAGTCAGTTGTAGGAAGTCAGAAGTCACGATGCTATTCACACTTAGGTACATACTGCACTGCACGGTGCACGCTTTTCAGACACGCTGGGCATGCCAGCTAGTTATGTATTGTTGTCGGTAGGATAACAGGGACTGCTGAGTCTACGACGGGGCGTCGGGTAGCTGTCGGGGAGAAGTGGGAGTGGACCATTGCGTTTAGTAACGGTCGAGGATGACTCGAGTCTTGAGATGGTCGTTGTGAACGAGCCATCCCTCCTTGTCGAGCTTTTCGATCATCTGCTCGCGGAGCTTCTTGGCGGTCGACATGTCCTTGACCTTGAAGGAGAGTTCCGCGAAGAGGTCCTGGTGGTGGTCGTCCTCTCCGCGGAGGGGGAGGATCTCGATGCCGATGTCGAGGCCCTTCCAGCGCCCATCCCAGACGGTAGATGTGACGGGCCCGTGCACGCGGGTCTGCTTGAGGATGTCGTTGCCCCAGTTGTGCTCCTTCCAGTGCTCGAGCTTGCCGGGGATGCCGTCCTGGAGCCACGCGCGGCCCGTGTCGTTGTCCGGCATGTCGGTGTGGCGGTAGCCCTTCTTGGGGTGGTACTTCTTGATCTGCATCGACAGCGTCTGCTTCGAGTAGCTCCAGTCGATCTCGGCCTTGTAGTTCTTGTCCCCGTAGTCGAAGCCCTCGGCGCGCGCCTGCTCGAGCGTGTTGTGGATCCCGTCCGTCACGCGCCAGCGCTTCTTGTACGTCATCTCAAAGTCCTCGTCCTCCTTGTGACGCAGGCGCACCGCCCAGCCCTCGGCGTTCAGGTCCTTGCCGTCCGTGTCGTAGTACTCGTACGAGCGCTCGTCCCACTCGCGCTCGAGGTGGAACGCGTTACGCAGCCCCTTGCAGGGGACACCGCCGATGAGCGAGGTGTTGCTGAGTGAGAGCTTGATCTCGAAGCCGGGGATGGCGTGGGGGGAGAGCGTCGACGCGCCAAACAGCGCAGCGACACCGCCCTTGATGAGCGAGATGGGCGAGGCGTAGTGGTTGACCTCGTCGAGGAAGTCGGTGACGCTCTCGTAGAAGGAAGGCGCCATGGTGGGTGGTTGTTTGTGCCGGGGTGCGGCGGGGTCGGTGAAAGGAAAGCGGGAGAGTCGGTGGTCAAGAAAGAAGAAGAAAGAGAGAAAGAGAGATGGAAGAAGAGATGTGAGAGGGAGAGTAGTCGGTCAGAGGGAAGAGGAAGAGATCGGGGGGTTGACCAAGGAGAGGGCGTGCAGAGAATGCTTGGCGACCGGACCCGCGACATGAAGGATGACGTTAACCCGACGCACGCGAGTTGCCCTGAACAGAGCCTGAATGAGGCGCCAGCCGCGAATCCCACCCCGATCGACATCAGTGACGCGCACCCTGCTTGCAACCCCGTGCGCTGCGGTGCTCTCCGTCGGACATGTTGTACATCGTTAGTGCGCTGAGTCGAAGCACATGCCAGTGCTGCGCGTCCTGCGCCGCTGCAATGGACGGACCTCCCCCATGACGCCGCGGTGGAGGCGCGACAAAGTGGCACATTGGCGGGCGCGGACACACCACACGACGGAATCTGACGCTCCGACATGGTCTCGTGATCATCTTCCACACATTGCGAACGTGCGTCCGTGTGAGTCTGTGTCTCATGCATCGAGTCTGTGGCGTACTGCTGAATCTCATGCATTGCTCCGTAAACCCAAAGGCAGATGGATACTGGCGCTGGCCAGTCGAGTGATTATATTTTACAACTCTGCGTCCTCCGTCTTCGCCACATCCTCCAACCACCTCTCTGCCATCTCGCTCGCTTCTTTCGCAACCTCTTAGAGAGGCCACTCGAGCTGCTCGCCAAGATTTTGGTGCACGGCTTTAGTTTGAAGGTAAGCATCCATGCCAGCAGTGCCGAGCTCGCGACCGATGCCGCTCTGCTTGAATCCGCCGAAGGGAACGCGAGAAGAGAGGATGCCGTAGTTGTTGATCCAGATGGTGCCGGCCTTGATGGCCTGGGCGACGCGCTGGACCTGGCTCGCGTCCTTGGAGAAGACGGCGCCGGCGAGGCCGTAAGTCGTGTCGTTGGCGAGCCTGATGGCCTCCTTCTCGTCGGAGAACTTGCCGACGACGACGACGGGGCCGAAGATCTCCTCACGGACGCACTTCATGTCCTGGCCGATGTCGGTGATGACAGTGGGCTCGACGAAGTAGCCCTCGTTGCCCCAGGTCTTGCCGCCGGTGGCGATCTTGGCGCCCTCCTGCTTGGCCGAGCCGACGTAGTTGAACACCTTGTCGCGCTGGCCCTCCGAGATCAGGGGACCGAAGGAGGTCGCGTCGTCCTCGGGCTTACCGATCGCGGCCGCCTTGGCGTTGGCAGCGAGGAGCTTGACGAACTCGTCGTGGACCGAGTCCTGGACGTAGACGCGAGACGAGGCGCAGCAGTCCTGGCCCGAGTTGAAGTAGATGCCGAGCGAGATCCAGTTGGCAGCCTGCTGGAGGTCCGAGCCCTCGAAGATGAGAGCGGGCGACTTGCCGCCAAGCTCAAGGGTGACCTTCTTGAGGTTTGACTCGGCAGCGGCGATCGAGATGGCGCGGCCGGTGGGGACGGAGCCGGTGAAGGCGATCTTGTCGATGTCCATGTGGTGCGAGATCGCGTTTCCGGTCGTCTTGCCGAGACCGGGGACCATGTTCAGGACTCCAGGGGGGAAGCCGGCCTCCTTGGCGAGGTTGCAGATGTAGAGGGCGGTCAGGGGGGTGAGCTCAGAGGGCTTCATGACGATGGTGCATCCGGCGGCGAGGGCGGGGGCAATCTTCCAGGCGAGCATCATGACTGCCCCGTCAGCGTGCTCACTCAACTCGGCTAGAGTAACTCACGAGGGTAGTTCCAGGGGATGATCTGGCCACAGACACCGATAGGCTGCTGGAGGGTGTAGGCGAACTTGTCGGGGCCGAAGTGGTTGATGGTCTGGCCGGCGACTTTGTCGGCGAGGCCGGCGTAGTAGCGGAGGCAGCCGATGGACTCGGGGACGTCAGAGGTGGCAGCCATGCGGACACCCTTGCCGGAGTCAAGCGACTCGAGGGCGGCGACGAGCTTGGTGTCGCGCTCGAGGAGGTCGGCGAGCTTGTTGATCAGGGCGATGCGCTCGCCGGCGTCAATGTTGGTGCCCCAGGTGTTCTCGAAGGCATCGCGGGCGGCCTTGACGGCGGCGTCGACGTCCTCGTCCGAAGCGTGCGAGATGTCGACGAGCTTCTTGCCCGTGGCGGGGTTGATGACCTCGAAGGTCGCGCCGTTCTTGGCGGGGACCCACTCGTTGTTGCTACCGGTCAGCACGCTACCTCACACTGAGTCGCGGGCGACTAGCAGCTCGCCAGTAGTCCACTCACATGAAGAGTCCGGTCGGGACCTCGACGGCGCCGTGGCCGGGAACGTCGAGCTTGGTGGAAGTCTTCTGGGTAACGGTCATGGTGGGAGTGCAGATGGGGAGTCACCAAGTGTCTTTGCTGACTTATGTACCGGGGTCGACTTTGGGTGCGAGGAGCCGTAGACGTGCCCTCGGTGCGGTGAGAAGCATGGTTGGACGCCTTGGACGCCGCATGATAGCGCTGCGTGCCGAAGAGCGTGTGGGTGGGTGAATGGGAGAACTCTGGGAGAATAGCACTTTGGGTTGGTTGGGGACCCGCGCCCGCCGCGCTCGGGGCTTGGCGGTTATCTCGGGACATACCAACGTGTGCCCAGCGCGCTGCATGCTTGCCGTGAGCCCAGGCGATGCGAGGACGCACCGGCACGCACCCCGACACGTCGGGCAGCAGGCACGCCGCTGCCCACCTGACCGCGTATCTGGCCAGGATCGTCGCGTAGCTCGCCAGTAATCAGGCGGAATCGTCAAGCTCGTCTCGCCGTCTATGGCTTGCACTGGGTCTATCTTCGCATGCCGCGCATGTGACCCGATACGCCGGAATACCGGGTAAACAGCTCTCGCAGTGCGGGGCTCAATCTGGGGCAAGCGCGCCGTCTACGCGTCTACGAACTCGTCTGCAAACAGCCTGAGATGGACCTGAGAGCGCCTCGGAGGCGCATGAGAATCGGCGCATCCCTGGGAAAACGGATCAATGGATCAACTCCGGATCGGACCGCTCATCCCACCCCCGTGAGAGCATCTACCATGGGGGTACTCACGAGACGATTCACGAGCTGTGTCCCGTGAACATCGTGAGCCCCGTGAACGGCGCCGATCGCACAGTCTCGGCGTGGGGGTGATCATCAAGAAGTCGCCGCACCGAGGCACAGGCAGTCATGTGACCTCCGCCAAGAGGTGAACAACGTGCACCAGTGTGGACGAGTGTGCATGCCGAGCCGCGGCAGCGGCCTCCGCTGTCGACCCCGTTGGGTGGGGCCGCTGGCGGACACGGATGCCGGATGTACCAGGTTACAGACGACGCCGCGCACGGGGCTCCCAGCCCCTCTCCGGCGCGGGCCTGCGGCGTGCAGCCTTGCCAGCCACGCCGCTACCCCCTTGAGCGCACCCTTATCGCCCGCGTCTGGGGAGATAGCGTCCGCACGGATCGGAACTGCCGCGGCTGCGCCACTGTTACAGATGCAGACGAGAGAGACGAGCCTCAGGCGGGGAAGTCACTGGTGACCTCCCCCACTGTCACAATCATACGCCGCACCGCAATGGCCTGGGTATCAGCATGGCGCGTGGCACGCGCGCCTCTTGGCAATATCCTGCACGTAGTTCCTGAACCTTAGATTGCATATACAATGATTACCTGATTACCTGATTGCGGCCTATCTGAAGATGTGGATGTGGGAGAGGGAGAGATGTCACTGCTAGTCACCGCCAGGGGCGATGGGAGTGGTGACTGCCCCCAGTGGAGTGGAAGGAGTGTCTATGAACTCTACAAGTTACATGCTCTCGGGCGGGCCCACGTACACGCGCTTCGCGTAGATGAGGTACCACACCGAGGCGATCGTGATGAAGCCGGCAAGCACGACAGAGGAGTAGTTCATCGTGTCGGGGAGCACGGGGATGACGGCCGGCATGGAGAAGACGACGAGTGCGAACGGCGCCCAAACCATGACGATGAGGTTACAGATGAGACCGACCGTCTTGCGCGAGTACGGCGCCTGCATGACCTGCTTGCGCTTGTTAAGCAGCGAGAGGAAGATGGGCAGCGCGTACGCAGCCATGAAGGCGTTGACGGCGGTGGAGACGAAGGAGTTGAACGCAGTCGAACTTCCCAGGTCGATGAGACAGAGCAGCGCCTGGATCACGAGACACAGGCAGATGGCCTGCGGCACGTTGCCGTTCTTGGTGACCTTGGACCAGATCTGGGAGCCCGGAACCGCATGGTCACGCGAGAAGGAGAATAGCTGGCGAGAGGCGGTCGCGTTGATTCCGACGAGACAGTTGAAACCGATGTAGAACAGGCCGCACATGAGGCAGATGGCGCCGACGTCATTGCCGATGATCAGCTTGTACGCGTACGGGAGGATGATTCCGTTGGCTGTCTGTCAGATCGAGTCACGCATGCGGTATGGTACTCACGTGCCTCAAGAAGAACCTCCGACGACGGCATCGTGAACGTGAGAGGGATCAGGAACGCCCACGAGATAAGGAGTGAGGCGGGCAGCATGGTGTATGAGATGGCACGCGGCACGGTGACGGCGGGGTTGTGCACCTCCTCAGTCATGGCGAGGACGAAGCCGGGCGCGGCGTTCGAGTACGCAGCGGGCAGGAAGCCGATGAAGAAGGTCCATCCAGAGCCCCAGCCGGAGTACTGCGGGTCGTAGTGGGTGAACGCATACTTTGCGCTGTTGCGACCCATCTTAGCCTGGACAGGGAGAACGATGAGGTGCGCAAGGGAGTAGATCCACGAGATGTACGTGTTGGCAAGCTCGAGGAGGACGAGGCACTTGGGGCCGATGAGAAGGGGTACAGAGGCAGCCAGGAGCAGAGCGTACGCGATGAGGACGTAGACCCACTGAGGCGGGGACCACTCTGGGTTCATGATGTTGGCGGTGGCTACAATGTGCTGCGACATGCCGAAGGCGACGGACGTCGTGGTCAGGAGCACAGCAGTGAGAAGCAGCCAGCCGTTGATGTAGGACAAAATCTTGCGGAACTGCTTCGGCGCAAGCTGATACGTCCAGTAGTAGGCGCCAGCAGCAGTCGGCCAGCGGGAAGCCAGCTCGCCGAGCGAGAAGGCGACCGTCCACTGCAGGCAAGTGACGATAAGCGCACCCCAGATCATCGTCAGAGGACCGCCTCCAATGATCGAGGTGGCCAAGGCTGTTCCAGCTCCATAGTTGACAGCCATGCTGTGCGTTAGCTTCACTATGCATTCAGGTCATTGAGAAGTTGGCACAGAAGTGAAGGTCGAAGAATGGAAGTCGTAATCCGACAATGTGCCACTCGCTGACGATCCTCCACTCGTGGTCCGTGGCCGGTGGCACGGCCGCGTGCGTGCAGAGGTCCAAGCCGAGCAGCACATGCCGTCATTTCCAGAGCATCGCTTCCCTTCTGCGCGACCTCTTATGCTCACCAAGTCATCGACATGAAGAAGGTTTCTTTGAATCCTCGTGTACGGTGCAGCTGTTGCGAGTAGCCAAGCTCGTGGAGCCCCTCGTCACCTTCGAGTTCGTCATTGGCGAGGACGACGGTGACGTTACCCTCCTCCTTGACAGCTGATGGAGTGGGAGTGGGAACGATGTCTTCCTTGCTCATGGACTCTGTAGTGTAGATGGTCATGGTGATGGATTGAGGGGGGAGGGGAAGCCGTTAACCAATGTGGTCGCCGGTGATGATATACATCACAGTGGCCATCGGGTAAAGAGCGATGCGTCAAATGTCTCAGCCTGCGCAATCTGAACAGTTGGGGGCCGTTATCCGGGCAATCTGTGCAATCGCTTCTGTGAATGCAGCTCCAATGGCATATCGCTGGATGGTCAGGGGGCTCCAGCGAGGGGGCTTGTGGCTCCCACTTTACATCCCAAGGTCCCGGGTCCGTGTGAGGTGTGTCACTGGCGATGCTCCAGCCCGATGCCCGCTGCAATTGTGCTGCTCGCCCGACCACCCGACCGCTCGACCGCGCCTGACCGCCTGACCGGAACCTGAGATCTCAATCGCCTGACAAGGGAATGGGATGGAGGCGGTTGCGAGGGGTACAAATCCGGCCTTGTCCCTTTTCCGGTTCCTTCTGCCCACCATTTCCCCACAGCCCCACAGCCGTATCAGCCGCAATCAGCCTGGTCATCGTGGGGACCCGAAGGAGCGGCGGTCGCCTTGCTGGAATGCAGAGCCGCTCATGTGATAAGAATAGCATACCAGGAACCTGGATATCGGCATCGTTTGGCGAGCCAGGCCGCAGGGACCGCTCGTCCAGTCAGACGAGCATTGACGAGACCAAGACGAAACTGACGAACTTGACGACCGTCTCGTCAACCGTCAAGCGCCACCTTCGCTCGTCTCCACTCGTCAATCTCGTCACCCAGCTTCTATCCACCTCGTCTCCATCGGCTGCAGGGTATCGGTGCACGGCCCTTATCACCCCACACCCCACACCGGTGCTTCGTGCGGTTGCCGCGGCGCCGAGCATCGCGGAGCGATGACATGCTGCAGCTGCGCCGCTCGGCGGTGTCCAGCGACCCGCAACATGCTAAGTTCACAGCGTTATTTGTTGAACAGGTTGTATATATAATCAGCTGACTCCAACCTCTGAAGTCCTCATCACGACTCAAGTTCTCCAAGCTCGCCTCTCCAAGCCTCTCTATCGACTTCCGACTCAATCGAATTCAGCAACAATGACCCGCTGCCACCCCTACACGCTCGAGGACATCTGCATCGACGCCAAGGCGCCGCAGGAGGAGATCAACGCTCTGATCGGCAAGATGGGCGCTATCGTTCTCAAGGGCCTCCTCAGCAAGGAGGAGGTCGACCAGATGCTCTCCGACTTCCAGCCCCACCTGGACGCTTTGGGCCCTTCGGGCAACCGTGAGCAGTGGGACGGCTCTTTCTTCCCCCCGACCTCGAAGAAGGTCCCCGGCCTCCTGGGCAAGTCGGATGCGTACGTGCACAGCATGGCGCTGAACCCTGTCCTGAACGGCATCGCGGACCACGCGCTCACGCGCCGCACCAAGACGACCATGTCGAACCCGGAGCGCTACTGGTCGACGTGCCGCCCCCAGCTCAACGTCACGGGCGTTCTTGAGGTCAACCCCGGCGGCAAGGCGCAGGACCTCCACCGCGACGACGCCATCTACCACGACCCCATCCGCGGCTCGGACGTCTGGGACCCCAAGCAGGAGAAGTCGATCCTCGCCCTCGCCGCGCTCACCCCCGTCACGCCCGAGAACGGCGGCACCCTCATCGTCCCCGGCTCGCACATCCGCAGCGACGACCTCCCGCCCCCCACGTACGAGGACGCCATCTCGGTCCGCGCCGACCCCGGAGACTGCGTCGTCATCCTCTGCTCCGTCTACCACGCCGGAGGCGCTAACAAGCTCGAGGTCGGCGCCCCGAACTCGATCCGCACCCTTGCGCTCTGCGGATGGTCCTGCGGCTACCTCAAGCAGGAGGAGAACCAGTACCTCCAGCTCACCAAGGAGCAGGTCCAGCGCCTCCCCATCGCTGCCCAGCGCCTCGCCGGATGGGAGGTCTCCCTCCCCTACCTCGGCTACGTCGACTGGGAGCACCCCCTCCTCACCCTCGGCCACGACCGGAGCAAGGTGCCCCAGCTCGACGACCTGTTCTACGACAAGGACCAGTCCGACGAGCGCAAGCCCTACATTCCCTCCGTCCTGTCGTGCTAGATCAATCGTCATAGTAGTATAACCAGATCCCTTCAGTTGTAGCATGTTTCCCTTCTGCATTGGTTCCAAGTCTCCTTGCGTCGCATGGCCAGTCAGTGGCGAGCGGATAAAGCGTCAACAAAGTGTCACCTTGAGTTGCCGAGTTGGTGGCGTTGCGGTTACTGGACGACTCTTCATGGGCAAGGGCTTTCAACGCCCCGCAATATGCTTCTTCCCGCCGCTTGGGCCGCCGACGCCACCGCGTGCCAAGGAGGCGCAAGGCGATCAATAACGGTCGGGACTTCCGATCCCAGTCGTATCTTGCGATGTCGCGCCTCTCGGCGACCGGTCAGTCCGGGGCGTCAATGATACGGTGGCCACCTCGGCGCCTGCCCATTCACTGTCTCAGAAAGATACGGTACAACAAAAGAAAAGTTCTACAGGATGAGCATGTGCGAGTTCGCGTTCCAGGTGTCCGTCATGCGGACGTCCTCGCCGTTCTCCATCCGCCGCCAGCAGTCGTGCACGATCTGTTTCGTCAGCCATGGCCGGGTAAACCAAACATACCTCTTCCATGCGGTGCACCTCCTGGAGGCAGCTCGTGAGGCGCACAAAGTCGATGATTGTCTGCATGCGCTCGCGCTCTTCTGGCGGGATCAGGCCCGCAGCCACAATAATGGGGTAGTTGAGGTTAATCATGGATCCTGTTCGGACCGAGACCTCGACGAGCAGCTCGACTATAGCCGCCGCCGAGGCCTGAATACGTTCGTCGTCGCGGGAGCGGCCGAGCGCAATACGCCGCAGGTGACAGATCAGCGCATGCCGGATCAGCAGGTCGCCGAACTGCACACGCGTCGGTGCCGTCGTGCTGTATATCGTCGCTAGGGTGTCCGTCTCGAGCTCCTCGTTCAGCGCGCGGCAGGCGCGGATGTACGCGCTGTCGCTCTCCGCGTCGCTGACTGTGCTCCCTGGCGTGCCATACGGCTTGTGAGCGAGTAGTGTTGCCAACTGAGCCACGGTAGACAGAATCTTGAGACTGAACCCGAAGTCGGCGTGCACCACTTGCTGCGCGCAGGTTACGTCCTCGATCCACCGCGTGTGGCCTGGCGCAAGCATGAGCGGCTCGACGTTCGTCGTCAGAGCCGCGAAGGTGTCGTACACAGTCAGATACACGAGATGGTCCTCAAGGATACTGTTGCCGAGCAGAGCCGCGCGGTCGTTCTCGAGTAGCCGTTGTGGCCCGCCAGTGTGGATGAGGTACTCGCGCAGCAGCTGGTGCGTCTTGTTCCATTCCGGGTCGCCGCTGGCACACTGAATGTCAGCTCTCATACGACGGCAAACTCACATCTCGCATCAGGAACAGCTCGAAAAGGATACACATCGTCTCGGGGTCGTTGAGGGCTGTCCCGCGGATCGCGCCGACGATGACCGACGCGGCATCGGAGGCCAATTGCCGCGAAGCAGCGTACATCTCCGCATGCACCGCTGTCGGCTTCATCTGCGAGAACGCGCGCTTGATGGCGCCCAAACTTCTTGTCGCACTGACGAGCGCATTTGCGAGAGCGGCGTGCCCGGATGCCTGTCGGCCAGCCGCGGCAGGGTTGAACTCGCCCGACGCCGAGACGAACATCTGCGCCTCCCACAGCTTGGCGAGCACGCGGTCGGAGCGCGCGCGGGCTCCGGGCTTCGTCGGGCGGACGTTGAGCTGTCGTCAGCATCGACGGAGACACGGCTTACCAGTCCCGGCTCGGCGAGGAAGGATATTCCATCCAAGAACAAGGCGATAAGATCTTGGCCCTGTAACGGCATCGGCGGCGGTGGCCGCGCACTAAGAGCCCGCGAGCCCTGTGATCGCCGCTGCGCGATTTTGGACGAGGACAGTGACGGCGGTGGTCCGGTCGGCTTGCTCCGCGGTGCTGGGCTCCCGGTCGCTTTTGGGTAGACGCATTGTCGCTCGGGGTTGCGCTTGCAGCGCGTGCATATTGGCTGTTCGTTAGCGATGACTAAGAGCAGAGCGCACCTTGGCCTCGTCGCACTTGACGCGCTTGCCGCGGCAGGTGAAGCAGCCTGTCCGTGTTCTGGGGCCGTTCTTGCCCAGCGATGGTGTCGGTGTCTCTCGTGACGGACCGGGCAGCTCCGGCTTGAGCTGTATCGGCGTCGCTGAACGGCCGGGAAGGGAGGCGAGGCGCTGCGCAACGAGCTCGGCCAGGGTCGCGATGTGCTGGTGCGTCCAGGCGGTCGAGGAGCAGTCGCTGCAGGCGAGATGGACGTGGACCTGCCCGCCGGCGAGTACGACGGAGGACGACATGGCGGCAGGTGTAGCTCAGTGGCGCAGAGAAAGAGAGCGATAGCAACATGGTGACAGGCCTTGGACAGGGCTTGAGTGGGGAAGGACGCAGAACGGGCAGGGCCGCCGCGTGCCTGGGTTCCGATACGAGTCGGTCATATCCAGAGATTACAGCTCTTCCCGCGCTGCTCTCCCTGCAGCTGCAGCTTCCGAGCCCCTGCGCCGTATTCGAGAGTATTTTTGGCTTTGGCCTTTTCCGAGTCCTGGCCACCCCTTGGCTCCCATGTGCCTTGCC
The DNA here is from genome assembly GCA_039545375.1 of Trichosporon faecale. NCBI lineage: Eukaryota > Fungi > Basidiomycota > Tremellomycetes > Trichosporonales > Trichosporonaceae > Trichosporon > Trichosporon faecale. The sequence continues at coordinate 517,997 of BCLU01000001.1, forward strand.
ATGAACGGGCTCGCTGATCCGCAGCCCTTCTGCAACTTATATTCGCCTGTTAAACGAGGTCGCCGACCCGGGAGGAGACCGCTTTGAGCCGGAGTGCAGGGAGATCTGCCCCTGGCGGCCCCGCAGACCGAGGACTTAAAGCGATTCCAGTTACGCTTCTCGGTCGCATGACCTGGGCCATCACGCGACACCTTTCCTCTCCTCCATGACTACAGGCACTGCTCCGTATCCGCCCAAGAACTGCTGACGAATCGTCGACTGCAAACAAACAACTCGCTGACACCCCAACGGAGCGCCCGTTGCACATCCCGACTGCATTATCTGACCTTTTGCTAGACACCCAATAACAGGCAAGACTTCTCAGAACCGAACCCTTAAAGGCGGCCCCACTCAACGGCCTTTGCAAGGCCGATAAAGCAATTCGGCGTGGTAGCGGGTATGGGTTGAGACGGAAGCACTACAACGGGTGCATGCGGTAATCAACCACTTGTAACGTGTTGACGTTGTGGCCACCACCGATGATGGACATCTCAGTAGCGCGCTATCATATTCTATGCCACACCGGCAGTGACGGAGAGAGTACGTGCATAACATTCATGTGGAAGCGCGTTCTGAAGGGGAACATCTCGGTGTCACGTAGGAGGACCGGACGGCGGGACAGGACAGGTGTACGCTGCGCTTTATACTCGGCCCTACTGAGCGCTAAGGACCATGTCGGCCCTTGCGTCGGCGGACGGATGCAGCTAAGACTAACAGTACGGGGCGGATTTGCGGAGCCGGGTGGTGGTCAGAGGGCGGGGCCTCGCCGCGGCGCAGCAGGATGACCTGCCTGGGATCCATCTCGTCCTCGTAGGTGCGCGCCGGGAACGGCCCCAATTCCTCAGGAGCGACTGCTGACGTCAGAATCTGACCTTCGACCCCGACTCACCGTTGATCTGGGCCCGCACCCAGTCGTCGTCGAACTCGTACAGCTTTCCCTGCTTCTCAACGATGATGTAGTCGAAAGGACGATGCTGAGGGTGAGCAGACGTTGCTTGATGTTACGCACGAACCGCTCTTGCGCTACGTCAGCCACCTCATCAGAACTAGGAGACACATCCGGTCGAACACCGAGGACAGCTGCGACACGATCGACATCCTCACCAATGTGGGCGGGTGTCGATGCTGGTTGTTGCTGGCGGTACGCGTCGTCGTTGACCCACCCGGCACGTACTAGTCCGCCTAGCAGCGCCTTGTCCCAGTCCCAGCCAGCCTCTCCATCCTTCGACAGCGCACCGTCGGTGCCCAGAATTCTAGGGGGAGTCTTGTACGGGATCATCACTGTGCCGAGGAGGAGGTAGTGAACCTGCTGGTAAGTTGCGCTGGACGCCAAGGCCTTCCTTACGTGTAGTCTGAGGATGTGTACGAGCTCGTGCGCAATGACCAAAGCGAGCCACCAAAGATGCCGAGCGAAATCATCGTAATTGTTCGCCCTGTCCGCTCGAGCGATCACCAGCGAATCCAAGAGCTTAATATGGTAAGCAGACAACCGAAGGGCTACTGACATAGGGCAGGATGTAGACTGTTGAAGCACCCAAGGGATTATAGGAAGTAGTCGGAGGGCGGTGGTGGTGCCCAAACTCCCCCCGTTTGAGGGTTAGCTTGTAATCGAGCACGACGAGGAGCTGGAGTCTCGACAGTACGCGCTTTATCGCCACTTGGACGAGCGGTGAGTTGTCATTCGAGAGGATATTCGCCGCCGCCTCTATGCCTGGGCCACAGGTGACGAGTGAGATTCCGAGGCGACAGGCTTCCGTCACGCAGGTTCGCTGTTCGACGGTGATGGGGTGGTCGAGCAGTCTCGGCAGACCATCGGCGTCCGGGGTACCGTAAGAAACGGCCAGGACAGGGGCAGGATTAGGAGGTGGGTCTGGATCCCCGACTCGGATATCCTTTTCAGGGGGAGGCGGAGTGTAAGCCCGTGAGGACATGGCTGCCTGAAGTCAAACGCGAGTGTCAAGGTGATGAGATGACAAGGTGACAAGTTCATTCAGTGGCAAATAAACAAACCTCACTCCGGGGTCCCACGTCGCGGTCAAGTTGACCTGTCCCTGAATGTGACGTGATAAGCTCAATTACGTAACAAAGTGTCAACACTAGATCGTCGTCCGTTTCACGCCCTTCTGCTTCTGGTCGCTCGAGCTTCTAACGGAACGTGAGCCATCCTTTCTCCTTTCCGTGTCCGACCAGGACATTTCTCGCACACGCAACGCAACTTCTGCATTCGAATGTACTGTACCTGAAGTGCTTATGTGAAATGTCCGTGGTCGATCGCACTGTCAAAACGGAGAACCGAGATGTCTCAAAAACCCTAGGGCGGGCCCCGCTAGCAGTGACTGGGGAAAGGCTATCATGGGAAGCGCACGACACATGCCGAAGCTCGCCAACGCTCGTGGGCTGTACGGAAAGGTCGGTGGCGCTGCCAGACGTAAGTATTCGCCCTCCACGTTGTCGAACAACGAGTCCCTTCAAGTCGCGTCGCTCTCGGCTGGGCGACCGAAGTGTGTTGGCCGTTCCGAACCGGAAGGATCCTTGCTATTGCGCCATGGCACGTCCAGCCAGCCCTGATCAATAGGCGTCGAGACCGGATTCGGCTGCGGCATCCGAATGAGTGGGATCTGCTCCGGTTCATCGGCGACTCTCCACGGTCTCGGCCAACTTGGGCGCTTGACAGCGGGGAGAGGGCGCGACACGTTATCCTCAGTCTCTCTACTCTCTCCCATGTCCACCCTATCCGCGTCAGTCACGGGCACCGCAACGGGTACGGGCGCCGAGTCCCTCCTCGTCGCCGAATCTCTCAGGTTGCTCCACACAGTGAGCGCCGCGACGATGAAGCGATCCTTTGCGGTCTGCAGTGCCCCGGCGGGAGTGTGAGGCTGCGCCTGCGGCATCGGCGGCGGGAACGGCGTGACTACAGGGCCGTCGACGAGCCAGTGCGGGCCTCTGTCCTCCTCTATCTCGCGCTGGACGCGGCGGCGCTGCGCCTGTCGGCCCAGGAGCCAGACGACCGCACACAGAGCAGCGAGGGCTACGCTGCCGCCCAGTACGCCGCCGACCACGGCACCCACGTTCAGACCCGTCTTCACGGTCTCACGCTCGGGTTCGGGGGGCCGGAAACCCGAGTCATAGAACGTGACGCTGTGCAATGCCACTGGGCCCCCGGAGGCGAAGAGCGTTGTTGTGTAGTTCAGCAAGGGGTTGAGGGTCGCAAACCATGTCCGCTCGGCCGTGTACCGATCCCCATTGAGGGGAATGCGGCCAGAGGACGGAACAGAGGGGCTGAGTCTGATGTCGAGAATGCCGAATCCGGGTCCTCGGGTTACGTTCAGGCTGATCCAGCTGCTGTACGCCGGTGCGTGGAAGACGACCTGGCCGCCTGGTGGGAGGACGACTCCGTCGGCTCCGGCCGGCGCCACGAGGCGCGATAGCCGAGCGTCGCTGATGTTGGATGCGTACGCACTCGTTGGGAGCCAGGGATCTGAGTTTCCGGACATGTACTGGAAAGGAGAACGGAGGCTGTCGCCGTCGAGTAGGCGCCAGGTCGTTGCGTTGACGGACGTTGAGTTTTGGCTGATGGTTAGCAGGGTTGGAAGGGGTGACTCACGCGCTCGTCATCATGCGCGTTGTGATGTCGATCTTTCGTATGACGGTTGACAGGCCGGCGTGTACTGTCAAGGGGGACTCCGTCCATCCTCCGTCTGCTAGGCCGATGAGATCGATGGAGGAGGAGGCGCGGTTGGGGACGTCAGTACCGTTCCGAGTGAAGCGTAGTGTTCGATTGGGAGTCAGGCTAGAGTTGGCCGCGCTCGAGTTGCCCGTCTCGCCGTACACATACACCGAGCCCGCGAGTGCAGACATGTTCAGGCTTGCGGACTGGTTGACGGCGAGTAGCGACAGCGGGCCATCGGATGTGCTGTTCGTGATTGTCCCGTTCGCTATTGTGTTGTTCGCGCCGTACGCCGACGCCCAACCGATGCCGGGCAGAGCGGCGAGGGAGAGGGTGACGTTGAACTCGAGTGTCGACAAGTTTCCAAGTGCCGGTGGTTCATCTCGTGGTGTGAAGGAGTGTGCGAAGGCCAGCGAAAGTGCTGGCAGGTGGCGCAAGGTGAGTAGCAACATGTCAAGTGTGAAGAAGAGTTGTCGACAAGTGATGTACGTGTCTCATGACGACGCCAAGCCGCATCGCACCGCTGACTTGCTTCTCGTCGCTTGTGCCAGTGCAGAGGTGGAGCAGAGAAGTCTTCGCTGTGCCTGCCCTTCGATGGACGTGCGACGGTTGCCAGTGACGGGTGCCCGGGAAGCTGAGATGCTGGCGACCGTGCGGCTCCGAGTAACGACCGTCCTCTCCAGCCAGCACACCTGGGCAGCAACTCTTCCAATCTTGTGCATCCCAGGTGGCTGTCATCTTGCCTAACCGTCGACTGCCGTAGGAGATGAGCGCAAGCTGTAAACACGGCGCTGATCGCTGTGATTCGCAGGCGCCGTGTGATCTGCCCACCTCCATCCAATCTTATCTCGGATCAATGTCGGGTAACGCCGCAGATCCCTCCCGTGAGACTGGGGCACCATGTTTGCAACCTTCGCTGTGTGCTTGAGGATACGAGTGTCGCTTGTGTGTCGTGATCATGCTGTTTCTATCACAGAGATGCACAAGTCGTTGAGGACATGGGGTGTGGTGGAGTCGCCCGGGAGGCCCCCGTGACCATAGTCGGGCACTTGTCCTAGATCCCGAGCATCTGCCGCTTTGAGTCCGAGTTTTGCCGTGAGTGGTGCAGGATCGTCTCCGAGGAAGTTAAGCGGTCCGCGCCGAGTGCTCGGAGTAGTTGAGCGAAAGCCACTGGCCGGGCATCCCCCACGCGGACATGCATAGAGGAAATCAAAGTTTCTGATCCACCAGACGCCAGGCACGAGATAACCTCTCCACGGTATCTTGCTCCTGAACCCCATGTCGCGACTGGTGCGGGATGAAGCCATGTGTAGCGCGTTCGAGCGTGGGGATTGCGGGGCCTGCCGCTGCTTACAAGGGGAGACGAGACGAGCAACCAGAGGGTGCAGGTGGCGACACTGACAGCTCGGGCACCATCACCTTCCCAATCGGCGCTAGGGCCATAATAGCCCGTCTTAGACCGCACTTGCTCACGTTAGACTCGGCTGCCTCCGCCCGTCCCACTTGAGCAGCTCGTGTCAGCATGCCACCACTTTGAAACCGCACTCCACCACTCTGGCTTGTCCGGCCCGGCGTCCTCGACACCAGCGCGCCAGCGACCACGCTAAAATAACCCATCCTCACCACCAGCTAGCAGGCTAGCTGGCCACCAGGCTCGACACCGGGTACACTACCCGGTCTGCACGCTTTGCGACGCCGCGCTATATAACATCTGCGGCGTTGCATCTTCCCGGTCCCAACCTCGTCCTCCTTTTCTCGTCTCCTGTCTCTTGCAGCTCCGCCCCTCACTCCTTTCAGCCGCGACACCGACGACATCGACCAAAATGGCCCCCGCTCCCTCCACCCAGAAGTCCACCAAGGTCTCTCCCCAGAAGCAACAGCCCAAGGGACACTTCGCGGCCAGTGAGTAGCAACCACGTCCGAGCGCCGGCCTTGGAGCACCGAGCACGCTCGCTACTCGAACAGAGCACAACCTGACATCTTCAGACAAGTACACCTACTGGCGCCGCAGCATCCTGCTCGGCATCATCCTCTCGGCCTACCTCGGTTACACCAAGGGTGGCGCGTACGGCTGGGTTCCGGCCCTGGTCACGTTCTACTCGACGGTGCACATCTTCGAGTCTATCGCCAAGAAGCCCGAGGGCATCTTTGCGCGCCTCTTCCTCGTCGTCACGAACCTCCAGCGCATCATCGACTTTGAGGACTTCATCCTCTCCCCGTTCCGCAGCCAGGTCAAGGCCGCCTAATCGCTATACCCCGAGCCTTAGACTGTACCACCATGTCTCCGCGTGCTGATAGGTAGTTGAGTTCTGCATCAGACTATACTGTTGTCCTGATTTTGATTTCTAATTGATACACATCTGAAGGAAGACACGAACCACAAAAGCCGGCCGGTCGAGAACGGGGAATATAAGGTCTAGTCTATGGGGGAAGAAAACTCTACTGACGCCTACTGACGCCATTGACGCTAGCTGTACGCCTACTTCCACTTGCCATCGTTGGGGAGCAGGAAGCCTGGGTGCGTAACAGCGAGTCCAGCCATGCAGAAGACCATGATAAAGCCGTCGAGCCAGATGAAGTACACCTCGTGCGTGATGACGTACCCGCTCCATCCCTGCGCGAGCTCTACCGAACGGTAGATGCCACGGATGTAGATCATGAGGGTCGCCCACGCAACGCCAGCGAGGAGGATCTGGGCCTTGCGGACGTCGCGCTTATCCCTCGGTCCCTCAGGCTTGGTGACGCTGCTTCCCTCGCTGGGCGGGAGGGCGTCCTCTGGGGTCTTGTTCTTCTTGCGGCGGAGGAACTTGCACGACATGAAGTCGTGCAGCTTGGCGGGGTACGGCTTGTGGAACATGACGCGGACGATGAAGTCGATGGCGAGGACGACGAAGATGGTAGTCGTCGCGAGCTGGAACAGAATACCCGCCAGCATGATGTGCGTGCTCTCCGTCGTGTCCTTGTAATCCTGGGCTGCGACGGCCGCACCTCCACCGCCGACGGCCTGCAGGACTAGTGAGATGATATCCGCCGCGACGAAGATGATGATGTACGCATTCGCCGGGATGAGCGAGTACTCGGACCCGAGGTAGCGGATGCAGAAGCCCAGGAGGGTGTAGTCCTGTGAGTCAGCACACTCCGCACATTCCTTCCGTATAGTTCGTCCGCAGCTTACTCACCCAAGCAGAGAAGAAGACGGGACCGATGATAAGGCAGCACGTCTGCATGATGAACGGATCCCAAAGGAGGATGTTCTTGTTGGACCAGAGGCGGCCGGCCCAACCGATAATCTCGAGGATGCCACCGGCGACCATCGTGCCTATAGCGGAGGCGTACTTGAACTTGATGGCCAGGACGAGGTGCACGATCGTGAGCAGCGAGAACACGACAGTGTACGCCACAGTGCTGCTCAGCGACGGCGTGTACCCGTACGGCGACTCGGTGGTCTTGCCCTTGTGCTCCTCCTTCCAGGACTCGAGCGCGCCGGGAGTCAACGTCTCCGTCACGCCGTTGAGGGTGACGGTCGTTAGTGTCGGGGCCTGCGCATAGACGCTAGCGGCGAACAAGAGTGCCGCGGCTGAGAGGCGAAGAAGTCTACCCATGACGTAGAGGTGTCGCGAGGTAGTAACCGAAGAAAGAATGTGAGTCCGCAAGTGAGCGGTCGGGTCTCTGGTCTCGAGTGCCGAGCTGTCTAGCTGTTTGACTGTGTCTCAAAGCGAGAGTCGGAGTAGCTACTGGTCGTCGAGAGCTGGGGGCAGGCACAGAGTCTCCGAAAACTTTAACAGTGATAAGCCTGCGGTGCCGTTACGGTTATCGTCGGGGAGGGGTGTTTCGATATTGAGTGGCACTCTCGTTGGTCTATATACGCCCAGCGGACCTATCGATGTCTTGGCGTCCCAGATTGCGTGAGAGTGAGTGTTGTTGTCGTGTTAAGAGATTCTGACTCGCGACTTGCCCGCTGAGTAGCAGAGGCCAGTCTGGCCGGGGGCCAGGACACGCCCAAAGTTCGCCGCTGCTGTACAGGAACTGTGGAGCACCTCCGGCTCCGGGCTCCCTGCAGCCAGGGGTGCACAAGCCGAGCCCGGCAGTGCTGCGGCCTGATTCGCTTGCAGGCATATCGGAGGCATTGGGCTGCATGACGGACAGTTTGTCGGAATGCTCTCTGGTGGAAATTTTGGTGAAGCTGGGCAGGAAGAGGGCGGACTCAGGACGGTGATGACGTCTGCCCGACCCTTTTGGCGAGCGTTTTGCCCTGGCGAGCCGCTCATGTCCTATCATGACTCCTGCAGAACTCGCCCGGATATACGACACTCGCTGCTACGCGAGAGATTGTTTGGTTCACCTCACCGATCCTGTTGTTATCCACACCACTTCGACGTTTGGTGGACAAAAGAGACATCCGCTGCAAGACTCCACAACAATGGTTGCCACAGTCGTCAACTGAGCGACACAGCGCCGCCAAGCAGCAGATCCGTGCACCGACCGACGGCAGAAGCGGCGACCGCTCGCCGTGTTAGGCTGGCGGATCCGGTGGCCGTCGGTTAGCGTCAGAGGAGGGAAGGAGACACTGACACTTGTCGTTTGAGGTCGAGGCGACCGAACTTCTTCCACCGTCGGCGACATTTCCGACTACCAACCCCAATGTCCGCCAACTCTCACGCCCACAATCCCCAGAATCGTTTAGGAGAAGGCACAGCAGGCACAACACGAGGGCGCGCGCACTTGCGACTCAACGCGATACCAGCGACCTGGTCTGGGCTCCCGCTTCGCCGCAGCCGCATACCTCGACGAGAGAGTATCAACATCACATCATAGCGAAAGCGGTGCTAAAGATCGCGGCTCCCGAACATCTTATCGCGACCCGAAAAGCTGCGCCGCGGAGACCAAGACCTCGTTCGGGTTCGACTATGCGGACTAAGGCTGTGCTGAAGATCGACTCCGCTGAACTCTATCGTAAACCAACTGTCCGTGGCAGGCGATTTCTGCTTGCCAAAGTCACATTCACGGACTGGAGAGGGACCGGCCGCGCAACATCGTTCAGCGCGGACTTTCGCCAAGAGATCTCCCCAGAGTTTGGGGTGAGGCGCTCTGCAGTGGCCACGAACGTGCTTTCTCCTGCTGGATGAGTGATGCACGCCCCGCGGGGCTAGTGCGCTGCGCATCTCGCTTGGTTGCGGCATGCAACGCCGCCTACCACACGCTCTGCGAATAGCCCCAGCGAGGCGAGGAGGTTGACGTTCGAGTCCATAAGAAGCTTGCCTCGCCACTCGTTCCTCGAACCGGTGCCCTTCTACCACAGCTTTCCAAGCCTGGATTCTATAACAGAAATTTGGAGCCGATCATTGCACAACGTTCTCCGGTAAGAGGTGTCAACTACTACGACCACTTCAGGCACGCGACGGCTCTGGCCGTGTGGCCACTGGACGACGCTCCACGGAATCGGCGATATCAAGACCGGACCACGGGCGACGCCGTGCTGCATCCTGTACTCGGCTCGCTACGCATGGCTGTACACTCACGAATAGCTCACCAGCCTCACGAATAGCTCATGCACCCCACCTGGCTATGCTGAGAGAGACCAAAGTGACAGACTTGACCTGATGTCAGCCAGGCGCCCACCCGGCTACTTCTCGGTCTTCTCCGCGGGGTCCCCTCGGATGTGGGCGGATGATAACCTTGATTGCAGCCAGGCTGCTGCCTTATGAACAGCATCTAGGTGCAACTCCGATCAACCACTGCTTCAACACCACAGCTGATACGGTAAGATGAACACGACAAGCACCAAGTGGGTGCCATCCATGACCAATGCCGAGTGTATGTGACCTTTGTCGTTGTGTCGCTGACGCCAGGCGACGCGCTGCTCTGCGCGCCCGGCGCTATGTTCGAAGTGGAGGAGATGATGCTCGCCGGCCGGCGGCAGAAGGTGTACAAGAACGTGAGCTCTCCCCTCTTCTCCGCTGACATGCAGCTGCCTAAGACGTTCCGCCACCTCCTCCAAGACGGCACGCAGAAGTTCTCCGACCGGGTCGTCGTCTCGTCACCCATCCCGATGCCGGCGGAGTTCTACGCTCGCGAGGAGCTCACCTTCCAGCAGGTGTATGACCGCGCCCTGGCACTTGCTGGCATTCTGCGGGAGCGTGGCGTGAAGGTCGGGGACAAGGTCGCGCTCGGCGGCAACAACTCCGCCGACTGGGTCATCGCCTTCGTCGCGCTGCAACTGCTCGGCGTCAATAGCGTGCTTCTCAACGCGACACTGACCCCGGAATCGCAGGTCCACTGCCTTGCTCTAACCGAGCCCAAGTTCGTGCTCGTTGAGGAGCAGATGGCGGGCGAGATTGGTTCGCTAGCTGCTGAGCTCAAGAGCAAGGGTGTCGGTCCCATGTGGTGCTGGAGCAGCGTCCAGCACCTCCCCTCTGCCGCGCAGGCTGGCGTGACCGAGATCTCTACCCTGAAGCCGGCCTCAACACAGACGATGCGGGACATCGACGCCGGCGTCGGTCTGGACGGACTCGAGGCCGACTCTGACGCCTTTATTGCCTTTACCTCCGGAACGACTAGCATGCCGAAGGGCGTGCTGCTCTCTCACCGCGCAGCGCTGCACATGCTGCAGACGTCGCCTCTGATTATGGCGCGTGCCCTGCTGCGTAACGGACGCTCGTTTGAGGAGACAATGGAGCTCCTGACCACTCCGCCGCCGCAACAGCCGTGTCACTTGATGGCCACGCCGCTCTTTCACGTTACAGCGCTGTGCGGCGGCTTCATCGCGCAGTACGCGTCGGGCATCAAGGCCGTCTTCATGCGCCGTTGGAGTGTACCGGAGGCCGTGCGCTTGATTGTCGCGAACAAGGTCCAGTTCCTCGGCGGTGTGCCCGCCGTCGTGCAGAGCGTGCTCCAATCTCCTGACCTGCCAAAGGATCACGTCTTCAATCGCTTCTCATACGGAGGCGCGCCACCTCCCACCCGTCTTGCTGGAGACCTCGTCAAGCGCTGGCCTGGAGCTATGCCGTGAGTCACTGACCACTGGAGACGGGCGCAACACTGACAACCAGGACTCACTCGTGGGGAATGACGGAGCTCAGCGCGATGCACGTCGGCTTCTGCGGCCCGGACTACGTGAACAAGCCTGAGGCCGTTGGACCGCCCATGCCGATCAACGAGGTCCGTATCGTCGATCCGGAGACGAGGGCCGTGCTCCCCGCCCGCGGGTTCGGCATTATCGAGGCCCGCGGCTCAAACATGATGAAGGGCTACTACAACAACCCCAAGGCGAACGCGGAGCTCATCAACGAGGACGGCTGGCTCGACACGGGCGACATGGGCTTCATCGACGAGGACGGAGACCTCTGGATCCGCGACCGCGGTGGGTAACCATTGATGCTCTGTGCTGACGTTTAGCCAAGGACATGATCATCCGCGGCGGTGAGAACATCGCGAGCGCTGAGGTCGAGTATGTCGTGAGCCAGGATGAGCGCATGGCGTGCGTCGCCGCCGTCGCTGTGCCGGACGACGTAATGGGCGAGCTCGTCGGAATCGCCGTCGAACTAGCACCGGGTCAGGTGGTCAGCCCGCAGGAGATCATCGACTTTGCGGACGCCAGGCTGCGATACCCCGCCCGCCCTGTCATCTGCGTCATCTTTGACGAGCTGCGTAAGTCTCCTCTCGCTAACACGACTGACTCCAGCTCGCGGCGCAACGAACAAAGTGCTCAAGAACGACGTGAAGAAGGTCGTCATCGACGCTTGGGAGAAGCAGGGGCGCATGAAGGGCGTCAAGGCGAAGGCGAGACTTTAGAGTCGCATCAGAAGTACATCAAGCATGAAGAAGCGAAATTGCATTCGAGTACCCCTGCGGAGAACAGCGTACTCACAGCAGCAGTTGTGCCGGGAAGATCTGCATCAGCTGGATCGCGCGCATGGTTTAGCTTACCAACTCTCCTTCCGGGATCATCTGAAATTCAAGGAAACAAAAGCAGGCGCGAGCGAGCGCCACCATCTCGTCTTCTCACGAGATTATCTGCCCTATGGCTCAGTTGGCTAGCGCGTGGAGCTGTTATCATCAGTTAACATACTCCGAGGTCCACGGTTCGAGCCCGTGTGGGGCAGTTCTTTTGCATCTTCGGTGTTGCGGAGGTCCGTTTTGGGGGTGCGAGGGGTTGAGAGAGGTGTCGGATAGGCTGTGAAGGTTGGAGGGCACTTGAAGGTGGAGGACACACGAAGCCACAGCGGAGGTGGAGGTTCATGTTTCCCGGTGCCTGGTGTCAGCTAGAGGGCCGTGACACGCAGCTCACGTCTCCTCACTACTTCCTCCCCTCGCCGACTGAACTCAGCTTTGGTTCGCAGCAGTGCCGGCTTGCCTGGCCCCGGCTTGTCTCAGGTCTGGAGTCAGCTAAGTGTACCGTAGCCACAGCTCACCGTCCCGCCATCCAGCTTACCTCGGACAGGACTGGGACCTGGAGTCAGCTTGCTCAACGGGGAGCGCCGATGCCCAGCAGAGACACCTACTAGCAGCTGAAGGCCCTTGGAAAAGCTTACCTCTTCCTCCGCTGACCGTCTGCGGTCAGCTCACGATGACCAGGCTCATAGCTTGCCTCAAACCTGGGTTCAGCTTGCACCGGCAGTGGGAGCACACCATACCTCTCGTCTGCTTGACCGAAGTACCCTGTCGTCAGCTTTCCAAGGCGTAGAGGGCTCACTATTGTCCATCTCACGGGTCAGCCTGTCGCCAGCTCTCAGACAGGGTTCAAGGGAAGTTGCCTAGGCCAGCATACCCGGTTCTGGGATGAGCTTGCCGAGCCAGGGAATAGCTCACTGTTTTCTACCCCCGGAACTAACTGCACTGCGGCGTCCAGAAGTCTGCCGTTGGGCTCATCGAGATCGAGCTCACAGTTAGCCTTGTCCGCCTCTGACCGACTGTAGTCAGCTCGAGTAGAGCCCATCGAAGCTTACCCGTTTTGTAGGTAGCTCAGAACACCGTATATGCAGCTCACGCTTCCACCCCCACGTCTCCAGCGGGGTCTCGAGCGCCCTGTGGTCAGCTCAGAAACGCCCTTTGCGAAGTTACCTCCAGCTCCGTTGACGGTAGTCAGCTCGAACGTGGAACGTAGAGCTAACACTGCCCTGGAGTCGGCTCAATCCGTCGTTTGACAAGCTTACGATCCCACACGGCACGGCTGTATCTTTCGAGCGGCTTGTCATCAGCTCACGCTCGCGACCCCTGGAGCTTACATCCGATTCTCACCGACTGGCATCAGCTCGCGTCAATCTTGGCTAGAGCGTTCTTCAATCCAGTTTGTGACCTGGAATTAGCTTATCGACAGAAGCGGAAGTTCACCCTATCCCCACCCTCTAGCACGGCTTCACCGCTCTGCAGACGCCTTCCTGGCAAGTAGTTCGGACTGTCGTCAGCTATCCAGCGACTCCTGGTAGCTGACCCTGACAGGCCTGCTTGGGCTTGAATCAGCTTTTGAATCGCTCGCGAAGCTCACGACTCCACTCAACCCACCACCACCGGGCTGTCCAGGGGTCTAGAGTTAGCTCAGAATCGGGTGTGCGAAGCTTACCCCAACTCTTACTGACAGTTGTCAGCTCACGTCAGCGGAGTAGATAGCTTACCTCCGTCCTCAGTCAGCTTTCCACTCAACTCGCGAGCTAACGACCCCGCCCGACCCCCACGCGGTTCGAAGCCTGCCGTCAGCTCATGAAGACTGGCGCCCAGCTGTACCCCATTCTCACCGCTGGTGTTACATCGCATCGGCGGAGGGCGCAGCTTACCTCCAGCCTGGAGTCAGCTTCTGACACAGGTCGCAGAGCCCACGGTCCAACCTAGCTCCTCGCCCCCGTGCTGTCCACAGACCTGGCGTCAGCCACCGGAGGACCTCTGGAGCTAACCTCTTCAACGACGAACTGGTGTCAGCTCCCGTCGTCCCTAGATGCAGCTCGCTTCAAACCAGCCTGTGGCCTGTGTTCAGCTCAAGCGCACTGTACGAAGCTCACAACATCCAGGATGGCGACGAGCGACCAGCAGTCAGCTCACAACGCCTAACAGCTCACTGTCTCGCAGAGCTCGGTCTGGTTGTGCTCGGGGTCATCGATAGGTAGCTTACCCCACACCACCGCCGTGTCTGGCGTCTATCCGCCACCAAAGAAGCTCACGATCCCACCATGCTCTCACCCCCAGTTCGAGGCGTTAGCTTGCTCACTGTCCCTCGAACCTCACTTGTTCCCTTCCCGGCCGCCTGCCGTCAGCTTGGGCAGACTGATTGGTAGCTTGTATCTCACCAGCAACCGTGTCTGGGTTCAGCTGGACAGACAACCAGACAGCTTACTGTACTCCTTCCTTCGCTCCCTCCGGCCGCCGCCCTTTCATCGAGAGACCTGTCGTCAGCTTTCCGGAGCGATCCGCAGCTCACGGACTCAACCACAGCCTGTCGTTAGCTTCCTCGCTCACTAGAGCCAGCTTACCGCCATCAAGTCGGTGGACTGGGGTCAGCTCGACGAAAGCCAGACTGGCAGCTCACCATATCTCCATCCTCAGCACGCTGAGTTGCCCTGCGGTCAGCTCTCCAGACAACCCGAAAGCTCAATGTACAAGACGTCCAGGCTGCCATTAGCTTTCAAACCACCACCTCTCAGCTTACCCCGCCAGCTTGACTGAGATCAGCTCGACAAATCATCTCCGCAGCTCAGTACCCAGGCTCACCAATGTCGAGTCGAGATACCTGGCGTCAGCTCACGAGGCGGGCTTTGTAGCTTACCCCAGTTCCCGTGGCCTGGGGTCAGCGCCGTAACACGTTGAATGAAGCTAACAGCGCACCGGTTCGTGTCTGGGATCAGCTCACCGAACAACCCTGCAGCTCACGACACCCCCTCTTCCGACGGCGAGTAACCCTGTGGTCAGCTGCTCCGGCAACCCAAAAGCTCACCGTGCAAATGGCCCGGACTATTGTAAGCTCTTTGCGACATTCATCCCCTTAGCCGACCGCAGATCCTCTGAGGTCAGCTCGACGTAGAACGTGGCAGCTCCGTCAGCTCACCACCATACTCTAGTACTGGTCTGGTGTTAGCTCGACGAACAACCAGGCAGCTCACGATACTCCCTACGGGGACGGTGAGAGGACTGGTGTTAGCTGACAAGCGCCCGAAATGAAGCTCACTCGTCCCCTTCCCGGTCGCCTTGTGTCAGCTTATGACGGTGGCTTCAGCTTACAGCGCACAAACAGTAGTGTCTGGAGTCAGCTCAACGAACGCTCTTAAGCTCACGGCTCGTCCTCTCCTCACGGCGACGGTAGCAAGAAGTCTGGTGGTAGCTTATTTCGGCGATCGACGCTCGCTTGTTCCCTTCCCGGTCAACTGGTGTCAGCTCGTGACACACTCGATAGCTTACAGCGCACCACGGTCCGACCTGGAGTCAGCTGAACAAGACCGGACAGCTCACAACACCCCTACGGAGACGATGAGAGGCCTGGCGTTAGCTCACTGCAGCGACATACGAAGCTCACTCGTCCCCTTCCCGGTCGCCTTGTGTCAGCGTATGACGGTGGCTTCAGCTTACACCGAACAGCAATCATGTCTGGGGTCAGCTCGAGGAACACGTGGATAGCTCACGACATCTTCTCTCCAGACGGCGATGGTAGCAAGAAGTCTGGTGGTAGCTTAATCCGGGGTTCGAAGCTCACTTGTCCCACTTCCAGTTAACTGTTGTCAACTCGTGGCACACTCGCCTTAGCTTACAGCACACCATAGTCCGACCTGGGGTTAGCTCAACTGATGACACCAAAGCTCACGATTACCCCTTCTTCCGACGGCCCCGATGCCGATTAGCCCTGTGATCAGCTCGCAAGTGGAAAGACAGCTTACCGTCGCACTACCCGGACAGTTGTCAGCTCAGAGCGACACAGTCATAGCGTACCTCGACCAGTTCGTGGCCTGGAGTCAGCTCGACAAACCATCTCACAGCTCACCAGCACCCCGATGTGAACGGTGACGAGGGACTGTCATCAGCTAAGGCACATGAGCGAGCTCGCTCACCTCTGAAGCTGTGCTGATGTTAGCTTGTGGCGCCGCGAGGAAGCTTACCCTGCATCACCTTCAGGTCTGGAGCCAGCTCGCCCAGCTAAACTAAGCTCACTTGTCCCCCTTCCGTCGCCTGGTGTCAGCTCGTGCCACTTGTTGGAAGCTTACATCTCACCCGCAATCGTCTGGAGTCAGCTCACCAAACGACACCTCTTCTCCAGAAGGGGAGACGTCTGCTGTCAGCTCTCACGGGTGTATGCGAAGCTCACCCCATTCTCACAGACTGGTGTCAGCTGGACCGTCGGGTGCTGGAAGCTTACCTTTGATCAGTTCTGGCCTGGGATCAGCCTCACGAGCCATCTAGAGCTCGCTGTCACACCTCCTTGCTCCAGTGCTCGCACAGTTCTGCTGTTCAGCTCTCGAAAGCTTTCGGAAGCTCACTTGTCCCTTCCCGATCGAAGCGGCTGGTGTCAGCTCACACCAGCTGGCCACGCAGCTTACCCCGCCAGCTAGTCGCGACAACTCGCTGGGGTCAGCTGACGGTCGTTTGTCGGGAGCATCTCTCCAGCGGTCTGGTGTCAGCTTACCCAAACTTGCGTCTGGCAACAGCTTACGTTCGCTGGTCTGAAACATACCCGACTGGTGTCAGCTTAACTACATGGTAACAATAGCCTACACCTCACCAGCTCTTCTGGGGTCAGCTCACCCGTACTGGTACGAAGCGTACAAGCCGACTGATGTCAGCTTAACTCCGTAGTCGCTGTAGCTTACCCCGCCCTCTTGCTGGGGTCAGCTCCCTTCGTCTTTGATCAGCTCACCCCCGCGTCGGCGCTGTTGTCAGCTGGTCACCGAGCGAGCACAAGCTTACCCCCCACCAGCTTGCCGGGGGTCAGCTCCACGTCGTCTTTGATCAGCTCACCCCCGCGTCGGCGCTGTTGTCAGCTCCGCTAACAGTTGCCTAGGTCACCTCTCCGTACTCTGCAATTGTTGGTGTGAATGAGAGGATGGGCGAAGTCGAGTGTGAACGAGTGCGTCACCTCCTTCCTTGTGCTTCCAGCGCCTTGCGCCCCTCGACGATCCTCCACTCCCTCTTGCCCCTTTCCCAATGCACAGACCATAGACACTCCGCGCTGCGCGCGTCGTGCGCCAAAGGGATGGGAGTCAAGACCGTGTTACATGGCGTTTTTCTACTTTAGGCTACAGACCTGCGCTCCGTGGGGCGCGGCTTATGATGAGAGATGATGCTAGTGGTGGGTGGGTTCTAGTTCTATTATTCTTTGCTGTGAGATCCTGGGTCCTGAGTCCTGTATCCTGAATCCTGGAGCCGGATCGTGGAGAGTCGGAGGGAGATGGAAGCTAGAAAGCCAAACTGCTGAATGACTGGCGGGAGATAAGATAAGGCTTCTTGGAGGTGGGGGAGGAGAGGTGGGGGGTGACCAGCGGCTAGCGCCGCTCTATCGCTTGATCTTGGCCAGCCTCCACAGAAGCTGAGCACAGTCGCGGTCAATCGTGTGCTGGCTGCCGTTGTTCTCGAGCCTGGACGCAGCCACAACGACGAGGTCGAGCACGCCCTGGTCGAGCTTGTTGACGCGGTTGGGGCTGTTGAAGATAGTCTCGAGCATCTCCCTGGCCCCTTGCTCCGGATTCTCGCTCGGCGGGGGGAGTTCCTCGTCCTCCCTCGCGATGGCTTGGCCGCATCCCCACACGACCAGAGTCGTGAGGAACACGGCCCAGGGCGTGTACAGTCCCCATTCAGCCTGGAGGGTTTCGCGGAGGAAGCGCGCCGACTGCCAGAGGCACGTCCATGCGTCGCCTGTCGCGACCCAGAGCTTGAGGCGCCGGCGCGCGTCCGCGTACTGCTTTGGCCCGATTGCGGTGCCGCACACCGTCGTGGACCCGGCGGCGACCTGCAGCATCGGCAGGTCGGAGAGAATCTGGATGATGCTGATCGCGATCCAGTCGCGGATGTCGCGCGTCTCGTTGCACGGCGGCAGGCCGTTGATCGCCATCTCGTAGCTTGCCCTCAAGGCTACGACAGCCTTCAGGATGATGTTGCGCCAGTGCTTCGTGCCATCACGGAACTTGATACCCATGCCTCCACGAGTACGCGAGTCCCAGGCGATCGCGCTGAGGCCGACGAGGATGAGCATGACGCTGAACGAGTTGTCGACGTCGACCTTGAACGCCTGCTGCCCGCCCTGCGTGTTGTCGACGGACAGAGCCTGGAGGATCGCGGGCGAGTAGCCCCCGTCGCCGGGCTGGTGGTGCGCTCCCTGGTGGTGGTTGAACTCGCCGTGCGTGAGCGAGTAGTGGTGCCGGGCGTGACGCGAGTTCGGGTCGGCCTCACGAGCACGCAGCCACTCGGTCGCGCTCATCGCCTCCCACTGGCTGCGCGGCGCGGGGAGGTTGATGTTGTGCGCGAAGATAGAGAGCTGGCGCGACGGGTGCTGCGACCAGAACGTTCCGATCTGCGTGTCGAGGTACAGGATGCAGTACGCTGCGCGGCGGCGCTCCTCGTCCTTGGCCCAGTTCTGCCACGCGTCGCTGCCGTGGTGCTGGTGGTCGGACGGGGTCTGCGCGCCGATAGCGCCGATACCTTGCATGCGCGAGTGCGCCACGACGACAGGCCACATGCACTGCGCCGTGAACAGCGTCTCGGTGTCGCCGTACCACACGTCGTAGATGTGGCACAGCGTGTACGCCTGCAGGGTGGCGAGCTCGACCTCGAGTCCGAACCGGTCTTCGACTAGCCGCGAGCGCACTCGCCGCGTCAAAGCCCGGTCGTCTCGCCGGGGCACATCCTTCCGGTGCACGGCGCCGGCGACGGCCATCATAACGAGTAGCTCGCTCGTCGCGAGCTCTGTGTTGAACGTGCCTCGGTGGATGAATGGGAACGTCGGCGCGACCTTGGACCAGTACAGCTGGATGCTCTCGTTCAGGTCCTGCACCGTCATGTTCAGGTCGGGGTACGAGGCGAGTAGCCGTTGCAGCAAGGGGACGTTGACGTCGTTCTGGAGGGCGCGCTCGGCACTCTCCTGCGTCCGCGTCTGGCTCTGCTGAAGCAGCTGCTCCCACGGCTGCGCATCGTGGATCGTCCGCTCGTCCCAGAACACTGGCGCGAGTGCATCGTTCAGCAGCGCCTCCCACGGATGCGGTGGGCCGGCGCCGAAACCAAAGTCATAGCCGATCGGCTCGAAGCAGATGGGCGCGCTCGCGACCGTACTCGGGTCGATGTCGATGAAGTGGCCGGACGTGCTGAGGTCATTCATATTCGGGAGCCCGTTCACGGGCGTCACACTGGACGGTGTTGGTCCGTTCTGGCCGTCGACGCCCAGGGCCGAGTTCGGGGCACCAGAGTTCTGTCCGGCCATACCGGACGACACGTCCAGCAGGTCGAGAACAGGGAACACATGGTTCGAGAAGTCGCCCGGCGAATCGGTCTGGCTCGTTGTCGTCGACGCCAGCGCGCGGTTCACTAGCGGGCCGTTGCTGACTGTCGACTGGCCGACGCTGTCTGGCGTGCCATTCTGGGCTGGCTGGCCATGCTGGGACTGCGGACGATGTGATGTCGGTGGTGGCTTACTCGAGCCCACTCGTGACTGGGGTTGAGACTGGGGTTGTGACTGAGGCTGAGACGCCGAGCCGTTCACCTGGGCCTGGCTCTTGCCCAGCTGTGCCGCGCCGGCGGTCGCGGTCGTCTGGTGCGCCCGCGACTTGAGCCGCTTCGGGTACCGCTCGTCGTCACAAATGTTTCGCCGCTCATGGCGCTGGAGCAGGTCAAGACGCTGGAAGCTCCGCCCACATGTCGAGCAGTGGTAGTTCGGTTGGGCGTCTGTTGGCCGTTGCGGTCGTCGGAGAAACATAGCGTGCGAAGTGCGAAGCGGGGCCGTGACCGCGATGTGGAGAAGACGCCATCGCCGCGCGCGATCCGAGAGTGAGACATGACCGGTGTGCGGGTCCATAGGACCAGGAGAGGACGCCCAGTACGCCATTGGCATTGTTGTCGGCAAAATTATGCGCCACCACGGGCCAAGACGGTCAATGCAGGCAAGGGGATAGGCGAGGATCGCAGGGGAAGGGGTTATTCGTGATCAGGTCGGAGAGATAGAGGTCGAATAGCGGCGGTCGTTGGACGGTTAACGTCGGTTTCGTCGGTCGTGTGCGGACAGTGGTGTACGGTGAGCAGAGGGGTAGGTACGGCGAGGAAAAAAAGTTCGATGGTCGCTGCGTCAGCATTCCATTCCAATTTTTACGCTGGTTCCAGAAAGATGGATATCCCAAGCAATGATACGCACGGTTCGCTGCATGTCGAACGAGGTGATCCTGGATATGGTCAGCCGCATGCATTGGAAGGAGGACGCCGCCGCTCGAGGACTCACTTTTCTGGAGAAGGCCTTGCCGCAGTCGGGGTACTGACATTGCAGTGATCCCTTCGTCGTTGCCGCGGCTTTGGCCGAGCCGCCAGCCTTGGCACTGCTCGTGGTGGCCGAGCCGTTGACGGCGGCAGCTGTTGAAGCGCTCATCCGTTTATCTGAAGTCGATGGTTTGTTATTGTTTTGACGTTGGTGGTCTATCGTCGAGGAACCTCCGACAGCGGGGGCAGCAGACGCATAGGGCTGGGAGTTGGAGGAGGGGTTGAGAGATTGCTGGGTGGAGGGGTGCTGCTGGTGCGGGTGCGGGGGCTGTGGAGCCAACGACGACAGGGCCGACTTTGGGGAAGGGTTTGCCGCCGAGGAAGACGAAGTCGAGGGGGAAGGGTTATTGTTGGATGCAGAGTCGCCGCCTGGAGCGGAGGAGGGGGTTGTTCCAGCGGCGATCGGTCGTTCCTTTCGGTGGTCGTTGATCTTGTTGTGGAGTGAAGATACGGTTTTGTGCACGGGTGCAGAAGAGGCGGGATGTCTGGAGGCGTGATCAATTTTCAGGTTGAGATTGTTGAGATTGAGATTGTGGCCGAGATGGAGTGAGGACGAGGACGAGGAGCTTGGCCCAGAATTGGGCGGGGCCGGGGCCAAGTTGCCGTTGCTGTATGGGGCGCGGGTCGCCTGCGTCGGCTGCCTGGTGGTGCTGGTCGTAGTGCTAGATCCGCCAGGGGGAAGGTTGGAAGCGGAAGATCTCGAGCTAGCAGTGTTATCAGCAGGGCCAGCAGGGCCAGCAGGGCCAGCAGGGGGAGGAGCCGGGCTGAGGCGTCTAAGGCTTTGTCGGCTCTGGCTCATGCTAGTCGATCACCACGCCTGGTGGTCGCCCGATGTACCAATGTCCTGATCACCAGGTCAAGCCAGCGACTTTTTTCGGGTGGCGGCGCTGGCCGTGATCTGAACCTGTGACCTGTGACTGTGGATCCGAGTGCGATCAGCCTGCGATCGTTGATAGTAGGAGTACGCCGATGCGACGCGATGGCGATCAGAGCTCAGAGCGAGTAGAGTGGGGGGTGCCGGCCGGGGGAAAGGCAGAGGGCTCGCTTGCGAAAGTGCGGGTGAACTGGTCGAAAAATGGTGTCCGAGTGGGGGAGCGACTTGGTAGCAACGGTCCTCGCCGAGCGCTTGGGTGCGCGGTATATAAAAAATCTCGCTTGCACGCTTGCAGGCGGCAAACGCAAGGGTTTCGCGGTACGCGGCGGTGGACGGGCGTGAGAGCGTGAGGGCGGGCGAGCAGAGGCGACGCTGTCGTATGCTTGGTGCGAGCAGGGCTAGCAGGGCTGGCGGGCTGGGTGACTAACCCGTTGCTGGTGGTGTAGAGTCTTTTGTCAGAAGTCAAGATGCGCGATGTCGTCGCAGAACGCAAAGAGAGCAGCTCGCAGCCTGTCCCGTCGTCTCATCGATGCATCGATGGCAGCGTACATGAGCAAGGCAAGGGGGAAGGACACGGCCAATTCGCTGCCCGCTGCCGTGCTGCCCCTTGGGGTACTGGGGTACTTGGGTGGCGCGCCAGTGTGCCAGCACTGAGGTATCGGTCGGCGGAGAAATCCCAAACCGCCTAATCCCTCTTCTAGCCAACCACCGTCGCCGTCGCTGTACGCTTGCGCTTCAGACGCCGTCGCCGTGCTTGTTTCTCTCACGCTGGACACAAACAATCCGCATCGCTGCTGCGAATCACGAAGGGCGTACATGACCCGAGTCCAGGCCGCTGGACTCTGAACCCGGGGTGTGTGGGGCAGCGCGGCAGCGGCCAGTTGTGGACCATCGCCTGCGTCTCTCTCGTCGCTTGCCACCCATGCCGCTGCACTCTGACTGACGCTGACGCTGGCGCCTGTGCTGATGCATAGCGGGCATCGGTGCAGCCACATTCTGACTGACTACTGATCAAGAAGCCCAAGGAAATCTCGGCTTGGCCCGCCTACAGCCGGTCTGAGGCTGCTGAGACAGGTCAGCGATGAGGAACCCGTTGTGACGCTGACACATCGATTCGTGAGGCTGGGGAACCCGGGCCTCCAGACATGTGACGTCGAGGCTGTGCCCACTGTGCTCTCGTGCTTGCTCTCGTGCTCTGCTCGTGTTATGCAAAACTCGGAGCCTGTCCGAGGTGCCCGATGGCCAATGCCAAGGGAGAGAGACGCGTCAGAAGCTAAGAGGGAGGAAGAGACTTTTTCGGGTCATCGGCCTTTGGCCCCAACCCGCCCTGAAGAATCTGCGGGGCTCGAAGCCGGCCCTAAGCTCCTTTGACGCCGGTGCCTGGTTGGTGCAGCGAGCCTGCGCTGATGCTCTTGCAGACAGCAGCTGGAAGCTCCAGAGGAACAGACAGGAAGCGGGCCGAAGTGCAGGGAGGGGTGACGAATCAGGCGCCAGGATTTTGCCACTCGGACCATCGCATCGCAGTACCTTCATGTACCTCGCCATGCTACTGACCGAGCGAGCCCTCACGCGGGATTGTGCCTCTGCGCCTCTGAATGTCTGTTGATGAGAAGTCGATACCGAGAAAGGAAAGATGGGGAGCCAGACGGAAAAAAGGTACGCCACGTGCCAGCCATTGCGTCATCCATCTCGGTGCACGAATCATCGCTGCTCCATCCTCCTCGCCGACTGCGCCGAGCTGCCGGCTGTGACGCTTACGGAGATCGCCGAGTCTCCATGGTCCTCCATGGATGAAAAGTGCCCGTCTAGAGATCTCACATTGGAAAAGCGGGGATGGGAGCAATGTCGCATGACGGACACGAGGCGAATACCAAATCCCAGCCGTGCCTCAAGATTACTGCTCTGCCACTCTCGCTTCGCGGAAGCGCTCGCTGTGGCTCGGTATCTCGGACGAGAGGCATAGCGGGCACGGTCGTCATCGCTCGCTGCGGGCAAGGCCGAGAGGCAGTGAGGCAGCACAGCTACCGACTTACTCAGCGATGTTGCAGCGACGTCGCTCTGTACTGATGATGCATCGTCCTCCACTTGCGAGTCGTTATGCCCGACGGCCACTCGTCCCAGACACATGGCCGTGGGGCATCTGGCACTCGCGACCTTGCCGCTTCATCCTTCTCCTGTCTGTGTCCTCGTAAGGCCCTACGCAGGCCGCGTTCATGACTTTATGAATCGGTGATCCCTTTTAAAGCTATGTAGGTAGGTTACTAATGGGACTAATGGTGGGTGGGTGTTGGATGTGGGTGGGTTTATAAGAACGAAGAATCTCGATAATGTACGGGCGCCCTGCTCGGCTGGTGGAACGCCGACCGAGCAACGCTGATGGGATGATAAGATGAGTGTGGGATGCTGGAGGGTACGTCGTGGCCTGACATGCTGGAGGAGCCGATTAGAGGATACCGGAATCGCGAAGGGCATTCTGCAGAATCGTCTCCTTGACGGCCGCAAACACTAGACGGATCTGGATGTCAGCCATACACTAGCGCAGCAAACAACTCACGTTGGAGGTATCAGTCGCCTGGGTCAGATGCGGGTACACAGAGAGACGCGCGCGGTTCGTCTGCGTGAATCGCCACAGAATGTACTTGGCGGCCTTGTTGATGTCGGCACCGCCGGTGTACTCGGGGAAGTAGTTGACGAGGGGCACCTTGGGCAGCTTCTGCTTGAAGACGTCGATCTTGTTCAGGAACAGGATAACCGACGTGCGCAGGAACCATCGCGAGTTGATGACAGACTCAAACAGCACGAGCGACTCCTGCATGCGGTTCTGCCCGTTCTCCTCCAGCAGCACCTGGTCGTACTCGCTGAGCGCGACACAGAAGATGATCGACGTGACAGCCTCGAAGCCTACATGTCAGTTGTTGTCGGGAACCCTACAACTCACAGTGGATCCACTTCTTGCGCTCACTGCGCTGGCCTCCGACGTCGAACATGTGGATGCTCAGCTGGCCCATGTTGAAGCGCGTTTCGCTGATACCCGTCGTCTTTGTTCGCGCGCGGAGGACGTCGGCCTCGTTCGGGATGTAGTCCGGGGCGGCGATGCGGCGGATGTTCGCGAAGAAGTACGTCGCCGAGTCCATCAAGTAGAACTCGGACGAACGGTCCATGACGACCGGGATCATGGGGTCATGCCAGAGAGCCTCGATGGCAACAAAGATCTCAGTCGGGATCGGTCCGTTCTCCGTGTCCGCCTTGTACTCGACGATGCGGTCGGCGTGCGTCCAGTTTGTCGGGTCTTCCGGGTCAACACCGATTTTCCTCATGGCCATGACGAGCGCCTGCGCCGAGTCGAGCACGTTCTTGTGGCTGCGTGTCAGTTTCGTGACATGTACTGGTGGAAAACTTACACAATGTTCTTGAACTGCATGAGCTCGTCCTGCGTGTAGCCGTTTTGGTGGATGATCTTCATCTGCTTGACGATGGTCGACTTTCCTGATTCTCCAGAACCTGCGGCGTCAGCTTGAGGGTCACTGAGACAACTCACCCAGGAGGAGAAGCTTGCACTCCTTCTTGAACTTCTTCGAGTCATCCTCAAGCTGGCGGTCGATCGCGTTGCTCTTCTCTCCCGTCTTACTGCCAGTGCCGGCGGCCTCAGGCGCCTGGGCGAGAGCAGCGCTCAATCCCTGAGTAGCGCTGTTGGTCCCCTTGGCGCCTCCAGCTGCCGGATCGGCGGGTGCTGATGAGCCGTTGACGGCGGCGGCATCGGTGGGCGCGGCTCCAGCCTGAGTTTGAGCGGGCGGTGCTGTTGTGGGAGCAGCCGACGCAGCGGGGGCGGGCTTCTTAGGGTCCGACGTGCGACGGTTCTCAACGTCGGTCGCTTCCGAGGACATACAACCACCCATGGTGTCGAGATGGCTTTCGCTGGTGAGAGTGAGAGGATAGTGGTTAGGATGTAAGAGATAGATGCGCAGGGCCGATGCCAGATGCAATTATAGCCTCGCGACGCCGGCGGGAACGAGATTACGAGGTGGATGACCGATCGGAGGGCGCTGCTGTATGATTAATCAAACAGGCAACGCAAGTGCGGTTTAACTTGGACTAAAATGACGTGCACTAGTCGACCGGCGTGCTAGGCGAAAGCGTCACTGCTGTACTGAGGGCACGCGGTCGAGGTATGCTGGGCGCGTCAGTGAATGCGCGTTGGATGGAAGAGAAGTGGGAAGGAGGGATGGGGGATGTTGACTGGTCGATTGTGACCAAAGGTGGAATGGCGTCGTGCTCTCGCGACGGGGAGTGAATGGGCGACTCGGTGACAGACGCGGCGGGTGCGTCCGATCTGATCGATAGCACGAAATCGTCGCAGGCTAGCAGCCAGAAGCCGTCCGTGCGTTGAAACGACAGTACCGAAGAAACGGCGTGTGGGCTTGCTGTGCGGGCGTCGATGCATCCGCCCCCAAACACAGCTGGGCGTCCGCAAGCCTCGACAATGAAGGGCGTCTTCTTTTCTTTGCCAAGCGTGTGGGCACTTCTCTTCCCCGTCGCGGCGCGCGGTAAGGAATGAGGGGTGGGGAGGCGGGATCTTCGCTGCCGACTGGCCGGCGGGCAGGCGGCAGGCGGGCGAATTGGGCACTCACAGATGGACGACGATAGGGTGTCTGAACTGGGCTCAGCCAAGGGCTCAGAGCAGGCCGTTCCACGACGAGGAGGACACTGCTGTTGCTGATATTTTTGCGTGCGCTTGGGGCGCGAAAGGGAGGTGGTGCAGGGGATGTGTATGTGAAGGAGTCAAAAATAAAGATGGCAGAAGGATTGTGCCCGTTGGTTGTGAGGGTCGACGCCAAGGAGGAATCGATCACTGTTAATCTAAACGCACAGGCAAGGTGCGGGGCTCAGCACAGTGCGCGTCGGCAGATTGAGGCGTGAGTCGAGGGAAGGGAAGGGGGGATGGCGTGGCGCAGATGAATGATGAATGTTCCGATTCCGCAGCTTGCGACGAGTGCAGGTCGTTCGTGGTAAGGCGGGGATGCGGAGGTGTGGATGGGACGAGATGGATAGGATGGAATGGATGAAGCGGCCGTGACAAGCCGGTCGGTCAGGTGGTGAGGAGGATGTATCACGACTTGATTGGTGGTCGGGGGCCAAGAGTGACGGAACGTAACCGGAAGACACCGCGACGCGCTTCGGGCTCTGTGTCGGAGTCGTTAAGTAGACGGCGGCTGGGAAGTAGTATGCAACAGCGAAGGCGCCTGTGCCGGTTGGATTGTGGCTAGGCGTAGTGGGGTTCGAAGGTGGTGCAACAGCAAATGAATGTCGGGAAGGGAAGAGAAGATGATGTGATGGTGAGGTGTGGGCGGGCGCTCGATGTGGGCTGCAGGCTGCAGGCTGCAGGCTGCCAGGCCGCAAGGGAACAAGGCATGCTGAGTTGCGGGCTTGGCTTCACAGGACCTGGCCGCCTGGACTGTCTGCGCCCGCCGCCGCCCTTTCGGAACAAGGTGGAGGCCACTCTGAGCCACGAGTCAGCCAGAGACAGCAATCACAATTTGACTTTCCCTAATGCATCTAATACGAGGGCGGACGGTGATCGAAATCCTTTTTTGTAATCATCATTAAGCACCGACCCTGCTTACGCCAGAGTGGTATCTAACCGAATCGCGAGATCCTTCATCAAGAGGCGTGGCAGCAACAGTGCGCCGCCAGTGCACCAACGCACGTCGTGCCAATGCGTTCATATGCATGCTCGGTCCTGGGCTCGGCGCCCTCAGCCCCTAGTCCGCATGCGGCAACGCCGTGCAAGCATGCAAGCCTCGATCGATCGTCCGGCAGAACGGAACGGCAGTCGCCGAGCCAGCCTTCACCTTGATTTGCATGCCTTGCGGCCAAGTCCGCTAACCTTGATGGCGGGTCGCTCATCGTGGATCGCAGCCGGACTATCTTTCCGGGTACCGAAGACACCGCCGATCACTGCTGAAAGGCGACGTTGGCCACTGGGAGGTAGAGTGGCGAGACTGGGTGGCGAATGCCTGCGGGAAGAAGAGCGGCCGGCGCTAGGAAGCGGCAGCCTCATCCTCTCTCACAGTGAATGTGTCAGTAAGAGACGAGAGCGAACGTCAGTGAATAGGGTAGCAGGCAACAGTGCAGCAAGGAGTAGCGAGACTAATACACAACAGATACATAGGGAATCAATCCCAAGCTATAAGCTGATAGACCAGGCCAGTGGTGCGAGTGTACTTCGAGCACACGGAACGAGTCAATCGTCTTTTGGGGGTGAGCTGAGGGGAAGGAGTCGCGGACTCGCAGCCCGCTCAAGCTCGTTCGATGGTTTTGCTGTTGTAATGAATGTGTGAACAGTTGAACTGTTGATGCAGCGTTGTTATAATGCCGAGAGTGAACCAAGTAATGGAAACAAAAGAGTGTGAAAGAGAGGAGACAACCGAGACGAAGAGAGACCGGAAGTGAGGTATGGATACAACGCCAGCGAGGATCAGGTCGAGAAACGAGAGGATGCGGTGGACTAGACCGGTAGTCGAGGACCGCCAAGACCGTCCATCAAGGAAGGTGCGATCTCCGTCGAGGAGATGTTGAATTGAACTATCCGTCTAGGATAGTCGCCGGAGCGAGTTGCCGATGTCCATCAAGGAGGGCAAGCGTCGAGTCGCTTACTGGCAGGTGACCATACCGTTATCCTTGACCTCGCAGTAGTTCTCGCAGGTCGAGACGCACTCCCAGTCGAGGAGGTCGTTGGTGATGTAGTTGCAGACCTGGAGGTCGTTACCGTCACACGACCACTTGCCGTACTGGCACTGGGCCTCGGAGCCGGAGGTAGGAGCGACCTGGTCGGGCTGAACAGAGGTGGGAACCTCCTCAGGGATAGAGATGGTGGAGGAGACCTGCTCGCTCTTGACCGAAGCGGTGGTAGGCTTGGCCTTGAACTGGTGGCCCTGGAGCTCGGCAGACTTGACGATGGACGAGACGGCCGAAGGCTCGGGGATGCCCTCAGTGGTGGACGACGAGGGGGCGGGAGCCTGAGTCGAGGTAGGAGCGGGAGCCTCGGAGGTAGGAGCAGGGGCCTCGGAGGACTTGGGGGGCTCGGGGGCGCTGCCAGAGTCACCGCCCCAAGGAGAGTTGTCGAGGATCTCGACGCGGAGGCCCTCGGGGTTGTTGCCGCACTTGCGGTCGGGCGAGGCCTCGATGAAGGCCTTGGCGGAGAGGTCGATGATGCCCTGGGTCATGCAGGCGGCGCAACCGTCGTAAAGGACGAGGGGTCCGTCGTCGATGGTGACCTCGGAGCCGTCAGGGCGGTAGACCTTGACCTCCTTGCCGCACCAGTCGGGGTGGGCGACCATCATGTTGTGGTCCATGGCGACGATCTGGTTCGAGTTGATCTGCTTCAGGGAACCCTTCTTAAGGTTCTGGCACATGGGGATGCCGTCGTTGATGCCAGAGTTAACGGCCCAGTCGGCAGGGAAAGGACCGCCGTTCTGCTGGCCACACTGGTCACCAGCCGCGACGTCATAGTAGACAGTGGCGCGCATGTTGTCCTGGGAGAAGAGGACGTTTCCACCGGCGGAGACGGCCGAGAGGGACGCGAGGGTCGCGAAGAGGACGGAGAGAGCGTACATGGTGATTTTGTTGGTACTGTGGTGGTGGTGGTGCAGGTGATAGACGCGTCAAGCGACAAGTAGTGAAAGTTGGTCGAAAGAGTGGAAGTGGTAGCGAAAGCTAGTGCAGTGGTGCAGTGGATGGTACTTGCTTCAAGCAAGAGTGTCGTTCAGTCGATGAGCGATAGAGTAAGAGCGTTGATGTCTGGGAAGAAGAAACGAGACGGACTAGACGTAGCGCGATCTTTATAGACGGGGGATCGGACCGGGCGTACGGTGGTGGTGGGTCGCGAACGGGTGGTGTCGCGGGCGAACCGGAAACTTTGGACAGTCATGTGTTCAGGTGTCGCGCGCTGGAACCGGGAGCGCAAGGCGGGGGAGGAGAGGGCGAGGTGGGGCCAGCGGGGCAGAAGCAGAGGATGCCGAGAGAAGGAGGTGCACACGGTGCGATGGTGCGCAGGTTGCGGCCGGGGTCGCGGCGGCATGGGCACGGCATGCGCTGCGGATTAATTCGAGCACCGGCCCACGGTTCTCAGCGGCTCTGCGGATCAGCGCCATCAGGTACGGCAGAGCGACGCGCAGTTGGGACGAGCGCTCGAGAGCTCGAGCGGGCACACGGGCACAGCGGGCAGCGGGGCAGAGGGCCAATACCTCAGCGCATCACTGTGCGTCGAAAAGCGAGGCCAACGTAGATGAGCAGTGGGTGAAGGACGGCGAACGGCCAGGGGCCGGCCCAGACAGCATTGGTGCGCGATAGCGTCAGCCGGGCGAGTGGGCCAGCCGGTCACTGATTTTAGACTATTCCAGGAACCAGGGTACCTGCCGGAGAACTCATGTTCGGTACTCGGCACTTACGCGTCAACGGGTCATCTTTCGCTGGAGATCTCTGCCAGACCCCCGTTTTCCAGCAGATGAACCTGTGCCCTTGATGCAACCGCCCCCTTGGCGCTGCTCTGCTGCCAGGCGATGGGCGCCTTGGTGACTGTGTTGGGCGTTTGGGTTTCCTGGAATGCGATGCGAGCTGTTGCTTCAGTGTGCGTCTCAGTCATGCACGGCAGGGCTAAGAGACGTCTCACGCCTGCAAGTGTCCGTGGCGTTGTAGACCAGAGGCTAGGGACCTGGGCGTGGATCAGTCAGGCCACGCTCGAGCCAACGGTAACTTGGAGGCTAAGGCCCGAAGACTTGCGCCTGTGCAGAGCTTGCTGAGCCAGTGCAGGACATGCATGCGCTAGTGTCCGTACTGCACCCTAAGGACGCCTGGGCCTTCGAGCAGCTTCCTGCAGGGCAGCTCAGGGATCAAGCTCCAGCAAACAGCGATGGACACTGATGGAACCCCGTTGCGGTCTGGGATGAGCATCCACGCACCAAGCTGGGCACCCCAAAAATTTCCAGATGCAGCACAAAAGCTGCATCGCCCAGGGTTTTCTAGGCACGAACGCCAGGGCACCCGGTAGGGCACCAAGGCATATCCAGGACCGGCCATGAACAAGGGCCTTAATCTTAAATCTCCACTATCCATTATCTAGGGTTGTGCCCCGACATGGCTTCGCGGCCGTTCGCGGTCTGGACATTTGGAGCGGCTTTGGAGCTTCGAAA
Organism: Trichosporon faecale; assembly: GCA_039545375.1. NCBI lineage: Eukaryota > Fungi > Basidiomycota > Tremellomycetes > Trichosporonales > Trichosporonaceae > Trichosporon > Trichosporon faecale. The sequence continues at coordinate 548,190 of BCLU01000001.1, forward strand.
GAGGGTTGTTATGCTTTGTTGACATCCGCTGCACTGTTTGGTTCGTGTCTCGCGAAGGCACCGCTACTCCACTCGTTGGAGACGCCGACCGGCGAGCTCGACTGGCCATCGCAAGTCAGTATCCGGCCGTCCCGCGAATATCCGGGCTGTCCATTATCACGGCATGGAGGCGTTGACGGCCAGTTATTTCGGTCCAGTCTGTATTCATTCTTGAGCGGAAAGGTAATGGCTGGTTAAAGTCATGGCCGTTCTTGGACGCCTTGGCCTACCGGTTGGAGAGCTTGGCTGTTTGACCGCAATTGACTGGCTGAGGATGCATCTGTAACGCTGTCTTGCTCGCTGCATGCTGCGGTGAGGCGGTGAGGCGGTGAGGCGGTCAGTGGGTGCCGAGCTGCATGCGGACACAGCCGAGTAGCCCGCGTGAGCATGTGGCGGCAGAGGTTGACTCAGCGACCTACGATGACACGCGGGGTAGTCACTGGCACGGCCGAGCTATGCTTACGGATGACAAACACATGCACGGCGTCGAACGCGTTCAAGGAGCTCGGTGACGTCGCAGCAGGCCAAGAAGACACCCGATCTGCGCGTGCGGAACGGATGCTTGGCTGTGCTGCGCTGCGCGTGCGTGGGTGCCTCGTCGGGTTCCATGTCGGCAGATGCAGTCAGAGCGCGATCTAGTAACCCGCAAGCGCGTTCATGCGTGCATGCGTGCAAGCGTGCGGATGCGGACGTGCGGGCGGCTGCGTGTGCAGACATTCTGTACACTGAGCAGCACAGGGTAAGCGAAGGAACGGTGGAGATAGGAAGGCCGATTAGTATTCGTTATGCCGTGAACACGCGAGATTTGCGTAAATTCCTAATGCCCTCAGTGCTCAAACTTTTCACTCTAGTCGGTTCTGTAATCGGCGCGCGTGCGATTACAGCATCTGTAATCCTCCTTAGTCGGGCAGGTTGCAGTCAGATCGCCGTCCTTTGAACATGACGTTTTCGGGGTCGCGACCGCACTGCACCATGTCCGACATTCCAGAGACAGACACCGGAACAGCTTCCGTTCGGCCGTACCGTAGCGCGCCATGCCGTACATGTTCTTCCTCCTCGGCGCACACGAGAGGGCGCACACGGAAGCGAACTTGCGAGGAGCAGCATGTCAGGACTCGTGAGCGCCATAGGGCCAACCACGCGAGAGTTGAATTGTGCAGCTGATTATCCGAACCTTGAATGGTCTGGACCTGGAGTCGTTTCTACCGCTGCGGATTGTTTGTGGAGCGGTGGAGGACGCCGAATGCGGCGCCAGGAGGTGCGAGGTCCGTTGAGGGAGGAATTGAAGGCCTTGGTGACCTTCGTCGCAGATCGAGGCGCTCGCGTGTTGTGGCGCCCGCGAGGCGCTGCGGCGCCGAGGCGTACTGCCAAACGTGAATGAATGCCGAGCACCGGCCAACAGCGTCATCGCTCGCTTGATCAGAAACCGCCGCAATCAGCCCGTGTCTTTGAGTTCAGAAAAGAGGTCTCATTCCGCCTCCCTTCGTCATAGGCTGCATGAAGGTTTGGTGAGAGTCGCCGTTTCGAGGGCCGCGACTAACGCTGGGAACGCGAGATAATGGGAAGCAATGGAAGTAGCGCGCAAGCTTGTCACGCATGGGGGGCGGATATCCTACTGGCTGTGTTGATTATGATGACGGTATCCGTTGAGTTGTTGAATGGCCGGGGTGCCTCTGTTCCTTGGTGCCTGCATGCTCCGTGCCAGACAAGAGTTGTTTATGCATGTGCCTGGGCCTTGCTTCCATGCCGTAGCAGTCACTGCGTACGACGCTCGATGCACCATGCGAGGCGGGTTGCACGCCGAATCGTGCTCGCCGGCGCAGTGTGCTGGGGAACGAACGCCTCGGCTTACATCATGCGATAAGTCGGCGACTAGGTTCGAGATTTCGAGAGTCGCCAGGGAGGACCTCAAAAAAGTTAGATTTGACCCCGCTCAACGTGGACGGTCTCCTGAAGCCCGACTTGAATCAGCCAGGAAGCACCCCATTTCAGAGCTTCGCATGCTTCGTAATGCGCCTTGAATGCGTGTTTACTGGCTTGTTTACACCGATACGGTAAGGCGTATTGAGTCAGCGCCATTCAGGCGGTTTGTTGACGCCGTGGAGCGTTCAGAGTCTGCCGAGAACACGACGGAAGCAGAAGCCGTCGCAGGCGTCAGTGTCAGCGGCTTCAGACACACTGCCCATCGAAATCCCAGCCTAGAACATGCCTAAGTCCATAGTCGGCGACGGGGGAATGTCCGATGTGTCCTCGGATCGGTGCAAAGCGCTGCGGACATAGCACCGCTGTCTAAGGTATGGACATGTGGTCCACACTGTCTTAGACGTCCCGTTGTCGATCGCCGACGAGGCCAGACGAGGCCAGGAGACAGTTCAGAAGCGCTAAGGATGTCCAGACCACGGGTTTTGACCGGTCTTTACGATACAGTCAGGTTTCGATTCGAACGCCGATGTCGCTTGTCTCCCTCGTTAACGCCCGTCCCGTGACGCCGGCTGAACGGCTGAGTCGGCTTATTGGTGTCGGACTGGGCCATCGGCTGAGTCGGGCTTTCTGTTTCCTTGCTGCGCTGCTGCCAAGCGGTCACTGTTCCAGATGGTATGACCGCAGTGCGACCGCTGTGGCTTGAGGTGGAGGTGCCGACGGACTTGTCCATGATCCATGCAGTCTTGCTTCCATGGCCACGTGCGCCTTGGCTGCCAGCATGGCTTACTTCCAGTATCAGATAGCTGTCGACGACGGACCTTGTCCGAGCCCATGTGCACGTGGGCTTGAAGCTCTGAATTGCCTGGGCTGGTGTGCTGAGAGGGGGAAGGGGTAGCAAAGCCTCTGTGGTGGCAGTTGGCAGAGGTGAGCGCGTCGTGTACCTGTGGGCTCGTGAGTGACCGATAACTCGGCACACCGGCTCATAGATAAGGCGACGAGGTCACGGGTGCATGCAGCTCTTGCGCTTGCACCTCCAGAACTCCGAGAGCGAGGAACGAAAAGATAACTCGTGCCCGGGGGTATGACCGACCCGCTTGCCGCTTCAGACGCTCGGTGAGGCAGCTTGAATGCCGTCTTGTCAGATAAGGAGCTGGAGACGACAACCGACGTTCAGACGAAAGGCGGCCAGTGCTTGTGCGTCACCTGTCATGGGTTGGTACCTTCCGGCGAGGTTGCACTGCCACTTGCATTCGACAGTAAGTGTGAGTGGCCTTCCCCTCCTGCTTGGATCTTCTAGTCTGAAAGTGACGAGACATTTTCTTGGAACGTCGTCGGCCCAAGAAGCCGAGGGCAACGGATTAAGATCGATCCCAGGCAGCAAGGGGCAGAGAGTAGCAAGGCCGTAAGGGGAAGACTTCGGTAGCAAGGTGGTAACCGGGCTCAGTGGACTCGTTTCACGAGCGGTCCTGATAGACTGCGCCCGTTATGACCGAGAGACCAAGCTAGTCGGAAAGGTGCAAGAGCACAGCCATCGTGCCGGGATTGAGGTGACGGCCTTTCTGTTTGAGGGGGAAGACGAGGAAGACCGGGGAGGTGGGGAAGGAGAATGCGGTGCTCGAGTGCGGCGTTGGGCCCAACGTCGCCACTTCACCCCAGTCGGAGGCCGTTGCGCGCGTCCACACAACCTGACAGTTAGCTGTGTGCCAGAAGAGACCCCAGTTACAGGTTATTGGTTTGCCTTGAACGGCGGGGAAGGCGGTGGCGAGGCGGTGGTGAGAGGGAAGGCCACTGGAGTGTGGCAAAGGATGCCCGCGTCTGTCGTGAGCAAGATCGATCGTCGCGAGGAAGAGAAAATGAAACGCTTCTTCGAGTCAAGTTATAGAGAATGAGCAAGAACAGAACTAGAGAGACGGCAAGCAAGAGCAATGTCACGAGCGTCACGACGTGACAACTAGATGTGAGCGCGCGTTCCGGATCGGTGGACCGGTCCGACCCCCGTTGTTTCAGATGGCGTCGCGTGACCTTCCTCCTTCGTCTTATGGTCCACAACACACAGGATCGACTGCTATGCAGCACACAGCTCCATGAATCTGTGTCTCTCTAATATCTGGCATGCACAGTCGAGTATGCGTTTGCAGGCACTACATGGCCGCTGCTCAACTGACGTGGCGCGCTGACAGTTGCAACTCGTGATGAACCCATGTCCAACGGTGCTGCGGTGGCGCTCACGGACTCGCCCGACAGGCCAGCTGATCCAGTCGCGCTCCCAAGCTGCCCAAGCTGCCCACGCCACTCGCCGCGCTCGCAGCTGCGGCTCCGTGTCACCCGAAACCCCGTGATACTGCATGCTGACGTCTAAGACAAAGAGAAAAAGGTTACAACCGTGTTGGTGGCTAGGCTATGTGGGCCGTGCTTGGTGCGTGAACAGAACTGTGAATGGAGTAATGGAGAGGCGAGGGGACAAGAATATGCTTTGCTTGGCTTTTGCGTTCGTTTGTGTGCGTGCTTTGCGTGCGAGTGCGCTGCGTCGGGTGCTTGCGGCGCGGTGGAGTTGATGAACAGAGAGAGAGAGTCAAGGACGGAGTGAGGCGAGAGCAGGAGGGCAGACTACTTCTTCTTGCCCTTTCCCTTCTTTCCCTTACCCTTCTTCTTCCCGTTGGCCTTCTTCCCCGGCGCGGCACCGTGGAAGAGCGTCTTGTGCACGACCTCGTCTCCCGTCGGGGCGCCGGCCTCGATGAGCTCCTCGGCCGTCTCGATCTGGCTCTCGTGGTTCTCCTTGTCCTTCTTCGGCGAGGGCTCCTTGTGCGAAGCTTCGGGCTGCGGCGTCGTCGGGCGGGAGCTGTTGACGGACCCCGTCTCGGGGCTGGCTCCGCGGCGCGGCGTCATCGATGCACGGCTCGCCGAGTTGATCGGTAACATCTGGTTGCCGATCTCACGCCCGATGTCCTCTATCCTCTTCCGCTGAGCCTCGGTAAGGCCTGAGTCGGACTGCGGCATAGGGGGCGCCGCACCGTAGTTCTCCTGCGAGGTGATCGAGGCGCTGCCGACGCGGCGGTCGGGCGAAATCAGCGGCTCCGTCTCCTGGCCGCGCTGAATTTGGTTAGCGATAACACCAGCAAATCCGAAACCCGCAAGGGACAGAGAGTGGAGCGTAACAGTGTGTACGTGAGCCGACGGGACACACAAGGCCAGGGCAACAAGGACATCGGCTGAGGCGAGCACGGAACGGGCACAGAACAGCGGTCGCCGAGCATGTCGTCAGGCAAAGCGAGCATGCTAGCAGAAGTATCGCGCATGCCGATCGGCGTCTCTGCCGTGCACGGATCGTGGACACCCGCTAACATGCAGCCCATCCGTAGGGTCCGCCGTTCGGTCGCCAGGGCAAGGGGCTGGCGAGGCTGAACGGTGGCAATAACCAGAAAAGCTGCCCATTGTTGTCCAGCTCGGTTTGGGCGACCGGCTGCATAGGTGGGCGCTGGCGCTGAGCTTGTTCGCCTGCAACGTTGACGAGACAGTCGGTAGCCGGTTGTCGGTCGCGAAGAAGGGCTGTCTCGTTGCCCAATGTCCCAGTTCCGGCCCTGTCTCTCGTTGCCCAGATCACACAAATCCGATCGCCCACCGTCGCCGCAGAGATCCGGGCTCAGATACTCACCTCGCCATCCTTTCGCCGGGGTCCGCAGCACCAGTCGAAGATGCCCATGGTCACTGTTCAGTCGTGTGAGAGGGTAGCGGGTTTTGACGGGGGGTGTGGATAGTGGCTGGCTCGCCGACGTCAGGTTTTCCGGGTCGGTGGAGGGCGAGTCGTCGGGAGTCGGGAGTATGCGTAGTTTTGTCGGGGGATGCAGAAACCAAACGAGTGAAGAAAAATATGCGCAGGCGGAAAGATTTGGAAAGGAGAGAGAAAAAAGGAATGAAGACAAGTGTGAAGAGTAAAGAGAAGAATAGGAAAGGGTGCCGAAGACGCTGGCTGAATGAAGTAATGAGAACGAGTAGGTACGGACGAGACGTTCGGTCTGCGACTGGCACGCCGTCCACTGCAGTGCAAGGGCTATGGCGTACGGCGTCAAAGGGCTAGACGAAAACTCAAAACACATGTCAACTGAGCGACCGCCAGGCACGGACACCTAGGAATGAGTCGCATGACTTGGTCGTCTGGCTCACTATGGCTGACTCGAGTGCCATTTAGGTTTTCAGGTAAACAAGCCTATTAGGCCAATTAGAATTCCGCGGCCTCAGCCAGGCACACTTTGCCGTCCAATAAAGATGATACAAACAATCCTCACTCCATCCGACAAGCGATCTTTTTCGGCACCTAACCCAGGCCAGGTTGACATCGCTGCTCGCAACGGTCGCTTCTTTGGCTTCCTCTCATAAAGGATCTCAGAAAAGCACTTCCGTATCAGTCGCATCGCGCAGCTCAACGTTGGGAACATAAAATGATACATGGAGTACGGTATAGCGGTATACAAATGTGGAGACTCTAGGCCGCGACCTCAGCCGGGGTCGCGCCGATCATTATCTCTTTTGTCGTTACAAGGACCAAAAATGAAAATCTCTAGCGTGCTAGATGCGAAATATGCAGTTGAATGACGGGTGGCACAGACGAGCTGCCTGAGCGGCGTCCGCGTCCACCGGAAAGCCCTGGGATGAGTGGGCTTACTCGTAACCCATGGCGCGGCGGCCGGAGACCGAGTCGATCTCGGCGCTGCTTCCCGGCTCCTCGACGGGGCAGGCCTCGCCGTCAAGGATGGCGTGGGGAGGCGGGAGACCAGCCTCGAACGCGGTGCGCTGCAGGGTGACGAAGGCCTTGTTGCCCTCACCAGCCGGGAGCGGGTGGATCGGAAGCAGGAGACCGTTGGCGTTGGCGGCACGGAGGCCGAGACCGGCGTGCGAGATGAAGAGGTCTCCCGGGTTCAGCTTGATGTGCGCGGGCTTGAGGTGGACCGGCTCGGCGGAGGCGTCGGCCTTGCCGCTGAACGACCAGTTCTCCTTGGCGAGGTAGTCCTCGCCGTGGTAGAAGGAGATACGGCTCGCCTTGGGGGTGAAGTAGGGGCGGAGGAGGGTGTAGAGGGCAGCGTGGGCCGAGGTGGGCGCAGCGAGGTCGGTCGTGTTGAAGGCGAGGTGAGCGTGCAGGGGCATGTAGGTGCCCTCGGCCGGCTGCTCAGCCCAGACTTTGTCGCCAGTCCACTGCGCCTCAGAGGGGTGGTGCGAGACAGTGTCGACCCGGATGTAGGCGGGGGTCGCACCGAGGACCTTCTCGAGGACGGCGCCAGTCGCGCTGAGGACCGAGGGGTCGGAGCGAGCGGCGATCAGGCTCGAGTGGTAGAAGGTGGGGTGGACTCCCTGGGCGGCGTACTCGGTGGCCCATCCCTCAGCGACAGCGTCCTGGAGGACATCGCGAATCACAATGCTTCCAGAGGCCTTGATAGCGTTGACATCGGCACTTGCCAGCTTGCGGAACTGGATCTCCGGGATCGCGGACTGGACATGTCAGCGGGGATGTACCGGGGAATCGACATTGGAAACTTGATCATTGGAAACGCGATGCGGAATGTATGGAATGGGCATGGCGAGTGGAGTATACCCCTATCAATCATCCGGAGCTAAGCCGAGTGGACGCAGAATGGACCGACCGGATGGACAGGTGGACTCAGGGTCTCTGTCGCTGATTGATTTCGGCTCGATCGGCTACTGATGCCAGGTGCGAGTGCCAAGTGTATTTCCAACCCAAATGCAGGTTGAAAAATCCTTACGCGCACCGCAGAGAGCAGCTCTCGATACCCGAGGCCGGCACCCAGATAGGAGAACAGGAACGCACCCAGCAGGAGGCGCCGCCACTAGCGATGCAAACTTTGCGAACTGCCACCAGGTCCACCGCACCGGGCATCGCCGTCACCATCACTGCCTTCGGCGCCCGGCTTCTTCGCCATCACCGTAGTCATTCCGCACCATGCATGCGTTTCCAAGACAAGAATGCAGTACTCACCTGAGCCTCGAGCGCGTCAAGCGCAGCGTCCCACGTCTTGATCGCCCACTCCTGGCCAGCCGGGGTCGCGACAACAGTCTCGATCCACTCGGCCGGGGCCGGCTTGACCTCCTTCTGGACCGTGGGGATGGTGAAAGAGTAAGAGGGGCGGATGCGGTCGGTCTCCTGGGCGGGGACGGCGTGCGCGTACGGCGGGGCGAGCGGCGAGCGCATCTGGTGGTGGTACGGGGGAGCGAGGGGTGCGCGGGCGGTGGTGGCGGTGGTGAGGCGGCGCTGCGAGGAGCGGGCTGCCACACGGGCAACGAGGGAGGCGCGCATTGCAGAGATGTTGTTGTAAGTTGCTGAAGTGAGTGAGATGAGTGTCGAAGCAGTCGAAGCAGCTGAACAGGGGACGGCGCGGGTCTTGGAATGGATTGGGGGGGAAGAAGGTGGCTCACGCGAAGACTTTATAGAGCCGGGTGAGGTTATGCGAGGTTTGCGAGGTGTGCGAGTGCCGGGCTGAGTCGCCTGGGTCCGGCGCCCTACGAACCCCTAGACCCGGCGCGGGGGATGGTCATGTACGCTTAGTGAGCAGGCGAGGCCATGCCCAGTCGCCCACTAGGACACAGGGAACGAGTCCACTACCGGCGGCATCTGGAAGTGCTGGCTGGGCATGCTGGGCACACGCCAGTGAGAAAGTTTGGCTCCAACAGTAGTCGGACAGCGGACAGCGCGGACAGGTCGGGGTCGTTCGGTTACGCCACCGCGAAATTCGAAAACAAGGCATGCGACACACAGCCTAACAGAGATTATCAGGACTCCCCAAGCCACCCACACCCATCGTCCATACGCCGACCAGTCTCTTATCTACGGCTCCCTGCCTGCGCGCTTTCTGATTGGCTGGAGGCTTGCCAACCCACCGCTGGGCCAGTGTTCCTGAGTCAGCGGCGATGAGCGTGCATCGCGGAGGGCGCCGGGGGCAGCACCGTGGAGCCAATGGCAAAGTGCGAGTCCACCCGAACCCAAGCAACTGCCCCGCGGGGACAGTGTGCGGCAATGCCCAAACGGTGCCCTGACACAGAACCCCCCCCTGTGATCACCCATAACTCGCCTATTCGCTCGACTACCTCGTCACATCGCTGCCATCACGAAAATTATCGAATACCTGCATCCAGAATCTGACCTTTTCCGAGCCACTGCACCCCCACGTCGATGCACACCCCGCAACCGGACTCGGCCTCATGCGATGCAGGGTGCAGACCTCTGATACGACTGCTTACGACAGCAACTCCTTACGTCCCCGCAATCCGCGGACGTGCCCATGTGTTTGTTGACAGGCGCTGTCGCCCGCCAGCCGAGACGCCTACGCTCGCGTGCCTCGTCATCTCAGCACTATGAGCTCATCGCAACTCACCGGCTATTGCCTTTAGGCTAACTGTGACTTGGAGTGCGGAGGGGAGTTGTTCCTTCCACTGCCAGTTCTTCCAACACGTGGACCGAGTCACGTGAGATGGCTTGGCATGCAACAGACGTTTCATGTTGCGCGGCGTCCCCTCCGCGTCTTCAGTTGGCACCGCGTCTGCACCGCTCGGACATCATGGGCAAGGGACCGAGCACCGATTCCGCTAAGCTCGAATCTTTCAGACACAGTGATGCATCCTCTGCACCATCCACCATGATCCTGCCCCCACTGTTTCTCCTCGCCTGGGCAGTGTGCGCAGTGTCGGCCTCAGAGGTCCTGTACAGCTTTGCAAACCTCAGCGCGACCTAGTGAGTAACGCCCCCTTGTTCACTCCTCCGCGTGCGCGTGGCGTGCGATCGTGGATCCAAGTCCGGCTCGGCCGTGCCTTGGCCGGCTCGCCTATAACCATAACCATGCCTTGCTTCGGGCGTGTCGGAGAGCTCGGAGAGATTTGGGTTTTACGATTGAATCAATCGAACATTACGCATGTGACACGGCGTCACAGAAGACTGGGGTCCTCGCAACTCGCTTGGCCGCTGTGGGGCTGTGGCAGAGAACTGGGGTGGCCCCACGCCGCGACCATCAAACGTGCGCTGACCGGTGTCGGTGTCGGTTGATACGAACCGGCGATCGGGGGCGCTCCGCTGCGGACTCTGCGGCGCAGAGCGGCGGGCGAGCGCCGTCTACGGACGTTCTGGCCGTTAAGCGGGTCTACGCCGAGCCTGTGCGGTGCCTCCTCCGCCACCGTTGCTGCCCTTCGTCGCTGCCTTGTGCGATCTGCTCCGTTCTCAGTGTCGTCGGAGCAATGCGTCGGGACGACCATGTTGGCGAGCATGCACACATGCACCCTGCCCCTTCCGCACCTGGCGCAGAGCAAGACTGATCCCAGCTACTACGACTACGAGCGCTGGACACACATCCAATGCGCCAAATACTCTGGCGGACCACGGTGGTCCGACCCAACGAGTGCAGCACACACGGCCTGTGGCGCGAGTGCCGACGAGCTGCACTCCGACGCCATCGTCGCGCTGAATGTGACCTGGATGAACCTGAGGGGGGTGGGGTTCAGGGCCGAGCAGCTTTGTGGACGAGAGTGAGTACCGCGAGCCGGAGGCAAGCGGCGAGCGAAGCGACATGGGAGAAGGGAGAAGTGGGCCACGATGGACCTGCTCTTATCAGTGTGGCGTCGTTGTCGTGGCTTAGTGGAGGCTGCATTCCTCGGCGTCCTCGGCGAGTCTGAAACCTCCGCCAGCCCACGCCGGCGCCGCCCACGCGGCGGGCTGAGGAGGCCGAGACGACTGATACGAGGCCGGAAGCTTCGTCGGTGCAGAGTAGCTGACATGCAGAGTCCAGCTGTATTCGGACGGCAAGCGCGTGCCGACGAAACAGACGCTGTTCCTCTGGGACGCGTGCCAGGCCTGCGCGTCGCAGCAGCGCGTCGATCTCTCCGTCGACGCGTATACGCAGGTCACTGGCGACCGGGACTGTGAAAGAGGCCATGTTGGGCCTTTCGAGGTTCGGGTTATGGACAATTTCGTGCGAAGGTCTGCCGCCTCCGTCGTCCGACCGGCTGTGGGCTTGATGCTGGTTGCGGGGGCGGTGGCTATGGTCGTGTAAGAATGGAAAGTACTCGGGGTTTTCTTGGGATCTTGGATAGGGGAGGTTAGATAGAGTGGGGAGCACAGGTAGAAGCACATTAAGTCGTTATAATCACAGAAGCATTGGATGTATGGGTTGTACAACGTTGGCACAGGAAGCAAAGCGGCGGAGGGATAGCACAAGGGGGGAGTGTGCGTGTTTTGTGTAGTCGTAAAAGTTGGGCGTGATAGAACGTAAAGATCGACGTGTCGTGAAAGATGGACAACTGACAACTCATTTCCTGCGGAACAAGCCCAGGAGCCCGCCCCGCCTCTCCCTCTGGTGTCCCTCCGACCTGACCGTGAAGTGCTGCGGCACTTGTTGCTGCGGGTGATGCTCGCTGATCCTCGCGTTGCGCGGCATGGTCTGGAACTTGGTCGACGTGCTCGTAACCAATCCCTTGGCCTTGTCCCTCAAGCTGAGGAGGGACGTCGGCTTGCGCGGGCCACTAGGGTCAAAGTCCTCACGCACGCCGCCGAGCGTCGGAGCGTACCGCTCATGGCGCTTCTCGAGCAGACCGGCCGTGAGCGCCGACGCCGTGTTCTCGGACAGATTGAGGAGGTTCGGGTCCGAGTTCCTGCTGGCCAGGGTTGGGGCCTGGGTCGGGATCCATTCTGAGGTCAGCTTTTTGGGGAATTGAGGAAGCTCACTGCTTTCGCGCTGCTCACGCTCGCGCTCACGCTCGCGCTCGCGCGGGTCATGACGGCGGCGGAACAGCTGGCTGACCGTCGGTCGTGGGCGGGACTTGGGGACGAAGAACGACTCCTCCCTCTTGATCGGGCTTGAGGGTGCGCGGCGCGGCGTCGGCGCATACGCAGCGCGCGTGCTCGCGTCTGCGAGTGAGAGGGAGAGGCTCGCGAGCCGCACGGAGGAGCTGCGCTGGGGCAGCGCCGTGCGCTGCTTCGGTGTCGGTGTCACGGCCACACTGGCTGGACGAGCAAACGTCGCCGCGGCGAAGTCGCCCAGGTCCTCGGGGATCGAGAAGGCCGGAGCGGGACGGCCGTCCACCTCGGCCTGGCGCGCGGCTTCGACGTAGACTGGAGTCAGCTCTGAGAGAGCATGAGTGTGGTGAGCATGAGGAGGGGGATACCCACGCTTGCAGTACGTTGCCAAGCGGTCCAATCCTTCAATGCCGGCCGTGTCGCAAACGGCCGTCGGGGCCGTGGACTCCTTCCTCTTCCTCGCTGGACTGGCGGACGCCGGCTTCGGGTTACGCTGCGGGGTGCGCGGGAGCGCGGAGCTGGGAATGGAGACGTCAATGACCGGCGCGGTCGTGAAGGGCGCGCTGTCTTCGAAGGAGAACGGCTGCAGCGGCTTGAGCGGCTCGAAAGAGCGCGGGAAGTCGATGCTCGGCTCGGTGCGCATCGAGTCGCCCCAGGGCAGCGTGCCCTCGAGCGACCGGAGGGCGTCGAGGTGCGCATCTTGCGCACTTGAGTGGGCACTTGGCGGCTTGATCGAGGGCCCGTCGAAGAAACCCCCGCGCGCTATTGTCGTGTGCGAGCGGCGAAGCGTGCGCTCGGCCGCGACGGCGGCGCGCGAGGGGAGGGTCGCGAAGTGAGCGGCGGGAGCTGGCGGCGCAGGGGAGAAGTCGCGCAGCGCCTGTGCCGAGCGGGGACGGCCTTGTGGCTGCGCCTTGGTGGGAGTGAACTCGTACAGCGCCTGGGCGGAACGAGGCCGAGCTTGAGGTTGAGGCTGAGGCTGTTGCGCGAAGTCGAGGGCGCGGAAGGCGTGGGCGGAGTGGGGGCGGCCGAATGGACTTGGCGGTAAGTTCGCGGCTTCACCGCCAGGTGCACGGACTGATGTCAGCTTAGTCCGCGCTCTACGTATAGCTATATACGCACTCGACTGAAACTTGGACACAGCGCGAAGCGCTGCTTGTCAGTTCTCCTCAAGAGCGGCCAACTCACGCTGCGTGTCCTTGGGGGGCGTGTCTTCTTTCTTCCTCTGGAGCGAGTTGACGCTCTTAGCGGGTTTGAGGATGTTGTCATCGACGACCGGGCGCGTCTTGCGCGTGCTCTTGAGCTCCTTGTGGCGGCGCTTCTCGGCCTTCTCCCTGTCGAGCCGTTCGCGCTCGCTGCGCTCGGCGCGCTCGGCACGTTCACGCTCGCGCTCGCGGCGTTCGCGAATCTCGCTCGTCTCGGCCCACGCCTTGCGCACGAACGTCGGCGTGTCCATCGCCGGCGCCGGCGTCAGCTTCCATAGCGCATGGTACGCCTCGTCGGCCATGATGCGTCTCGTTGGGTCGGGACAGATCATGGCGCGCAGCAGCTCGCAGTACACTGAGAGTTAGCCCTGGGGAAGAATCGCAACTCACCAGATGGGATACTGTACTCGCCCCACCAGCGGCCTCGCGTCGCGCGGCGCTGGTACTCCTCCACGCGGTCGGCCTCGGCGAAGTCCTCGGCCTCGTGCTCCTCGAACGGCGTGCGGCCGACCAGGATCTCGTACATCGACACCTTGAGTCAGTTCACGGACCTCAAAGGAACTCACTCCTAACGCCCAAACGTCGCTCTTGCGCTCATCATGCGGCAGGCCGCGCGTTCGCTGCGGATCCAAGTACTGAAGTCAGCTATCACGGCAGTAGGTAGAGAGCTTACCTCGAGCGTGCCCAGGTTCTCCTCGGAGAGGAACGCGCCGCGCTGGCGGGTCGAGTACATGTTCGCGAAGCCAAAGTCGATCAACACAGCGACGTTGCGGTTCGAAATGACCACGTTCTGCGGCTTGATGTCGTTGTGCGTGATGCCGCGCTCGTGCAGGTACGCCACCGCCGAAGTCAGCTGGAGGAAGTGGATGTGTGCCGACTCTGGCGTCTGCTTAAGCGGCATCTGGCCGGGGAGGTAGGGCATGACGACGCTGGGCGTTAGCTAGATTGCAGCAACGGGGAAGCTTACACAGCTGACGTTTCCGTCAGGATGAAGGCATCGAACTGGATGATGCTCGGGTGGGGCTCGTACAGCAGCCGCTTCATGATCTTCATCTCGCCCCAGAGGGCGCGCACGCGGCTGAGGGCGGCCTGTTGTTAGCTACGTGCGCCCAGCGCCCCACAGCTCGCTGATGTGATCTTACCCCGTCTTCCGAGTGCCGATCGACGACTTTCATAGCCACGCAGCCGGGGACGCCACCGTCGAAAGTCGCGGCAATGTGGCCCAGCGACGAGTTGGGCGTTGCGCGCTTCCGCAGGCCGGCGATGTAGACGCAGCCCCAGTTGCCCGCCGCAATCGCCTCGGGCCGGATGCGGAACGTGGCGTGCAGCTTCTCGTCGCTCATCGAGAGCACGGGCAGATCCTGCCTGCGCGCGAGATCCTTCATGCTCTCCGACCTGGGCAGGAGGGGCGCGCCCGTCACGGCGCTGCAGAGCGTTGTCGAGCCTGTGGGGCCGTGGTCGTCGTCTGACCCGTCCAGGTCCGAGCTGTAAGACATGGTTCGCAGGCGGGGGGCATTGTACTCGTCTGGCGAGGAGCCGAAGTCGCCCGCGTGCGTTGCATACTCGTCATCCGTGGGCAGGGTAGAGTCCGCAGACGAGGCAGTCATGTCGCAAGCGTAAAGCTGCTTGCTGTCTGCGGTCGAGTCCAGCGCGTGGTACGAGTGTGAATGCGAGTGCTGCGAGTGAGAGTGGTTGCTGGTCGCATAAGCGTTCGCATTCAACTTTTGAGGAGCAGCCTGTTGTTTGCGCGATGACACCTGCGTCTGCTTCTGCGTGACAGTTAGTGGCGTCCGAGTCGCCATCGGCGCTAGCCGCGTTGCCGATGGCTGCGTCGGTTTGCCCATGTCGTAGTCGTAGCCGTTGGAGCCGTAGGTGCCGTGAGTGCCGTGGCGCGGTGGAGACCTGGAGCAGCAGCAGGAGGAGCAGGAGTGGGCTGCCGTTAAGTCCGGAGGCGTGACGGGGAGTGAATTGGGAGTGTGGAGAGGAGAGCGTTGGCGAAACGAGACTTGCGGCTGGAACGTGTCGTGCGAGTAGGAGGAGGAGTAGGAGTGGAAGGAGTGGTGCGGGTTGAAGGACGAGGGGGGAGGGGGCGGGTGGATGTGGTAGACGGACGAGCGGTGCTCGCTGTGCGTCGAGGCCATGTTTGTTTGTTGACGGCTGTGTTTTGGTCTTCCTTTCGATTGCCTGAGGGGCGCAGACGGTTAGACGGGGGAGGGGTCTGAGAGCTGGTCGAGTGTGTGCGGGGCGCAGACGCTGATGCGCATCGATGCGCGGCAGGCGTGTGTTGCAGGCGAATCGATTGATTGCGATCAGCTAGGATGCACAAGGATCAAGGACCAGGTCGACCAGGGGGCGCGCAGAGCGCAGTCCAAATCGCTCGTCCTTTATGGATCAAGGGTGAGCAGTGTCAGACGGCCCCCATCGACCCAAGCTTGAGTCGCTCGGGTCTGGCTGGAGTGACACGAACAAAGTCACGAAAAGTAAAGCAGGCGCGCATGGCCCACACGAAAGTCCGGGCACCCGGCTCACGCTGACCAAGGTACCAAGGTGAGACTGCGTACGCGTGTGGTCCTGCGCGGCGGGTTCCTCATAGTTCTACGCATGATGGTCTGTGCATTCTGTGCAGGGCCAGGTCGGTCAGAGTCAGGAAACCATCAGCCGGCCAGATGGTGGCCCGTGGCCTGGTGGCCTGTTCACCAACCTAACCTTGACCCTGCGTTACACCCTTTGTCACCATGTTCCCCTGTGGTCAGTGCCTCGAGTTTGCCTCCCAAATTGTCATGCCAGTGCGCTAGCTAGCCAAACTGCACGTCGTGCGGCATGCACGGCAGTCCGCAGCACACGCTAGCTTTAAGGCTGCCGCCGATCTGTCACGGTCGCTGAATCGTCGTGTCCATATGGTCTCATGGCCTCGCCGGTTGCACTGCAGCGTGCGTAGCGCGGTCCAGTCCACGCCCATCGGCAATCGGATTCTCTGGTGAAGATCGCTGGCAGGGAGGATCGGCTTATTGCGCTGTTTTCCAACCAATTTCCGTTCGATGTGCCACCGCCTTTCCATGTGACGACGCCATGCGTGTGGGACCCTTCACACTACCAGTGAGCGCAAGTCCACGCAGCCGTTGTGGAATGTTGGGGCCCGCTGCGTCGACGGAAGGGCTGTGGCCTTGGCTGATGGTATCGCCCTGACTAACCGTCGCTGATGCTGATGCTGATTCACACACTGTCGCCGGCGCTTTGATGTTTGCGGCCGCGTTTTGCTGTCTTGCACAAATCAAATATCCCGGCGTACATCTCAATAAACATGTCCCGTGCGGTGCGCGGTGCTACACCGATCCTTCCATGCCCCCGTGGCGCCCTGCGTCTGCGCGCTCGCGGCTCGCGTTCCGCGGCCTTTGATGTCGCAGTGCTGGGCCGCGAGCCGTCGAACCGTCGAACAATCAATTCAGCGCTAAGGCCTGTGTGATTCACTCTGATGTTGGTGATTGGGTCGTGATCCGCGGCGCACTCAGCGGTGTCGGTGCCTTGGGCGTTGCGGACCCGGACAGCGTCGACTCGTATCCGGTGGGCGACCGTGGCGGGACGGGGTAAGCCACCTTCTTGCGCGCAGTGTGTTGCGCCGGGTTCTTCGAGCTGTAGTCGCAGTGCACGTACGCGCGAAGCACTCCGTCCAAGCTGTGCCGTCGTTAGCGTGGTCGACTGGAACATGGGAGCGGATCGACTCACTTCTCAAGCATGCACTGGATCGTCTCTCCTACGTCATGGGCGAAGTGCAGCGACGTGTCGTGCGCGAGGATCACGTCGACCTCGATCGTCAGGTCGTCGCCAATGTGGTAGCACTCGACATCGGAGATCTCGAGCACGGGGTTGAAGCGCGTGACCAAATACAGAATGCGCGCGTACTGGTCGGGCGATGCAGTTCTTCCAGACACTGGGCGGTCAGGGTCGGTAAACGTTTGGGTCACTCACGGTTTCTGAAGTTCTCCAGCAGGGTTTTGATCCACTCAAAGATAATATAGAGCGAAAGCAGCATACCACCGATTGGGTCGAGGTACGGGGAACCGATCTTCTGCCCGATCCACTGGGCATGTTAGCACTTCAGCCACGGCCTGAGACGTACGGGGAAGGACAGGGACACGACGTTGAGCCACACATCGTTCTCGGCGTCCTGAGCCAGCGCTTGGACGCCTGATGAGGGGATGCGCGAGCACCAGGCCCAGAGCACGGACTTGACGCCAATGGTCGCAAGCATGGTCGCGATTCCGATGTTGCTGAGGTCCGCCGGCTCTCCGTGACCCGTCCTGATGACGTTGATCGTCCGCTGCAGTGCCTCGATGAACACCTGAACGAAAGATGCGATCATCACGACGGAGAAGATGAGCACACCTAACGGTTCGAACCGCCTCTTGCCAGCCGGGTACTTGTGTCTGTCTGTCGGGATGCCGATCGCCCACGACGTTCCTAGGATGATGAAGGTCGAAAGGAGATCGAGGGCTGAGTCGACAAGCGACGCCACGAGCGAGATCGAGGAAGAGTAGTACACCGCTACAACCTTTGCCGCGACGAGCAGGGCGTTCACGATCGTGTTAACTGTCGGTCAGCTTCGCCTCTCGGTCGACGCAGCTCACCATTCAAAGCCAACGTGGCTATCCGTTGGCGTTGCTCTTCCCTCGTGTAGATCAGTGGGGTGTCTTCCCCGGCCTCCTCTCCCGACTCGCCGCCGTTGATGAAAGCCCATCGCGAGTGCGAGGGGTGCTCGTTCAGGTCCGACATGACCGTGTACGTGCGCTTGTTCGAGCGGAACGAGTCAGCGATGACGCGGATGAGGTCTCCGTTCAGCAGCTCGTCGACCTCCTGGTAGTGGCCGTGAATCACGTCGAGGTTCTCGTAGTACGGCCGAGTCTGAGGTCACGTCAGTGGCGTCGTGCGCAGCAGACTCACCTTCTTGGGCTGTCGCTTGATCTGACTCTCTGTCAGGGGAACGCCGATGAAGTCAGTGACGCTGCGCTCCTCCGGCGAAATGATACTGTTCGTCAGCCACTGATGTCTTCCTCGACTGATGTCAGCCTCGGCACTCACTCGAGCAGGTGCACATCCGTGCAGCTGAGACCCCGGCGCAGCCTGTGCCTTGCGAACGACCCAGGCTCACTAGACGTCAGAGGCTCGAGGCCGGACATGGTGACACGGCCGGGCGATCGCGAGCGCTGCCGGATCAGATGGGGAGGAAGGGGTACGGTGGTGCCAGGCATAGTCGCGGGCGAGCTGGTGCCGGACCTGGGCTTGGTGTACCCCAGGCCCATGTTAGAGCCGTGGGGGTTGAAGCCGCCGCCGAGAACCGACTTGGGCGAGCTCATGGTGACTCTGGATCAGTCCGAGATGTCTCTGTTGTTATTGTCGCTGTTGTGAGGACGAATGCAGGGCCGTCTTGGTCGCCTGGAACTTTTCGACGCCAGTCATCCTGTCTCGGCGATCATGTGGGTCAGCCCTGTCCACTCAGCCACAGCCACTCAGCAACTGATAATTAGATCCCGTGGCCAGATCGAGAACTCGGAGACTAACCTCGTTCTGGGCAGTGGCGACTGTCAATGACGTCAACCCACGTGCGAATTATCCGGCCAGCTCGGTACTCGGCATGGCACGGCTCCGGCTCCGGCGGTCCAGCTCTCTGTGAGCGGTTTCATGCAGAGGCCGCAATCGACAACTATGAAGTAATGGTGTTGCGGGGCTACAGATCTGTCGTCGGCTTGCGCCGGCGCTGCTGCGATTAGGGGCATGCAATTGCTCGAACAAAGCTCCAACTCCAGTCGATGATGCATGTTACTCCTGGCACGTGAGAACCGGCTCATTCTCTGCTTAGCTCAGCCTGAAACGGCTGCCCCACATCCGTATTCTCTGTCGCTGAATGCGCCGCTTTGGTTTAAGTTAGCTCTGTAACGATTGTGACAGCGAAGGTGGAGGATGGGGGTTAGCTAGCCGGAAGCCTTAATCTCATGAGCACCAGTGATCACGACAAGCAGAGCGCAGAGTGAGGCGAAGGCGACGGCGACGGCGCTTTGGGACTGGTTCAGAGGAGTCAGAATGCAGACTCGCAGGAGGTTGACGACGATCACGATTGAGGAACAAGGGATTGTGGAGCGCCCAATCAGGGCCGGACAGAGCCGACGCCCGGGTCAGAGGCTGCGGTGCCTTCGGTAAACGCCGGCTGCCACTGGGCCACTGGGCGCAGGTTTGACACCGCTCACAGCCTGCACAATGCACAAGCTGCTGCAGACGAGGACATGAGCGGCGGGCTCTATGCACCACCCAGGCCGACGGGCAGCCAACTGGGCTGTCGCTGTCTCAGCCTACAGTCGCGCTAGAACCATCCCCGCAGTCCTCCTGTGGCATCATGTGTAGACAGCTTTCATTGATCTGGAAGAGCAGACGAAAGCAACAATAGTTCGGACAGTCTAGTGCAATCCTTCGCAATGCACGCGTGACACAGCTGCCTTATCATTCGTCGCTGATTTGCTCGGTGACCATGCCCGCAAGCGAGAAAGGAACGTCGATCCATGGTCCGACTCTTCCAACCGCTCTAGAGCGACTGAGTGACTACTGGGAGGACGTCGCCATCGGTCTCGCCGGCAGTCAAATTCGTCATTGTGTAATGTCGTGATTAGTCCATGACCGCCGACTGGCCCGGCGCGCATCCTTGTGTTCCTAGTGTCCCAAGCCGTATCATGCACTCCGAATCCCATCCGTAGTCGGTTACGGAGTGACGGACCATGGGTGCAGATGACCACTGCCTTACCTAATGCAAGGCTCTCTA
Organism: Trichosporon faecale; assembly: GCA_039545375.1. NCBI lineage: Eukaryota > Fungi > Basidiomycota > Tremellomycetes > Trichosporonales > Trichosporonaceae > Trichosporon > Trichosporon faecale. The sequence goes on from BCLU01000001.1 coordinate 567,946, forward strand.
CTCACGCTCGGGCCTGGCCGCTGGTACGCTGGTACTCTGGTACGCTGGTTTCGTGGGCGCTGGGCGGCGCTCTGACAGAGATTTTTCTAATTTACTTTTTCGCGCCGCGTTCCCCACGGTGCCGCCTGCAGCCTGCCGCCCAGACCGAGCCACCCACCTCCACTTTATCTTACCAATCATCCGGCCCACCCGTCCCTAGTTTTGTAAATATCGTCCCTCCCCCTTGGCTCCTTGCGGCCTTGCATTTGCCGTTCACTCCAACTCTTCACCTCTCCTCACCATCTTGGATTCCTCCTGCTCTCGTCAGCTCTGACCCATCGCTTGTCCGACTTCGTTTTAACACCTCCGACTAGGCTTCGCGCGCCACCATGGGTCTCCTTGCGCTGGGCACTCCCCTCGACTGGCCCGACACCAAGCCCCTCGCCGAGCACATCAGGACGCACGGTATCAAGCAGTTTCTCCACACTTGGCGCCGATGGCAGGACAAGTCGGGCGCTGGCCTCCTCTGGGGCGACGAGATTGAGTACCTCGTCGTCGCCAAGGACGAGGAGAAGCCCGAGGATGCCGTTCGTCTGTCCCTCAGGCAGAGTGAGATTCTCGAGAAGCTCGCCAAGGTGACAATGGACCCCAAGTTGGAGGCGTCGATGCCGAAGAAGTGGTAAGTTGCTGAGCAATACATGGCGCGCACCGGTAACACTCGGGCTAATGTCTCAGTGACGCCATCCCCACGTTCCACCCGGAGTACGGACGCTTCATGATTGAGTCTACCCCGGGCGCCCCTTACACTGGGTCGCTGTCCGACCTCGTCCGTGTCGAGTGTGACATGCGGTGGCGCCGCCAGATCATCCGCTCGCACCTTCTTCCCAACGAACTCCCGATCACCCTCACCTCGTGGCCCCGCCTCGGTGTCGAGGACAGCCAGTTCACCGACCCGCCGACGTACCCCGACCCCAAGAACAGCTCGAGCCGTTCCCAGTATGTCGCTCAGCTGATCACCAACCCCCACGCCCGTTTCCCGACTCTCACGGCAAACATCAGGCAGCGGAGGGGCTCGCTTGTCGACATTCGAGTGCCACTGTACATCGACAAGAACACCAAGGTTCAGGAGGGAGAGCGTGCGGAGCTCTCCAACGGTCACGCCGGCCCAGCGAAGCCTCTCCCCGGCACGCCGAACATCCACATGGACGCCATGGGCTTCGGCATGGGATGCTGCTGCCTGCAGATTACGTTCCAGGCCTGGAATGTGGACGAGGCCCGCCAGGTCTACGATGCCCTCGTGCCGGTGGCTCCCATCCTGCTGGCTCTCACAGCCGGCGCCCCGGCATTCCGTGGACGGCTAGCCGATGTCGACGCCCGTTGGAACGTGATCGCCGCGGCTGTCGATGACCGCACGGAGGAGGAACGTGGGCTCAAGCCGCTCAAGGAGAACGAGTACCGCATCCCGAAGTCACGCTACGACTCCGTCTCGCTCTACATTGCCGATGATCCGCGAAACAAGCCGGAGTATGCCGACATCTCGGCCCCCATCAACCAGCGTGTCCGCCAGGAGCTCCTCGACAACGGCGTCGACGACAAGCTTGCCTCGCACATCGGTCACCTCTTCATCCGCGACCCGCTCGTGCAGTTCTCCGAGACGATCGACCAGAACGATGAGGAGAGCATGGATCACTTCGAGAACATCCAGTCCACCAACTGGCAGACTGTCCGCTTCAAGCCTCCTCCGGTCAACTCCAACATTGGCTGGCGAGTCGAGTTCCGCCCTATGGAGGTTCAGATCACCGACTTTGAGAACGCCGCCTTCTCCATCTTCATCGTCCTGCTGTCCCGCGCGATCATCTCATTCGATCTCAACACCTACATGCCCATCTCGCAGGTCGACGACAATATGCAGCGTGCCCAGCAGCGTGACGCCGCGACCGCGAACAAGTTCTTCTTCCGCCGCGTCATGTTCCCGCACGGCATCGACGCCTACAACCTCGACTCCCGCCCCGTGTCCCGACCAGTCTCCCCGCCGAAGTCGCCTCCCAACGAGAAGACCAGCCCGGTTTCCGAGAACGGTGACGCGCCATCGCTGGCCAACGGCAAGCCCGCTCTCAACGGCTTCCACAAGTCAAACCACTGGCGGTACGGCTCCACGGCATCCTCGTCGTGTGCTTCGCTGCAGCAGGAGGAAAACGCCGACCACTCGCCGGAGGTCGTCGAAATGTCGATGGACGAGATCATCAACGGACGGAAGGACGGCTTCCCCGGTCTCATGGGTGTCGTCAACGCCTACCTCAACTCGATCAATGCCGACGTCGCGGTCAAGATGGAGATCAGGAAGTACCTTGACCTGATCAAGCTCCGTGCGCGCGGTGACCTCGTCACGCCCGCTCACTGGATCCGCAACTTCTTCACAACCCACCCTGACTACAAGCAGGACTCGATTGTGTCGGACAAGATGCAGTCGGACCTCATCACAGCCATCGACGAGATCGAGCGCGGTATCCGCCCGGCTCCGGAGCTGCTGGGTCCTCACTACGTGGGCACCGATGTCGGCAGCCCCGCCGGCTGCAACGGTATTGCTTAGAGTGTCTAGTGTCTTCCTGTCTCATCTTTGCCAAGGATTTTTTGTCTTGCGTGTGTGTGTTTGTGGCCCATCATATCCAACACCGGAAGATTGTATTATTGTAGTTCATTAGAGGTCCGTCTCCTTAACAGACGCGGAAAAGTTAGTAGAACATATCAACGCATGCAGTCCAACCTGCCTTCCACATTCATCTGCGCACACACCCAGCAATCTAGCAATCAACTTCGCTTCTGGTGCATGTCCGTATCGGACCGGGGAATCACGTGACAATGGTACGTAATCACCTGGTGCCCCAAAGCCGAACGGTCGCTTCGTGCCCACACTGGGTCGCGGGGACGAGCTAAGCGTGATTAAGTGATCTCATCTCTTGCGACTTCTCGACGCTCGTTCATATCCAGTCACGCTCAATACCCCGCCCATCACTGGCCGTCGCCTGTGCCGCAATCCACGATGGTAGCAGAGCCAAACAAGAGGCGCGTTTCCTACATCATCCCGCCGCCCGAGGGCGAGACACCACTCCTTAATCTCCCACCCTTCGGCACCGCCGCGAGCGATGACCGCTATTACCCGCTCCTCGAGAGGAAGCCTTCGGCACCGGTGACCAACGGCATCAGCAATGGTGCCCGCGGACCGCTCGCCAGCCGCAACCCCTTCCTCCAGTCTCCGCCACCGCCGAGAGTCGACCCGGTTCAGTCTCAGCCACCCCGGCCCAGACACCCGCGCCATCGCCTCGGTGTCTCATCACTCGCTCTCGACACCAGCTCTGTTTTAAGTGGTTGCGACAGCCCCGGCGGTATCCTGTACACCGGTGGACGCGACGGTTTGGTTGCATCTTGGGAACTCCACGTGCCCCACTCTAAGCGCCGAGGTCGCCGATACCGTCCAGTGGGCCGCGGGCAGCGGGTACGCTGGGAGCGGCTCGGTGACGGCGGTGAGGACTGGAACGAGGAGGAAGACGACGGTGACCAGGATCATGGCAGCTTCGAGAGCAGCGATGATGACGACGACGAGCTCAACTCGCGCATCCCGTACGAGGACAAGTGGGAGATCGATCGCAGCGCCATCGCACGACAGGTAGGTGCCTAGCTGGCCCTCGTCGGGCTCCCCCACTTGGTTCTTCGCCCTTTTGCTGACAGGTCGCGCAGCCACCCTCCCCGACGACATTTCGGCAGAGCGTGCAGACGCACACCGATTGGGTGAACGCCATGACGCTGTGCAACATGAATCAGACAGTGATAACAGCGTCCTCGGACAGGACGATCCGTGCATGGTCGCCCCATGCCGAGGGCGAGCCGGCCGTCCCTGCGCTGATCGGTTATCACACAGACTATGTCCGCTCTCTCGCGTTCGCGCGGCATCCGGGGATCCTGTTCTCGGGCGCGCTGGACCGCGACATCGCGATCTGGGACATTGCGAGCCCGAGGCCAAACGAGCCCGTTCTCAAGGTCCGCTTATCTGATAAAGACGACGGGTGCGTCGGCCTTGAGGGCGAGTGGGGTAGCATCTACGCGCTCGGCGTAGACCCCATGGGCCACACCCTGGCGGCCGGGACGCCCGAGCGCGTCGTTCGCCTCTGGGACCCTAGGGCCGGAGACAACAGCGTCACCAAGCTCGTGGGCCACACCGAGTGCGTGCGCAGCATCGTCATCAGCGACGACGGGAGGTACATGCTCACAGGATCTTCCGACACGACCGTCAAGTGAGTACCATTTCACCTATGCGGCCTTTCTAACCTCCGCAGGCTGTGGTCCATCGGCGAGAACCGATGTCTGCACACGTTCAACCACCACACGTCGTCTGTATGGGCGCTGCACTCGACGCACCCGAACCTGGAACGCTTCTACTCCGGCTCGCGCGATGGTCACCTCTGTGTCGTCGACGTCGAGCAGTGCGGCGACATGTCTGAGGGCGAGTGCGTCGTGCTCGCGCGCGAGGGCGACAACGACCGTCCCGGCGACTACGAGTCGAAGACGGGCGACGAGGCGATCCGCTCCATCGTCGCCATGGACGACGAGTACGTCTGGGCGGCGACGTCGAGCTCGGACGTGCACCGCTGGCGCGACGTCGGCCGCCGCGTCTGCCGGATGGACGAGGACCTTGACCTCGACGACCCAGTGTACATCGCCCCCGGGGACGAGTCGCAGCCGATTCTGAACCAGCCCGAAGTCGAGCCGCAGCCCATCATCGACAACAGTTCCCTGCGCAACCGGCGGTTTGAGGGCGGCGAGTCGCTGAACCGGGTCGACTCGCAGGACTCGCGGCAGGTCGCCTTCGCTCCGGCTTCGGTCACGGCGACATCGCCTCCGACCAACTCGGGCATTCCCTCGAGCATCCGCGGCCGACTCAGCCACGGCCACACCTCCTCGATCATGTCCGAGACCTCCGTTCTGCCGCCGGACGAGACGCGCAACGGTATTCCGTACGAAAGCCTCGTCTGCCTGGGCCTGCCGGACTCGCCGTACCACTTCGGCTTCAGCGGTGCGACGCACTCGCAGGCCTCGATCAACAGCGCGAACCGCGCTCGTTCGCCGGAGGACTCACCCGAGGCGCCCTTTGAGCCGCGGCGAGGCGATGCGCGCCGGGCGTTCGAGGACCGCGACGTCGCTTCCGAGGCGAAGCCGTTGCGCGAGACGCCCGACGCTGTCATTGATGGCTCGCCTGGCCTAATCCGGTCTCTAATCCTGAACGACAGACTGCACGTACTCACGCTCGACACGCACGGCGAGGTTGCGATCTGGCACCTGATCCGTGGCGAATGCCTCGGCCGTTTCTCCCAGGCCGAAGTCGCCGAGGCGCTTGAGCTCGAGCGCGGCGTCGAGGACGCCCGCATGGAGATCAAGCTGCACCCGCACGAGGTGCTTGAGCTCGTCCAGCGGCGCATCGAGGGGAAGAACGCCGTTCTCCCCTGGTGCCAGGTGGACACGAAGGTGGGCCAGATCACGGTGCACCTGGAGGGCGACCGTGTGTTCGCGGCCGAGATCCTGGCGGAGGAGATGGGCGTCGACGAGCGTAGCCTGCCGAAGGACATCAACAGCATCAACATCGGCAAGGTCGCGCTGTCGTCTCTGTTCCGCGGCCTCGTCAAGGCCGAAGAGGCAGAGGTGCAGAGCATAGCGTCCTCTTCACCGCAGTCCCACCCCAGCTCGCTGCCATCTGTAAGCCGCTCCCCGGTCCAGCCCATGTCCATCGCGATCCCGGCCGGCGCACCGCGGCACCGCGCCCGCGCCATGTCGTCCGCTAGTAGCACCGGCCTGACGCCCGCGATCAACATTGCTGGCTTAGCGACGCCAGCCGCCGTGCCGGCTGTACGACCAGAGCCGACGACGCCGTTCGGGCAGTCCGCCCCCGCCGCCAGCGGGTGGTTAGCAGCGAAGCGGGAGGGTTTCGGCGCGTCGCCGACCACGCCCCTCTCCGCGTCGCTGGCCAAGTCGACCGAGAACAAGGACTACTTCTCTCTGGGTCGGCAGGCCTCGTCCGGCGGCGGTGGCGAGCCCAAGTTCCCCGCGGCAGTCACGAGCCCGCCACAGAAGACGAAGAAGACGTGGTTCGGGAAGAAGAAGGCCGCGGAGCCCATGGCGCCCCTCGCCGAGGAGCGGAAGGAGGTCGACGCCGGCCCGCAGCTGAGCGACCGCGACCGCGCGCAGCTCATGTTCCTTGACCAGCTGAGGAGCAAGCCCTTCCACCCGCCTGGCGCCGAGACGCCCCTCCTCCCGCTGCCGGCGAGCACGAACGTGATCGTCAGCGAGCAGGCGCACGCAGACGGCGCGTACATGGTCACGTACCGCAGCCAAGTTGGCGGAACGGAGCGCGACCTGGAGCCTTTGGAGATGAACAGTCCCTACTGGCTCCTCGACTTCCTGTTCACGAACAACATCCCGGACCGCGTCATCCCGAAGATCCCCATTGTCCTTCTTCCGGAGGGCATGTCCGTCTCGTCGGGCAAGGGGCTCAAGGTGCAAGCGAGCCGGACAGCGCGGGTGCGCGGCGTCATCGAGCACCTCGCAGGCATTCTGGCGAAGGAGGAGGAGCAGGCCCCCGGCAGTGTGCCGCGCGGGCTCGGCGCGCTCGTGCGCGATCGGAGCCAGAGCAACGCGAGCAACATGAGCGGTATCGCGCGTCCCAAGCCCGAGGACCTGATGGAGCTCGTGTGCGGCGAGCACGTCGCTCTGCCCGAGATGAAGGTCGGCGCGCTGAAACAGTTCTACTGGCGCGGAGGGCCCGACATGGTCCTGCACTACCGGCCGAAGGGCGTTGCTCTCGTTGCTTAGAACCATACTCTCTCACATCGTTGTCTTATCCCCCTTTCAATCCCTTCGTTAATCCCATGTATCCCCCTTGATTTTTGCGGCTGCAACCAGAAACGTGTGGCTGGATGTGTTTGTTACATATTAACGTTTGTCGTGGCCCAAAAGTACTGATGCAGTAGTATATACAACTCTGTCGTTCCACCCTCCCCTGCGAGGCGTGGTCTAGATGTCTATTTGTTTGCGCCTTCGCTTCGTTGCGCCTGGGCGTGGCGGCGCCTTACTGCGCGAGCGCCTCCCAGTCGACCATGACGTGCTCCTCGGCGACGCCGACGCAGTCGCCCTCGCACCCGAAGACATACACGCTTCCCCACTCCATGTCCGCGACGCCGTCGGCGTTGGCGTCGTCGCCCTTGGCGATGCGCTCGAGCTCCTTCTTCCTCTCCTCCTCGGTCATGTTGCGCGCCTCCTTCTTGGCGACGGTCTTGCCGTCGGCCGCGAAGCTGTCGGGGCGGAGCACGTTGATCAGCTGCGGGACGAGCTGGAGCTCGAACGTGCGCTTAGCGCCGCAGCGCATGCACTTCGGCACGCTCTTCTCCGTGTAGTACTCGCCCAGGTCGGGGTCTTCCTCCTCAGACGACGGCTTCTTCGTCGGCGCGCCCGGGAACAGCGTCTTGAAAACCGAGGAGGTCGACTGGTAAGCCAGCGGGACGGCGCCAAAGTCGTACCGCAGCACCTGGGTGCTGCCGTCCTCGGCGGACTCTAGGCGGCGCACAAACTTCTCGAACACGTCGTCGACGCTCTTGGGCAGGATCTTGTCCCACCCGTCGGCGTCGCGCCACTCGGCCGCCTGCTCGGGCGTCTCGTCCTCGTCGTCGCTGATGTCGCTGTCGCTCTCGGGCGGGGGGAGGTACTCGTCTATCGTGGACAGGTACTGCGCGGGGAGGTAGGCGGGGTTCGGCGCAAGGAGGACCGGCTCGCCCTCCTTGATCTCGAGCTTGGCCATCTCGGCCGCCGGCGCGGGCTTAGCGGCCTCCGGGGCCGGGGCGGCGAAGGGGTTCGGCGCGGCGGCGCCGAAGAGCGGCTGGTTGGAGCCGAAGAGCCCGCCCTGCTGCTCCGAAGGCGCTGAGGCCGTGAAGGGGTTCTTGCGCGCGCGCTCGCGCTCGGCGGCGGCGGCGGCCTCGGCAGCAGCTTTCTTAGCAGCGACGTCGGCAACGTACGCCTCGTTCCGCTTCGAGGCGCGGAGGGCGCGGACACTGCCGTCCTTTCTCCGGCACGAGTGGCGAGGGCACGCGAAAACGTAGATCGTGCGGTCGTTCTCGCCATCCACTAGCGGGGCGTAAACCTGCGAGAGCAGGGGCATGGCGCCTCCGCACGCCTTGCAGTCGACAGACTTGGGCACGCCGTCGACGGGCGGGAAGGCGGCGTGGCCGCCAATGTGCGAGGTCGTGTAGCTCTTCTCGTCCCCGGCCTCGAGGGGCCCGTCAGGCAGAGCAAGGAGCACGCTCGACACGTCCTCGTCCGTGTCGCTCATCTAACGTTAGCACCCGGTAAAATAAAAGTTAGACAGTTGGGTGAGAGGAACGCGTCAGACAAAAAGTCGCCAAACTATGGGGGATCGTCAGGCCGGCACGGCGGCGGCGGGCGCCTGCCGCTGCCCTTGGTCCCGAGGTTGTGCACTGAACGCCCTCCGAAACGGCCAAAACGGCGCCCGGAGAACGAACAGGCGCAAGCCTCGGGGAGCAACGACGGGCGGCCCGCGTGAGCCGAGCGGCGTAGGTCTCGTCATCGTATCATCATGCGCGTTCCCTGCTTTGCTTATGGAGATGACACTCACGATTATAGATGTTTTGTGGTGGTAGTAGTACAAGTGTGCGATGTGGAACAGCGGGTTGGGCTCAGCACGCCCAAAATTCTGTGACGGAGAGACTGGTCGCCTGCCAGGCACGGCTGTACACGCCATTTCAGCTGATTGCTTTGGTCCCGCGCCTCCACTGTAGCTGTGGCGGAAGGCCGCAATATGAGGGTTAGCTGGAGTCCGCTTGCGATGGAGTACAATGACCGCGATGAACGGAGATTCAGTCGGACGGCGGGTGCACGGTCGTGTAACTCGTCGATCTGCTGATCTCGGATGCGAGTTCTCCGGTTCTTGCGATGGGCGCGGTGCAAGAGCGGAGGCTCGCCGATCCCGCCGGGCGTTGAGCTTGCCGCGTAGTTCCAGCAGCCCGCGGGGGAGCTCTCAGAGACACTCACTGCGCCGTTACATCGAGCAGCGAGTACAGTGAGCACCACACACTGATGAGCTGATGAGCTGCTGATGTCCCCTGACCAACTTGTTGCTCGCTTACGGTGCATCAAGCCAGCGCCCGTGCTCTGGAACGGGCCATCAGTGATCCGTGTGGAGGTGGCACCCAAGCTGCGCCCGAAACGGCGATCAGTCTCGGTGTCTGCTGGAGAAGCTTGGCTGTGCTACCTTTGGCTGCTCGTCGCCTTCCTCGCCAGCGCGCAGCCGGTCAGCGGGTGACTCGTCATGACGTAGATGGCTGCCGATTGTCGCGACCGCCGCGACCGGCGGGGGATCGAGTGGAGTCTCCGTCGGAATCTCGGAAAGGACGACGGCGGTACGACGGGAGGGTCGACAGCAGCAGCTGGCGTGTGAACCGAGTAGAAGTAGGTTGGCGAAGCTTCATAGCTCTTCTCATCTTGCTTTTCAGGTCCATCATCCCCGCTTTCGTCATGGTCGCGGCATGCGTGCTCAGAGCTGCTCTCGACGAACCGCTCATGCCGTGGTGGAGCGAGTGGCCGCGAACTCTCCCGATGCCGGCTAGCATCGATCCGCTCGACGGCTTCCTCTCGCCGAACAACACGACCGACGTCACTGCACAGCCTGCAGACACGCAAGATGCACATGACGTCCACACTGTCGAAACTCCACTCGACCCCTTCACCCCGCCTGCTCATCAACCTTCCCCCCAGGCGCCAGCGAACACCGATCAACCTTATGATGAACCGTCCGCAGCACCAGCATCAAGTGGGGAAGTGTATGCTGAACCCCGCGCTCCAGCCAGACCGGCAAACTTCCTCCCACCCTTCGTCGAGAATGAGCTCAGCACCGTCCGTCGTCCGCGGCGTGCGGTCGATCTAACGGGCCCGCGTCCCTCTCAGCCACCACCTTCCTCCAGTGCGACTCCATCACCCGACAGACGTAAGCGACGCTACGCATCTGGTGAGTTCTTTGAATATGTCCTCGAGCTAACTGCAGAGGGCGGACCGAGGATGGTGCCGTACCCGCCCATCAACTTCGGCGGACAACGCATCACCCGCGCCAGGACGCTGCCCATACTCCCTACGTTCACTCCACCAAGGAGGACGTCTCTCGGTATCTCCGGACTGCAGGGTGTGCAACCTGCAGGTGGGCCAGCAAACAGCCCGTTTCAACCCTCTCTGACAGACTCTTTGCGCTCTCCGCTTGCTCCTCGTGCGGCGCCCTCCGCTTCTCGGCACTCGTCTCTGCCCGGCCCGTCGGTATCGTTCCAAGAGCTCCACTCGTTTCACACACCTGTTCCTCCCCAATCTCCGCTGCCGCAACCCCCCGAAGGCCTCTGGGACGGTTGGAACCCCTACGTCTGGAACTCCGGGCCATCCGTCGTGCCGCTGAGGCAGTCATTCTCTGCGCCGTGCACGAGCTCCTCCTCGCCTGTTCCCGATGCCGACAGGCGAGCTTCCGCACCCTTACCTACAGGCGATACGCAGTTCATGTCTCAAGCAGACGCCTTCCTCGCCGCCCTCACTGGAGCCGCCGGCCAGTGAGCGGGGGAGAAGTATATCCGTGGAGAAACTAAAGTTGGGCACGTGGCCGCGGCACCTGGCCGGCTAAACTTACAATTCACGTCAGAAGGCTCGCAGCTCGACGCGTCGTAGCCCGATCGCACTAGCGTAGGATTGTGGACGGGCTAGTGCCGCCGGCGACGCGGCGCCGAACGGTATGTCCTGATCGACGCGGCTCGCGGGGACGCGGCGACGTCAACGAGCGGACTGGCATGCCGCTCGACATGCTCCGGAGGGCTGGCTGACATCAGATCTACTGCCGCCTCCTCATTCCGTCAGCAACGAACACACGATTCATCTCAACGGTCCGACCCTCATTTCATTCTCTCCCCTTGCTCACTGGCCAACCGCTGTTCAGCACTCGATAACGGCCGCACCGCAACTGCGGAGTGTCAACAAACACACGGACAGATAGTCGTTACCAATCGACGGCGACCCAGAGCAACGGGAGCACGTTCCCTTCACGACATACACGCATCACACACGCACACTTTCTGAATCAACAGCATCACGTCCTTACCTTACATACAAGCTACATAGTTCACATGACAGCACATGACACGGTTACGCGGACTAGTACGCAGCACGTTTCTGTCCAAAAGTTCCAAAGGCAAAGCTGGGGCATCATGCGTCCCGGCGGCACAGGCGGGCACGGCACGGGGGTACCCCAGTTTTTGGGCGGGAAGCATTCCAGCAACGTGACACCCTGTGCTCCTTGGGTTCTTCCACAAACCTGCCGAACCTGGGAGCGTTTCGATGCGAGCCATGCATAGTAGCGGCGTTCACAGCGAGTGCGAAGACGACGACGAAGGCGAGCGAGCATGGCTATTCATAGCCCTGTTATCAGCCGCGAATGGCAGCGATGAGAGGGGGTCGAGGCGGTGAATAGGGAAGTGAGATCGCAGGGAGCGGAGGGTTTGTATTGAAGCTGCTGCGCAGGATTTTGGTTCGACTGCGAGTGAACGCGTCTGAAGCGAACCAGAAATCTGCCGTGCCGTGCCAATGCCAAGGCTGTGCTGCCTGTGCGCTGGCGCACTTTTCCTGCTCGCTCCAGGCGGCGCGGCGCGGCGCTCGCGGCGCACAGCTGGCGCACTGGCGCACTGGCGCACGGGCACACCCGAGCAGCCATGACCTGGACTTGGGTCCTTGGATCCTTGGGGTCCGGGCGCGATCTAGCTCGGCCACCACCAAATGGCTAATCGACGTTTGAGGGTCACCTTGCGAGTCTTCTCGTGCGCACTCATCCTCCAACGCTCGCTTGCTCGCTAGCTCATGCATTAGATTTGCTTCCACAGTCCCACTCCCACTCCCACTCGTGCACAGGCTCATCACGCCTCCACTGGATCCACTGCCCCTCAACTGTCCCTGGCCCCGTCCCATCCCCGCTGCTCTCCGGCCCGACAACCGCTGTCCATTACGACCCAGTCTACCTAGATCCCAGACCAAGCGGAACACACAGCTCACCTCATCCCTCTCACTCTCGTACTTCCCTTCACTCTCTCACTCTCTCTGACCACATATTCCTCTGGCCCCCTTCCTTCGCCTCGCATACTTCGCACTTCCCCTACGCATACCGACTGACTCTACCAACTCGCCACTCTCTTTTCTACTTCGACACTCCAGCACCGCTTCCTCTTTCGAACACCGTCACTCCGGGTTCGACACACCAGAAGCGCCCTTCCTTCTGTCGACTTGCACATTGCCCCACCCCCTTCGAGTGCTCGCTCAGTGCCCCCACCCAGCCCTCAGCCCAATACAGCAATCCCAAAGTCGCCCAATTCCTATTTCGTTCCTGTCCGACAGAAATTCACGCTCGATAGTCCACCACCCCTCCTGTCCGATCAGCCATGTCGTATGACCCCTCCGCTCAGCAACGGTACGCCCCAGTCCAAGGCTACGGCCAGCCCGGCCGGGATCAGCCCGGGACCTACGAGGAGAAGGCCGGCCTGACGGGCGCTGGCGGCGAGTCCTACCGTGAGTCCTTGCTCTTGTTATTGTCTTGGGTCCTGGTCGATTACCCTCGATTACCCTCTTTTCGTTACTCTATTCCGAAATTGTGGGACTCCAAGCACACTCAAGCCCCGAATCCTTGCACCGCCCGGAGTGCTTGGCTCGCCGGACCCTCCGCCGCACGCCTCCGCCGTCTTGGCTGTCCCATTGCAAGACGCCGCTGCGGACCGGTCGTGCTCTTGGCTATTTGAGGATGAAAGGAGCATGCATTGCGCCCAGTTGTCCCATGTGTCCTGACAGTCAGACATGAGGGCGCTCGTTGAGCCAGAATGCTGTGCTGGAGGGTGGCCTATGCTCGTGGCGCAGCGACGTCGCAAAAGATTCCTGCGAGGGTATCGACTTGAGACCCAATCTGATCCTTTCGCGAACGAGCTTCGTCGGTGTCTGACATCACAGCTATGACCAACGTTTACAGCGGCAGCGGCAGCAGCACGCCGCGCGATCCCTTTCACGACCCGTCCCAGCAATCCCTCCTCTCAACACCCACTCGCCAATACTCGAACTCGAACATGAGCGGAGCAGCCGGCATGGGAGCTGGCGCAGGAGTGGGAGCTGGAGCCGGAGCGATGGCCTACGGCGCCGGAGGAGACCACGGATTCAGCAGCAGCGGACCGCAACCGACATACAACGCTGCCGCGATGGCGCACGACAACGTCCCGTCAGACCAGCTGTGGGCGATGGACAACGGAGACCACAGCTACCGCGGATACGACGAGTCTGGACAAGGTGCCGCGAAGGCGAGCAGTGGCAAGAAGAAGTGGATCATCATCGGATCGATCCTGCTCCTCGCCGCGATCGTTGTCGGTGTCGTCGTCGGCGTCGTCGTGTCGAAGAACAACAGCAGCAGCAGTAGCAACAGTGGCTCGAGCAAGAGCGGCGACAGCAAGAGCGGCAGCAAGGACAGCGCGTCGCCCGACTTCGAGAAGGACCCGAAGCTTCACCAGGTCTTCTGGGGCATGGCTTACGCCCCTGCCGACGGACGACCGCCCTGGTGTGCGAACACACAGGAGGCGGTGAACAAGGACATCCAGATCCTGTCCCAGCTCACGACCCGTCTGCGTCTGTACGGTGCCAACTGTGGTGTCACGCAGCAGGTTCTGAAGGCGATCAAGGATCTCAAGGTCGACATGAAGATCTACCCTGCGATCTGTGAGCTACTTTGAGCCCGTTTCTAGCTAACATCCAGACCTTGACTCGTCCGAGACGAACCAGCAGTACTACGACTGGCAGGTCGGCAACATCTCTGAGGCCATCACTGAGTACGGCGCGGACAACATTGAGGGCATTGCCGTCGGCAACGAGTACCTGCTGATCATGATGACCGAGGCCGGCGAGTCCCAGCCCTCCGGACCGACGTACACGAAGTACGTCAAGCAGCTGGCGAGCTTCGTGCAGGACTTCAAGAAGACGCTGAAGGGTTGGAACGTCGGCAAGGACATCCCTGTCGGCACCGGTGACGCCGGTTCGATGATGTCGGTCGAGCTCGGCAACGAGGTCGACTACTTCATGGCCAACGTGCACCCGTGGTTCGGTCTGAACACGCCCGTCGAGATGGCCGCCGGCTGGACCTGGGACTACTTCCAGAACAACGACGTCGTGTATGCCGAGAAGAGCAACCCAGTGCCCGAGACGTTCATCGCCGAGACTGGCTGGCCTACCAAGTCAATGGACAAGGAGCACGAGACCAACATGGAGAAGGGCTCGGCGGCCTCGGCCACGAAGGGCAACTACGCGAGCGAGGAGAACCTCCAGAAGTTCCTCGACAGCTACGTGTGCCAGGCGAACAAGAACGGCACAAAGTACTTCTACTTCGAGCCCTTCGACGAGCCCTGGAAGGAGCAGTACGGCGGTGTCGAGCCGTACTGGGGTCTCTTCGACCACGACCGCAACCTGAAGAACATCGAGATCCCGACGTGCACCGACACCCTGTCGTAAACTGCTCCTCTCCGACTCCGCATCCTCCCACCTTTGCAACCCTCCGTGATCCTCTCATCCCCGCCTCAGCCTCAACCCATGGACTATACAGCTTTCCGCCCCTCATTTCTTCCCCCGTTCATTTAGACTTGTCATTTCACGCTCACGACACAACACTCGTCCGTATACCTGCCCGGCGGTAGCGCACCCACGCCCGCCCCTTTGTACTTTGTTCTTTTATGTGATGGACGGTTTGGCCGCGTGTGGTTTGGTGCAGGCGGGAACAAGGCTGCGTTGTGGGACGGTTACAGACCTTGTGGCGGCCTGAATCTATCCGAACAAGACGAGATTTATCACCTCGAATCCACAGCTGCACAGGGATCAGTCGAGGGTGAGCTCTTTACGCTGCCAGTCGCGGCTTTCTCACTGCTTGCCAGACGGTGCGGGATAGGAGGGCGCAGGGGTTGCGTTTGACGATCAGACCAGACCGCGTGGCACGAGAAGGTGACTCGACTCGCTGCCCAGTCAGCATCTTGGACTCCTTACACCATCACATTACCTCATGTCCATCGTCCAAGCCCGTCCGCCCTGCCCATGGCGCGGTGCATGAAGTCGCACCCGAGAGATTAGGTGAGGTGAGCTTCGAAGGCCGGGATCAGCTGACGACAGACCTTGTCGCCACTTCCTCGCCACCTCCTCGCCACCTGCCGCTGGAAACATGGTGAGCTACCGAGACACCCGCGGGAGCTGACTCCAGGCCGAGGTAGGCTGCCGCCTCATCAGAAAGCTAATAGCAGCCTCACTACAACCTGTCGCTACTCGATGGGAAGGCAGGGAAGGCAGGCGTGAGCTTCTGTTGAGGTGCGAGAGCTGACTTCAGACTCTCCCCCGTCCAACACACGCCGAATGATGTCCTAGGCGCGACGAGGTCACAAGACGAGGACGGGTGAGCTTACAAGCGTACGAATAGAGCTGACATCAGTCACGCCTGCATCAGCGAGGGTGAGCTATAAGGGCCGCTTCGAGCTGACTTCAGCTTACTCGAAACGCCAGGAGGGCGAGCTAAGTGTTGCTTCGCCCTAGCTGACCCCAGGACGCGCTACTGCTTGTAGGCGAAGGCTCGATGGCTTGTTGTGGGGACGGTGAGCTTGTTGACGCGCTATAGTAGCTGACCACAGCCCGCGACGGAGGGGTAGGCTGCGTTCGAGTAACACCGGCCCAGAAGCTGACCACAGGCGTGCGAGTTTGACAGAGGGTCAGCCATGCCCGGGTGCAGAGTGAGCTTCGTGGTCCTCGTTTGAGCCAAGCTGACTCCAGCCTGGACTAGGCACTTTCAGAGCAGTACGCTGCACAGACCGCCTGACTGGACAGCTAATGGCAGCCTCAAAGCAGCAGTTGGGTCGACGGACCTGTGAGCTCGTTAGACGTAATTTGAAGCTGACAGCAGACTCGGCAGGACGCGGGGTGAGCTGCTCGTATACGGCTAGCTGATGCCAGATCCGAGCTGCAGTCCAGCGGGTCGAGGTGAGCTGAACGGGGGATGTAAAGCTAACAGCAGACCACTACTTAAGTTCGTGGCGTCAGTGCGTCATGCTGAGGTGCATGGCTTGTACATTAGCTAACCGCAGCCATTGGTGCGAGGCTTCGAGGCGTAGGAGCAGATCAGCTTTGAGCGTGAGTAAGCTCTGTGGGTCTCAGTGGGAAGGCAATAGCTGACGGCAGACGCCTGGTCTTCCCTACCGCTGATGGAACGGCAGGATGAGGTGGGTGAGGTGAAGGGTACGCTGAGGGTCCGTGGTGACCTTAGCTGACGGCAGGCTGGCTGAGCGACGGAGACGGAGGGTGAAGTGAGCTGGAATGTTGTTCAAGGCAAGTCGTCAGCAAACGGCAGTACCTCGTCTTGAGCGTGAGCTAAGTAGTAAAGCTGGGTAGCTGACGACAGACCTGGCGCGTTCGCGATCATACGGGTGGGAGGACACGCAGGAGCCGGTAAGTCAGCAGAATCGCGAGTTTAGCTACAACAGACGGCCCTTCCGCCTTTGGGTTCGTTCGTGAGCTTTGATCCGGGAGCTTTGATCCTCGCCGATAGCTAACACGCAGACGCGGCCGGCTCGCTCGAGCAGAGCCGGAGACAGGGAGGAGGAAGCTCTAGCGTTGACTTGCGAGCTGACCGCAGCTCGGTCCTGAGTCTTTACATGGTCCGCTGCAGCTGACAGCAGCACCCGGTCTCTCGGCGCATCTGTGAGCTCCGACGTCAATCACGGGTGCTGACCCCAGCCCAGGCCAGACGGGCCTCACAGGGCTGATGAGCGGGCTGCAGCGGTGAGCTACTCGGTTGTGCGTGAGCTGATATCAGGCTTGCTCGTCCACCAGTCGCGGGGCGTGAGCTCCTGCATTGACAGTATGAGCTGACCGCAGACCAGGTCATGAAGATCGGGCTCAGTTGCGGCGTCGTGATCAAAGCAGAAGAGGCGAGAACGTGTAAGCTCACGGGAACGGTTCCTCAGCTGACCTCAGATTCTCCGCCAACCAACGCACGCGGGGACAAGACCCAGGCGAGGCAAGCACACGAAGCGAAGGAAGGTGGTGAGCTTACATAGTCGCTTTCAAGACAGAGCTGACATCAGTCACACCTGAGTCATCGATGGAGAGTGTGAGCTGTGCGATTCTTCTGTCCGAGCTGACCTCATCTCACATGTGCCGAAGAGGAACGGTGAGCTAAATGTTGACGCACGCGAGCTGACCCCAGGACAGGCTTAGGCTCGCAGGGAATTGGAGGGGATTAGGTGTGAGTACGGTGAGCTCATCAGGAAGCCAATCTACGGGACCACAGCCCCCGTCAACGATGGAGAGGGAAGCCGCGTTCGAGTAGCAGCGGCTCAGGTGCTGACGACCGTTGGACCAGAGGGTCGGATGCCAAACATGCCCGGGCGCAGAGTGAGCTTCCCTGTGCTCATGTAACCCAAGCCGGCCGCAGCCTCCAGTCACCCGTGGAGTGGTACGCTGCCAACCGCCTCAACTGTACAGCTGACGGCAGTCTTAGAGCAGACGTTTGTCGGCGGTGTGTGAGATTCGCAAATGGCCACTTCAAGCTGACGGCAGACTCGGCAGGACACAAGGGCCAGCTGACTGAATGATGGTAAGCTGATGCCAGATGCGAGCGTCGAGGTGAGCTGTCAGTATCATACAAGCTAACCGCAGACCGCTACACAGGCTCGTGGCGTCAGTGCGTCATGCTGAGGTACATGACTTGTACATTAGCCAACCACAGCCATTGGCGCGAGGCTTCGAGGCGTAGGAGTATGGTGACCTTGGGTGTGAGTAAGCTATACGCGTCTCCGTCCGTAGGCAGTAGCTGACTGCAGTCACCTGCTCGTCCTCAACATCGACCTGTGAGACGGGACTTCTGAACCTCAACTGGACGCCTTGGTGCGGCAATGCTCTGTAGGCAATTCGTAGAGGAGGAAGCATGTATCAGTCATGAGCGGCATCTTGGCCTTGCGGTTCACCGTGGCCGACCGAGGGGCGCAGTGATGCAGCGGAGGGCGTCGATAGGTGAAGGGAGGAAGGCGCGTTTCGAAGTGGCGATCTGTGACGGTGCGCCTGCCTCCGCGTGAGACAGCGCGAGCTGGCTCGACTCTCCGAGAGCCCAGTCTTTCATCTTGCCACCCTACCACGATCCAGTCCACCCATTCGGCACAACTCCTTCACGAACACGTCGGCGCAATCCGACCGGGGACGACCTGAAGGTGAGCTTGATTTGTCAGGAAGCGTAGCTGACGCGACAGCAAACCTTCCTCGCCACTACACTGGAATGTGAGCCGTGGGGATCCTGCACTTAGCTGATGACAGATCACATGAACTCTGCGATGTCTGGCGAAGCTGACTCCAGCTCCGCCAGCTCGCTGTCAGTTCCACGCCGGGCGAGGATGAGGCCAGCAGAAAGGAAGGGTATGTACGCTGTGGGAGCCAGGCCTGTAGCTGACATCAGGCGCTCTCGTCGCGCCGGACATGGCGACCGTAGAGGGAGCTGAAGGAGGGCAACAGGTAAGCTCATGGGTACTCCGATAGCTGACGACAGTCTCTGCACCATGAAGTCAGTCAATACGGTAAGCCGCGGAGATCAGCATTGCGAGCTGATGTCAGTCCGTGTCGGAGTAAGCTGGTGTGCACCTCTCCAGCTAACTCCAGACCGAGCATATGAGGCAAAGGCTCCAACTCGGCGCCGTAGACATGAAGGTAAGCTGGCGCGAGTGCAAGGCAAGCTGACAACAGACTGACCTCGTGATCTGGTGATAAACTTCGAAGGCGATCGAGCAGCTGATACCAGGCTCAACGAGCCCTCACTTGATCGCAGACGGGCGAGCGTGAGCTTTGCCGGTGTCCACGGAGAGCTGAGCCTAGATCCTGTTGTGAGCTCCTCGAATCGGAGATTGCAACTGACCGCAGCACCCAGACTCTCGGCGGATCTGTGAGCTACGATCTGTGCAACTTCAGCTGACCCCAGATAACACCACGGTCTCCATGGAGGTTGGTGAACAGCCTGCATCAGTGAGGTTACATGTGTGAGCTGATCTCAGACTTGCTCTTCAACCAGGAAGGGGTGTGAGCCTCGTGTCGGCCACATGACAGCAGACTGCAGACCGTATCGTTGGCGACAGACTCGCAAACACGCCCCCCGCGTTCGGAGCTGTGAGCTCAGCCTATCCGGCTACCAGCTGACGACAGCCATGCGACGCTGCACTGAGTGGAGAAGAGTGCGAGTAAGTTCTGCTCCACTACTTCAAACAAGCTGACCCCAGCCCGCCCTGCCGCCGACGAAGATTCTCTAGCACGCGGCAGGGCGACGAAGATTCTCTAGCACTGAGCACAAGTCTCCGAGAGTAAGCTACGCATTTCCTTCGACAGCTGATTGCAGCCTCACGTTACTCAATGTTGGCGGTGAGTTGTTCTGTGCGCGGATCAGCTGACGGCAGTCTTGTCGACAGCCCTCTGGATGGGTAAGCTCAGAAGCGTCTGGGTAGCTGATGACAGCACCCCGCTGGAGTCGCCCCAGAGGTTGGCGGTAAGCTGGCCAGCCTGCTTGCTGGGCGACGGCCAGTGCGTTCGAGAGCATCTTCCGAGCCACACTGCTCCCTGTCGACCAGCACATTGGAGGCGAGCCCTGGCCACGAAGCAGGAACTGGTGAGCTATGCGCGGCCTGTATGTGAGCTAACATGCAGACTGAGCTTACTCTCTCGCAGGGCCTACCAGACTCGTCGGCTCAGAGGGGTCTCACCGTAGGGCTGACTCGACTACGTGTACAGCTAATCTCAGTCTCAACTGATTCTCGCCGATAGCGGTGACCAGGTCTGAGCGAGACCATGGTTGAGCAGTGAGCTGAGACGCGGAAGGGGTTAGCTGAACGCAGTCTCCGTTCCCTCCGGCGTCGGTCAAGAAACCATCGAGACGAGCGCGTCTATTCGGTGGTCCACAATGATGACGTAGGTGTAAGCTGCTAATCCGCCTACATAGCTGACGACAGCCCAAGACATCAACACGCCGGGCATAGTAGAGGTGAGCTCAGAGGATGATCTGTATGTGTCAGAGCTGATCGCAGTTCCTCCTCGCCGGTGGGCGACATCTGACCGTGAGCCGCAACCTGCGAAGGTAAGCTAAAGTTTCGTGCCGAACAGCTGACGGCAGCACTCGCTCGAGGGTTGAGGACCGGTAAGCTGTTGCTCCGCAGAATGTAAGCTGATCGCAGGCCAGTGAGCACAAGCAGATCGGTCAGCTGCGCGCTAAGAGGGCATGGTCAGTGACAGCGTAGGTAGGGTCGGAGTCAGTAGTTGTAGACATTAGACGTAGTAGTGAGAGAGATGCCAATATGTAAGTATTGGGAGCAGCCGCTCGCATAAACCCCGGAGGTTAGGTTAAACACCCCCGCCGACCCACTCCGCACCGTACGCCTGGGACGCCGCCGGTGGTTCGGAGCGGACCTGCGGCGACGCGGCGTCATTGCGGGCCGCCGCTGACTTCCCTTTCACTCGGCCCTCGGCCGTCCACCGGACGCTTGATGTCGCCGTGCCCGTTTGTCGCCTGCAAATCTCGCCTGCAAGCGGGCACGGCGACATCAAGCGCGTTCCACTCAGTCCCACTCCCCCGGTCCGGGCGGTTCAGCAACTTGACGCGTTTCGTGTATCGAGGCCAAAGGTGAATTAGTTCTTTGGCCGCTCCACGCGACGATCCCCAAGAACGTGACGAACGTGCCTCTTCTCAGACCAAGGCAAGGAGGCCGCTTAAACTGCCCGATACGCCTCCGCCTCCACCGTGGCTGGGACGGATCAGCGGCTTCAGCGGCTTCCGAGGGCCATTTTACCGAGCCGCGTCCGGGATCTGGTTCACTCCATTATCGACCGTCAACATGTCAACTTCGCTGCCTTGTATAACGAGCAGGACATGCATACTTGACGAGGAGCACGCAAGGGGAACAGATGCACTGCACACAGCGCCGCGGCGACGTCGCCCCCGGCCTCGGGTGGCTTGCGTCATACGGTCTGTGCGGGCCTGTGGCGGGCTTGGCGCTAGTGGTT
Source organism: Trichosporon faecale (assembly GCA_039545375.1). NCBI lineage: Eukaryota > Fungi > Basidiomycota > Tremellomycetes > Trichosporonales > Trichosporonaceae > Trichosporon > Trichosporon faecale. The sequence goes on from BCLU01000001.1 coordinate 589,084, forward strand.
TCCGCGGCGTCCATTATCTTTTCTTGTTCGAGAGCGCCTCTCACTCTCGATTTCTGGTCAGTAACATGCAAGGCCTGCGTGTTGGGCAACTGCATACGGGTGTGATGGCTAACAAATGCGTACGTGGTCGTGCATATCCCAAAGACAAGAATGATACTAAGCTAGGGCCTGTTTTTGGGTGGAGGTGGAGTGCCGTGGGTCTCGGCGCGGGCTGGTCGTCTATCTTACTTGGGGACAGCGGCGATCTCGACACCGCCGGTGGCGTTGAGCATCCTCTTGATATCTCCATAGATGAGGAACTGACCGGCGGTGAGGGTACCAATCATGACGAGACGGGCACCCATGCCGGTGAAGAGACCCTTGACACCGAGCTGCTTGGACATCTCGATGAGGCGCGAGGTGGTGGACTGGCCGGGGGCACCCTTGGTCTTGTTGATCTTGGAGAGGAGGGTGTCGGCGGGCTGCGAGATGACGGCGGCGGCCATACCGGCGATGAGACCGGCGCCGAGGTTGAGGCCGGTCTGCTCACCCTGGGTAAGCGAGGCCTTGGTGCGGCCGAGGGCGTGGAGGATCTTCTCCGAGGCGACCTCGAAGACGGCGAACTTGGCCATGGTGTAGGGGACCTGCTTGAACAGGATGGGGCCGAAACCGGCGTAGAAGCCGCCGATACCCTCCTCACGGGCGATGCGGAGGAAGCCAGAGGCGAGACCGTTGGCGAACGAGGGCTGCGAGACGAGACGGATACGGGTGGCCTCGAGGGGGCAGAGGGCAATGTCGGCAAAGAACTCGGCGATACCAGAGGCACCAAGGTAGACGGCCTGGCGGTGCTCAGAGGCCTTCTTGACACCGAGGTAGTCGATGGCCTGCTTCTTCCAGAACTCGTATCCACCGAACTTCAGGGCACCCTGGACGGCGTAACCGGCGACGGTGGGGCCGAGACCGGTGAGGAGGGCACCAGCACCCTCGTTCTTGATGATCTGACGGAAGGCGTTGATCATACCCTTGTTGTAGACCTCGGGCTCAAGCTGGATACGGGTCTTGACGACATCGACGGGGGTAAGGGCACCGTGGGTGATGGCACATCCGAGAGCACCGGCAAGGGCGAAACTGAGGGCTGTCAGACAACTGCATGCTTTCGCCTAGGTTCTCCTGCTCTGCTCGCGACATCCTTCAGGTCGTGGGTGATCTTTGTTGTCCTTCGTGGACGGTTGTTTGCGTTTTTTCACCACGACCATCGGTGTAACCGCGCTCGCTGAGCAAGGGGAGAAAACTTGATGACTTACCGGGAGTAGAGGTCGGCACCGGTGGGGGCCTTCTTCTCGGAGACGGAGGCGGCGTAGAAGCCCTTAACCTGGGAAACCATAGCGGTCGACATTGTTTTTGATTTTACAAGAGGAGGAGTGGGGAGGGGAGAGGGATGAGGAAGTAACAAGAGGGGAGGGATGGTGACGATGATATCGGCTGCCGAACCACAGGCTGAGGGGCGTGGAACGGGGCGGGCTGTCCATCTTTTTTACCCCCGTTGGGTGGATGGGATTTTGGCGGGCACCAAGCCTAAGGGCCACAGCCGCTCCCATACACCCACCCACCAGCCAGCGCCGGCACTCCCAGGCGCGGTAGAGCGCGGTCGACCCTGAGTCCTTATCCGTCCGTGGCCTTGACCCTAATAACTCCGAAAACCCCGCCCAGCAGGCAGACACTCACACGCTACAACCACATGCTATGGTGCAATGCATACCGCCTGATTGCACCAGCCAGAGAGCCAAGCCCGCAATGCAGCGCACCCCGCACATCTCCCCGCCGCAGTGCTGGTTAGCGGCCGCTTCGTCGTCGGTTAGTCATACGATGTGGTGGTGAGGCGGCGCAGGCGCAATGTGATCTGCGACGGTTCATGACGTGGGTACGTGGGCTGGGGCTGGGCCGGAACTTCCTCGCGAAAAACTGGTCGGCTTGTCAGGCAGAGAGAAACACTCCGACCGAAGTCAGCTGCCAGCTTTTGTGACCGTCGAGTACCTACTCTGGCGGGTCATGACTGTAGCAAGTAGCCGAACCTGCCCCGCAATCACCATTCCGCAGTGTCATAACCGGTCCTCGCACTGTAGTCTCGATGACGATCTGCACGCCTCCAGTCAGACCGTAGTCACACATAGACACATGCCAGATCCCCGGACATGGGGAGGAAGCACGAAATCCCCAAGGCATTCCTGACCCGTGCTAGGTCCACTACGACGGCGACCCGGGACTGCGGCGTGTCGGTGTTTCGCCCATCTCCGCGGCCATCCCGCGTCGCCTAACTGCCTGCATCCCAACCTTATCCTCGCCTGCGACGGCCGCGCACTAAGGCTTCATCAGCCACTCACGTGCCCCTCTCATCTTCTTATCAGTGCTTCCTTGGGCCACCCGGTCCAGCAGAGATACGAGACACCCTGATCGCCAGATTGCAGCGATCGACCGTTTGGCGTTTCACCGTTCATCCGAAATATGCATACGGACATGCGCTGAATGCAGAATCCCAATAACCTATATGTGATGATGTCTCTTTGTGCGACGTCGTCGCCGGCTTCGTCTTCTCGCAGATCTCTCCGGCGATCTTTTGTGCTGGGCAGGCATTACCTGCCGCCAGCCATACCGCCACCCATGCCGCCGCGCTTCTGGAGCTTGCGAATCTCACGCTTCCTCTCCTTCTCCTCAATCTTCTTCAGCTCCTTCTCGCTGAGACCGGCACGGGCAGCCTTCTTCTTCGCGAGGCGCTTGTCCTCGGCGCTCTCGACCTCGCCGTCCTCCTCCTGCTCCTTGCGGTACTGCTTGGCAAGAGCGTTGTCAACCTCGAGGCGGGTCTTGATCAGCTTGCGAGTGATCTCAGGCTTGATGGGGTTCTTGCCGAGGAAGTCAGCGACGTTGAGCGCAACCTGGTTCCAGGCGTTGACGACGGCCTCCTCGGTGCTGTTGGAGGGAGTGTGGAGCGCAACCCAGATCTGGCGGGCGCGGCGCTCAGCAGAGAGGGGGCCCTTGGTGGGCTTGCGGTCCGAGACGTCCGAGATGATAAAGAACTTGAGCAGGTTCATCGAGTCGGCGTCGGCGAGCAGGTTCGAGAGACCGATGTTGGGGGTCTTGAGGAGCGCCTCGGTGATCTCGGAGTGCTCAGTGAAAAGAGTGTGGGTGACGGGGACAACAGGAGTGTCCTGGATGCGGGCGAACGACTATGACGTTAGTACACGTTGTGCTGGACGGCTTTCATGACTTACGAGGTCCCAGCGCTTCTCGCGAACAGCGACCATGCCGTTCTTGCTGAGGATGCCCCAGACGCCAGCGCCCTCTCCCTGAAGGCCGTTGGTACCACGACCAAGAGTGTACTGCAGAGTGAGGCCAGGCTGCTCAGCCTTGGTGGGCTCAATGAAGCTGTAGATGTTCTCCCACAGAAGCATGATGATGTCGTGGAGAGTCGAGAGCTTGAGCGACGCGTGGAACGCGAGAACGTTGCGGCGGCCGGTCGCATAGATAAGGTGCAGAGCCGACGAGGAGCTCTCCATCGGCCTGACTGCCTTGAACTGCGTAGCAGCGAAAGCTTCAATGGGAGCCATACTGTCATTAGCTTGGACCCAACTGCAGCAAAGCTGTTGCGCTGTGGACTCACATCTTCTTGGCCTTGCCCATGTTGATGGCCTTGCCGATGAAGTGCAGCAAGAGGTAGGTGCCGAGGATGGCGAACATCATGCCCTCGAACTGGAACGTCGCGGGGCGGAAGACGAACATCTTCCACCTGAACTCGTAACCGTCGTACTCGCGAGGAGCGTTGACGGGAGGAGGCGGTGAGATCTTGCTGATAGCTTGGAGGATGCCGGACATGGTGGGCAATCAAGGGCTTGATCCGGAAGCAAGCAAACGAGGGGCCAAACAAGAAGAGGGCTAGTGGAGCGCTCGGCCAAGAAGTCTAGAAGCGACAGTCGGAAGCGCGGATCGACGAGCTGAAGGATCGGTGCAGCGATGAGGGAAGCTGTGGAAAGGATGTCGAACGACAGCTGGCGTGCTGGTGTCTTGGTGGCCGGTGGTCTCAGCTCGCCGTCGTCCCAGCGGCTTCAAATCCAGCCAGCCAACCATAATCGACCGTCCACATACCGCAGCCAAGAGCCGCAACCTGACTACCTTTCCCAAGGGATCTCGACTGTTCACCATCACCATTTGCGCCGCGGATGCGATCGTAGGTCGTTTCCTTGTTGTCGAAGGTGTTGGACGCTTCGTCTTCGAGAACTTTGTGAGAGCAGCGAGGCGGGGGTCTCGCTGTGAACGTCGCAAAGTGTGAAAGCGATCTCACAGTTGTGTTCCTTGCAGGCATCGGGGCCCGCATGCCTCGATCTCGAATGATCTCCACACAGTGACTAACTTGAATTTACTCATGTCAGCCCCAGAAGAACACAAAGATTTATGTTTCCCGAGACTTTTGTGAGGGATATGCTTCTTTGAAAGAGGTGGAGAGGAATCCGGGGCCACGCTTTGCGGGAAACAAGCTTGACGCAGCACGGCGGGGCCCGATTTCCGCGGAGGAAACCGACAACTCTGCTTCACAGTCAAACGCGATGACATGGAACGCCCACAAGTGTTTCCCGCATTCGAGATGTGCGGGCTTGAGTTTCATATTAGTGACTGAGGTATTGGTGGAGGCAAGTCAGCAGTGATCTTGGCAGCGAGCGACATGTCATCCACGATTAGTACTGGCGGCGGTCACCGAAAAGGCACCGGCAGGTACGGCACCGCAACAAGAGCATTTCCAAGAACACTTGTCAAGTGATCTCCCTGTCGTCTCGCTCTCCCACGCCTTATGACGGGCCACGACCTGTGACGCGCTCGCTTGCGTGCGGGCAAGGTCTCGCGATAGACGAGGCTCCAGGTCGAGAGTGTGGAGGCCGTCGATGATGGCTTCCCCGATCCCTGACGGGGAAACCAATCAGTCACACGCATGGGCACGCGACCGCTCGGCGTCACCTGACGGTATGCAGAAGGTGGTGCGCCTGATCATCGTGGTCAGCAGGCGGCAAAGCGCCGGTATTAGGCTGGCAAAGCCGGGCTTGATCAGATAGGGGAGGAGCGGGAGTGGGTGTGAGAATGGCATTTCTTTCGTCCGTGAGCCGGCGCTAGTGAGCTCCAATCCTCCGCGCTGGAATGCGTTATGTCTCGGTGCCGCCCAAGTTCTTCACGTTCTGCAGCACTTTGTTAACTCCACTAGCCAATGCGTGCACATCTGTGCATGCTTCGTAGATCTACGCCAGGAACGTTAGGCTCAACGAGACAAATCCGAACCCCGCCTTGCGTCCGCCGATGGAAGAAACGTGCCGGAATCCAGCTTCGAAATGCGTGGCGCGGCGCCCAATACGATTGTCCACGATTGAACCCTGTCAGATACAAAAGTCTTGGCAGGCCCATCAGGTCCCCACCTGGGCTACGACTCGAGACCAGTCTGGCACCGAAGCCGAAGCGGCTCCTGTGCCGCTCAGCTTGCGGGGCCATAAGCCTTGATGCATGACTCTGCATGGCCCCACCTGGCCAGCCGCCTGGGCTGCGGGGTCCGCCGCAATGCGCCTGCCCACCGCCTTGGCAGGACCAGCATCGGCGGGCGAGGCTACGGTTGTTTCCTGGGGTGAGATCTCTCTTGACACAAGCGCAATACAACCTTGACACAGCACCAGCATGCCGACAGCCGTTTGTCATACATAAGGGAGCGGGCAGAGGTGTATCTATTCCCCAACCACCTGGAACAGCCAGCCCGCAACCATGGCGACGACCCAGCAGCAAGCCTTCGACTCGAACACGAGCTCCGGCATCGACTCGGAGAAGCAGTCGATCCATTATGTCGAGGACCAGGACATGAAGCACGAGCTCGAGGAGACCGGCTACATCCGCACGTACGCGGACATCGACGAGGGCTTCGACCCGAAGGAGGTCAAGCGCGTCGTGCGCAAGGTCGACCTGCACCTCATCCCCATCCTCGCCGCTATGTACTGCATTTCGCTCATCGACCGTACCAACCTGTCCATGGCGCGCTCGGCCAACGGCAAGATCATGAACAAGGAGCTCTCCCTCGACCAGGGCAACTACTACTCTGTTGCGACTATGGTGAGTGGGACCCCGCACTCGCCGCACCCCCTCTCCACAAAACCTTGAGCTGACATGTCTCCAGATCTTCTTCATTCCTTACATCATCCTCGAGATTCCGTCGCAGCTCGGACTCAGGAAGTACGGTGTGCGCGGGTGGCTTGCGTCGGCTGTCATTCTGTGGGGTGTCGTCATGCTCGCGATGGGTTTCGTCAAGACGCCACAGCAGCTGATCGCCACCCGTGCGCTCCTCGGTATCTTCGAGGCGTCCCTCTTCCCCGGCGCCGCCTTCCTCATCGCATGCTGGTACCCTCGCAAGTCCATGGCGACCCGCAACACTGCGTTCTACTTCACCTCGACTGCTATCGGCGGCATGTCGTCGATCCTGGCCTGGGGCATCTCGCAGATGAACGGCACCGCCAACATGGCCGGCTGGCGCTGGATCTTCATCATCGAGGGCATCATCACCGTCGTTATCGGCGTCGTCGCCTACTTCTTCCTCCAGGACTTCCCTGACAAGGCCACGTTCTTGAACGAGCACGAGAGGAACATCATCATCACCCGCATCCAGCGCGACCGTGGCGACGCCACACCCGACCCCCTCACCCTCCACAAGGCCCTCAAGTACATCATCGACCCCAAGATCTGGCTCTTCTCCATCATGTTCGCGGGAACGACGCTTGCCAGCTACTCCATGGCCTTCTTCCTCCCGACGATCTTGCAGGTACGTCTTCGTAGAGGCGTGGAGACACGCAGTTTGCCGATATCCGATCACCCAAGCCAATCTTCTCTCTCGAGTGATTTGAAGCTGACTTACAGGGAATGGGCTTGTCAAACATGCTCTCGCAGATCCTGTACGCCCCTCCGAAGATCTGGGGTATCATTCCGGGCCTGATTATCGCGTGGTGGACCGACAAAACCCACCAGCGTGCCGCCGGAATCATTTTCAACGCTCTTCTCGTCATCGTCGGAACTTGCATGTTCTCCCAGCTCGAGAACGACCAGAAAGTAGCGCGCTACGCGGGCGTCTTCCTTTCGTTCGGGGCGTGTACAGGCAATGTTGTAAGTGAAAAGAATCGCTATCCACGACGAAGAAACGGATGGCGAGGAAGAAAAAAAAAAAAAACTGCCACTGACATCAGCCACTCATCATCGCGTGGGCGCAGACATCGATCCGCGAGCAGTCCAAGCGCGGCTTCAACTCTGCCATCCTCATCGCCTTCGGCGGCGTCGGCGGCATTCTCTCCGGCGTCCTGTTCATCGAGTCCGAGGCGAAGAGTGGCTACCCGACCGGAATCTGGAGCACGGTCGGATTCAACGCCTTCACGGCTGTCATGGCCCTGGTGTTCAAGTTCTGGATGACGTACCAGAACCGCCGCGCGGACCGCGGGGACATCATCCTCGAGGGCCACCCCGAGTTCCGCTACCAGGCGTAAGATTATCTTCACATACAGGGTTTACACGGGGGCGCGAGTAGCTGTACAGGTAGAGAGAGGGACATTGTAAGCAAAGGTAGACAGGTCAGTAAGAAGTCTCAGTCATGCATCATCAGGCGTTCGGTGTGCTCCACAGGCGCTGAGGAAGCGACGCAGAAAGTATTGGCAAGGTCAGACAGCATTCAGCCTCTTGGGAACTGATAAGCCACCCCCACCGAGGGATGAGGTCAGTGGCCCAAGCGCCCGATAACACGGCACACGTGATGTGACTGGCGGCGGCGACCTGAGCAGCCCACACCGGCTGACGCCGGCGTGATCGCGCACAGACCGGCATCGCGGCCCTCGCTCGGCAGAGACGCTCGGCTGGGCATGTGGTGGTTGTCGGCGGGGCCCGTGTCCTTGGCGGCGGAGGAGGCCGACGGTTTGTTCTCCACACTTTCGCGGGAATCGACCCCCTCGAACCAGTCTCTCGCAACCTGGACATCAGACGACCTCCGAGCACTCTGTCAGTCAGTAGAGACACAAGGGAAGACACTGACCTCCACTCCGCCGCTGCGATGCCGCGCTAGCCGTCAAAACAATCCCTTTTTCCGCCACACCACCAGGTGGCACCTCCACCGGCCACCACCACTGACCATGATGAACTGCCTGCATTTCCTCTTACAACATCTATGTTTTATGCGTCCGAATCGATCAAAGAACAGCCTGAGCGTTAGGAGGAGAGGCGATCCCTCCATCAATGTTAAGGGGCATGCTTGCAAACGTCGCCGTCAGCGAAGATTCTCAAAAGAAGAAAGAGGTGAGAAGTGGAGAAGAAGAGACTGAAGGTGTGGAATGAAAGGGGTCAACTTACGAAGAAATCGTACTGCTTCTTCTCGGCGCACTCCTTTGAGAGCTGGCGAAGGTCAAAGAGCTCTCCAATGGGCAGTCCCCAGCCTCCAAGGAATACCTCGTGGGCAATGAGCGGGTACTTGGAGGGGTAAGCCTCGTAGGCGTATCCGTCAGTGACGACGGCCGAGAACTCGTTCTCCCAGTGCCACCTGATCATGTCCTCGGTCGCGTCGATGCCGCACCATCCGTTCTTGTTGGACTTGAGGCCCTCGCGCTGCTCGTCGGTCATGGCGAGGATCTTCTCCGGGAACCCGAGGCGGACGATGAGGACGTCGCCGGAGTGGAACTCGACGCCCTCCGCCTTGGCGATGGCCTTGAGCTCGTCGAGCGTGACGGGGGTCGTGGTGTCGAAGAGCGACAGCTCGGGCAGCCCGTTGTCCTTCCTGTACTTGACGACGTCGAGGAGGACGCCGCGGCCCGTGATCGGGTGCGTGCAGTAGTTCTGCACGCCGTAGCGCGGGTTGTTGATGTCCGCCGCCTCGTCGCCGGTCATGCCGCCGTAGAACGTGTACTGCCCCTTCTCGGGATAGTTCTGGTACGGGAAGTGGCGGAAGCCGTCCCACTGCGTCGCGAACTGCGTGTTGAACGAGACAATGTCGTCGTTGGCGAACTTCTTGTTGTTGATCTTGCGCGAGAGGCCGTCGCGCATCGGGTTAATCGACTGCCACTCCGTCATGTTCAGGCTGCTGTCAGCTACCGTACCTTCACCATGTTAGCAGGGGACATACTTCAGGTTGACGGCCTTGCCGTGCTTGATGGCGTCACGGCCGCGCTTGACGGCCTCAGGAGTCAGGTGGTTGATCTGGCCGAGCTGGTTGTCCTCGCCCCAGATGCCCCAGGCGTTGAGGGGCGGGCCGTCGCGCTTCTTGAGCTCGTCGAAGGTGGGGATCTTGGTGTTGGTCATGGCGAGAGGATGGATGTGTCGAGAAAGTGTGGGCTATGCGAAACTCGTGTGCAGCAAGTCGTCTTATACCCCGGATATGCGGGGCCAGCAGCGTGTTGTCTCCACCTAGTTTCGGCAAAGTCGGTTCAACCGGATTTGACCGACTGTGGATTTCCGGTAGGTACATACGGCCATCTAGCCTCCGGTACGCCGGGATGTCACCGGTGCTGCTTTGGATTGTTCCTTTCGAATGCGATCCGCGTTAGGACTGGTGGACAGCGCTTATGGTGCACTTGGACCTCAACGTAATGGGCGTTTATGCGGTCAGTCAGCATCGATAACGATGGAGTTTACCGATGCTGATCGGTATTCGAGACACCGGATGCAGCCCTAGCATCAGCCAGGGCAGGGCAGTCTTCCGACCCGATCCCGAGCCCGATATGCACGTGGTTTTCGTAATCAGATTGCTAATGCTTGATTATCTGTCCGTGGGTAGTGCTGATTTCAATCTCTAAGTTTGTTCAGCTCATTGGGTGACTCACTTCTTCGCCCACCAAAGGTTCTGCAGGGTTGTTCGACGGTCACCGAACAAGCAGCGAGCGCAGAGCAAAGCCACACGGGGCCCAAGCGGCCACCCCCACGCCGTGCGTGCTCTGCACCTATGAGATAAAATGCAGAAGCGCCTTCAAAGTCCGGGGCACACTTCCGCTCCCCTGCTCGGCTTGTCGGCATCTGCAGGCAACTCGCTTAGACCAGCCGCTCATAGAGCCCACGTGTTAGGAGGCCTTTCGTCGACGCAAGGCACACACCCTCAATTCACGCCTTATTGCACGCCTGTTAGCTCACAAAGCAGCCCACCATACGGGAACCACCAACCAAACCAGAACGCTGGAACGTCCCACCGACAGGACAAGCCGCCGACGCATGCACACGCCATGCACGCCAGGTCCAGACTGCCGGACCGTTAAAACAACGCCACATTAGCTCAAGGTGCGAGCGATATTGCATGTTCCAGGGGCTAGGGTGGCGACCGGCGCCTTGCCGGCGGCGCCAGCGGTCCGGCGGTGACTAGTTGCATGATCGAGCTCGTCCACTTAGCGCTCACTCGCGCATCTCACGCATCCGCAGACTCATCCGCAGCAGGGTGAACAGGGGTTAGCACACGAGTGCCGACTGTGCTCGGCAGCCCGAACAGAAGGGGGGTATGGCATTCCATGGGCTGTCACCTCGCCTCGCTTCAGGAGCTCAATTGGCGCGTAGATGACGCTGTACTGAAGAACCGCCGGAAGCCTGCGATCGAGTGCTCGCATAGCTCGGGCGAGTGGAGCATACCGGGCCGTGTGAGCATGGAGCGGACCGTTGCTTCAGTCAGATCTCGTCGGACTGTTTCACGGGTCTTGGTGCTGCGCTCGCAGCGGCGATGGATCTGATGATGCAGCGGTAGACAAAAGGCCAAAGGGAAGGGTGCTTCGCGTGCTTCGGTGAACTTAGCGCAGGTACGGGCTGTAGCCAAGGCACTGGGCACCGATATTGAGGTACGCTGCGGCGTGGTCGTGGGCGCGTGGGTGTTGTAGCGTGCCGCTTGTGCAACACATGCAACGCATGCATCGGCCCGCTGCA